>OX377618.1:274654537-275355644 GCA_947397865.1 Polietes domitor
AATAAAACCTGAAATAATATTTAGGAGACATTGGTCCATGGAAACGGGAGAAAGAGATCAATATTAGAAACTGCTTCATAAAGGAGAAAAAGTATATTTTTTAATGATAATTGTTTTTTAACCAGTAATCCCCGAGTTGAAAGTGTATTCTGCATTATGAATTGCCTAAACTAGGTCACGGTAAAAGACAATTTTTAATTAAGAATAATAAATACAATTTATTGGTATGTATGTTTTAATTCTTTATGAATGAAAAAAAATGTTCAAAATATTCAATTCAAATATAATATCTCAGCAAAAAAGAGCATCCAAAGAAGTGAAAAAGATGTTCATATTGTGATTCGGAAGTGGTGAAAAAAAGGATCTTCACCAATGAATTTTACATGGGGTTGTCATAGGAGGGATGTCCTCTTTTTTGTGGATGTTCTTTTATATCAGTGAAGTTAATACAATTTTAATTACATCTTGCAGTGTAGTGAATAGGTGAAAATATACATTTAACAATCAATAATAAAAAAAATACTAAAACGGTAGACAATTCTTAAATGGACAAGAAAAACTGTCTTTCATTTCTGTTAGCTTTGATAGTTGTTTATGATTATATCACAATTTTTAATTATAAATCAAGGAAATTTAGTATTATACATAAGATTAGATAAGAAAGTTTAAAATTTATGAAAAATAATTCAAATGGTAGTTAATTGCGATTAAACTAGACGCCATATTTAGATAATTTTAATACTTCCTCCTTGGCATTAATTTTTATTTGCGTATTTTAATGTTATTAAAAATAACTTCTTTTAAAGCAGACTCTTTTAAAACAGCTTATACTAATTCTTCCATTTTTTTGGGGATACATTTTTTACACGAACTAAATATGAAATGGAATTTGTCGATTTTTTAAGAAAAGCTGAAGTTGTTTCAATTTGGCGGTTTTTGGCAATTGATTTGGCGATAGAGGTACAAAATAGTCGGACAACCCTGGCTTGGAGAGACAAAAATATCATTAGGAGCTAAAATAATTTCAACTTCTCTGTCATTCTGGATTGGGTTGAACGGATTTTGAAATGTTTGTCAACTATCAGTAATTTAGCACAGAATTAAAATTAGTTGAAAAACAAATCGTTTGCTAACCACTGTCTTCCATCCACCATCATTTCGAGTGCGAAGGCAAAGTGTTTATGCTCCATTAATGAGCTATTGTTTTATGGCGTTATTACGGTTTATAAATAAATATGTCAAAAAGTGCGTAAAATGTCTCTGCATGTGCGTATGTATGTGTGATAGTCATACAATATGTTCCCTAATCATTTGACTCGATATCATTCCGAGTCGGTTGAATGGGGGCGGAGAAGAGAGCGGGATGTACTAGACATTTGTTGTGAAGGAGATTATGACGTCAAACATTTTTTCTAGGGATACATTCTCAAAGACGTGCAAATCCTTTAATACCAATCAGAACAGGATGTGCAATCCTTTGTTATGGAGAACAGCAACAGAATATCATAGATTTATAGTGTTTCCTAATTGAATATATTTCCACTTTGTGAGATCAATAAACAATCTAATATGCCTCCTCATCTTATTGCATTATCACATCTTAACCTGACCTGACAACAAGACCCAGCCACGATATAAACGCAATTCTATCCAGGTTGCTTAAGCAGCTGTGACAGAACAAAAGTAACCTTAAAGCAATCAAAATGGCATTTACATCGCACTTTGTGGCATTCGCTGAGTTCTCCGTTCGTGGCATCAAATATTTATTCAATGCTGACAATAAAATTCTTCTTTATTTACAGACAAATGCAATTTGCTCCGTTTCTATCGAGAAAAATAGATCAGGAAATTGTTACTTGGTATTTGTTTGACGCACAAGGATCCCCTGACCGACATGTTTACCCTTGCCAAAGGACGAGCCACCCACGTTATGAATGGGCGACGGCGTTGCCCATGTGAGCCAGCGAGTGTTGCAAAAGATATCCCTGTTGCCTTGGTTCATTTAGCAGATGTTGTAAAACAATTGTGGCTTTTGTGGCCCCATTTTCCGGAACACTTTGGCACACACACACAGACACACACATTTTAACATATGACATTTTACATGACACTTGTCGTCCTGGCTATGCCAAATACCATCCTGGCTAAACCACCCAGTCGAAGGGTATTAAATTGAAACATACGTAGATATGTACAGACATCCTCATGTAGTAGAAGCAGAATAAAGCAACATTTTAAAGGGTCGTGTGGGTCGTTTTAGGATGACAAAACATGGAAATAAAACAACAACACTCCGATAGGTTCGGAGTTACGACCCGATATCACTCCACATCGTTTTGGCAAATTTTCTGACAACTCTAATGTCAAATGTCAGACACGTTGCGCAGACTTCTAGAACCACATGTCGGTCCGGTCCATGTCAAACAATTGAGGCATTTATAATGGCCCATTAATAATCACCGTCTGGAAGTTCGCCTGATCAAAATCCGCACCAGAGATTACACTTTGAGACAGTCCAAAAACTCTGGGAAGTGATATTATTTTTCTGAGTATAGTCATATTATTTTGTCGAGTATATTTGAAATTGGGCGGACACCCTGAAAATTTTGAGTTATGGATAAAAAACGGTATAGAAACGCACCAAACGGATAAAAAACGTACCATTGCACACTTTATTTTCTTTAGCTTTCGATTGATATATATGTAGCTTATTTAAGAAAATTTTTAGACATTTTTCAACATTGGCAGTATCACTAGGAAATTTATTTACATATTATTTTAAAAAACTGTTTGCAATTGACTGAGTTATTGAAGTTTTATCAATTTTTTAAAAATATAAGTTTTGGTCATCCCGTTAACATCTCTCATTATTTTACGAATTGAAGTCCAATCAAAATTCCTTAAAACTCATCAAAGCTGATAAAAATGGTAAAAATATATAACCCAATCCCCAGCAATCCCCATTTTTGGAACACATTTTCCCCACTTTGGGAATACGAGTATTTTTCTTTTTTGAAAAAGAAAAGAAAATCAGTAAGTTTTTCATCATTTTTTATCATTTTTATAACTTTGAAGTATTTTTATTGGACCTCAATTCGTAAAAAATGAAATGAAATGAAAAATGTGAATTAGAATGACTATATATCGATCGAAAACTCCAGGCTTCTTCTTTTCAAATCCGATGAGAAAGTGAAAATCAGTGGATAACCAACTACATAGGTTAGAGGCGTATAAATGTGCAAAGGTACGAAAAGCCAGGTTTTACACAAAATACACTTCCCAGAGTTTTCTACTTCATTATTTTTTACATGTATATATATATATAATATAAATATAAGTTTATGTCCAAATATCTGGCTGACTTTTTATATTGTGAGCCTTGGCAATCCAAAGTGTTAATTTTTGGCCACCTGATATTATCGAAGAAAAGTAACCATATTCGGATCATTTTGTTATATTGTTGCTTTAAATTTAATCCCGCCAAAACGTAACACCCTTCACCAGGTTCCCTCTTTAATATATCATTCCTGGAAGAGAAATGAAAAAATAGTTTTGTGTGGAAGTGTCGCTCACTCTCATCCGTCGGTATCCGTCAGAGGAGTTGTGCGAAGCAAGACGTGTAAATATCTTTTTAAATGACGTAAATATTTGCCAATGCCAGGGAAGGGTTAAGGAGCGAAGCCAGAAGTTTTAAGCACCCCAACGCACTATGGTCCACGTTTTTCTATAGTTTATAGTTGAGGCTGTTGTTGTGTTGTTGCTGCTGTTGATTTCTATTTAAAGTTTGAAGTTTATTGATTAACTAACTTTGAACAATATCCGTTTCCTGTTGATAACTATTCCACAACCCACATATGCCGTCTCAATTCGGAACACTTCGGTCAGTGTATAGTCACAACAAAAAGTTTATTATTAAACAAAGTACTTAACAACAACACACAAACAATTGTTGTAGTTCTTTCGGGTTATGAATATGGCGAATGAAAGTTTGACCAAAATAACAACAACAATAAATTCTTGTATGTACTTGGACTATGTATGAAGTCCTCAGAGCAAGAGTGCCCTAAATTTCACCCCAAAAAGGTGAAATTTAAGTTACACCCATCTAATATATTTACATAGAATTCTCTGAGTTGATGTGATGTGACCGCCAATTAATTAAGATTAGTACGAGTAGATGTCGCATTATTGGTCTATTAATAGCATTTAATGAGAAAACTTTAAAGTGACTGTGATTGAAGTATTCAAACTCGAATTCAGGAATTGTGTATTTTCGGGGAATCAACGGGAATCACACATATTATTATAATGTATTGGACGTAGGGATGTTAAAATTTCGTTATATACTCGCAAAATTAATTCTATGGTCCAGAATCAATTTCCCTCAGAGAAAATTCAATCAATTTTCATAAATTGAATTTTGTAAAACGAACCCAAAAATTACACTGCCAAACAGCATTTTTAGATTTTTAGACAGACTAGCAACAATATAATTCTTAAAGGGCATGTTAAGTAGATAATTTTTATGGAATAAACTTATATGTTACATCTTTTCTTAGTTTCTTCTTTTTACAGTGGGTCAAAGTCTTAATTTTTTGGTCGAATGGAGCATCATTGAAAAAAGTTAATGTCTGACAGAATTCTTATTGTGGAATTTTATGAGGATCATTTTTGTGGAAGATCTTAAACCGCTATTTCCTCTCTTTATGGGAACATTTGACCCTTTTTAAAAGAAAAGGGAGAAAATAAGGACTTTTAGGACTAAAATGTTCTACGAAAAAAATTGCTGGAAAAGTTGAGAGGGTAGCAAATAAAGCTCTTCACGCTTAAATACAGGCAAAGAATTTATACGTAATTTAAAAAAAAATTGCATTGATTTATTATATAAAGGGTGTTTTTTATTGAGGTATAGAACTTCGAATTGAAATAAAACGCAAGAAAATCGTTTTAATGTCTATCAATTTGGCTTTATTGGAAGGATAATTTTATGCCATTAATGTTTAAGTATGATTTCGGGCATGTGGTCGCCGCGGCTGGCTCGAATATAGCCAATTCTACAGGTCCAATTTTCAACCACTTTTTCGAGCATATGGGGCCGTATGTTGGCAATAACGCCACGAATATTGGCTTCCAAGTCCTCTAACGTTTCTGGTTTGTTGGCGTAGACGAGCGACTTCACATATCCCCAAAGAAAATAATCCAATGGTGTCAAATCACACGATCTTGGTTAATCTTGGTTAACCGAATTAATTGCTCTGATGGACGATTATGTCGACCATAAAATGGACGGAGCTTGCGGTGAACTTCGCGAACTGAACCATTACTTTCGAAATAAATTTGCACGATTTGCAAGCGTTGTTCTTTTGCCAACCTGTTCATGATGAAATGGCAAACCAAACTAAATATTAATCACTTGACAGCTGACAAAATGGCCGCCAGTTAAAAAAGTGATGCCAACTTAAAGTTCTATACCCCAATAAAAAACACCCTTTATATAACATGACTGTTTTTCTTTAAGACTGGATAACAACTAGCTGCGATAACAAAAATCTAAATAAAATATTAAAATAATAAAATAAAATTTAAAGAAAAACAGCACTAATACTGTAATTGCAATCAAAAAGTGAACATGAAAGAGCAATCTTCGAAAATATTCCCTATTATATTAGCTGTATTGTTAGGCGCCATTAGGGAAAAACATTTTCCCCCATTTGAAATTTCTTAATTCAGCGATTGTAGCATTTTGATAAGAAAAGTACAAATTTCAAGGATTCGCTATGTTTCCCACATTGTGATGTACACAACACATCTAATTTCATGATTCTAGGTACTTCCATTTGCTTGATAATAGTTTTATTATTTTTTTTTTCATTTTGACTGTAAAAGTACGAAGAAATACAAATATTTTGCGTGTCTGCGAAGACTGGCAAGTGTAAATACTAAATTTCATAATTATAGCTACATTGCTTGGTACCAATTTTATCTCGTTTTAATCGGAAAGGTACGAATATAGAAATATATATTTTTCGCATCTACACATCATTGTACACACCGAATTTCACTATTCTAACTGCAACCGTTTGGTTGGTACCTTTTCCATCCCCTTTTGCCCCATTTTCTGCCTGAAAGTGCAAATTTCGCAAAATTTCCATATGTTTCGCGTCTACACAGTCAGATGAATGCATACACCGAATTTCATGATTTCAATTTCAGTGGTTTACCAAACTATACATTTTTATCCTTATTTTCCAATTGTAGCCCGTAAATGTACGAATTTTCTCTACTTCGTCTACGTTACGTGTCTACGTAATTATAGGGATGTACACACCGAATTTCATGCTTCTAGCTCTTGTCGTATCATTAGTACCATATTTATCCCTTTCTCCCTTTTTTGTCGCATTATTAGTAGCATTTTTATCCCTTTCACCCGCTAAATCTTTTTTATAATTTTTGCTGTTTTCACGTTACTAAAAACAAGTAAGGGCGGGGCCGACTATATGATACACTCCACTTTCCAACCGAATACAGTCCAACTCGGAAAAAAAGTGAAAACGGGAAGAATTTTTGTATGTTTCCTAATCATAGGCTAAAACGACCTGGTTCGATTTGTCAAATCGATAAGAACATTGTATCGGGGCTACATCCAAACATGGAAAAATGTGACTAACTTTCACAATAAGTTCTTCCAGTTCAAATATAAGGTGTTATGCCCACTTTGAAGAAATTCGGTGAAAATTCGTGGTTTCTGGGGCGGAAAAAGTTAAATCGGGAGCGAAATTTGTATGGGAGCTATATATAAATCTGAACCGATCTAACACATTTTTACCACAGGTGTTTCTAGTTGAAATATAAGATATTTTGCCAATTTTGAAGAAAATCTCTTTTAATATAAGGTATCTAGAGTGAAAAGATAAAAATCGGGAGTGAAATTCGTATGAACCGATCTGACCCATTTTCACTATAGGTGTTTCTAGGACAAATATAATAATTTTCCCCTAATTTTAAGAGGATCTGTTAAAATATGTGGTTTCTAGAGCGGAAAAAGTCAAATCGGGAGCGAAATTTGTATGGGAGCTATATAAAAATCTGAACCGATTTTCTTCAAAATAAATAGCGTTCGTTCTTATCCCGAAAAACTTCGTTGTGCAAAGTTTCATTTGGTTCTGTCTACAATTGCGACCTGTATCGTGATTACAAGAATAGATGGACGGACGGACGGACAGACTGACAGACAGACGGACATTGTTAAATCGATTCAACAAGTGATTCTAAGTTGATCGGTATAATTAACAATGGATCTATCTATCTTCCTTTTGGGTGTTACAAACAAATGCACAAAGACATAATACTCTCGTGGAGTGTATAAAAAGTTACGCGAGTTTTTCTAATGTCACTTTTTCAAATTTTTAACTTCACAGCCCATATTTGTCCTATTTTATTTTGGCGATAAAATATCTCAAAATAATCCTTGGGCACCTTCCTAACTTCTATTTTTTGCAAAACTCGAAAAGTTGATTCTGGAAACATACCAACTGATATAAACCCTTCTGCACGTTTTTTAAATAAAATAAAATATCAACCAAAGGCAGTCGCGTGTGATAGGTCACCCTTGTCCTGACGGCTTCCTATACTATCCTCCCGAACAACGACCACAACAAAACTCGAATCACTTGCGTGCACATGACTTCTTTAATGATCCATTATAAATGTCCTGGCAAGTTAAATTGTAGCAGCAAGAGAAAGAGGGAAAAAGTTGGAAATGGTGACCAGGGAGGCGGGATAATAAATGACGTAGTCTCGGCGTCTGACGATGAGGCATCATCATGAATGGTGCGTTGCTACTCGTATAAGACATATGGATGGATGGCCGGCTGACTGGATGAATGGACATTGTCGTCGTAATAATAATAATAAAGTAATATGAGATTCTTTATTTCATTTGGATTTGGATTTCCCGGCCGCACTGCTTTCATTTATCCATAATTTCATCATATCATAAGCAAGGGAGGGAAGTACAGCAACTAATTGATTTTTCTATGTTGGCGATATCAGAGCGCGTATCACAACAACAAACGCCGAACACCGAACATAAAGCAATAACGACAACAGTGACAACAATGACAGCTGTAACTGCTGTTCGATATGAAATCCTGGCGATAACAATAACAATTTACTGGCGCAATTCATTGACTTCCAAAATCGCTTGAAAGAAACAACCGCTTCCACTGGTGATAAGCTATCAAAATATGTGCGAATTGGTGGTACCACCCACTCATCCACCCACACACTCATACATCGCCCAGGGTTATTGATATAGGGCTGCCTCGGAATAGCAAGAAATCACTCAGCTTTTTTTAAAAATGATATGTTGTCATAATCGAAACATCATTACGACTCATAAATGTTCCAATAATTCATGTTAAAGTGTTAGAAGAGCGGGGGGTTTGCCCCACCAAATGGAAAAATGGTTTAAGGGGGTTATTAGGTCGTAAGCTATTAGCAGTTTATCGTAGAGTAATGAAATGTGGAAATTTGCTGTGCTATATGTTTTTTTTATAGCTACAGGTAATACTGATTTAAGTGCATTCTTTTGGTCAGCAGATTGTTTTTAGGGCTCAATATTATTGATGCACAATGGGTCAGAATTGAATTTCGTCTATCCAAATTCAATAAAAAGTGGCAATTGTGAAAAAGGAGTCAAGAATAATTCTGTGGTTAGAATCGTCTGTATATAAATTTCTCGATTTGGGGACTTTCTAGCTTTTTTTAAATCGGCAACTTCAAAGCTTGTTTTTCTGAAATATGAAAAATTTTGTCCTACATGTTATTATTTTTAAGAGCGCTACGTTTTCAGTTCTTGTGAGGGAAACGTTTTTCTCTCTAGACCGATTTCGCCCATTTTCAATTTCACTCGATCTACAACCATTAGCGATATATTTGGAATAAGATGAAAATATACGAACGAATGGACGATCTAGATTCAATTTTAAACATCTTAGAATTTAACAAATACCCAAAATATATTGTCGTCAATCTTTGTCAACATCCCCTAATAAGTGAAGAAAAATCCCCAGTAGATCCCCAAGTAAAAGTTTTTTTTTTAAATCTCAAGCAAAATTGTGGGGGCAAATGTATGGGGACCACCTAAAGGGCTGCAGTTGGAGGATAGGTGTGTTCTGAGAAAATATTGGAGATGAAAAAATATTGGGGGCTGGTCATACATTTTACTTCATGTTTGGGAAAAATGTTGGAGGTCTGCTTAAATGTCTTCTCTTCAGGGGTAACTAGGGGAAAGTTTCAGGTCTTTCCTTCATAAAAAATTATAAAAAAAAGGAAAAAATGTGTGGGGACCAATTTTAGGGTTTGGTACGTTCTGAGAAAATATTGGGTCTGAAAAAATATTGGTGTTTTTTTCAATTAGTTGTTGTATGGGAGCCCCATTGAGGAGTGGGAATAGGGGTAATTTTTTTCGGAAAAAAAAATTGGTAGAGGTCGGCTGGTTTGGGTCTTATTCTTTAACAAAAAAAGAGGTGGGAACAAATTTTATAAAAAATAATTTTTGTATGGGAGCCCCTCTAACGAGTGGGAATAGGGGGTTCGAAAAAAATGTCGGGGAGGGAAAATTAATGGAGATCGGCCTTACATTTAACACCTCCGGGCAGCTTTGGTGCCTTTTGTGTATTTATAGCCCTTTTCCCTCACTTTTCACCCCCGATGAGCACCCACTTACACCACCCCTATTTTTTCAATCATGAACTTTTTTCCGAACCTCACAAAAATAGGGGTTCTAGCATATCAAAATCGAGAATTTCGTGCACTATCCCACTCATAACGTAAATAAAGGGTGGTTAAATTGTAAGGGCCGATGTTGAATGTGAACCACGCCTAAACGTCAAGTTTTTTCTGCATTTCATTTGACATTTCTCAATTTCAGACTAACTCAATTTTATCCATGGAAAGATACAGAATCCAGCAACGCGTTAAAGTTATTCAGGCTTATTATGAAAATGACCGTTCAAATCAAAATGCATATAGTGAACTTCGTGATTTTTCGGTCATTTAATCACACATTTTCACCTCAGTGGATTCGTCAATAAGCAGAATTGCCGCATTTGGGTGAATGATAATCCAAGAGTGAATGATAATCCAATGCGCCCACAAAGAGTGACTGTTTGGTGCGGTTTATGGGCTGGTGGCATCATCGGGCCGCATTTTTTTTTCAAAATGAGGCCGGTCTGGTAGTTACTATGAATGGTCTTCGCTATCGTGATATGATAACGAACTTTTTATGGCCCGAATTGGAAGATATGCATGTGGACGATATGTGGTTTCAACAGGACGGTGCCACTTGCACACAGCTAACAAAAAATGGTTCTTTTGCGCGAAAAATTCAATGGTCGCGTTATCTCACGTGGTGGCGATTTCAATTGTCCACCAAGATCATGTGATTTGACACCGATGGACTTCTTTCTTTGGGGTTATTTGAAAGAAAAGGTGTACGTCGATAAGCCAGCAACAATTCAAGAGCTAAAGGGTGAGATAATTCGGCACATTAACGGCATAGAACCACAATTATGCCTCAGCGTCATCGAAAATTTGGACCATCGGTGTGCAGCCGAGGTCGCGGCGGCCATTTTGCCGATATTTTGTTCCATACATAATTGAACCATACCAATATTATCATAATAAAAATAAATGACAATAATTTCCTAAATAATTTGTGTTTTATTCAAAATCGACATCGACCCTTATGATTTAACCACCCTCTATATATGCATTTTTCCATACACGTATTTTAAATAAAATAATGAAATATTGAAATGTTATAGTCTTCATTTTTTTGCTGAATTTCATCAAAATCGCAGTTTAAATCTCAACGCAACTACTCTGATCCCTGTCAATATATTTTAATGAAAGAAATCAATCGATCGATATCCAATAAAAAATAAGATGAAATTATCACATCAATATGGATTTTGTGCAATCTATGCATTTGTATACAAATCTTTCATCCCTCATAAGTATTTATAAATGTTTTCGGTTGCCTCAAGCGCCACCAGCTAGTCAAATATTTGCTCGACTTTCGAGCGGTACACCCGCTGTGAACAAACAAAACAAACAAATTCTATTTAAACGTCTAAATGTGGTTCCGACGCTGTAAGTCAGTCAGTACGGGTACATTAACACTACGTGAGTATTTATGGCAAAAACAGAAAAACACTAAAACAAAAACATAAACCCCACAAAATATTGAACCCGTTCGGATATTGTTGTCACATGCTCCCTGAAAGGCGAGACGAGACCGTGGAATTTGTTTTGTCTTCTCTGCTCATCGAACTCACGTGCAATCATCATCATCGACATCGGCATCGGGATACAACCAAATAAACATAAAAATAAAAATACAAATAAAAGATAATACGCGCATCGGCACAAAGAACACGAAATAAGATCAAGTTTTCTTTTTGTGTCAGAATACTTGTGGGCTAAAATTAATTTCGCCAATCACATCATGTGTGGCCAAACCACAACAATAACAACGCGGCCAGTCACACTCCAGGCCGGTTATTGGTGTTATCAAGGTGCGACGGGTGTTGTATACACACACACACACACGCGCGCACTCTTACACCTGATGACATTATTAAATGAACAGGTGTTAACTTTTACTCCGTTTCGCCCTTTCTGGCCACTCGTTTCAGTTTCAGTGCCACATTTCGTCTGGAATTGCGTGTCTGCATTACAGCAGATTTAAAACGATTTCCGGGCTTTATGATTGCGTTTCTTCGCCCCTGCCAACAACTGGATAAGGAATTTGTAAACACGACCATTAGCCCACTCCAGGAAAGCAGGATATGGGTTAATAAATTTTATGGCCAACAAACACCGACAGCATAAGAAGCCATGATGAACCGTTTCCTGTGCTAAATGGAACATGTAATCGAGAGATGTGTAATTTATATTACACACACACTCTCAAACGCACACACACATTATCTATGTGGCATTAAAGCGCGATTTATATGCGTTTTAATTACTTTCAAATGATTTGACTAAACAAGACGAAGAGTAATTAACTTCCACTTCATGTGTAACATCATATAAATTAATGTGCTCATGTCAAAAAAATATATGATTTCTTCAAAACGAATAGCAGCGATTTTTATGACAAATTATTACTTTAATATGCTGATATTATTAGCCATAATATTTCAAATACAAATGTAATAGATGAAGCAATAATGTTTATTAAATGGTAATTGTATAAATTTTAATCAATTTTATACAGTACACAGTACCATGTATGAACTTATTTTATTTATTTGTTATGAATTGCAATAAAAAGTACATTTATATTCTAATTTTGGGTCCAGGGATTGAGCCAGAGTGACTAAGACCATTGCAGCTAGTTATTGCAGCGACAGACCAGAGCCTCTGGTCGGGATCAAAACCACAACCCCACGCTGATAGCCGAGCACGCTACCAACTCGACCATCGGGGCGATCTACCATGTATATTCAAAAGTTCTGTGATCAGAAATTTAAAATTTAGTTTTTGTTATGATCGGAAGATGCAGAAACAAATGTGGAAGTTGCGACATTTCGTAAGTGTGCTTTTCCGCATTGCTAAACAATTTGATAAGAAATACTCCCATACAGACACAAATATTCAGAGAAGAATATACCCGCCGACGAGGTTTCATTTGATTTAAAATATCATCGCCCCTCCCTATTTTAATGGGAAATTTTATCAAATTTAGATGTTTTGTTCAGGAGCAATGTTTTTTTACAAATTGCTTGACTTAATAATATTTTTAAACTGAGAGAACAAACAACAGCTGATGAGCTGAAACATAATATATGTAAGTAATTTGTTTTGCATTGTTTTTAAATGAAGTGAATTTTTCGATTTATTCATTCATTATTCATGATGTGCAACTTTCCTTTAATAAATGTACTGATCGAACCAAGACGTGTTTGTTTATTTTAATAATTTGTTTTATTATAATAAATCGATACAACAATCCGTTTTTTGCAATTCAAAAAATATTTATATGTTTTCCAACATTCATTAATCTGAAAAATTGTGTCTACCAAGACAGAACTTTAGAATTGATAAACTTACATATGTGTCATTGCATGACAAGCGATACGATTTTTGACCTCGATAGCTGCGAATGTTTTCAAAAGTAATGTATATGTATTTTTGAAAAAAGAAAGTTAGAATTTTTTTCACGAGTTATGATCAATTTTACAGTGTAAAAATACAATATTATCTAAAAGTTGTATTCATTCAATCGCCTGTAACTCCTGAAATACTTTACCGATTTCAATGTAATAGACCTTATTTAGCAGGCAATTGCAATTACTTTTAAAATATTGAAGTGTAATGGTATAGCCGCGTTATATTTTTTAAAGTTTTAGATTTTTCGTTTGCATTTTTTTTGGTCTGTAATCAATATTTGATTTGAACTGAGATATTGTCCTGGCTCAAGACCATTTTGCTTCTATATTTAATAGAATGCAAATTTATTTACAAATGGCATGGTGACATTTATTACTTGGCTGCAGACTACCATGATTTCGACCATGTCAAAAGTCTTTTCAAGTGGCTTCGCAGCGACTTTTCAACATCAAACCCGGCCTCTATAAGGAGATGATTCTCACAAACGAACGAGAATCACAACTCACTTGCCGAATTTGCGTTTAAAAAATCGCACCAAGTAATAAAGCACACATGCCATCTTACAAGCAGCAATACTTCTTCCGTGCTAACGGTCACTTGACATTTGTAAATAAATTTGCTTTCTATTAAATATAGATGCAAAATGGTCTTGAGCCAGGAAAATATCCCAGTTCATATCAAATATTGATTACAGACCAAAAAAAATACAAACGATAAAAACTAAAAAAAAATATGAAAATTTTAATGTTAAACGCACAGTTGCCCGGAATCAAATTCCAGTAGCCAAAATTCAATAACTTTTGATCTAGTAAACATTTTTGAGTTTTGTAAAAATAAATTAGACGGGGCCACAAGGACAAGAGTTATTGCATTTTGTTCAATGGAAATTGAGAGTAAAGGTGTTTAGTGTTGATGGCCTTTCGGTCAGATTGTTTAAAGATTTCTTCTTCTGCACACTGGTCCCAATTCCATATTTTTTGGCAGAAATTCAAAAGAAATAAATAATGTGTATATATTTTACTTATGACAACACTCCAATCAATGAAGAAAATGTATTGGAGAAAACTAGGTTGCAACACCGAAAGTTTATTTAAAGTTTGCCATTCAAACAAGTGGGATTATTTCCGGTTCCGGTCTAAACCAGTTATACAAAATACTTAAAATTAAGGCATAAAAAGAAAATATGAAATTGGCTATATTATTGAAATGTCAAGTGTTGACATTTTGTGATTCATAGTGAGCATAACCTATAAATGTCGTGGACTAAAAGTTATATGTACGACTCAAGTGTAAATGTGAAAGTGTTCGTCAGAGTATGTAGTTTATGATGGAATTAATATCTAGTCAGCATTTTTCGTCAAACTCCCACAATTGCCACTTAATTTCTGATTATATAATACAAATATTTAATCATATCTCATCATCAAATCATTTTTTTACTAGACCCATCTTGAGATCTTATTTCAAAGGTATTGTAACTAACTTTAAAATGGTATATAACATCGTTCACTTTTCTGTACACGTGTAGACATTTTACATTATATCCTGAAATAATTATTTAAATTACAGTGTCAAGTAGAATATTTGTATGCTATATTTTGCTTTTGTAATAATGCTCAGAAAAACACATTTTGCCAAAGCGAACTAAGCTTCGTTCTGTTAGCTTTCATAAAATTTTGTTTTTGGTCACCCTGTACCAATACAGGGTGATAATTATGTAGGTTATATATTGGAGGTGACAGTGGGCGTGGTCCAATCGGTCCATTTTTTATTTTTTAAGTATTTTATGTCTACACCATTGTCAAGTGTAATTCAAAAGACATCATCTGAAATTCAAAAAATATCAATTGAAATTCAAAACTCGTCATTTGAAATTCAAAACTCGGTATTTGTAATTCAAAATACACCATTTGAAATTCAAAAGTTTCATTTGAAATTCAAAAATTCCATTTTAAATCAAAAAATATCAACTGAAATTCAAAAATTCCATTTGAAATTCAAAAAATATCAATTAAAATTCAAAAAATATCAATTGAAATTCAAAAAATATCAATTGAAATTCAAAACTCATCATTTGAAATTCAAAACTCATTTCATTTGTAATTCAAAAGACACCATTTAAAATTCAAAAGTCGTCACATGAAATTCAAAAGACATCATTTAAAATTCAAAAGTTTTCATTGGAAATTCAAAAATTATTCCATTTGAAATTCAAAAGTTTCCATTGGAAATTCAAAAATGTAAACAAACTTATTTAAGAAAAATATACATTAGGTGGGGTAGCATTTATTTTTCTGCAAATTTGGATATTCTGCAGTTTTGGAAACAGATTTAATAAAATGATAAGCAACTAATAATTATAATGATGTAAAATGTCGGTATTTTCATATATAGTTTATAACTTTCAGCAGCTCCGAGAGCATCTGCATATAATTTATAATGACTTGCATTTTACTTAGGGTTGGAATATTTGTGTGGGAGGTACAACAAATCATAACTATTTTACAGGTATAAAGTGATTGTAAAACCATTTCCAATATTAAATTGTTACTGATCAGTTTTATTTTAACCAAAGCTTATGCCAATTTGTGTGAGAGGTCTTGCAATATCGCTCATATTATATAGCATATAACGTCTATGAAAACAATACCAATGACCAAATTTCGGAGTATTCCGATCGTCCGTATAGAAGTTATAAAATCTTTAAATTTAAATAGGTTAGAGTGATTTGCGTGAGAGATACTTAAATCTGTTTTCTTAACAGCAGAATATTAAAGTTTACAGAAATAAATAAATGCTACCCAACCTAATGTATATTTTGCTTAAATAATTTTGTTTGAATTGCAAATGACGAGTTTTGAATTTCAAATGATGTGTTTTGAATTTCAAATGATGTCTTTTGAATTACAAATGACGACTTTTGAATTACAAATGATGTCTTTTTAATTTCAAATGATGCCTTTTGAATTTCAAATGATGTCTTTTGAATTTCAAATGATGTCTTTTGAATTGCAAATGATGTCTTTTGAATTGCAAATGATGTCTTTTGAATTTCAAATGATGTCTTTTGAATTACAAATGACGACTTTTGAATTACAAATGAAGAGTTTTGAATTTCAAGTGACATTTTTTGAATTTCAAATGGAATTTTTGAATTTCAACTGGTGTCTTTTGAATTTCAACTGATGTCTTTAGAATTACAATTGAAAATTGTGTAGTAAATGTGCAAAATTACAAGATTGTATGTTTTTTCCGACTTTATGCCATAAAAAAGAATTTGGGACCAGTATGCACCGGACATAAAATCTTTAAAAATGAGAGCGACTGAGCGCTATATAACCATGAATACAGATTATTTCCACCGAGACGGCACATAGAAAAATATTTATAGAACGGGTTATTTGTCGAAATGCGCTACTCAATAGGCCACCAAGATTGTGAAATTTAACACCTATTTACTATTTTCAACCATTGACGCCTTGAAAGGCAACGTTGCCGAGAAACAGCCCAATTTCTTGAAAATGTAGACAAATTGTGTAGATAAATAATAGTAATTCTCAAGAATCATTGTACATAGATAAAATACTTGGCAATAAAGTTAAATGCGGCGTGAATTAACGTACAAAGAAACCCAAGGAATCATTTTCAAATGCATTTAATAGTTCCGAAATGACATTCACATTAAATATCATGCGCATAGGATGCGGATACGGAAGGAAAAAGACAAGATTCAAGGACATCTAAAATAAAACCTATTTAATGGTCCTTCATAGTCACCAATTCAATGGAAAAAAGCGACATTAACCATACGACCGCTGAGCGAGCAGCAGTTCGTGGCAGCGCGTGTAAGTGCGAATACGCGACTGCTAAGTACGCGAGTCCAAGTACGAGTACAACAATGACACTTAACTGCTCAAATTAAATTCTAATCTATTTGGGTCTGAGACACAAATGAGGGTAAGGTTGATTGTTGTAGCCGATGGTGTTGCTGTGTCGCTGCTGCTCGTGTCGCTCGCTGTTGCCATTGTTTCCATTCCGTTCGCAAAGTGCAAAGCATAAAAGACCACTTTTAACACTCCATTACTAAACATGATTACACAATTATGCAAATACAATACAATACAACAAACTGGAAACAAAACAAATAATTAAATGTATTCCTACGAAAACAAAAAAAAAAAGAATAAATAATAAAACTAAACTAAACTAACACACACACACACATACATAAGTACAAGAATGAATTACTAACCAGCCAACCGACTCACCAACAATGAATCGACGGATGGATGAACAATATCGGAGCCAATGAATAATTTGCAACTTTAACTACCCAGTTGGGGGTGTTTCTTTGCTTTGGAGTGGCAGCACTTTCACCCGACTTTTCCTCAAGTAAAGTTCTGATTCACCATCTTCTTGACAGCCGGCCTAGATCGATCGATTGAGTCATGTTCTGATATTCATCATCATCACACCTTTTGGTCACACCCTTTCCATTTTATTTAACCTATGCAACCGACCACTGAGTATGAGCTGAAGGGATCTATCTATAAATACAACAATTCGCATAGAATTGCTTGGCTGTTTTCTTTTGTTGTTGTTATTATGGTTTTGAGGCCTCATTAGGAGAAGCGAGACGTGCGTTGTCTTTTCTTGTTGTTGTGGCTTTGTTCGCGTAATTTTCAAGATAAATTGTTTGTTTACTAAGAAAGAAATAAAAAGGAGAATATGACAGACCAAACGCCAAAAAGCCAGCCAGGCGGACAGACAGACGCACAAAAATGCCGGCCAAGTAATAAAACCGAAAGATGAGTGGGTGGGTGGGTGCGCCCTACCTCCCTACCATCGCCTCCCTCTTCGCCTATTTTATTTCCCTTTCTTTTTAATGATATTTTCTGTTTTTCTTGGTGTTTTCTTAGTTCACAAAGAATAGAATAAAAAATAAAAGTAACGATTACGCCTAGTAATTTTTATGATACTCGCTCGTCGTATTGTCTTGTGAAAGAAAGTAAACACGGCCGCAGCAACATTTTCGGTGGTGTTTTGTTTACAATTTAAAATAAATGAAATAATAATTAGGTGATGTGCCGGGCTGTGCTCGACTGCTGCTGTATACGAATCGTAGATGAATGGCTCATCGGTGTATATTAGTAGGGGTCGCATACAAAAAAAGTAAAATTGGTGAAATTCGAATCGAAATAAGGTTCTTCATATTTAATGAAGGGCTAAATTGAATACTTTAGACTCAGAAGTCAATTTTAACTATTTACAGTAGAATCTCAGTATAACGATATATATCAAAAGTGATGTCCGAGTCGCAAGTATTCAACGAGCAAAATGTAGAAATTTTTGAAATTCTCTACACAGGACAATGAAATACGTATATGGTCAAATGCGTGTATGGTTGAGTGCGGTTCTCCTTCTTTCCATTACCAAAAACAAAGATTTCCTTCTTAAGAAGAAATTAATTGATCGAATTAGCTGATATTCGAATGTATTACATTCAAAACTCGTAGAAAAAACCAACCAAAAATATGTAAAAAAAATGTTTTTTTTTTTTTTTGAAAATACAGTTCTATAATTTCTATTCTATAATTGTCGATTCGTGTGAGATCCCGTATAATAATTAAAATCATAAAAAATATATTATTATTTAGAACTTTTTATGTTTTTTACTAAAAAAATAATATTTTTGAATTAAATGAATTTGTATAAATCCACAAGGATTTCACACGTCAAAATATCTTAACTATCTCAGAAGCTATGAAATTTAGAAAACTGTAGCCTCCAACGCTCACGCAAAAGCTCGCCACCGCGTTGCGCGGAAACGGCGCATGATCGCCACCAACCCACCCACAACACATTGTTTTGTATTAAAATTCTAAATTGGACAAAAAAACGGGGCATTTTTAAATTTTTGACACGTTCTGCAGGGAATGCCACATATAAAGAAGTAAAAATAAAAATAATAGTTTTTCCTTGTTTTTCACTCCATTGAATCATACGATTGCCAGGGAAATGCTCATAAATATTGACATATATTGAGATTAAACAAATGAATAATTGTTTTTTGCTTTTGAGAATTCGATAGACTAATATCTACGGTGCTCTGTTGTGATTCGACTAATAAATTTTTGTTTTTTATTTACAAACAAGCCGATTTCACGCTTAGCTTTATTTGTTTGATAAATTGTCAGGAGAATTGGTTAGAAACCAAAAAAAAATTTAAATATATATGTACATCAATTTTATATATATTTTAGTACGTAAGTACTGCAATGCAATAAATACGTACTCAAATCAAGAAAAAAAAGTTGTTTACTTGTATTTATTCAACATTCTAAAAATATACTTAAATGTAGTAAAGTCACACTATGGATTGGGCGCCAGATAAACGCCAGTTTAAATTATTCAATTAATTTTTTATAATTTACATTTACTCCATTATTTAATTACACTGTTCAACAGCATTTTTTGGAACGGAGTAGCGACCCTATAATTCTGAAAGGACATGTTGAGTAGATAATTTTTGTAGAATAAACTTATAGTCCAGCTGGTCTGAGTTTCTTTTTCGCGGGTCAAAGTTTTCATTTTTTTTGTCGAAGGGTGCATTATACGCGAAAAATACGAAAAAAGTGTTGTAACTTAATCTCTGAGCGAATTCTTATTGTCAGAAGAATATTGTGGAATTTTATGGGGATCACTTTTGTGGAAGATCTTAACCCTCTAGTTCCTCTCTTTATGGGCCAATTTGACCCTTTTTGTACAAAATCGAAAAAAGTCATTTTAAAAAGGACATTTAAGGATTAACACATTCTACAAAAAAAATTGTCGGAAAATTTCAGTGGGGTTCACTGGAGACCAAAGTTGTAAGTAAAATTACTAGCGTTAAAATTGGACCATGTTTTTTTGGAAGCTCGATCTCGATTTCGATGAAAATGTGTAAATTTCGGTAGAGCTTGATAAACAGCAAATATAAATTGGATATTTTTGCAAAATTTTTCATTTTCGCGGATAATATGGCAAAAATGATTTTGTATGGATTTATATACTCTCACTCTACATAGTAGGAGGGTATATATCATTTGGGCAGAAAAAAGTGTAACACATTGAAGGAGTGACTTAAGACCGTCTGTCTGGCTGCTGTACACGATAATTCTCGAAGGGAGTCAAGGAATCAATACAAACTTTGCACATGGTAATATTTTTCCCAAACTTAGTTTATGTTCGAAGATGGGCGAAATTGTCACACCTCTTCTGGTACCTCCCATACAAATGGACCATATTCCTATGTTTAATTAAAACATTTGTAACTTCCACGCCGATATTCGGAATCACTCATATTTTAATATTTGATAAAGTTTTTTAAGCACTTTAAGTGTACTCTTACCTCCCACACAAATCACCCTGATCTAGGTAAAATTAAAGCTGCAATAACTTCTATTCTTATGAGCGGAATACACTGAAATTTGATATTTGGCAATGCTTTTATAGATGTTGCATTCATGTAGAATATGGTATATGTTGTGACACCCCTTCTGGTACCTCCCACACAAATGATATTTGAAAATGTTTTTATTATCACTTTTAGCCAACGAAATATTTACGCTTTAGCCACTCCCATTCTTGTACCTCCCACACAATTGTCTATATCCGGTGCTTGAAATTCATTATGACTTGATAATTGATCATGTCTTCACAATTATTTTATAAATGTGGAAGCTAGGACCATATGCAACAAACTTTCTAGTACCTTCCACAAAATCGTTCGGCCCTAAGGAATGTCCATAGCTTGTACTCTGAGAGTGAGGGTATATATAAGCCGGTTTAGCTGACTGACGTTTTCGCGAGCTATCCAAAGGATAGATTTTTTGCATTTGTATTAAGAAGGCTGCAAATATTGCAAAAATCCAAAATTCGCGATTGCAATTATTTCAACTTTCTCTGTCTGGATTTCTGAAAAAAGGAATATATTCATATTACTATCTTACGCCTCCATGGGAATAGAAAATTTCACGAGAATAAGTTCCCATTTTATTATTTGTTTTTAAGGATTATTATGGACTTTAATCATGACGGCAAAACCACTGGTGTTGATTGATAATATAACACATGGCGTTTTTGAATCGAATAATTATTTTAGTTGTTTTAAAAAACTTACGCTCTGATCACTGGTTTTATTCGACCCTCTCTAGTGTCTGTGTGTGGTGATACATTTACTTAAGTGTTAAATGATTTCTGAATTGATTAATCTAATTCACGCAGCGTCCGCCACTAAAATTGCTGCCGAATACATAATGTTCTATTCTTTATTGTTTGGACATCAATAGTCTTGCATTTTTGTACGGAGAATAAAACACTTTGAAGTCAATTCCAATAAACCGCTGGAAGACGCGTCTGAGATGTATTCTTCAATAGAATTGTCCACAAAAAAAAATCAAAAAAGTTAAATTTTTAGAAGTTGTAAGAAATAATAGTCTTTCTATGATAAAAATATCTCATAGAATTATAGATTTTTGTCATTTACAATCGCAATCTACATTTATTGCACGTATGTATAACTGCCTAATGTTTGACAAACATTTTCGTTTAAATGTTATGATGCTTTTAACAGGAAGATGTATAAGATGAGTTATGTGTGAACTAGAACATTGGGAAAATGTCTTTGCTGGCACATATGGACATCTCCCAGTGGCCCGGACACGACGTTCGCACGCCTAAAACTACGCCAAAAAGAAGAAAGTAACTGAAAAAGTCGATCGCCTTTATAGTTCTAAACCGCTTAAAGAGTACTACATTTTAAAAATATTTCACCAGGATTTAGTACAAATTAGTACAAAATTATAAACAATTTCACATTGGAACGGACGCTACAAAAAACAGAAATACTTTTTATACCCTCCACCTCCAGGATGGGGGTATACTAACTTTGTCATTCCGTTTGTAACACCTTGAAATATCGACCTGCGACCCTATAAAGTATATATATTCTTGATCGTCATAAAATTCGAAGACGATCTAGCCATGTCCGTCCGTCCGTCCGTCTGTTGAAAGCACGCTAGCATCTAAACGAAAGGAGCTAGAACGTTCAAATTTTCCATAAATGCGTCTTATAGTCGTAGATCGGTTGGGATTGAAATGGGGCGAAATCGGCCCAAAGCCAATTTTTCCCTCACAAGGACTAAAAATATCCATAATAATCCCTAATATTTTAGCGTATTTAAGCATGTTTTTGAATATTTCTGTTTATATTTGCTTGATATTCGGTATGCGCATTCCCCTTATAGCAAAAACGTGCACCATAAAGTGATCCTTATTTGTAGGGGGTGAAATGGGGCAAAAAAAGGGATACAAATGGTACATATTAAACGACAACAGCTAGAAACACGAAATTCGGCGTGTACATTCCTCTAATTGAGTAGGTACATAATATAAAAGTATTTTTTCCAAATTCGTACTTTTAAGGGGTAAAATGGGAATAGAGGGATAAAAATGGTACCAACCAAACGGCTGTACCTAGAATAATGAAATTCGGTGTATACATTCCTCTGATTGCATAGATAAGTAAAATACACGGATTTTTCAAAATTCGTACCTTTTGGGGTTAAAATGAAAAAAGGGGATAAAAATAGTACCAATCTAATGACCGCAGCTAGAGTCATGACATTCGGAGTATACATTCCTCTGAGTGTGAAGACACGGAAAATAAACTGATTTTTCGAAATTCGTACTTTTTGGGGTTAAAATGAAAAAAGGGGATAAAAATAGTACCAATCAAATGACCACAGCTAGAGTAATGAAATTCGGAGTATACATTCCTCTGACTGCGAAAACACGGAAAATAGACGAATTTTTCGAAATTAGTACTTTCAAGGGATACAATGGTACAGAGGGATAAAAATAGTACCAACTAAACGACTACAACTAGAATGATAAAATTCTAATTGCGTAGAAACTTCAAGGGGGTAAAAATGGTACCAACCAAATGGAATCAAGAATTCGGTGTATACATTCCTCTGACTGCATAGACACGCAAAATAAAAAGTTTTTTTTTTCCAAATTCGTACTTTTTCTTTTACGGCAAAAATTGGTTGAATCATGAAGTTAGGTTATTTTGCACTATGTACGTCTGATAATGGATTTTCAAAATTTGTACTTTTGAAATTCAAATAGAATGGAAATACAAACAAATGTAGCACCCACTATCTACCAATATTTATGGCTTTGAAAATATTTTTCAAAATATAAATAGAAGAATAATTATTTTTTGAATTGACGTATTGGTAGCCTTGCCTTATAAGCGTGGTTTGAAATAATTAAAATATTATATTTATTTATAAAATTAACTTTTCAATATTTGTATTTTTTTTGGTTTGGCTATATTAAAAAAATTATATTTTCCTGTAATATTACTGCACTTCTACGAAAACAGACAACCTCTGTGGAATGCAATCCATGGTGGAAGGTATAAAAAGTTCGGCCCGGCCGAACTTTACTCCGTTTTTACTTGTTTCTTATAGAAATGTACAAAATTCAGCGATTTTTGAGAACTTTGTCTTTCCATATATAAAGGGTGATTTTTTAACTATTATCTTTTTGGCAACACTGGTTTAAGCAGCTTACGCACGTTTCGTGTTTTGTTTCACTGTCAAACATCTTCAGTTTGGTCTATAATTTAACCATGAATCGTCTTACAAACGAACAACGGTTGCAAATTATTGAATTTTATTATCAAAATGCGTGCTCTGTTAAGAAAGTTCATCGTGCGCTTCCATTTTATGGTCAGTTTAATCGACCCACTGAAGCGGCTATTCGGGCTATTGTGACTATATTTCGCACCAAATTTACATTGTTGTTGTGGACATTAAACCACCAACACGCTTACGTAGAGTGCGAACTGAAGAAAATATCGCAGCTGTATCGGCCAGTGTTAATGATGACCATCAATTATCGATTCGTCACCGTTCGCAGCAATTGGGCCTCTGTTATTCAAAAACGTGGAAACGACAAAATTTGGGATAAACGGATGCACCATTTGAGGCGCAGTCAAGGTCAACATTTGCATGAAATAGTCTTCAAGCTTTAAATTATATGGACCGTACTATCGATTCAAATAAAGATTTCATGCATTTTTCTGAATTTTATGTGTTTTTTTTAACTTTCCTGTAGCTTTTAAAAAATCACCCTTTACATGTAAATGAAGGTCAGAGGATATATTTTGTTCGTAGATTTATGAAATATGAGAATTATCTCTTAGATTTTTTTAATTTTGTATTTCCACTCGTATTAAAAAAGTAGTAATTTTCGTTATAACACTTCAACTTTTAATAAAAATAAAAGAGAACAATTTAACGTCAAGTTTCATAATAAAAAAGTTGCCGAAATAAGGAATAAATAAAGCTAAAAGCTATTAGTGTGATCTGATTTCATTTTTTTTGGTAGACCGTTTTTGTGAGATGTCCATATGCAATATTTTTTTTTCGAATTTTTCATGATCATTTTTCTTAAATGTTGCCGAATTTTGATAATGATGAATTCCATGTTTTTTTTAAAGACTTCCGATATTCATGAAACATTTAAAGCGTGTAAGTGTTCGAATTTTAAAATGGAATTCCTCTAAGTCTACCGCTTCAACGTACGGATGGATGTGGGCTTGTTGACATCGACCATTGACTGCGTTAAATCACATGATCTAGGCAGCCAATCTTGGCCACCCAAATGGGAGAGTACACGTCCGGGATGTGTCTCCTGGAGTAATTGAATTTTTTCACGAATTGTTCGTTGACGTTGAAGAAAGAAAAAGATCCAGATATCATATCGCGATATCGAGCTCCAGTCATCGTACGATGGGTTCTCTGAATACCATTTTTAAAACTCTTTATTATACTTATTTAATAATGAAAATTTTCTCAGTGTACTACAACAACCTGCTACAACTAATTATGTATCAACAGACACAAATCATATTTTTGCAAATTCCAAATTTCGTCTAAGGCCAATGAACAATTCAAATCAGCTTCGCGCAAGCGCTGTTCACAATTTGTCGTTGCCCAAAACTCACGGAATTTGAACACAATAAATTACCAATAAAATTGTGACAGTTTGTATTTTTCTACAAACCATTTCAATGTTTTTTGGTTTTCTGTTTCTTCTTTTGGGTTCGTGGTAATTGTGTTCGTGTGAATCATTTACACAGCGGCGAATCTTTTTTTGGGGTAAAGCCGGGCGATCATAATTTTAATTATTCAAAAAACGTTTTCGACCAAAGACAAATGGCAGTGATAACAAGCGACGGCAGCCAGCAAAAAAAACGGGACAGGTACTAAGCACTGTGAGAAATTCCTCGGAACTTGCGAACTTATTGACAATGGAAGGCGCGATATTGCAGATCGGCGTGAAGATAATTATAGAGGAGGTGTGGCCATAAATTGAAGGCAGCAACTTAGCCTTTACCTTATCATAGCACAAGACTAAAGGCGAAAACTCAGTATTTGATTTTGAAAGGGGCGCATATTGCTTATGTCCTAACAGCTATTAATACTAATACAGTGAAACCTCCAAATAATGGGCGCTCCCTCTGGAGGACAACATTATTCAGTGAACAATTAACAGAAAAAAACGCTTCATATTCAAATTTATTTTACCTCACACAATAGGACACCTCCCCACAATGGACAAATGTCGACGGTGGCTATCCGCTATTGGGAGGTTTCACTCGTTTCGTTTTCCCCGAATTTCCCAGTGTTCTATTGAAATTTGAATGAAAACGCCCACTTAATGTGACAAAAAGCCCAATGATTTTCATTCTTCGAATTTCCCAACCACACCATCACATCATTTGACTTCTGGACAAAGTGTACACTTCGCCTTCGCTCAGTCTCACATAAAAGTGTGTGGAAGAAATTAGAAAGAAATCATTTTAAAATACATATGTATTTTTTTTGGAATTTTCTATTGTTTTGCCAGATGTTGGCGAAATGAAACATGAAACAGAAAAAATGCTAGAAATATGATTTATTTACTTAATATTTTTAATGATGATGTGACGTCAGTTGTTTGGAGGCGAGAAAATCAGTCGAAGTTCAAGATGACAACACCTGCCCGCCGAATGTTGTTCGTTCCACACCACCAACCAGTGGAACGGTGGAAATGCTGCTGCGTGAAAATTTATAGTCGAACGTTGTTGTGTCGATGTCAGTAATTAATTTATCTGTAGTGTAGTGCCATCTGTGAACTTAGTTTGTTTACCTTTGTGTTGTTGTTGTTGTTGGCGTTGTTAGAACAACACAACACATTGTAGACGAGACTCAGTGGATGGATACCTCTGTTCATCAGACAGATAAGTTAGTTCTGAAGTGGAAAGCGGCCTTTGATTCAACTACTTGTTCGACTACTTTAATTGGGAGCAACAAGTGTTGTCGACGATCGTCTCTCGACTTGGAAATGATTTGAAATTCATAGAAGTGTTGCTTTGCATTGCATTATCCCTGGACTTAATTTCGAGTGGGCTGAGGAATTCCTACTCACGGCAGTAAATTATCTTCAATTCACAGTGGGGGGTTATTACACCTGTAGAAATAGTTACTCGTATGTTTGTTTGTTCATTGTTGATATCGAATGACAAGTTTATTTGCGAAGAGGTTTCCAAACAAGTAGTCGAACGAGAACTACTGCTCAGTAGTTTTTATGTTTGTTTGGAATGCTGACAACTGCACTGTGTACATTAATTTATACAAATTGTTTATAGAGTAGTCGTTGTGTTATGTCGTTATTGGCGAAGAGGTGATCATTCTTCACCTGTCTTTAACAAAATTAAAATCGCATGAAGATTGCACTTTTGAAAACAATGTTAGTACCTATTTACTTTTGGTACTCCACATCTCTTATCTAGATTTGCAGTAAATTTAACAGTAAATTGTTATAAAATGAAAGTTTCAGACATTTCGTCAACAGGACGTACGAAAATTACAGAGCGAAGTATTGATATTCTTGACTTTGCTGTTTACCCCTGAAATACAAGTGCAAAAGCTGTGTCCTTTGGATATTTACATTTCAATGTAATTTTGAGGATTTCATTTCTCACGCTTTGCGATGAGATTTTCGGGTGTATACATTGCTACGCATATGTGATTTTCATAAAAATGTAGATATGTATGGAGCAATCCACGACAAAACGGGCGGTTGAAAAAAATATATTTTTGATTTCCTCCATTTTTTATATTTTTAATACTCATTAAAAACACCTCCTGGTATACTTTGAGTTTTTTTCTGATTACTCATTATATATACATAACTTTTTTCAAAAATCGTTATACAGAAGTTCTTTTTTTAGTCTTTTGCTCATAACTTAATAATGGTCCGAATTAGATATTTTTTTTTTTTTCAATTGTCCGATTTGTCGTGGAATGTCCCATATACAACTGATAACATCATGTTAACGCAAGCACTCCATACAAAAGGATCACTGATGATTTGTCCCTACACAAGACAATGAAATACGTATTCGGTCAAATGTGTGTATGGTTGAGTGTGGTTCTCCTCCTTTCCATTACAAAAACAAAGATTTCCTTCTTAAGAAGAATGTACTTGAACGAATAGCTGAAATTCGAATGTATTACATTCAAAACTCATTTATTTTATTTTGATGTAATGGATAAGTTAGTGAGGATATGGACACTTCTAGACACTACATCTAAGGGTGCTGTATATTTCGTTTTCAGGCATAAAACATGTATCCACAAACAGGGTATCCAATTATTCAGATATATGTAATAATTACAAATTAGTCGAATAATGCACTAAAGAGTTTATGGTAACACACTAGACCTCTTGTGGTCTAAGTGAGTCATATACTTAATTACCACCACAACCTAACCTATTCTAACGAGTTATTCGATTAGCCGAACAATCCCTTCCCTTCAATGAAGCATGACACAATGCAACACAAATTTTGTTGAAGGGTCATGTATAACATTTTCTGATGTATTTTGGCTTTCTAGACACGAAAATGTTAATACAATTTTTTTAAGTTTTTTTTTTAATTTTTAGCTAAAGTTGCAATTTTCGGGGAAGGTACCTTAAATATTACTACTCAAATATTGGAAATATAAGACCGATAACACCTGGTTATACATATTTTCAATTAAAGGTGGTGGTGGCGACAAATTTGGCGAATTACACAATTACATAGAAACAGTGGTTTAGGAACAGTCTTCAAAAATGTAGAAAAAAACAATTATTATTTATTTTTTAGAAAAAATCGTAAAAGCTAGAAAAAAATCGGGAAAAAGTATTTTGTTTTATTTTTTAATAGCCATCATTCTAACGCAAACAATAATGAAACCAACGAATTATTCTAAATAAATTTATAATTTTTCATTATTCGAAAATTATTATTTTTTCATTATTTAAACAAATATTTGAAAAACTTATTCAATTAATCGATTGAATAACATAAGTCAAAAGTCTCCTTTCCTACTATCATTTAAATATATCAGCAAATGTTGAGGCCAAAAATCGCGCGATTTCGACGGGAAAGTTGATACCTTCTTTCATTCTCCATTACCGAGTCTATCGATGTATATTGGTTTTATTGAATATACATTTTTGTCCACAGTCATTTAATGTTATTTAATCAGTTATTTTTGTATGAAAATTCCTGAAGTTTAAGGCTACTCGTCAAGCCTTACACTTGATGGAAGGAGTTTTAGGATTTTATGGGATCTGATAGTTAAGGTACCACCTTGATTGCTATTGCGTATTATGATATCATATATGTTTTTTTAAATATATAAATTATATATATAATTACACATATATATTATTTTATGATAGTTTATTTTTGTGAAAATAAAAAAAGTAAAATTTTTTTATTACTACGAAAATCGAAATATTGCAAAATATGCCGTTAACAGTTAGTGAAATATTTCTTCTTATAATCTGAAATTTATTTGCAAGATGCAACCAACAACACACTTATAGAAAATTTAAAAATCGCCATCTAAATGTAATTCTATTCCTATTTGATTTCTCTTTTAAAGTTCCCAGCTGAACAGAATTTTATCCTTATTTTTAGACCTTATTTTTATTTTGAGAAGATTTGCACCTTTGACTTCAATGATTCTTTTAGGGAAATGTTTTTTTTGTAATATATATCTGCAGAACGGATCAAAAACAAATAAGCTATGTTTTATGAATATTTTTGCTGATCATAATAATAATAATTTATAAAAATGAATTTAATTAAAAGAAGTAAGAAGACGTTAAGTTCGGCCGGGCCGAATCTTATATACCCTCCACCACGGAGTGAATTCCACAGTATTACCAGCAGATTAAAGGATGTCAACTTTACATAGAAGCACAGTACCATATTACGAAATTTGTGATATTTTTATGCACATTTACTATAATTGTTTACTATTTCAAACTATAATGTATACTTATGCGCACTGTTTAAAATCGACTACTACATATAAATAAAATGCTGTAATTGTGAAAGTAAATATTAGGCGATTGTCAGTCGCCATTAGAAAGAAGCATTTTCAGATATAGACAAAGTGATAAGAAAAGTATAAATTTTAAAGATATCCCCATTCCCCATATCCCAAAAATTTCGAAAAAAAACCTTTTTTCGAGTCTTCATAGTTAGAATGTATACACCGAAATTCATGATTTCAACTTCAGCAGTTTGGTAGGCCCCATTTCTATGCCTCTTTTTAATTATATCCCTTAAAAGTACGAATTTCGAAAAATCTCTCTATTTTCGTGTCTACGAATTATTGGGAAGTACACACCGAATTTCATGATTCTAGCTGTTGTCGTATCATTGGTAGTATATTTTATCCCTTTTTTGTCCCATTTCGCAAGCTAAAACTTTTGTTTTCTTTGTGGTGCTTCCAAGCTACAAGAGGAATGTCCGCAACAAATTTTAACTGTATGAAAATCAGAAATTTAATTAATAAGCCAAGGCTACCAATATTTGTATACTATGTCATAAAGGAAATAATATTTCAATTCATAAAGTAAATATAAGGGAGCAATCATAAATACCCTAAATATTGGGGGATAGAGAGCGTATTTTCAGCTACTATAAATTATGAAAATACCTTATCTCTCACGTACGCAGTATAAGACAACTTCATGATTCCATCATTTTTTGTCGTAAAATCAACAAAATAAAGTACGAATATGTAAACAAATATTTTACGTGGCTATGCAGTCAGAGGAATGTATACACCGAATTCCATGATTCTATCAGCGGCCATTTTGTTGGTGCCATTTTTATCCCCTTTTTCCAATTTTACCCCCTCAAGAGTACGACTATCTAAACTCTGTTTATTTTACGTATCTACATAATCAGATGTGTACATCCCACATTCGTATTCGTTTAGTTGGTACTATTTTTATCCCCTTGTATCCCTTGAAAGTACGAATTTGGAAAAAACGTTTTATTTTTCGTGTCTACGCAGTCAGAGGAATGTATACTCCGAAATTTATGGTTTTAGCTGCGGTCATTTGGTAGGTACTTTTTTATCCCCTTTTTCCAGTTGAACCCCAAAAAGTAGGAATTTTGGAAAGTTCTTTTATTTTACGTGTCTACGCAATCAGAGTAATGTATACACCGAATTTCATTATTCTAGGTGCAGTCGTTAGATTGGTACTATTTTTATCCCTCTTTTAACCTCTTTTAACCCCTTAAATGGACCAGTTTAGAAAAAATATTTTTATATTATGTATCTATTAGAGGAATGTACACGCCAAATTTCGTGTTGCTATCTGTTGTCGTTTGATAGGTACCTTTTTGTCCCCTACAAATAGAAAACACTCTATGGTGCCCTTTTATGCTATAAAGGGAATGCGCATTGCAAATATCAAGTAAATACAAGCTAATATGGCTGAAATACTCTAAGTATTAGGGGTATTTTCAGTCCTTGTGAGGGAAATGTTTTTCCCTCTTTCAATCCCAACCGATCTACAACCATAAGACACATTTAGGAAAAATTTGAACCTCCTAATATGTACTAATATGACCAAGAGCCTATTTTTACGTATTCTTAAATTAAATATAATAGATATTTTAAATATGAAGATAAACTATACAAACAAAAAAGTATGTGAAGATAAATTCGTCACTTAAGTTCATCCTACAAGCTCGCTTTTCTGCACATCAGTCTTATGGAACGTATTCCAAAAAATGATTTTATGCTAAAAATAATGTAAAAATAATAATAATATATATATATAATAATAATATAAAAGTTTTTTGCATTTTTTTATACAATTACAGAAATTTACTTTAAGGCGTTGCTAAAGTATTTTTCACTATTTCTTCATGAAAAACTATGGTGTTTTGGGGTCCCCCATTTGGACCTTTCTGGTCAGGTGAACGAACTTCTTGGATGCTACATTTTAGCCCCAGGGGAGCAGATTACAGAAATGTACTTTATATGACCCGCCACCATACCGAATCGGAGATATGTAAATTTCAAACTTCTGTCATTATTAGTTTAACATTAACAACCACTTCAAATTTCCCCCTAAGAGATACCAACATGAATAATCTAAAAAATTATTATGACTTTTTTTAGGTAAAATCAAAGAGTTCTCCGGAACACACTTCCTCCAAATATACAAAATAACTTAATGTTTTGCAATACCAAACAAACTCACACAAATTCATCAAAATCGGAAGAAGACCATCGGAAATTTCTCACTAATTTAGCATGGAATTCCTCATGAGATTCTTATATTTAAAAATATGTTTTCCATATTTTAAGAAATCTCAACCAAATTAGAAGCTTATTAACATACTTGTTAAACATTAACTTTGAGTCAGTCTTAAGCTTAATATTACATGAATGTAACCGACACCTGTTTTTTGTTTAAATTAAACCGGCACGGCACATGTCGTTTTTCCACTCGGTTTAATTTAAATTAATTCACAAATTTCCAAAATTAGGTATTCATTCACCACAAATTTAACAATTACGAACGATTACAAACCTGAATCTGAATCTGCTACAATTAACAGCACGACGTAAGCAACGGCAACCCAGTAACCGCACCGTGTGACACTTCGTGGTTTGATTCAAAGTCTCGAGGAATGAGAGCGAGTGCGCGTCACAATTAGCATAAATTCAAGAAGTGTCAATATCACCGTGAACACCACGAACCGTGCAAAACGAAGGCGGTCGGCGACGACAATGGTATATCATTAACCACTCAATGCAGAGCAACTCTAATCAATGGATGAATGGATGGATGATGTTTCACTCGAGCACTCTGATGGTATGGGGGGTGGGGGTGGTTGGTTTTAATAATATCTCACTCTTTTGTTTATAAACAAAAGATTATTTTTCTTTTCACAGGCAAATCCATCATCAACACTTTAAAGCGGTTTTGAACAACGAAACGACAAATTTTTCCCACCAGCCACAAAATAATGCCAAGATTTATGACTCTTTTACAGAAACAAAAAAAAAACACAAAATATCACAACAGATTAAACACCACCACTAACAACAACAACAACAATGACAGCTACAGCGACAGTGTTTATTATTCAATCCAATTCAATTGAATGTAATGCAATTCAATGCAACGGCTTTAATTGTTGCTAATTTGACTAATGGACATGTGATAATTTGACAATGACAACGAATATTGACAATTGACAACAACTACAAATCCGCACACTTTTTTTTAAATCTAGTTTGTCAGTGTTGTTGTTTTGGAAACAATTTATGAATTGTTAATTAATTAATTGGCATTCGGCTCATTTGAACTGCGAAGTTATCCGTTGAACACACACGAATCAACCGTCCATGGAAGCGATTTCTACGAAACTGAACTATTGTTTTGGCCAAAAATATCGCTTTCGTTGGCGTTGTCGTCGCCGGCTCGTTGGCTTTGCCATCCCCCCATCGCTTGAATGTTTAGAAGACATTGGCCGACGGAGAACATGTTTCCGTCAACATGTTGTCTAAGAAATGGCGAAAAAGCGCGCCAAACATACTCGTACATAAGCAGCTTAAAGCTTATTTCCGTTTGCACTCTATTGTGATTGGCAAATGAATTGATTGATTCATTATGTTTACAAATAAATGCTGTTGTTGTTGTACGCGCAAGCTTTCATTCGCCGGTATTTTTTGTTGTTGTTGCTATCAAAAAACAACGTTATTTGTAGGCAAAAGCTTTTAGCCGCTATATTTATGAATGAATGAATTCCGTTGGTGAAAGAGCTTGACAAGTGTAGCGGCTGTTAAGGCACTCGTGAACTTATAAACAGTAGGCTGGGTCACGAAAATAAATTGCAACGGTCCCCCCCAGAAATGATGATTGGATTGATTATTGATGATCTGCAAAAACTAATATTTTTTGGAAACATTTAAGTTAATATGAAAAATAAATAGAAGGATTAATACCTTTCGAATGACACCTAAATGATGTATATCGGACGAAAAATTACGTCACTGACTCCTTGTTTGTAAATAAATTTAATAGGAAATGGATTTACAGAGCAAAAAATTCAAACTCATTTTAAAAAATGAGCACAGCGGCGTCAATTTAATTCCGATGTTCATCATTTAGCCATCATTCGAAAGGTATTAATTCCTTATATTTATTTTTCATATCAACTTAAATGTTTCCAAAAAAATATGAGTTTTTAGCTTTCACCTTAAAAACCACAAAAAATCAATATAAAAACGTCCAATAATACTACCAATGAGTTATTCTAAGACAAGAATAAAAATTTTTATTTAAAGTGCTACCAATGGTCTATTAATTCAGAAAAAAAATTTGGGCAAAAATGTATCATACAAAAAATACACGAGAAAAACATGATTTTTAGAGGTGTTTTCAGGAGCGTTTAGCTCTCAGATGGGTTGGAACGTAATATTTTGCAAATCCTCATCAAAACAATCCAAACTTTATTTTCGTGAGGTGACTGGAACTTGTTTTTCCATTTGTATGGACGGTGACCCTAATAAACAGTAGCAGGTGGAATGTCCAACATTCGTATCCTGAAAACGTAGCTATTGGCAAGGTCTCAGGGGAATGCTTAAGATAAAATCATGATATCATTCATGATACCTCTGCCCTAAAGAGTAGAGATACAAGCCGGCGGATTTAAAGCCGACAAGCCGCCGCCGATTTCATCGGCTCACATCGACTTCTAGCACGCCGCCACGCCGAGGAGTTCTAACTCCGTCAAATCTTACTACCAAAATAGACAACCCACTAAAATTACAAAAGAAAATACAACTGTCGACTTAGACAACCTACTACTGTGAAATATATGGATCTTTATTTGATTTGGTATCCCTCTATATAAAGTTGAATGATTGTATTTTGTCGGATTTATATAAGTCAATGGAAGTATGCCTATAAAAAACAATAAACAACAAGCTACTCTGTTGTGCTTCTTTAGTGTCTCAAAGTAGGTGGAGCTTTACCATTCTTTGGAAGGATTATTATACTCAAATTGCATGGTCAAATATGCCTCACATGAAAAGCTCTAAATTCAAAAATATTTATTAAATTCATCCATATTATAAATTTTGGGAATGGATTCCCACTCCCAAAAAAAATAATTGTATGGGATAATAATATGAAATTATGGGAACATTAGCTAATATTAAAGAATACTGAACTACTTGCCAACAAATAAAGGAAAAAGTATTAAAAACCGATACAAATTGTTCCTTCCCTTTTCCCAGAACTATCAAATAAATAGGAGTGATCGAATGACAGAACGAGCAGACAAATTAACCGAAAGCCGCCGCCGCCGACCCATTTTTGGTAGCGTCGCCGCCGCCGATAATTCTGAGTAGGCTTGTGACTCTGATAAAGAGTCGAACTATTACTCCATGATTGCTGCGAAGGCTAGATGGGTACATTCGCTGTGACTCTTTCAAATATTTGAAGTATTTACAAAACAAACAAACGAACGAGAATTATTCTTAGATTACTAAGAATTAATTTAATAAAAGAAATAATAAAATTTTTTAGTTCCAATTTTCTAAATGATTTCTAATACCCTTACTCTACAGATTAGAGTAAGGGTATATTAGAAGGGGGCAGAAAAAAGTGTAACACATTGAAGGAGTTCTTAAGACCCCAATTATGTTCGGACCAAATCCGTTTCACGACTTTTTAAGCTGTTTGAGCGATGTCCGTCCGTCTGTGGTGTACACGATAACTCTCGAAAGAAGATAAGGAATCAATTCAAACTTTGCACATGGTAATATTTTCCCACTACTTAGTTTAAGTTCGAAGATGGGCAAAATTGCCACGCCCCTTCTGGTACTTCCTACACATTTGGGCCATATTCCTATGTTTAATTAAAACCGATATACATTTTGATATTTAATAAAAATTGTATAATTCCTTGACCATACCAAATATGGATGTGTGCCACGCCCCTTCAAAAAGCCCCCAAACAAATCACCCTAACCTGCATAAAATCAAAGCTTTTATATCTTCTATCCGAGTGATCGATATTATTGATACTTTACGATATTATATTTGATACTTTACAATGTTTATACCATCACTGTAAAGAGTAGAAGGGTATATATATATCATTTCCGACAGAAAAAAATTGTAACGCATTGAAGAAGTGACTTAAGACCATAAGTATGTTTAGACCCAGTTTCACAACATTTTAAGATGTTTGAGCCATGTCCGTCCGTTCGTCCGTCCATCTGGCTGGCCAGAGTACACGATAACTCTCGAAAGGAGTTAAGGAATCAATTCAAACTTTGCACATGGTAATATCATTCCCAAACCTAGTTTAAGTTCGAAGATGGGCGAAATTGCCACGCCCCTTGTGGTACCTCCCAAAGCAAAAGGTCATATTCCAATGTTAAATTAAAACCAATGTAACTACCCCACGGATATTCGGAATCAGCTGTGTTTGGGTATATGATAACGATTTTATAACCACTTTAAGCGTACATAATATGCAGGTGCTTGCCACGGCCCCTCTAGTACCTCCCATATAAATCACCCTAAGTTACGGAAAATTAAAGTTGTTATAAGTTATATACGGATGATTGGAATACTCTGAAATTTGACGTTCGGCAATTTTTGTATAGACATTGCATTCACCTAAAATATGGGCGATATTGCCGCACCCCTTCTGGTACCTCCAACGCAAATTGGTATATGTTTTGGTCAACATAAAACTAATATAAGTTCCATTTGCTTTGTCGAAACTATTTACTATTTACAATTTGATATTTGAAAATGTTTTTATAATCACTCAAACCTAAAATATATTTATGCCTTTGCCACGGCCCTTGTAGTACCTCCCACACGATTGTCCCTATTCTAGCTAAATTTAAATTCTTTATAACTTCCATACCGGAGCGTGGAATGCACCATGACTTGATATGTGATCCTGTGTTTATAGCTGTTCTATAAATGTGAAAGCTGGAACCGTGTGCCACGAACCATCCACTATCTTCCACATAAATTATCCGACCCCAAGTCAAATTTAAGTCCTTATAACTTTCATGCATATGGTATCTGAGAGTGAGGGTATATATAAGTCGGTTTAGCCAACTGACGCTTACTTAGTTGTTATATATACCCTTATAACCACATGAAATATTTTTCCCCATCCCATGTAAAATTAAATCTTTATAACTTCTATACCGGTGTTTGAAATACACCTACGGTACAAATAGTTTGGTCCTAAAAAATATAAGACCACTTTGACTCTTTATACCAACATTCGTTAACAATAAGTTTTGGTCTTTAGTGGCACTTGTGTGTAAAATTGTTTTTTTGAACCTCTATAACTTCATTGTTTATGAATAAAAATATATAGACGTAAAAGACAAAAATTTCATGGAACTTAAAAAGCTGTTTAACGTCTAGAAAACGTTGTTAATTATCGGGATAATTGTGATTGTGACTTATGAGGAAAACACTTCTAGAACTTGACGTCGGAGTCAAAAGTGATCGAAGTAGAAAATCACTCGTTACGATCGGACTATAAATTGACACACAGGAAACAAAAAACAAAATGAACGGGGTTAAAGTGCTTAGCAAAAATAAATTTTGAAATCGCCTTCAAATTATCTTTAATTCTAGGGGGTGACAGGCGCAACTTTTTTTCGACCCACCCTATTGTACATTCATCTAATTGAAGGGTGTTTCAAATTTGTACTTTTAAGGTGTCAAATGGGTGTAGAGGGCACTTATACTTAAAGTCGACAGCCTCTATTCTGGCGGTAATTTTGAGGAATGCAATCCATAGTGGAGAGAATATTATATTCGACCCGGTCGGATTTAACGCCTATTTACTTTATAAAGACTTAAGTAAACGCCTTAAATATCTTAACTACGCCAGAAGTTAAGAAGAAGATCTGTTGGAATGCCATGAATATCATACAAAAATCTAGTAGTAAAGTGAAGAAGAACATGGGTCGAATCATTTATAGAATCATTTATGGGAGATCATTTATATAAACGCCCTCCCTACGATTTAAAGGAATAAAGTCAAGAGAAGAAGAAGAATTTGTGGAGTACCTCAGGGTAGTATCCTTGACCCGCTTCTTTTTATGATCTATATAAATGACATAAATTATCTCGGTTTATTTGGATGTTTGCATATGATATAGCAATATTATACCCTTATAAATATGAAAAAGTGCTGAGAGTTCAAATGGAAAAAGATGTTGCTCTGATGTGCGAATTTGCGAGGCTGAACAAACTTGTCTTGAACTCTAGCAACTCCGTCCTTAACCATGAATTTTATTAGGGAAGACCATGTAATTAAATCCTTGGGAATAAAGCTAAAAATAAATTTAAAATGGGATGAACATATAAAATACGTAAAATCAAAAATTTCTTCTGCAATTGGAATAATCTTCAAATTAAGGAAGAAATTGGACATTAAGACAAAGCTGTTGATATATCAAGCGTTGGTCCATAGCCATCTAGTAGTATTTGGTGGTTGTATATGGCCACATAATGAGCAGTGAGTTGAAATTGAATGCAAGCTATCTGATCACAACATAATATATTGTTCAGTCGACATTAACGTTCAAATGCACGACCGTGTACGAGAAAATTTTTCCGTTTGTGATTACGATAAGTTAAAAGATTACCTTCAAAGTATGCTACGGTCTCTGCCGAACTCGGGTAACCCGTCAGTCGATTCTAACAATCTAATATTATCTATTAATTCTGCAATAGATCACTCTACTGTTATAAAGAATCGGAGTAGGATCTTAAAAAATAAACTGACTCCATGGATGAATGGAAACCTACATAAATTAATTGCTTATAAAAACAAATTACTAAAGCTAAGAAGGAAGAATTCTGAAAATGAGAATGTTAAAAGACAGCTGAAACGTATTAGTAATGTAATTAAGAAAGCATATAAAGATTCAATGAACAACTTTTATGCAAATAATTTGTCAAGCTTTCAAAATGATCCCAGGAAGACCTGGAAGTTTTTAAATGATACACTCGGTAGAAGTTTAGAGAAACGCATATCCATTAAAGATTCTAACGGTAATTTTATACCAAACGATGTAAGCAAGACTGAAATATTGAACACTCATTTTTTAAAGTCAATAAAAGATCTAAAGGAAGGAATAGATGAATATTCTTCCGATAATTGCAACTCGCTGAGAACTCTCCATCATTGTAACACTCTATTAATACTGAATTACACCACTAGAGAAGAAATGGGAGATGAAATTTTCACTTTATCGTCAGGTAAAAGTTGCGGTCATGATAATATTTCGCCCAAAGTATTAAAGAAGTGTAGCAACAGCATTGTTCCGCACTTGGTTAAAATTTTTAATAATATGATAATTGCGAAATCATATCCTGATATTTTTAAGATTCATAAAGTTGTACCCGTACCAAAAGAGAAAAACTCGACCACGATTGACAAGTTTCGTCCAATTTCTGTATTGCCTGCTATTAATAACATTTTTGAAAGAATTATTCACCGGCAAGTAGTTGCATATTTGGAAGGAAATGATTTACTCAACGACTGTCAATATGGCTTTCGGAAAGGTTGTGGCACAGAAGAAGCAACAGTTAATGTCCAAAATCATATATGCAAATTGTTGGATGAGGGTTACAGTGGCGTTACGGGAATTTTCTTTGATTTATCTAAGGCTTTCGATATGATTGACCACAAGATTCTGATACAGAAACTTCAGTATTATGGCATTTGTGGCAATGTTTTATTACTTTTTAAATCCTATCTGGAAAACAGAAAGCAGTTTGTTCAGATCAAGGATAAGAAGAGCAAGTCGGTTCCGGTTGAGCATGGAGTACCCCAGGGTAGTGTGTTAGGTCCCTTGTTTTTTGTTATGTATATCAATGATTTGAAGAACTTACAGTTGACTGGTAAGCTGTTTATGTATGCTGACGATATATGCCTTTTTTATCCATACAAGTATGAAGCTGCAGTAAAACCTTACATGGAACGTGACTCAGCTCTGATAATTGAATACATGAGAATAAACAAGCTTTTTATTAATCCAACAAAAACCAAATTGATACGTTTTAGACCGCATGGTCGTTTCAATTCAATATTTTCCATAAATGTCGATGGAAATGAGATAAAGAGGTAAACTCAGTAAAGTATCTAGGATTACATCTGCAATCAAACCTTGTCTGGAATCAACACATTCACCACGTGAAGTCCAAAATATCTCCTGCAATTGGTTTATTATTCAAATTCAAGTATAAATTTGATCGAAATACCAAATTATTGATTTACCAAGCATTAATTCAGAGCTATATTAACTATTTGGCAATCATATATGCTCACAAAAAGAGTACAGAATTGAGATCCTTGCAACGACTCTAAAACAAAGCGTTAAAAGCTGTGGGAAATTTGCCAATAACACATTCAACATATTCTCTATATTTTGATGTTTTTCCTACCGTTTTTCCAATATATGGTGTTTACAAACTCCAAACTCTTTTATATGTCTTCAAATGCCTGCATAATATAGGTCATCACACAGTTAGTTTTGTACGAAATCAAGTTTCAGTTAATACTCGTAACAACCAGCAACTGAGAGTGTCATTTTGTCGTACAGAGACAACTAAACAACGCGTTGAACATTCTGGTAGTAGAGAATTTAACAACTTGCCCCTATATATAAAATCATGTGCAATACTTTCAGGTTTTAAAATTATGTTAAAAACCTTTTTACATTCACATATTGAGGATATTTTGTCATAGATAATACGCTTCTGATATACTATTTGTCCAATATTATTTGTATGATTTTATAGAATTGTAATCAATATATATATATATATTTTTCTTTTGTAATGAATTATGCCAACTAGCCTCTCTAATGCCTTGCGGCGCTGAGGCACCTACATATTTATGAATTATTGTATATAATGTTTTAAATAAATAAATAAAAAAAAAATCACTTCAAGCTGTTAAGAATAAGGCTCTCAAATGTGTTTATATTTTGCTTCTTCGTCATGGCACAGTTTAAAAATCCATCAATCAAATTGGGCACAGATCCATTTCTTTTAATTTAAACACAAATGTATTCAATACGAGAAACTCCTCGCATCTCAGAATAGCGAGATGAAGGCTTGAAACAACAAGACAGAGAATACCTTGCCTATTATAAAAAACAATAATAAAAGATTTCTTCCTTGTAAATATTGAAATGCTTCTATATTATTACCTCAAATTTAATATATTGAAAAAAAGTATAAATAATAATAATTTTAAAGTACGTATGTATATAAATTTGTAAATTTTAGTATTTTATTGCCAACTTGCTACAAAAAGCCATTATTGGCGCGGGGCACAATAATTTTTGTAAAACATTATATTGTAAATAAATATTGGATTAAAAAAATAATAATTCTTTTAAAATATTTGGAAATACATCCTAATGTCTACAAAACTTCTCAGTTGCCTTGTTGCTATTTCAATATCTGCGTCTTTTTATCTACTATTGAAAGTTTTTAGCCCTGTCCATATTAAGCCATATTACTATATATGTACATATGTACTTTAAGACATTGTTTCACGATTTTCATTGTCATTTTTCATTGTCATTTTTAACCGATTTAATTCTCACCAATTTGAATATTAAATAATATTGTTATTCCAATAGTTACATCCTTTTTATCTAATATTGCAATTTCTTTTCGTTTATCCCCCTATTCATTTTATCCCATATTATTCGATGTACTTTAAGACATTGTTTCACGATTTTGTATTTCATTGTCATTTTTACCCGAGTTAATTCTCCCCAATTTGAATATCAATTAATATTATTATTCCCCATTCCAATATTTGCGCCCTTTTTATCTATCATTGCAATTTCTTTCCTCGTTTATGCCCCTGTCCATTTTATTCATATATAGTCAGTGTACTTTGAAACAGTATTTCTCTATTTTGTACTACATTGTCATTATTACCCGATTTAATTCTCGCCGATATTTGAATTTGAATATTAAATAACATCTTGTCGTTTCTGTTAACTTTAGTTATTGTGTCATTGTTCCATATCCATATATTGTTACTTCTGAATATAAATATGAATATTAAAAATATATTTCAAACTCAATCAGAATGTCGCACACGTAACAGTTGCTATTGTATATTTAATACATTCTAAAACTAACGCCGCTAATACATTACTTATGTCGCATTCAGACTATCCCATCAGGTCCCGCGATCTGCCAAAAAATGTGGGAGAGGGATCAAACGAAGCTGTGGAAGAGAATTCCATGCCATTTATCTCATGTGAAATAATTTTACTCCATGGGATAGTCTGAATGCACCTTGGCTTGAAAGTGAATGTGAAAAAGCCTACTGATGAATAACAAAAGAAATTAACACTAAATCATACCATAGATAGATAATATATTCAAATGCAAATGTATGCCACATTTGAAGTCGTTAATTCTCTCCAAAATACTAAAATATTTTTTGTTTGTTAAGATATTGAGATTAACATCACGTTCAGAATTCACAATATCGTGAATGGCAATTACGTTGAAATGTAAAAAAGTATATTTTGCATGACTTTTTTGGAATTAGGAATATTTTTTAATAATTTCTTATCGTTTTGGCCACGTTTGAACACTACATCCAAATAATTTTTTGACACTCGAACTCGAAAAATATTGTCACAAATATTTTGTGATAAGAATACACTTGTATCATCGATATCCCCGCAGTAAATATTCAAGAGAAAATTGTCTTAAAAATGAAAATAGAACACGAACGCAATGTTCTTTATTAAAAAAAGCCAGAAACACATTTCTGCCAACTTTATGCTTTTCGATCACGATGGAACTTTCTGAAATACCCATCTGCATACATGGGTAATGAAAACTTTCTCTAAATAATGCATTATGATAAAGGAAATATGTTTATGTCAAACAGTTTTATGTGGTTGTTGCAATGAAAAACGTGTATGTAATTTCTTTCATTTGAGGTAAAATTAGGACATATCGGTTCTGATTTAGATATATTATGTAGCTCCACACAAATGTTACTCCTGATTTTACTTGTTGCTCTCTGGGAATTATGCCAATCAAATTTTGTTCAAATTTCCTTCATTCTGTCATATCCCAGCAAAAAGAGATCATCCGAAGAAGTGAAAAATATTCAGAAGTTGCGAAAATTAGATTATTCAATAATTAATTTAACCTTTATTTGTAAAGTCTTACTACTTTTTCACTATTTTCCATTTTGATTTTAAAAAATCCTCCGCTAGCGGACCTTCTGGTTGCTACTACGGCCCTCTAACCATCTCAGCTATCCTCAAACCATTTTCAAGTCGAATTGTCAATAGGAAACTTAACAAAATATTTGGTTTATATGAAATAATATATATCGCAATTATATATATTAAATTAAATGAGTATTTAATTTATTAATACAATTTAAAAAATAAAAAAATTAAATTAAATTTATTTATCAAAAATAATGAAAAAATATTTGTCCCGTCGGATATATTTTAGAAATCGGCCCAAAGTAGACTACTTTTCGTATTTTTCGATTTTAAAGAAAATATTTTTTTTTTGTTTTTTTACATATTTTTACGTATTTGTTCATAATTCGAAAAAAAAAAATATTTTTTTTTGTTTTACATATTTTCAAGTTTTTCATATTTTGAAAATTGAAAAAACGTAATTTCTTTTATTTACTTTGTCGAACTGTTCCTCACACATTTTAAGTGCACAACTTTTTTCCTTCAAAAGCATTTAACGAAATATATATATACATATGTGGATAGGTTGAAGTGTTCCCAGTTTTTGCCTTTACGAAATTTCACACTTGGAACTAAAAATCGGACTTTGGCCCTTCTCCATTTTTTTTAGAACTCAAAAATATCCACTACACCATTTCCAATTGAAATTGCGAAAATTCCAATTGAATTTGGGAAAATTCCAATTGAAATTGGGAAAATTCCAATTGAAATTAAAAATTCCATTTGAAATTGAGATTTTCCATTTGAATTTGAGAAAATACCAATTTGATTAAGTTATTAAGAATTAAGAATTTTCATTTCATAATGAGAAAATTCCAATTGAAATTGAGAATTTCCATTTCAAATTGAAAAATTCCACTTGAAAATGAGAATTTACATTTGAAATTGAGAAAATTCCAATTGAAATTGTGAAATTTTCATTTGAAATTGAGAATATTCTTATTGAAATTGAGAATATCAGAAATATCTATTTTCACCCAGGAAAAGATTGTTGAATTGTCTTCCGCAATGAACCGTTTCAAATGCTGGAACATATGTATATTGTATGCAATTCTCCCTTAACCTTGGATCAAATAACTACGATTTCATTATCAAGTGCCAGTTTTCAATCACTTGTTCCAGTCAGAATTAAGCATTATTGTATACCAAAACAATTTCATTTAAATTGCTCATCTCCTCAGAACTCAGAACTTTTGTTGAACGCGTTTTGAATAAGCCGATTATTCTATTTAGTATAATAATTCCAATATTGCTGTAATTACATGTTCTGAATGAGATTGTGGCACAATTGATTTAATTATGTACATTCAATAAATCGTCATGTATGGTATATACCACTTCACAACACATATGATTTATGCCAAAGCTGAAATATTCTCAATTTCAAATGGAATTTTCTCATTTTCAATTGAAAATTTCTCAATTTGAATGTAAATTCTCATTTTCATTTGGAATTTACTCAATTTGAAATGAAAATTCTTAATTTAAATTGTAAGTTTCTCAATATGAAATGGAAATTCTCAATTTCAATTGGAATTTTCTCAATTACAAATGGAAATTCTCAATTACAAGTGGAATTTTCTCAATTTCAATTGGAAATGGTGTAGAACAAAAGTTATTGAATTTTGGCCGATGGATTTTGATGCTGAACCACTGTGCGTTGGTGCAATCGACAGTAAAATAGTTCAAATTATATACAAACTACAATTTATATAACTCTATAATTTATAGCTGTTGGCTAGCTATAACTTTTATTAGCGGCATAAATTTGAAATGCAAATTTCAAATTAATTATTCATTTTATATTATTTTATTATACATAATTTACTTTAGTGTCAAAATCTCACACAACACAGAAATTAATTCTAGATTACTGATTAGTATTGTTTAAAAAATACTTCTTAAAAGATTTCTATTTTTTTTTTTTTAGAAAATTCTGACAATTTACGAGTTAATGGTGCAACTATTAGATGAAAATATTGCAACTATTCCAATACACGTTTAGAGTATGTACCAAAAGAAGTTCAGAAGTGAATCAACTATTTCATATAGCTTATATCATAACAAAGAAAACAAGACATATCCATGGCTAAATTATAATCACAAAGATTATCACACTTTTTAATTGGTCACTAAAAAGAAGATCTATAAAAACTTTATTATTTGATTTTGTGACTTCAGAAGCATGAAATACATTAAAAATTTGTTTGCAGCTTTAAGAAAACAAGACTAGTGTTTAAAATAAACAAATAAATATTTTTACGGCCATTGTAGTTCTCTTCTTCTCAATCCAAGAATCCAAAAATCCCAAAAAGTCGGTATCATCGATTTAACACTTATATTGACAATACACCTAGAAAAAAACTCATTACCATTTACAACATCAGGAAATGTCTGGCTGGCGTACACGTTACAAACTTAGTTTAAGTTCGAAGATGGGAGAAATTGTCACGCCCCTTCTGTAACTTCCCACACAAATGACCCGTACTCCTTTGTTAAATTAAAACCTATGTAACTTCCGAATGGATATTCGGAATCTATATATATATGAAAGAGTTGCGTTACTGACTGAAGCCAGGGTCATGCAAATTTCAGGGTAGTTCCCAAATATGACGTGGACGTCGACTAAGAAAGGGTTTTACGAAATTCATACTTTAGGGGGTCAAATGGGACAAAAAGGGATAAACATCGCACGTTCGTCCTGACTAAACGGCTGTAGAAACTTTAAATTCGGTGTGTTCCTTACAATGCCCATTAATACGAGGTACAAATAGGAATTTTTCGAAATTTGTACTTTTAAGGGAGGAAAGAGACAAAAAGGGATACAAATGGTACCAATTAAGTATGTAAATTCCTCTGACCATGTATAAGCGCATGCAAAATTGAATCTTTCAACATTTTTACTTTTAAGGGTTGAGAGGGAAAAAAGGGATAAAAATGGTACTAATTTAAGTATTGCAGCTATAGTCGCGAAATTATGTGTAAATTCCCCTGACAACGTAGTAGCATAATATAAATGGATGTTTATCGAAATTTGAATTTATAAGGGATGAGCGGGACAAAAAAGGATAAAAATGGTACCAACTAAGGTATTGCAGCTATAGTTGTGAAATTTGAGGTGCAAAATTGCATCTTCGTCATGGCACAGTATCATTGTACCTAGACTATGCGAAAAATATCTTGCCAATACGTGGTTTATATAAAAAGCAATTACTAATGTACGTTTACAAATCCATCAATCAAATTGGGCACAGATCCATTTCTTTTAATTTAAACACAAATGTATTCAATACGAGAAACTCCTCGGATCTCAGAATAGCGAGATGTAGGCTTGTCAGTGCACAGTGCACAGCGAGATGTCAGTGCACAGTGGGCTGCAAGTGCAGTTTTTTGTTCTAATGGTTTGTCAAGTGCTCTTACGTCAGATTTATGAGAAGAAAGTCTTCTAGTTTTTAATTTTGTCTTTGTAGTACCAACATATACTTTATTGCATAAGTTGGACTTGTCACCATTACACTTAATTTTATATACTACGTCCGTTCTGTCTTTTTTTATTTTTGATTTTGTCTTGCTGAATAAATTGTTGACCGTGTTGTGAGATTTTTGGGCTAATTCATATTTTTCTTTGTCGTATAAGTCTGAGTTTTTAAATCTTTCCGAGAATCCGGGTATATATGTTATAGTCTTGTACAGCTTCGTTGGTTTTTCTATGTGGCTTTTGGGATTTCGTACATTTCTAATTAATTGTCTTATTGTTTTTATGGGAAAGTCATTTCTTCTTAAAATATTTTTAATTTTCTCTATATTATTTTTATGGAAGTCCTCATCACTTATGTCTAGTACTCTTCTGATAAAATTGGTCGCGGTGTTGAAAATTGTCCTTCTTGGGTGTTTCGAATAAATGTTAATTAATCGGCCTGACGATGTGGGTTTTTGATACCAGTCTAGTTTTATGATATTGCCTTGTCTATGTACTATAGAATCTAGATATGGTAATTTGTTGTCCTTTTCTTCTTCCATCGTGAATTGAATCTGTCTGTATTAGTATTTTGATCGTCTCATCAATCATTTTTCTTCAAAATTGCGAAGAGATTGTCAACGTATTTTGTCAAGAACCTAGGTTTTCTGGTCATTTTCTCAATTGCTGTGTCAAGAAGTTGTTCCATTATTATGTCCGCAATTATTGGTGATGTAGGGGAGCCCATTGGCATTCCTTTTCTTTGCTTATAGAATTTGTCGTCGTACTTAAAATATCTTGTGGATAATAATAATGGATTTTTCAAATATTTTTGTTATAGGGGTGATTACTATTTTAGATTTTTCTATATTCACCAAAAGTAAAATAAATAAAAATACTATACAAAAACACAGACGGATAAAACTAATAACAAATAACTGGATTTTTGCGTGCGAAGCACCAGTTACTGCTAATCAGCTATATTTTGGTATATGATAAAGTTTTTTAGAAGCACATTAAGCGAACAAGATATGGCGGCTATTGCCACGCCCCTTCTAGTACCCCCACACAAAATACCCTAAACTAAGTACAATTAAAGCTTGGAATTTGTTTTTTGATAATGCATTTCTGGACGCGGCATTCAGCAGCAATATGGGCGCTATTGACACACCTCTTCTGGTACCTCCCACACAAAGTGGCATACTCTATGGTTACAATAAAAGCAATATAACATCCATACGGGTAGTCAAAATCAGTTGCAATTTGGTACTTGAAAATCATTACTTCTAACCTAAAAAATAGTTATGTCCCTTCTAGTACCTCCCACACAATTCAAGGTAAAATTAAATCCTTTGCAACTTATATAAAGTGCATAAAATATAGTCGTCCATAATTAGCTCAAAAGTGGTTATATCCAAGTTCTTGGTAAGGTGCTTACCTATAACGCATTTTACATTTGCCTTATCCCCATGATAGTTTTTGCTGGGCAATTCGGCACACGTAGACCAATCAACTGAATTATCTTGAAATGACAATCACATACTTACAGACATACGTTCGTGTGTACGTACGTTTATCGGAGATTAAATACAACTTGAAATTACTTATTAACTACTGTATAAAGTGAGAGTAAAAAATGTACACACTTGTTGTTTATTATTATCATTAATCTTTCAGACAATACGTTTCAATTTTTGGCTAACTGGTTTTAATTTATTTTTTGGTTACAATTTAATAACACATAAATTCCAGCAGCTTCGCGGGGAATGATGCAGCAGAAACTACTCCCCCACTGCTCGATAGAACAACGAGCAACGTTGACAATTTACCACCCGCCCACGAACCATGAGCCAACCGCCAGAATTCATGCTAAGCGGCCAACCAAGGATAATTTACATGTTGATAAATATGTCATAAACAAACCAATGTTGAGTTGAATTGATTTTGAAACCGAAATTAATAAACATAAATTAATAGTCATTGATCACAGACACCAGCTAATGTGATTATGATGGGATTTACAGGCCACCGAACATGTTTAACAACCATAACCAGATAAAGAAAAAAACAAATCGATATTAGATCGAAGCGAGGCGATACCGTGGGGACAGCATGGCAGACAAAGCGTATTTATTCACACATTCATCATACGTCACTACTGAGGTAGCACCTCACTTATGTTTGTTTTTTTTTTTTGACGATATGAATTGATTTGACTGAATGATTCGCAGAAATAGTGGAATATGATAAACAAACAATTAGTGTGAAATCTATGCGAATTCCCAATGCTCCGCTCTGCTCTGCTCCATTATCGAGACGATAATGCGGCGTCGCAGCAGCGGCCAATTCAAGTTAATTTACGCCACAGCACCACCATTTAACCAGCAGCCGGCAGCCACCATCCAATCATTAATTATCACCTCATGGGACGGCGTCACATTATCGCAGTCGTCTTTGTCGAATTCCTACGATAATGATTTGTTTTGTTTGGTTTCGATTCATTTTCGGTTTCCGTTGTTGCTGTTTTCTTTGTTATTTAATAAATCTTTGGAATCTGGGGATTCCATAGCACAATCTTTTGCGGTTTTATGACTAATCGCCACTGCGAATTCATTCACGTGCTGCGTTGAGTTGTCGTTTAAGAAATCCGGAGCTTGGCACGTGCCATCAAAATTGCAATTATGTAAATTGATTTTTAGAGCAGGTGGCTTTAAAGGAAATCACATCGAAACATATTCTTTTCGTTTGTCACATTAAATGCAAGAACTTAACCGGAATACGAATTTGACCTCAAAGTCGTTTAGTATTTAAAACAAATAAGAAATATGTCATTTGTCATCCATTCGCCCATTGATAGCATCACAAGTGATGTACACTAGCGCAGGGTGATTCCATTGGGGGACCATTAAGGCTGTTTTTCTTTAAGACTGGATAACTAAGCTGCGATAAGAAAAACCCAAATAAAAAGTTAAAATTGCACTCAAAATAAAAACTTATTTTTTTAAATTATCGCCAACAGCTATATAAATGCGTGTATGAAAACAATTTTTGAAAAAAATATTGGACTTAGCCTGCAATTATCCAGTATAAGTAAAATTTATGGTTATCGAGGCTAAGTCCAAAAAAAGTCACCACAAAGTAATTTTTTTGAAAATTTGTTTTGATACAAATATTTATATTGTAGTTGGCGACAATTTGAAAAAATATTTTTTTATTTTATTTTTTATTTATTTATTTTAAATTTTTATTAAAGTTTTTGTTATCGCAGCTTGTTATCCCAGCTTAAAGAAAAACAGCCCTATTTTTTAAACACTTTGCATTATTTGATAGTCTCCTCGACCTTTGACATGAGAAAATAGAGAAAAATACGTTTGGAGACCATTTGGTGCAAACGAACTTCTTCTTCCCCAAACATTTACTGGAATAGTTGCAACATTTTCCTCAAATGCTATCATTTATTCTAAATGTCGTTATTATTGCCACGAAAGCACTCCATTTACTCGAAACTCGTCAGATATTTATTTTAAACCATTTTCGTACAAAGTTTTAGACATTTGTATGGCACTTTTGTAGTGTAAATATGGCCGTTGTTAAAATGTATCTACCTGTTATAGTTTCGCCAGGTGAGACTGTTCGAGTAGTCAAAATGTAAAATTTTGGCATCTCTAAAAGTACGTAAATGCAAAAAAAAAACACATTTACTAATTACTTTGTACTTTTATACATACAAATAAAGTAATATTTGGAAATATTTATTTATAATTATTTATTTGTATGTTCAATTTCGTACTTTGAAAATAGGTTCATTTGTAAGATATTTTCCAAACCTAAAATTGAAGTAGCCGTTCGACTAATCGAACAATGGCCAAAAATGGGTAAAGGGAGAAAGTGAAAATGTTTTAAGGGAAAAATAGAAAACTTTTAACAAGTATTTGTCAAACAATAATAAACAGAAATCTATCTTATTCATTTTCCTGTTGAGTGATTTTTTCAAAACTAATAATAAAATATCTATATATAACAAAAATCATATAATAATAATATAATAAATCATAATATAAAAATCAATGTGTGTTTGTATGTCTGTATGTTGCGTATAGGACGCCAAACCGGTGGACCGATGCGTCTTAAAATTTCACTGTATCTAACTTCTGGACAGATGATGGTTCCTGGATATACTAGGTCAAGATAGGACAAAAGGGGGTGGTACCTCCCACACAAAAAATATGTTCAAACTATCAAAAATGACTCATTTTATCTCCCAAAGCATACGAAGTAGGAGAATAGGGAAAAATGAACCCGTGCAATGCCGGATACAAAATACTACTATATAATAAAATAAGTAGTATTTAATTAATTCCAGATTTTCTTTTTTCAAATGAATGCCGTTACAAAAAGTTAAAGCTAATCAACTTCCGTATCTCAAAATCTAAATGTGCATTTTTCCCGCTTTTGAGGAATTTCTTTTAAAAAAGTCTCGAAAGGAGCTAAGAAATCGATTCAAACTCTGCACATGGTAATATTTTTCCCAAACTTAGTTTAAGTTCGAAGAAGGGCGAAATTGTCACGCCCCTTCTGGTACCTCCCACACAAATAGCCCATATTCCAATGTTAAATTAAAATCACTGTAACTTCTACACGGATACTCGGAATCCGCTATATTTTGGTATTTGAAAATGTTTTTATAATCACTTTAAGTGTACTAAGTATGGCGTGTTTTGCCACAGCCCATCTAGTACCTCCCACACAAATCACCCTATACTACGTTAAATTAAAGCTCTTATAACTTCTATACAAATGATCAGAATACTGTGAAATTTTATATTTAGTAATGCTTTTATAGAAGATACATTCACCTGAAATATGGGCGATATAGCCACAAAGTGGCATAATATTTGGTTACAACAACACCGACATAACATCCATACATCAGTTGCAATTTGATATTTGAAAATGTTTTTATAGTCGCTTTAAACCTAAAAAATATTTATGCTTTAGCCACGCCCCTTCCTGGACCTCCCACACAATTATCTCCATCCTAGGTAATATTAAATCCTTCATAACTTATGTACTGGTGCATGGAATCTACTATGACTTGATTTTGATCATGTTTTTACAATTTTTTACAAATGTGGAATCTGGGGCCATGTGACACGAACTCCTAGTACCTTCCACACAATTGTCCTGCCCTACGTTAAATTTAATTCCTAACAACTTCCGTATATATATTCTCTGAGAGTGAGAGTATATATAAGTCGGTTTAGCCGACTGAAGTTTTCTTACTTGTTTAGGCTAAGATTGTTATAACAAAATTTTCAAATGATTTTGACTACCCGTATGTATTTATTTTATTGTAACCAAAGTTTATTCCACTTTGTGTGGGAGGTACCAGAAGGGGTGTCGCAATATCGCCCAGATTCCATGTGAATGCAACTTCTATAAAAGCATTGCCAATCATCAAATTTCTCAGTATTACGATCATCCGTATAGAAGTTATAACATCTTTAATTTTTATTATTTCGTTTTGTATTTCAGCTTATCTTATTCTCTAAAAAATATAAAAAATCAGAGTGGGGTGGCCATAGGTTAAGAAAGTACTGCTTTATTTCCGCAAGGCCAAAATTTGCATTCGTGTTCATATAGAGTGATCAAAAAACCGGGTTTTATGCAATGTCCGTTTTTCGGATTTTTCGAAAACCGTTATTTCAAAAAACGCGATTGTCCGCTTTTCTTTTTATGAAAAAACCGGTTGGGCCGTTTTTTTTTTGGGTTTTTCTTGAAACAGTATAAAATGGGGAAATAATTCATTATAGGGTAATTCCACAAAATATTGGCCCATTGGGGATAAGACAATTCAATTCAGATTCAGCACTCTGAAATCTTTTGAAATTTACTCCAAGCATTCCTGAATGAATTACCTTGAGGAACAGTTTGGCCCATTGCCAAAAAATTATTAAATTATATAAAATAAAATAAAAAATCAGTATATATAGAGAAATCTCTTCAGTTTATTAGTTTAGAACAGGTGTTAACACCGTAAAGAATACAAAATATGTCTTGCTGAAGTAGATAATCATTTTGAAAATCAGCTATAATTTCTGAACCAATTACCGGTTGACCCGGTTTTCGGTCTGGGGTTTGATCACTCTATGTTCATGACGATTAGGGTTTGTATTTTCCCGTACTTTTTATTTCCCGGGAAACGGGAATTATTTTTTTAATTTCGCGGGATCCCGGGACAGCACGGGAAATCGTCAACATATTGTTTACCAAGAGTTAAGCTTATTTTTTCCAATGAAACATTCACTTTTCATTAAAGTAAAATTAATATTTATTTCATAACACTGTGCAACATTTTTGAAGTCATTTCAAAATAACCATATACGGACACCGCTACATGATAAAAGACCAAAAAAAAAGACCCGTGTTTTTTTTCCTCCAAAGTCATGCACTTTTTTTTATGGGCCCCCAGAGATTTGAGGCCTCGGTGTAATTTTTGGAAAAAAGTGATCATATTCTCAGGCTCATATCTTGCAAACCGTTCGGAATTTTGATTTACTCTCTGAGGCAAAGCTCTTGTCATAAAGAACAAAAATTGTGAACATATAAAATCAAAAAAACTTCATCTTCAAGGTCAAAATCGCAAAAAACTTAAAAATCTAATTTTTGGAAAATTTTTCACTTTTGCGGCTACCTAAGCGCTACCTAAACGGTTTTAAGAATAATTCCTAGGAAGTTCATATGTTCTAGAAAGTTGTTTATTGAGATCTTAGGTACATTTTTGTAGTTGATTGTTTCCCTGAATTTTCAACGGTTTGCTACCTATGGACCTGAACAGGGGAAAAAAAGGTTAAAAAAAATCGAATTTTTTTAAGTTTTTTGACCTTGAAGATGAAGATTTTTTGATTTTATATGTTCACAATTTTTGTTCTTTATGACAAGAGCTAGAACTTTGCCTCAGAGAGTAAATCAAAATTCCGAACGGTTTGCAAGATATGAGCCTGAGAATATGATCACTTTTTTCCAAAAATTACACCGAGGCCTCAAATCTCTGGGGGCCCATAAAAAAAAAGTGCATGACTTTGGGGAAAAAAAAACACGGGTCTTTTTTTTGGTCTTTTATCATGTAGCGGTGTCCGTATATGGTTATTTTTTTCGTGTTGCACTGTGTAATGAACCAGAATACAGAAATCATATATAAAAGTGTAATGCGAGATAATCAGATATTTCTTATTTTATTGGAAAATGTGGACGCGACGGAGAACGATCGTTCGCATTCAACAGATGTAGGCTTAATAGTAAAATGTTTAATTTGTCTGTTCTTTGTCCTGGGGGCAAATCACAGGAGTCGATAACGAGAAGTTACGATCGAATTAAATTTTTAATTTCTGTGAAAGATGTATGCATTTCCAAAAAAAAACGAATAGAGATAATGTTTAGATAATGTTTATTGAAACTAATCTCTTTAGAGTTTGAATAATTTTTGGGAAATTTATGTCCTTTTTAATATAAATAAGAGCGCATTTCGATCGTAACTTTCTCGATTTCGAATACCGTGAGGCCCCTTGCTTCGAAAACTTTAAATTCTTTTTTATACAGCTGTCTTGACTTTTTTAATACAATATTGTTACTTGCGTTTTCTATACTTCATTTATTTTCGGTTCTAAAAAATAATTCTAAATTTGGATTCTAAAATTTGGATTCTAAATTTTTACATATGAAGTTTGACAGGCAAAATCCGAAAAAGTGGATGGTGTATTTCCGTTGTATATCCGCAGCTTAAAAATATTTTGTCATCCAACATTTTTAATATTATTGTGTAAATAATGGCAAAAATGTGCGAAGAAATATGTAAAAGTTTCTACTAAATTCCCGCGGGATTCCCGTACGAATTTCCCGGGATACGGGAAATGAAAAATATGTGAATTCCCGGGAATTTTCCCGCGGGAAATCCCGGGATGCAAACTCTAATGACGATATACATTAGAGTTGTCGTTGTTTCCGACTAAAACGAAAGATTGGTTTGCTTTATGTGTTCTCCCAAAATATCCGTCCGTTCGAGTTCAAAATAACCTCTATAAATCATTTTTTTGTTCAAAGAATTAACTGTGAGAATGGTATTGAGAAAAAAATCGACAGATATTAAAATCCGACCCAAGCTTCAACAAATCATAGTTTAGCATTAAGAACCATTTCAATTTTCCACATTAAAAATTTTATTTATATTATTTATTTTTTAATTTTTAATGTATGTGCCAAATTTCATCAAAATCGAAGAAGATCGAAATTCATGTTGGGTCGAAATCTTGTGGAATTACCTCATACAAAAATGGCTCAGCTGGTGATTTTAAGCCGATCGGAATACTTAAATGTGTGAAACAAGCTCCATTATTTCATGGTGTTACAAACATTTGGCATGAAACTAACTTGTAGTGTCCAATCCCTATTCCACGAAGTGGAATTCCATTTGTTAATAATATGTTTTTTCTGGATATTTATTAACTATGTACCATAAAAAATAGTTTCCAGACAATCACCGTAATGTGATGTTAAAATGTTGCACTCACATTGTTCAGTTACATCAGCTAGTTTTACACGGCTTCCATGACCCTGAACTACGTTTCCCTTCTACTGCTCTCTCTCTCTGTCTCTGTGAATGATTTATTCCATTCACATTTTATAAGTTTTCCCCCACGGCATCGTTGGTTGTCAACGTTTAATTTTCGCCACCTCAGTGTATGTGGAAGACAATCAAATCAAATCATAATAACTGCAATTATTTTAATTGTTACAATAACTCAGACTAATACCAGCGTTTCGTCTTAATTTTAATTTTAAATTCAAATCTCAAACACCCATGAGATTAAATAATACTGGTAGCAGCAGCAACCGCAGCCGCCGCAGCAGCAGTAACTCATACAACTCTTTAATTAATTCGAATGTATTCACGCGACTGACGTGTACGTGTGGAACCACCGCATCAAGAGGGCCAGATTTAGACTAATAGTGGACGTCGTGTTAATGTGAACCAATGGATTGGATATTGATATTATTGCAAAAGAATTTGCATTTTTATATCTCTTAATACGGCCACAATCAGCTTCTGTTCTGTTTTTAGTTTGAGCTTTGAAAGAGATTGTCGGTTGCGATCGATCGCAATTAATGTTTGAGAATATGTTAAGCGGGTATTTGTATACGCTCATTGTTTGAAGCGATATATTATCGCCTGTCCACATCACCTGTTTGGCTAGATTGCCGATCAATAGCGGAGTTCGCAAAGTCCAATTTGATTGTGTTTATATTTTGATTCGCCACAAGGGGTGGATCCCCAGATAACAAGTTGCTGTAGCTGTTCAGCGGATCGAACAGCAAGAGTATGCTTCCCGAAAAACATGCATTGCACTCTGTGAACCCCCCTAATGGGAGAAATGTGCTGTAATACACTCGTGTGAATGCATGTATGTCCAGACGAGTGCATGTAATTGTTGACTGAAGTAAGATATCGAAACAATTACAATTACAATTAGAAATTGTGCTGTAAGTTAGATTAATATCAACATAAACAATAAATAATTGCCGCTAGAACAATGGGTGTGCATTTTACACCTTTTTTTCGCGGAGAACATACGTTGGTGTTAAGCCATAAACATCGGCTACAACAACATTTAAGTATCTAAATTAATTATGAAAGATAATTTTCGAATTCTCCATTGGAATTTTTCACAATTAATTATGAACAAGTGAACTGTAGAGTTCTACTCGAAACTTCTGGCAATCGCAGGTCTGAGGAATATCTGAAGTGTACAAGTCAAATACTGAAAATAGCAACGAATAAGAAAATGTTGAGTAATAAATAAGGCCGGTCGGCATCTTAGATAATTTTCCCCTTGGAGGGCATTGTACAGTATTACCAGCGAATTAGTGGATATCTACTTTACTCAGAAGTGCAGTGACATGTTAGGAAAATCACGTAGTTCCCAAAGTACGAATTTGGAACAATCCTTTTTGCGCATATTCGCAGATAGATGAATGTATATTTTATGATTATAGCTGCAACTTTGTAAAAAACTAATGACATTTAAAAATATAATTTATTTATATATAGTTTCTTTTTTCAGTGGGTCAAAGTTTTCTTTCTTTTGGTCGAAGTGAGCATTTTAATAACTGAAACAAGTAAGGAAAGACTAAAGTCGGGCGGGGCCGACTATATGATACACTCCACTTTCTATCCGAATACAATTCAACTCGGTAAAAAGTGAAAACGGGAAGAATTTTTGTATGTTTCCTAATCATAGGCTAATATGACCAGGTCCAATTTGTCAAATCGAAAAGAATATTTGTATCGGGGCTATATCCAAACATGGAATAAAGTCACTAACTTTCAAAATGAGTTGTTCCAGTTCAAACATAACGTGTTGTGTTCACTTCAAAGAAATTCGGTGAAAGTTAGTGGTTTCTGGGGCGAAAAAAGTCTATCTGGGAGCGAAATTTGTATTGGATCTATATGTAAATCTGAACCGATCTGACTCATTTTCACCATGGGAGTTTCTAGTTGAACTATAAGATGTTTTGTCAATTTTGAAGAAAATCTGTTAAAATATGTGGTATCTAGAGTGAAAAGAGTCAAATCGGGAGTGAAATTCGTATGGGGGCTATATCTAAATCTGAACCGATTTTCTTCAAATTAAATAGCGTTCGTTCTTATCCCGAAAAACTTCGTTGTGCAAAGTTTCATTTGGTTCTGTCTTCAATTGCGGCCTGTATCGTGATTACAAGAATAGATGGACAGACTGGACATTGCTAAATCGATTCAGAAAGTGATTCTAAGTCGATCGGTATAATTAACAATTGGTCTTCCTTTTGGGTGTTACAAACAAATGCACAAAGACATAATACTCTCGTGGAGTGTATAAAAATGTTGTAAATTAATGGCTGAGAGAATTGTGGAATTTTATCAGGACCATTTTTTGTGGAAGATTTTAACCCTCTAGCTCCGCTTATTATGGACCAATTTGACCTCTTTTCGGGAAAGTCAAAAAAAAATTTTTCAAAAATTTTTAAAAATATGTTTAACGAACTCAGTACTCTTTGTTGCCCAGCAAAAAATAACATTACGGAGAAGTGGTTAAACAGTGGTTTTTTAGGGCGATTCATACATTATTTTAACATAGGGTTGTCATTGAGAGGAGTGGTTCATTTACAGATCCCAGTCACTTCGTTCCAATGAGTTCTTAAAAGCACTGCATGTTTAATGCTTACATGACAGTTTTCCATAGGCGAAAGTTATTAATTATACCCTCACTCTGCAGAGTAGGAGGGTATATATCATTTGGGACAGAAAAAATGTAACGCATTGAACGAGTGTCTTAAAACCCTAAGTATGTTTGTACCAAATCCGTTTCACGACCGTCCGTGCACTTGGCTGGTGTACACGATAACTCTCGAAAGGAGTTAAGGAATCAATTCAAACTTTACACATGATAATACTTTTCCCAAACTTAGTTTAAGTTCGAAGATGGCTGAAATTGCCATGCCCCTTCTGGTACCTCCCACACAAATGACCCATACTCATATGTTAAATTAAAACCGCTTTAACTTCTACACAGATATTCGGAATCCGCTATATAATGGTATTTGACAATGTTTTTATAACCACTTAAGTTTTGCCAAGCCCCTTCCAGTACCTCCCTCACAAATCACCCTAAGCTAGGTAAAATTAAATATGTTATATCTTCTATACGGATGATTTGAATACTGTGAGATTTCACACTTGGTAATGCTTTTATAGAGGTTACATTCGTGTGAAATATGAGCGACATAAACTTTAGTTACAATAAAACCGATATAACATCCACACTGGTAGTCCTAATCATTTCTAATATGATATCTGAAAATGTTTTTATAATCACTTTAATCTATACTGGTGCACGGAATCCAACTATTTTAAAAATGTGGATGCAGTAACCATGTGTCACGACCCTTCTAGCACCTTCCACACAAATTATCCTACCCTATGTAAAATTTAATTTCTTATATATGTTCCGCATATATGTTCTCTCAGAGTGACGGTATATATAAGTCGGTTTATCCGACTGAAGCTTACTTAATTGTTTTTGGATACATTGTGAGTGTTCTCATGAATCATTTCTCTGAATTAATGAAAATGCAGTGAAAGAAATCTGAATCTTTCTTAAAACTGATTTTGCATTACTTCGGGTTAATTTTAATAAAACTCCACTTGTACAAGCGTATTAGGCAATATTTAATTTTTATCACATTTTAAAAACAACATAAATATTTTTAAAAATATATTTAGTTTTTATATATATTTAGTTTAAACTAGGAGCACCTATGGCGAAAATAGGTCAGATCGGTTCAGATTTAGATATAGCCCCCATACGAATTTCACTCCCGATTTGACCCTTTTCACTCTAGATACCACATATTTTAACAGATTTTCTTCAAAATTGGCAAAACATCTTGTAGTTCAACTGGGAACACCTGTGGTAAATATGTGTTAGATCGGTTCAGATTTATATATAGCTCCCATACAAATTTCGCTCCCGATTTGACTTTTTCCGCTCTAGAAACCACATATTTTATCAGATTGTCTTCAGATTTGGTAAAACAACTTATATTTAAACTAGGAACACCTATGACGAAAATAGGACAGATCGGTTCAGATTTATATATAGCTCCCATACAAATTTCGTTCCAAATTTGAATTTTTCCGCTCTAGAATCCACATATTTTAACAGATTTTCTTCAAAATTCGCAAAACACCTTATATTTCAACTGGAAACACCTGTGGTAAAAATGTGTTAGATCGGTTCAGATTTATATATAGCTCCCATACAAATTTTGTTCCCCCAGAAACCGCGTATTTTCAGAGAATTTCTTAAAATTGAGCATAACACGTTATACTTCAACAAGAAGAACTTATTGTGAAAGTTAGTCACTTGATTCCATGTTTGGATATAGTCCCGATACAAATATTCTTCTCGATTTGACAAATTGGGTCAGGTCATATCAGCCTATGATTAGGAAATATACAAAAATTCTTCCCGTTTTCAATTTTCTACAGAATTGAATTGTATTCGGATTGAAAGTGGAGTGTATCATATAGTCGGCCCCGCCCGACTTTAGCCTTTCCTTACTTGTTTATTTATAAATCAAATTTCACGATTCTAGTTGCAATACTTTAGTTCAGCCCTTAAAAGAACAAAAATGCATTAATATTGCTCTTCTATATAGTGAGAGGAATATAAATACCACGATTCTAGCTATAATACTTTAGTTGGTACCATTTTTATCCCTTTTTGTCCCACTCACACCTTATAAGAACAAAATTCGAAAAAATCTATTTTAATGGCGCTTCTACATGGTCAGAGAAATTACATGCTAAATTTAACGATTGTACTAAGTTTGGTAGCATTTTCATCCCTTTTATCCCGCTCGTCCTTAAAAGTACAAATGTCAAAAAATCCATTTATGTTGGAATTTACACACCAAATTTCACGACTATTGCTGCAATATTTTAATTGGTACTATTTTTACCCGCTCATCCCCTATAAGTACAAATTTCGTTGTCAGAAGAATTTACACTCCAAATTGCACAACTATAGCTGTAATACTTTAGTTGTACCATTTTTATCCCATTTTGTCCCGCTTACCCCTTATAAGAAACAATTTCGAAAAATCCATTTGATTGCGCTTCTACATGGTCAGAGGAAATCACGTATCGAATTTCACGATTCTAGCTGTAATACAGCTCACTCACCCCTTTTAAGTATAAATTTCGAAAAATCCATTTATGTTGCAAGTCTACGTGGTCAGAGAAATAGCCATTGCAAGGAACCCACCGAATTTAATGTTTCTAGCTACTGCCGTTTAGTCAGAACGAAGGTTCGATGTTTATCCCTTTTTGTCCCATTTTACCCCCTAAAAGTACGAATTTCTTAGTCGACGTCTACGTCATATTTGGGAACTCCCCTGGAAATTTCATGACCCTGGCTTTTGAAAGAATTCTTCAGATGACAAATGTATGCATTTGAGGAACTGTTTAGAATTAATTAGCTTGGATGTATGATTTAGGTGTAATGATAATTTCTTTCATTTTGAACTACTTCCGAGTTTTTTTGCTGATCAAATTTGTCACAAAAAGGGGTTGATTCCAGTTGGTTTTGTGAATTTGAATTTTTAAAGTTTGTTAGAGTAAGTAATAGTGTTGTTTATTCTGCATGTGTCATTTATCTTGTATTGCCAAGTGTTTTATTTTTTTGTGTCTACTATTTTGTTGTCTTCTTTCTGTGCGCGATTGCCAATGTTCTAACATACATATACGTATGTATTGTTTGAGTATAAACAAAGAAAAAACATATAAGGTTCATATATGGGTTTTATGAAGGCTATCACGTCGTAGATGAGCTGAAAACTTACCTTAATGCAGAATTTATGACCCACTTTAACTTTAGAGGGGGTGTTAGACATACAATCTTCCACGAAAATATAGAAAATGTACAGCAGGAATAATATGTTTTTGATTTACTATGTTGAAAAGTAACAAAATTAATAGCATTTGACATTAGTAATTTGAAATACTTAATTTATCAACAGAATTTTTTAGTTATATTAATATATAACCCTATGCAACAAAAAAAAATGTCTCCAAGCCGAAAAAAAATATTTTTGTGTGCATTGAGGAACACTGATTTTGTATAGTTTTTTTGTTCACTAAAAACTCTCATTTTGGATATTTTGGTCCGATTGTACCCTCTTATATGTTCAAGGTATATGTAAAGGTAATTATGATGTCTACAAATGTTGTGAATTACACTTTCACATAGAAACAGTGATTTAGCAACAACCTCCAAAAATTTGTGAAAAATTATTTATTTATTTTTTTTTTAATTATTTTTTGTTTAATTTATTATACAATATTTTGTTAATATATTATTTTGTTAATATATTATTTTGTTAATATATTATACAATATTTTGTTTAATTTTTTATTATATTTATATAATAAAATTTTGGGTTCTGCTGAAGACTTCATCACAACCTTTGGTCTTAAACCAAAATAAATGACAAGACATACAACATAACAGACCAACTATACATACAAACAACAACAATACACACGAGGTACAGTGAAGACGGGACATACCGTACAATAACAACCTTTGCATTGTTGCGAGCGATGCGAGCTTATGCACAACATTAAATTGACAAAGTGAGATTTTTAGTGTGTCGACTTGGTTCGGTGGAATATTTTGTTTATCAGCGCTTCTCATTGGAAATATGTGACCGCTGGTACTAATATGAACCCTGATTTAAGTCAAAGACATGCATTCGTTGCGAAAGTTCTGACGAGATGGGGTGGCGCCCATCGAAACTTTTAGGTCTCACTTTGCCTTTTTGCTAATTTTGGGTTCTGCTGAAGACTTCAGCACAACCTTTGGTCTTAAACCAAAATAAATGACAAGACATACAGCATAACAGACCAACTATACATACAAACAACAAAATAAGATTTTTTAAGTTTTTTCCGCATTACTGAGAATATATTGTTTTGGTTTGTAATTGGCATCTTAACGAAGAAAACAGAGCATTTTTGAAGAAAAGCTACGATTAAATGTAGAAGTTATGATCCTTATGTAAGAAGGCATTTAAAAAAAGTAAAAAGTTATTGCTTTAATTAATTTAATTTATGCTGTTGTTATATAATTTGTAAAGAGATTTTTCGCGCTATTTAAACAAAAATTAAAAAATCCTTTGTGTCTACATTTATCCATAGATTTGTATACCCTCCACCTAAGGATGGGGTTAAATTACCGTTGTAACACCTCGAAATATTCATCGGAGACTCCATAAAGTATATATATTCTGGGTCGTGGTAAAATTCTAAGACGTCCGTCCATCTGTCTGTTGAAAGCACGATAGCCGCCGAACGAAATGAGCCAGGGGGTTCAAATTTCCCCTAAATGTGTCTTATGGTTGCAGATCGGTTAGGATTGAAAGTGGGACAAGGACTGAAAGTACTGAATATTTAGCATTTTTTTTAATTTTTGCTTTATATGCACTTGAAATTTGTTACGTACATTCCTCTTGAAGCGTTAAAGCACCAAAAAGTAAATAAAAGTATTAGCGGGCAAAATGGGACGAAAAGGGGTAAAAATTGTATCAATTACACGACAACAGCTAGAAGCATGAAATTTGGAATGCACATCCCTCTAATTGCGTAGATACGTAAAATATAGGGATAAAAACGGTCCAACCAAACGGCTGCAACTATAATAATGAAATTCGATGTGTACACTTCTCTGACTGTGGTGACGCCAAAAATAAAGAGATCTTTCGATATTCGTACCATCAGTATCTAAATGGGATTAAATTTGACAACAATCAAACGGCTGTAGCTAGAATCATGATATTTAGTATTTCCACTCGTCTGCCTACGTATACGCGAAAAAAAGAGGAATGAATTTTTCTAAATTCGTACTTTTAGGGCCAATGTGGAATAAGATGGTGTGGAACTGGTACCAAACAATCTGCTGTAACTAAAATCATGAAATTAGGTGTGAATATTCCATTCTGTAACATATTGGATCTTCAATAGTAGAACTTTACCTATCAAAATGGTACAGACATTTAGGCTGTAGGTGGAATCAATAAATTGCAAGTAGGGAAAATCGGGCTTGAGGAAAATTGTTTCCACCTAATAACATTTAGGGCATATTTTTGATGATTTTTGATTTTGATTTATATTTAATAGATGATTATTAATATTATAATAATGAAGCATCACAATTGTCCTAATATGGTAGTGCAATTCTATGTAAAGTTGACAGCCTCTAATCTGCCGGTAATACTGTGGAATGCACTCCGTGGTGGAGTGTATATAAGATTCGGCCCGGCCTAACGTATTTTTACTTGTTTACGTTGGAATGTTGGCTATTAAAATCTGAAACGGAATATCTTTTATGATTTTTTCGTATAAATAATATTATTTTTTTCCAATTTTTGGAGACAGTTCCTAAACCACTGTTTCTATTCAAAAATGTAATTCGCAATATTTGTAGGCGGGTGTTACCGGACTCATATTTCAATATTTAAGATACCTTCGTCGAAAATTTTAATTTTAGTAACAAATTTAAAAATTGAATTTTAGTAACAAATTTATTTAAGCCCGGATAATAAGCTGTGATAACAAAAACGTTGAAAAATTTATTTAAAAAAAAAAATGTTTTTTCATATTGTCGCCAACTACAATCCAAATATTTGTATCAAAACAAATTTTAAAAAAATATTTGTGTTGACTTTTATGGCCTTATCCAGGCTAAGTCCAAAATTGTTAACATGAAATTAGTTTTTGCTGTTGGCGAAATTTTTTAAAATATATTTTTTTTATTTTGAATGAAGTTGTAACATTTTTTTTAGATTTTTGTTCTCGCGCCTTAGTTATCCGGTCTTAAAGAAAACAATCTCTAATATCGTTTTCGAGTTTAGAAAGCCAAAATTACATGGGAAAATGTTATACATTCTGCCCATTTGCAATCCCAACCGATCAGCAACTATCAGATATGTACTTGGCGTGTACTTCAACGAATTATTTCTTAAGAAGCTTCGGTCGAAGAGTACACCGAATAGGTTCAAGTGTTGACACTACGTCCAGACAAAACCACAGCTTGATGTGGTTTTTGGGTTGGTGACATAATCGCTAGTTCTGAGACCTAGACTCCATTTGGTTCCCACAAGACGGTTCTACTTGTCATTATTGCGACACGAAACTTCACGTTTCTAGCTGGTAAAATGACCATCTAGATCGTGTGATAAAACACCTCCCGACTTTTTATTAGGGCACAAAAAGCCCAAAGTATATATGGACAACTCGTTTAATTTGAAGCAACGTTATTCGAAAATATGAATCTCAGCACGGATATTTTTAGCCCCAGTTATGGTCAATAATTAAAAATAAAATATAAATAACAAATAAATTTAGGAAGGTATGATGAAGAAATGTTATTTGCCTGTTGATAAGCTGATTTTTATTTGTTTTCATTGAAGAAACTTTCTCCAAATGAATCATCCTTTGCATTCATCAATAGCGCAGGGATCCAAAAATATTAATAACATATTTAATGCTTTATAATACAGAAATATTGTCTAATATTTGATCTTTTACGATTGTTCCCACTTACCGAGATTCTTCAAAATGTTCATAACATCAGCTTCAGAACGATATTCCATGGAATAATTGACGGAAATCCAAGCTACCTCACGGAAGGTAAATGCATTTATTTAACCCCCTTTTAGAGGAAACGCAATTAAAATATTTCCATCGAGAGTTGCATGTGATCTTGTGCGCTGTTTATTCATTTATTTGATTGCTCCTATGGAAGTAAACTCAACTCAATTAATTCAGATTAATTTTCATTCTAATAATTATTTGAGGAGGCATAATTGAATTCAGCTGAACTTGGAAGCAATCGCTATTCATCGTACGTTTCTCACTCGCTGTTCGCCACTCGCCTGCCTTTCACTTTCATTTAATGAATGAATGGAAACAGACGTAATCCGCCATCCCACCCGCACCCTGTAATTATAGGCCAACACAACTGCTATTAAGCGAGTAGTACTACCTCAATGTGCCTACACTGGAAGAAACCCACCCACCGATATTACAGGGTGATGTGGTCAATGGAAGAAAGCAACCCACAATCCACACACTTCACTTTTCCGAGTGTGTATTAATCTGAGGCTCATTAAGTCTCCGAAGTTTTCTTCTAACTAACAATCGATTTGAAAATTCTATTTTCTAGATATGTATGTATGTACATAATTAACATGTATGTATGTGTGATGTAGTTGTAGTCGTTATGTAAAACAAATCGATGCGGAGAAGGTGTTTTCCCAAAAGGAATTTGGCGGCGAACAATGGCAATAAGTGGATGCGGTGCCATGAAATGACGTGATGTGCACCAGGAATTTCTCACATACATTCGTTCGTTCGTTCGGTCGGTCATACATAAATTCATATTATTTTGTTTTTAAATGAGATTCGTTTCGTTTTGTATTTCAAGACTATGCATTGTTGTTGTTGCTGTAGTGTATGTTGATGAGAAAGGGTAAAAAATAATTTGCATTGCAAACGAACTCGCGCAAACAAATCATAAAGAACACGCAACGCAGTGATTGTCCCAAACGGAACAGAGCTACAAAAAAAAACTACGACTTTAGAAATATAGTGCAGCATCCATGTGAAACGATTAAAATTGGATTTTGGGAATGATTGTACGTCTCACCTTGCATCCCACGGTGGTTGAAAATTGATTTTTTGGAATTAGGAATTACGGTTAGCCAAACGGCTGAAGGGTCAAGTAATTTTCAGGGTATTTCCCAAAAATGACGTACGCCGACTAAGAAATTCGTAAAATGGGATAAAAAGGAATAAACATCGAAGATTCGTCCTTACTAAACGGCAGTAGCTAGAATCATGCCAAGCAGACGAGCTACAAAAAGGGATTTTTCGAAATTTTTACTTTAAAGGGAAAAAAGAGGCAAAAAGGGATGAATATGGTACCAATTTAAGTAATGCAGCTTCGTGAAATTCAATATTAACATTTCTTTGACAACGTAGACTTGCAACATAAATGGATTTTTCGAAATTTGTACTTTATATCTTTATAAAAATGGTACCAACTGAAGTATTACTGCTAGAATCGTGAAATTCGGTATGAAAATTTCTCTGGCAACGTAGAAGCGCAAATCTAAATAGATTTTTCGAAATTTGTACTTTTAAGGGGTGAGCGGAACAAAAAAGGATAAAAACGGTACGTTATGTGATTTCTAGAGCGGCAAATTTTCATCACAGATGTTTCTAGTTGAAGATGTTTTGTCAATTTTGAAGAAACTCTTTTAAAATAGGTGGTATCTAGAGTGAAAAGAGTCAAATCGGGAGTGTAATTCGTATATATAAATCTGAACCGATTTTCTTCGAATTAAATAGCGTTCAACCTTACCCCCAAAAACTTCGTTGTGCAAAGTTTCGTTTGGTTCTGACTACAATTACGACCTGTACTTTGGTTAAAAGAAAAGATGGACAGACAGACAGACACTGCTAAATCAATTCAAAATGTGATTCTAAGTCGATTGGTATAATTATCAAATCGTATTATATCGTCAAAGCACTTCCATTAACACTCAATTATTTATCTCTTCTATGAATATATGGGTGGCGTATGAGTTATTCTTAATTTTTTCCACTTGTATGAACATGAGTGTATGTTGGAGTGTGGTTTTCCCCCTTTCCATTACCAAAAAAACTTCCTCCGTAAGAAAAAAATATTTGATCGAATAGCTGGAATTCGAATGTATTACATTCAAAAAACATAGAAAAATCAATCAATCGATCACTAATCAAACAACACAAAAACTCTAATTTTTTTTTGATGATCAGCCACTGGACAATTGAAATCTTTCAAAGTTCAGTGGAACCTGGTATACAGAAATTTTAATTTTTTGCATTACAATAATAAAACAATAAAACAAACTTGAGTGCAAAATCTTCTAAAATGTATGAGAAACAATTCGACAAAGTCAATTTCCAAAATATGAATTCCTAATCTAATTTTTTTAAAATTTTGGTTCGGGATTTTCTATTTGTATTTATTACAAATTGATTAAATATTAAACAAAAAACACATTTTACAAACTGAACAAAACTAGTTGTATCGAATAAGATTCGTTTACAATTTTTTAGACCGTTTGTTGGCTTTCGAAAAATGTTTACTTCATCAACAATTTAGACACTTTTTCCATCAGTCAAGTCGAATAGTTGTCGGTTCGCTTAGTAGTTGTTTATACATATTTATGTAGAGGGGAACATGATTATTGAGCCACCTTTGTATATGTTGGCCTACTTTTCACATTTCTTCCGAGTCAGATCGTTCTAAAAACTTCTAGATCGCACAGTTTCACTTTTCCCAGGAAATGTCTCATATTAAAAACATATTCTTAAATTAATATGTACTCACATATCTATGCATATGACAAGTATGTATTATAATTAATCGCTGTTGTCGCATGAAAAAGCAATCACATTTCAAATGATAACTGATGACTGATATCCCATTCACGCGAGTTATAGCATGTCAATCATCAGTCAGCGATTACATGTGTGCAAGTGATCGTCGTGTGAGTATCATGCGACCGATATCAGAGAAAGGAGGAGAGAGAGTATGTGAGATAGAGAGACCAGCACTTATTATACAATCGTTACAATCGATACTCAATAGTTCACTCGTCAACGTTGTGCTCCTATTCATGTAGATCTCTTGTTTTGATTTGAGTGAATGTGATGGCGGTGATTTTTCTTTCACATGCTGAGAAGTGTACCCACATTCATACATACAAATGCAAACATACGTACATTAGAGCGTACCAGGTTACAAGTAAAAAAAAAAAAGTTCGCCGTACACCTTCGAATATGAAGTATTATTGAAAGGTAGTTTCAAAAAATTTTTTTTTATTTTTTTATGCCGAACGTAGGGGTCGCGCTTTTACATTTTTCTATATAACTTCTGCATTTATAAACGGATTTTAAAGTGTGATACATCGATGTTTTTGTCTCGACGAGGCCGATTTTTTTGTCTTTGAAGTCATTGAGCTCGAGCACCCCGTTCTGGTACTTACCCATCATATCTCAGTTGCTACTACCCTAATGTACCACTCTAATATCAGAAAATTAAAGCTCGCATAAAATCATGAAACTCTTCCTAACGAAGTATGTCGATTTTCCCAGCAGAAAAAGTGTTAAACTATTTTTTTTTCTTATTTTACCGAGAGCATTGCATGTATTTATAAGTTGTTCTTTGTATCTTCGATGTTTACAGTCGGTTGTCAAAGTGTAATACATATATTGGTGTTTTTGTCCCGCACATACCAGATTTTCAGTTTTTAAAGTCGTTGACCTCAACAACCCCCTTCTACTATTTATGCATCATATTTCAATTCTTAGGACAATAAATATAAAAATTAAGGTACAATTAAAATTTTAATCAACCATATTTCGACGCGATTCAAGTTGGGTGTATTTTTGGCGGCTCTCAAGTTTAGAAAAGATGTGGCCCATGCGTTGCTCATCGGTGACCGCCATAGCTGATTCATGCACAACATGAACAAAACGCTCGGTGTTTTGAGAATGGCATGGATAATCTGTGAAAATAAATGAGTTCAGCAAAGAAAGCAATCAAATTAAGTTTTTCTTGTGCTAACCTGGTAAATCGATAATTTCTTCTGAAAATTGGAATGCTTCTAACTGTTCTTGCGAAAAAAAAACTGCAAGCATGGCGGCTCAGTCAATTCAAATTGTTTCCAATCGATCATATTGAAATATGAGTCACTATCAAAATTGATAAAATTATGAACTGGTGGACCGAACATTTGTCGAATGCTTCCCGTGGCTTCATTGCGGGCTGATAAAATCTTATCATAGGCATCTGAACGCACTAGTTGATCTGGGTCTGTTATCATCGATAACAAAATATTTTCAGGATGAAAAAAATATCCGTTATTTTCAATGAACGGACGGATGACCTCTTGAATATCTTTTGGCAACTGACGAATCCAACATATATAAAGGAAAACATTCCGACTTCCGTGAATTGCCAGTGGTTGGCTTTTTACAAGAAACCAGAATGGTGCATACACTTTCACAACGAACTGAGCCAGTTTTCTCAATACCATCGAGGGTTGCGTACACGTCATATAAAAGCGCAGAATTCGAGAGGCTGTTGTTAGCCAGCGCGCTTTGCAAATAGCGCCGGGCTTCTCGCTGGCTAATTTTTCATCGCATTCTCCGATATGAACGGCTCGAACCATACGATACAAGTAAAGCTGGTCGCCTCGAATATTCCACCCATCTATGTTCGCTGGCATTTCTCCCATTGTAATGCGTTCGAAATTTTGTTTGACCTGACCAAACGGAATAAGCAACAAAATATGCGAATTATTAATTAATAAAATGCTCACAAGTAAAGTATACGGAACACACGGACACGAAACACTATTAATATATTAAACTTACAGGGTAGTGTATGCAATTTTGAATGCCTTCTCCGATACTTCCGGGCCAGATTCCAGGTCCTTTCTGTTTTCCAAGCAATGATCTTAACAGCGCATTAAATGGTAACTCGTTGAAGTGGAAAAGGCACACGAACCACTGCAGCGGTCTCTGTAAATGGCGTTCCATTCTCACAATGACTCCACTTTTGTACCCAGTGTTGGTAGCAGTTCCATCGCAACTTATGGCAACTAAGTCATCCAAATTGAAGTTTTCACGACTCAAGTAATCCACGATGCTCCTCTGGATCCCCAAAGCAGAGCTATCAGTGGGCGTAGCATAACCAATGAATTTGGAGTCAGGCTCTTTTACAATGGTGATGTGTTCTTCATTTAAAACAATATTTCGCGTCACATTTGCCTCGGTTACTTTTTTCAAAGTTGGCTCTTTCTTGCCATCGAAAGAGATACACTTTAATAATTGATGGCATTTGGCCGCCGCTTTTGCTTCCTTACGGAACTTCACACGTTCTCGAAATATTTTATTTTTATTGATGATAAGCCCTTCAAAGAACTGACATATATTTTCGGCTGTTTCTGCAGATAACTCTTCTTTGGCTTTTGCGACAATAGACAATTTTAAATCTTTTATTAACATGGTCGCAAGCAAGGCACCGTAGCAAACTGAAGTATCGCTGCGATCCAAAGCCGAACTAAAATTACGCAAAGAAATGTCCGCCACCGTAAATGTTGTTTTAATCTTCTCTGAGGAATCGCCAACATTTTCTTCAAATTCTAGCTCTTCATCGCTGCCTGGTTGATACCCAATACTGTTGAACTCGGTATATACCGCTTTTGATGGTGCAACAATTGAGCACGTTTGAACACCGCAATTTTTCATCGACATCATATGATAAACATTATCCAAAGTCATCAGCCGTGGACCCCATTGATCGATGAAAAAGTCTTTCGCATCGTCTGGGATTTTATCAGTGGCGGTGCAACTGCATGGAACATTTCTTTCTATGCCACATTTACAACGCGAAATTGAGAACAATTTATTCCACTCATTTACATTGCATTTCAATGGACTTTTAACCAATTTATAGTAATCGTCTAGAAGTTTATCTAACCGTTTACGAACACCTGATACCGATATAATTGGAATGCCTACCCGCTCCCATAAAAGGGTAATGCTTCTGAAAGCTTCTTGTTTAAAAGCACTCAATTTTCTATTGGGATTAGTGTTATGCCGCAGATACAAGAAATAATTAATAACATCGTACTTAGTCGGTAACATAGTGTTGTTTAATGCACTGATCGTAAAAGACATTTTTTTAGTTTTTTTACCGTTGTATAATGGAAATTGAAATATTTAATAATGCTTTGTTGAGCCACCAACGCCTTATTACTGAACTAATTTTTATTGTTACAATAAAATATAGACCGTTACTTCACAGGTAAAACGATTTGCAATAGGGAAACAATGTGACAAAGTAGTTTTGCTCATGTTGTGCATGAATCAGCTATGGCGGTCACCGATGAGCAACGCATGGGCCAAAAACACCAATATATGTATTACACTTTGACAACCGACTGTAAACATCGAAGATACAAAGAACAACTTATTTTTTAAGAGCTTGATAACTTTTTTTAAAAAAAAACGCATAAAATTTGCAAAATCTCATCGGTTCTTTATTTGAAACGTTAGATTGGTCCATGACATTTACTTTTTGAAGATAATTTCATTTAAATGTTGACCGCGGCTGCGTCTTAGGTGGTCCATTCGGAAAGTCCAATTTTGGGCAACTTTTTCGAGCATTTCGGCCGGAATAGCCCGAATTTCTTCGGAAATGTTGTCTTCCAAAGCTGGAATAGTTGCTGGCTTATTTCTGTAGACTTTAGACTTGACGTAGCCCCACAAAAAATAGTCTAAAGGCGCCCATTCACTGAAAATTCGACGTTGTGGCAGATCGTTTGGCTTCAGTTCTTGCACGAGCTGTATTTTATACGGTTTTACACCAAGATCTTTGCGTAAAATTTCGAACCGAACACTGATTTTGGTAATAAAATTCAATGATTTGCAAGCGTTGCTCGTTAGTAAGTCTATTCATGATGAAATGTCAAAGCATACTGAGCATCTTTCTCTTTGACACCATGTCTGAAATCCCACGTGATCTGTCAAATACTAATGCATGAAAATCCTAACCTCAAAAAAATCACTCTTTGAATACATGCAATGCTCTCGGTAAAATAAGAAAAAAACTAGTTTAACACTTTTTCTGCTGCGAAAATCGACATACTTCCTTAGGAAGAGTTTCATGATTTTATGTGAGCTTTAATTTTCTGATATTAGAGTGGTACATTAGGGTAGTGGCAACTGAGATATGATGGGCAAGTACCAGAAGGGGGTGCTTGAGCTCAATGACTTCAAAGACAAAAAAATCGGCCTCGTCGAGACAAAAACATCGATGTATCACACTTTAAAATCTGTTTATAAATGCAGAAGTTATATAGAAAAATGTAAAAGCGCGACCCCTACGTTCGGCATAAAAAAATAAAAAAAATTTTTTTGAAACTACCTTTCAATAATACTTCATATTTGAAGGTGTACGGCGAACTTTTTTTTTGAGGTACGCCCTAACGTACATATGTACTTTGTGGCATATGTAGGCAAAACAAACAAAGGTTAACAGGTGCATGGGGTTTCCCAACACAGCTAACAAGCACAGACACACACGCTCACCTGTTAAGCCGGCATAATAATTGAAATACGCATACGTACGAACAGAGAGCGTGCTGAAATATATTTCTAAGAAATGTGTCACACATTCATTCGTGCCCCACAAAACACTCGTATTCAAATGATAAAGGTAAACTCATGCTTGGCAAAAACAGCTTCAGTTCAAAAGATTCCATCCATCCACTCTACGAAAAAAGTACAAATGGATCGAGAAAAGCTTAAAACACGAAGCAACTGACTTTTAATAAAATAAAATACTTTTCTGCAGTTTCAGCAGACAACCATTTGCGGATCTAAACTCGAAAACGATATTAAATTTGTTATGCATTATATGTATATATAATTTAATTTTGATACGTATGTATATTAGGATGGGTCGCGAAAATTAATTGCTTTGAAAATCCATTATCTCACGTACATATTGCAAGATAAACTAACTTCATGATGCAACCTATTTTTGCCGTAAAAGTAAAAAGTACGAATTTGGAAACCACTTTTAATCCTTTTTCCATGCTTTATATAAGGTTACTTTCTATATATGTTTGTGTGCCACAAAATTTGAAATCAATTTTTGAAAGCTTTTTTCTCAACCAATTTTGCTCAAATTTTGCACACTTAATCATTTTCGATGACAATACAAGGAAATGGAAAAATTTGACCAATTGGACAAAGGGGCGTGGCACCTCCCATACGAAGTTAAAACCTATTATTGAATATTGTCAGTTCTATGACACCTAGAATGCTGAAATTTTGTGTAAGTGCATCTAGCATCAATTCGCATAGTTGTGCCAAAAATGGGCGTGGCATCTCCCATACGAAGTTAAAACCTATTATTGAATATTGTCAGTTCTATGACACCTAGAGTGCTGAAATTTTGTGTAAGTGCATATACCATCAATGTGCATAGTTGTGCCAAAAAGGGGCGGTATTGGAAAAGTGGGCGTGGCACCTCCCATACGAAGTTAAAACCTATTATCGAATATTGTCAGTTCTATGACACCTAGAGTGCTGTAATTTTGTGTAAGTGCATCTAGCATCAATGTGCATAGTTGTGCCAAAAATGGGCGGTATTGGAAAAGTGGGCCTGGAACCTCCCATACGAAGTTAAAACCTATTATTGAATATTGTCAGTTCTATGACACCTAGAGTGCTGAAATTTTGTGTAAGTGCATCTAGCATCAATTCGCATAGTTGTGCCAAAAATGGGCGGTATTGGAAAAGTGGGCGTGGCACCTCCCATACGAAGTTAAAACCTATTATTGAATATTGTCAGTTCTATGACACCTAGAGTGCTGAAATTTTGTGTAAGTGCATCTACCATCAATGTGCGTAGTTCTGCCAAAAATGGGCGGTATTGGAATAGTGGGCGTACCACCTCCCATGCGAAGTTAAAACATATTATCGAATAGTGTCAGTTCTATGACACGTATAGTGCTCAAATTTTGTGTAAGTGCATCTAGCATCAATGTGCGTAGTTGCGCCTAAAATGGGCGGTAATGCAAAAGTGGGCGTGGCACCTCCCATATGAAGTTAAAACCAAAATTACACCTACTGTAATTTTGTGTAAGTGCATCTAGCATTAATGTGCGTAGTTGTGACAAAAATGGGCGGTAATGGAAATGTGGGCATGGCACCTCCCATACGAAGTTAAAACCCATTTTCGAATATATGCCGTTCTATGGCAGATAAAAAACTGAAATTTTGCAGTAATTTTTCCTTCTACAAAAGATAACTAAAAAAGAATTTCTAGGCCCAATAGAATTCTGCTTGCATAAAGCATGGATTTGAAAAAAAAAAATGTTTTTTGATTTACTAGTTCTTATTTCACCCCCTTAAGAGAACGGCTTTCGAAAATCTCGTTATTTTACGTGTCTACGCAATTAGAGTGATGTACACACCGAATTCCATCATACTAGCTGGTTGGTACCATTTTTATCCCTCTATTCACATTTTACCCTTAAAAAATGGGAAAAATACTTTTATGTTATGCATCTACTCAATTAGAAGAATATACACACTGAATTTCGTGTTTGTAGCTGTTGTCGTTTGATAGGTACCATTTTTTATCCCTTTTTGTCACATTTCACCCCCTACGAATAAAAATCACTTTATGGTTCACGTTTTCGTTATAGGGGGATGTGCATACCCAATATCATGTAAGTACAAGCAGACATATTGAAAAAATGCTTAAATACTGTAAGATATTAGGGGTAATTATAGGTATTTTTAGTCCTTGTGAGGGGACAAATTTTCCCTGTGGCATTTTTCGCCCATTTTCAATCCCAACCAACAATATACGACGCGTTTGTTGAAAATTTGGACGTCCTAGCTCCTTTCTTTTAGACGCGTTAAAATTTTATGACGATCAAGAATATATATACTTTATAGGGTCTCAGGTCGATACTTCAAGGTGTTACAAACGGAATGACAAAGTTAGTATACCCCGATCCTGAAGGTGGTGGGTATACAAATGTGAGTGCAAAATCTCTTAAAACAGTTCGACAAAGTAAAAAAAAAAAAAGAAATTAAATTTTTTCAATTTTCAAAATTTGAAAAAGGTGAACATCTTTTAAACCTTTTCTTTACATTATCAACAAATACGTAAATATATGTTAAAAAACATAAAAACAAATTAATTTTCTTTAAAATCGAAAAATTCGAAAAGTAGTCAACTTTGGACCGATTTCTAAAATATATCCGACTGCCCGATTTTCTTTGTTAATCCTTGGACACTTGTCTAATTTTGGTTTTTTACAGAACTCAAAAATGTCTACTAGAACAAAATAGTTATTGAATTTTGGTCGATGAATTTTGATTCTGAACCACTGTGCGCTGGTTCGAGCCGTCCGAAAACACCTCTAAAATCATGTTTTTCCCGTGCAATTATGTTTATGTTTCATTTTTGTCAAAGATATTTTTTCTGAATAAGTAGACTCTTGGAAGCACTTTAAATAAAAAAAATATTCTTGTCTTAGAATAACTCATTAGTCGTATTATTGGACGTTTATATTGATTTTTTGTGCTTTTTCAAGGTGACTCATATTTCTTGGAAACACTTTGTAATAGGTGTCATGAAAAATAAATAGAAGAAAAAAAATATCTTTCGAATATTGCCTAAATGATGAATGTCTGACGAAAAATGACGTCACTAACTCCATGTTTGTAAAATAATTTAATACAGGAAATGGATTTTCAGAGCCAATATTTTCAAACTCTTTTTACAAAAATGAGCGCTGGGGCGTCAATTTCCTTCCGATGTTCATCATTAGAGATACCATTCGAAATGTATTGAATGCATCTATGTATTTTTTATAAAATACTACCAGCAAATAGGAAAAAGTTTTCAGTAGTCACTCTAAGACAAAGATCAAAATTTTTATTTAAAGTGCTTAAAGATCTATTATTTTAGAATTTTGGGAAAAAATGTAACCCAAAAAAATTTACACCGGAAAAACATAATTTTTAGGGTTATCTTCAGGAGCATTTAGTTCACAGATATGTTGTAAATCATCATTAAACAATCCAAACTTTATTTTCGTGGGGTGACTGGAACTTGTTTTTGTATTTGTATGGACGTCGACCCAGCCTAATGTATATGATCAATGTGGGTATAGTTGAGTGTTGTTCTTCTCCTTTCCATTACTCAAATAACAAAAATTCATTCGTAAGAATTTAAAACTTAATCAAAATACATAGCTGGCATTCAAAAGCACCTAAAAGTCAATCATAATTGATAACTTAACAAACAACACGAGAACAGCTGTTTGGGGATAATTTGTCAGTGGTGCATCTGTATAGAGTGCTTGTGTTACTATGTTCTTATCAGTCGTATATATATTTAAATTTTTGAAAATTTACAAAAATCGTTATTTTGCACGTTTCAGTAATGTGAATTATTTTCGGAGTTGCTCTCCTTGAGAAGTATGCAGTTATTTGACTTGAACTTCTTGATACGATTACGATTACATTCATTTGGAATTACTCCCAATGTTTGTATTTGTTAATGTTGGGTTCTTTTCACTCGTTTATCACACAAATTAAATTGCTACACAGTAATCACTTTACAACATAGTAACACAATGAATCTTAATGAAATCGTTTTGTACGAATAAAAAATAACAACAATAAAATAAATAATGTTTCTTTATCGACACAAAAACTACATTAAAAATGTTCAAACCATAAATCAATAAAACAGCGTTAAGTTCGTACATAACTTCTACCAAGACGGACATTCCACAATAATCAGAACAGAACTACAATTACATTCGAATCTGGAAGTGAAGTCAACGAATGAATGCATGAACGAAAGGAGAAGTGTTTTAATTAAATCGTTTGCTAAAGACTCTAACCGGAATAACTTAAGATGACCCAGGAATGCTTGAATCAAATTAGTTTAATGACATTTTTAATTGCATGAGCCATGTTCGTCAGACTTTATGCCAGTCACAACACCTTTCGAAAGGAGTTAAATAATGTACTTAAACCTTAGACATATTAATATTGCTACGCAAAAAAAAAAATGAAATGCGAAAGTATTGGACAGGATAAAAAAAATGCTAACAAAACTTGGAGAAAATTCGATTCCCATACAAATTTCCATTTATCTTTTTGGGCCCTCGAAACCACATATTTTATCTATTTTCTTCAAATTTGCCATAGCAACTTGTATTTCAGTTGGAAACATTATGTGGGTCGTTCGATAAAATTCATAAAAATGTCGCTCCTGAGTTGACTTTTTCCGCTCTAGAAACCACCATAACCGATGTTTTTAAAAAGTTGGCAAAATACATTATATTTCTACTAGAAAAACCTACAGTAAACGTGGGTCACATATTTTCAGGTTTTAATACAACCCTCATACAAATGTCCTTCCCGATATAACTTTCTTCTCTCAAAGTAATACTTAGACACTCGTTCTATCTGTTATCTGATTTAACTTTAAATTTCTTGTTTTCCCATAGGAATCGACAAAATCTTCATAATGAAGAATTTACTTCACATATGAAGTAAAATTGTTCACTTGGAAACTTTCAAGAGAAATATAATATTAATAAAATTAGAATATTTCCCCCTGAATCTGTAAAATAGTTTCCTCTCTAGACAAATAAATCTTCTAAATTAAAGACGTCATAACATTGTTTACATACCAGTTCTTTGTTTACTTAAACATGTTTTTTTTTAATTTTGAATCTAGTGTAGGTGTTAGTCACTTGTGCTTGTGATTTAAAGGTCCAATATTATGACTCCTTCAATTCTGGCGATTTTTCTAGAGTTAAACTATTTGTAAAATGAAAAATAATTTCTAAAATATATATTTTTAGTTTGTAATATGTCAGTAATTTAACCCATCCATGCCCAATGTTAATTTCATTTATTAAATTTATTTTTAATTATTTTAACTACTACAACAATAAAAAATATTTATTCTTAGATTATTATTATTTCGTTTTCTTCTTCTCGATCACTTACAATTTATTTATCAGAAATTGCATTCATATTGAAAAGTACGAAAACCTTGCAATGAAACTTTTCATTCCCGTTTTCCCGGGAAAGGAAAAAAGTTCGGGAAACCCCAAACCCTAATCCTATAGTATATGTAAATGACCCTCTGTAAGAACTAATGACTGGGCTATTTCAATGTTTTTATATTTTTATGAATTTATTTAATTAAAATTTAAATTTTTATACTGTTTCTCCCGCTTTTACAGTTTAGAATATTTTCCATCTAATTCTATAAAATATGTTCGTCTCTCGACGAATGAATCTTTTAAATTTAAGACAGCCATACAAGTTATTTGTTTCCTTAATCATTTTTTAATTTTGAATCTAGCGTAGGTGTCAGTCACTTACGCTTATGATTTAAATGTACAATTTTATGACGCCTTCACTTCTGATGGTTTTAGTCTAGAATAAAATATTTGTAAATGAAAAATAATTTATAAAATATGTTGACAAAAACATTTGTTTTTAATTTGTAATATGTCAATATTTTTAAAAAGCAACCCCGTTACTAAATGGTGATAAACCATATTGGACAAACCTAAAATAAATTATTTTTTCCCGGGAATGAAACTTTTCATTCCCGTTTTCCCGGGAAATGAAAAAAGTCCGGGAAACCCAAACCCCTACTGTTATCTTGTGGAGGAGGATATCAAAATCTATTAAAATATGCGAAATTAATGGGCGTTTTTGTAGGTTACCCATTATTTTGGTGAGTCCATATTTTGGAATACTGAAATTCATTAACTGACTTCCTATTTGCTAAAATTTTTTAAGATGTTGACACCTTGAGATTGTAAAATTTTAAATGGCCTCAGAAAAATTCCATACATATTCTATTTTAATTTATCACACCGTACGACAATTAAAAAACGTCGTTACACTTGAACCGGATGATATACGTATGAAACTATGGACAAAATTGAGTTACTTGGCTTTTTCATTTCTCATCCTGTTGCCCCTTAAAAGAACTACAAAGTTCCAAAGGATGCAATTTTTCAATATACTTGTTCGCACCCTATGATAACGGTATTAGTGTCAAATTAAAGAGGACAATATCTATTAAAAATACTTCGAATATCGTGTTTCTATCTGTAATAGTTCAGCATTAACATATATTTCAAGTTTACCCCTTAGTTCTTCTAGTTTATTCATATCTTGACTTTTAAGAGGAAAAACTTTAAATGGTTGTTAATACTAAACTAATAAGCATGAAATTTAAAGTATTTTTAGCACATATTCTCTTCTTTGATATGGCATTTATACGGCTGTGAATAAGTATTAAAAATAATTTTTGAAAAATGTTATCCTTTGGAAATTTGTAGTCCTTTTAAGAAGCAACAGGATGAGAGAATGAAAAACTAAAAACGCCAATTAAATATATTTCACCTATAGTTTCAGATTTATATAATTTGTTTCAAGTGTAATATGGACTGTTGGACAGTGTTATACATTAAAATATTTTTTATTTTTACGCTTTTTGGTTTTATTATCATGATCTCGCTTTATTCCTACAAAATCCCACTTTTTGAATGGTCATGTTAGTCGTACAATTTGAACACTAGTGACCAATCAAACCAGATGTAAAGAACTTATACTTCTTCAAAATCAAAATCGATATATATATCTATATAATCGATTATTACTGAAAACCACCGATATATGGACATTGAAAATTTTCTTCTGTTTGTAATTTGCAAAACTATAAATGAATTTTGTTGCTATTAATTGATGGGTATTGGATTTTAATCGCATGTGAATTGAATCACATTTCAAATGTAAAGATTCTGACTTGCGACGATTGATACTCACTCGTGCCGGGCAACTGAAAAAAGCGAAGTGTACGTACACGAAAGAGAAATAGAAATAAAGAGAGAGAGAGAGTAAGAAGTAAGATCTGTTACACACATGAATGGAGCCAATCATTAATAGCCCACTGCTGCTCCAAAAGTGTACTCGTGTGTTTATGTTGAATGCGAATTCATAAATGTGTCATCAAACTCTTCGGTGATTTTTCACAAGCTCGTCAATACACAATTGTACGCATTGCTCGCAATTGCCAGAATAATGTGAAAAGTCCAAAATTCATTTTTTTGTCAGGATGATTTTTAAGTTTACAACTTGCCTGGGATGAACCAAAATTAAAGAGACTTCTTCTTGGAGTTGTGGCGGTCTTGTTGCAAATGAATGCTGCAACAATGCTCAGTGGGTAAATGGGATTTCCCAACACCAACATCTAAGCCAAATCAATAGCTGAATGGCCGGGGTACTCACTTTTGTTGGAGATGTTGAAAAAAAAAATAGAAAAAATCCCAATAAATTCATTCATAACTACTTAACACTTCAAGGAATTCGCACCGATGACAATACAATATGAAAATAAACAACTGAAAGTGTTTTGAATATAAATATTTCATTGATATCGAATATATTTTGGTATTCAATATATCGTCACACTATGTATACATAGATCCCCCCAAAAATTTAAATATCGGAGCACAAACAGTTTGTGGATGAAATGCAAAAAAAGCGCATGCGCGCTGCTATTAACACACGAACTAAAACGGGTTTATAAGCGTTTCATTAACCAATCTAATTAACGGTGCTATGAATTTAAAACTTGACAAAGACTAATACTCGCATTATCTGAAATATCCAAAAACTAGTAAGTCAAGAAAACAATTGCCAGCTTTGGCAGTAATTTACGACTTTCAAGCCCAAGATTGCATTTTTATACCCTCCACCACGGAGCTGGAGTATTATTCCCTCTCTAATACATTTTGATATTGATCTGAAACTTTGTGAAGAATATATGTGTATAGATTGCTTTGATTGTTTCAATTAAGTAAACATGTTTTTAACGCATTTGTTTAAAACTATTTTTATCATTTTTTTAGTGAAATTATAAAAAGTTTCTTTCTTTATGCTTTGACTTGAAGTAAGTTAATCACATGCGACGCAATTTGAAACCAACGACGCAACTTCATTTGAATGAAGAAAACCGGGGTTGTAGTATATCTATATATCTGTATGTCTGTATGTTTTTATGTTTCGCATAGGACACGAAACCGGTAAACCGATTCGCTTGAAAATTTTAATGTTGCTAACTAACTTATTATATTAAGGCAATAATTTTTGATTTATTGTTGTTTGGTGGATGGAATTTGTCAAATTCCAACCAAACTGTTTTCTATAACTGTCATTTAACTTAAACTTTAGAAAAACAGGGTTTGACATTTCATAGACATATTTGGTATAGTTTTGAAGGCATACCATAGTCTCTTATATTTTTAAAGGGCTTTTCACGGATAAAAACCGGTTTAAAAAAGGCCCACCGGTTTTCTTCATCTTCGTCATTGAGTCAAGCCATCTGTGAGCTAAACGCTCCTGAAAACACCTCTAAATGTTTTTCCCGTGTAATTTTTTTTTGCACTTGTTGCACTTTTGTCCACATTTTTTCTGAATTAATAGACCCTTGGAAGCACTTTAAATAAAAAATTAATTCTTATTTTAGAACAACTGGTCGTATAATTGAACGTTTATATTGATTTTTTGTGGTTTTTAAATGTGACAGCTAAAAACTTATATTTCTTGGAAACATTTTGTAAGATGTGCCATGAAAAATAAATAGAAGGAATCAATACCTTTCGAATGATGTCTAAATGACGGATATAGGAAAAAAATGACGTCACTGACTCCATGTTTATAGAATAATTTAATACAGGATATCGAGGGCTATGAACCATTTTCTCGAAAATGAGTTTTTGATGCCAAACTATTCTCAGATTTGGATGTCATCTGTCATATAAATTTGGGGAAGAATTTTTTTTCTGAGGCCATTTTTTTAATTTTTTTCTGAATTGGCTATCACACGTTAATTTGTGACTGCAAAAGTGGCTAAAAATAATATAAATAATATAGTTAAAAAATGGAGCAGCATATAACCGAAGGTTGTAATTCGCTACAACGATTTTGTTTAAAAGATTTTTCTAGATTTAGGGCATATCTAAGGTGACCATCCATCCCGCTTTTTGTTGTCCAGTCCCGCTTAAATTTTCCATCCCGCATAATCCCGCTTTTTCGTTTTACAATATTTTTAGTACAACATCGATTAAAATTTGTCACTTTGATTCTTGTTTTAAGGGAACATTTAACATTATTAATAGTAATTTAATCAATACTTTGATAATTCAATGTTGCGTTGTTCAATTGATTAATTTAAAACATGTATTAATAACACCGTACGACAAGTTTTAAAAAAGTAGTTACACTTGACCCGGACGATATACGAATGCAACTTTAGGTAAAATAGAGTTAATTGGCGTTTTTAGTTTTTCATTTCCTCATCCTGTTGCCCCTTCACAGGACTACAAAATTCCGAAGAATACAATTTTCAAAAAATATTTTATATACTTGTTCGTACCCTATGATAACGTTATTAGTGTCAAATTAAAGAGGACAATATCTATTAAAAATACTTCGAATATCATGTTTCTATCTGTATTAATTCACCATTAACATCTATTTCAAGTTTATCTATTAGTTTTTCTAGTTTATTCATATCTTGCCTTTTAAGAGGCAAAACTTTAAATGGTTGTTAATGCTAAACTAATACAGATAGAAGCATGAAATTTAAAGTATTTTTAGAACATATTCTCTTCCATGATTTGACATATATACCGGTCTTATAGGGTACGAATAAGTAATAAAACTAATTTTTGAAATAATTTGAAAATTTTAAGTCCTTTAAAGGGGTAACAGGTTGAGTAAATGAAAAACTAAAAACGCCAATTAACTCTATTTCACCTATAGTTTCAGATGTATATCATTTGGATCAAGTGTGGGACAGTGTAATACATGACATAGAATGTCAAACAGTGATATAAAAATACCTTTCAATAAGTTCGGACACGCCTTCTTACTGTTTGAAACAAATTGTAATGTTTCTTTGGTTATTTATTGCGAAATTTTAAAGAACTCTTTGTAGCAAACTTCAAAAAATGTGCTTCAATACCCCAAACATTTTTTAGTTATGTAGTTATTTTCAGTCCTTGTTAGGGAAAACTTTATGACTCTCGACCAATCTTTACTGGCACATTTACAATCCTAACAGTCTACACAATTAAGGTAGCCTGAAGTTCACGATTCCTGAGATAGCCGTTTGATAGGTACCATCTACGAATTTGGAAAAATTCTAAACACAGCCATTTTAATTTATAATACAGTATAAAGCTTAGTTTTTTATATTTACATTTTTTGTTTACATTTTCACGATCCCGTTTTATTTCTACAAAATCCCGCTTTTTGAATTCATAAATCCCTCTTTTTGCCCAAAAAGAGATGGTCACGTTTGGCATATCGTACTATCAAATTCCACCAGTACGCAGTTAATAGAATTTTGGTTCCAAAGTTATCAGGCTAAAATACTATAAATTGTGGCTGTAAAGTAAAAAAGTATCTTCAGAAAAACCCGCGTAACTTTTTATCATATTGAGAATACACGAGGCATGTGATGGCTGAATTAATGGGGAATATTGTGTCCGAAAAGTTTCAGAATCCTGAACAGAGAAAGATTCAATATAAGCAGTTGAAAACGCGAATTTTGGATTTTTCAACATTTGCAGCGATTTTCGAGACTGGCTACATATATGTTACAAGCGACATTGGTTCTTAATACACAAACAAAAATTCAGTCGGATCCGTTGGCTAGATCGCGAGAAAATCATAAAACAAAAATGTCAGGTGTGAATATCCAATTTGTATTTTAGCCATATTTGCCGCGAAAATGAAAATTTTCCAAAAATATACAATTTTTATTTTTTTTTCGTTACCATGCCCTACCGCAATATCCACTTTTTATTAAAAAAAATGGAAAAAGGGATAAAAATTGAACCAATCTCACGGATGAAGCTGGAATCTTTAAATTCGGTATGTACATCCCAGAAAATACGTTTTCTATACAACATTGCTAATATTTCAAAAAAAACGTTATCGAGATTACAATAAATCTTATTTATATATTTGAGCATTAATGGCTATGTGCTCATTTCAACATTCATAGTGCTCATTTTTATACATGCAAAAGTGGCTATGAACCATAAAACCGGGAATACTAGGAAATTTCGAAAACTTTTTTAATCGTGGCAATTGGTAATCCTCTTTAGATTAAACTGTAGAAGAATGACTCAGAATTACTCTTACAATTAAGGAGACAATTAGTTTCTTCGCTCTCCTGAAAAGTTGTGTTTTTGTTCACAGCCCTCGATATGGATTTTCAGTGCTAAAATCCTCAAACTCTTTTTACAAAAATGAGCGCTGCGGCGTCAATTTCTATCTGATGTTCACCATTTAGGCATCATTCGAAATGTCTTGATTGCAACTATTTATTTTTTTATAAAATTCTAACACCAAATACGAAAAATTGTTCAGTTGTCACTATGAAAAAGCACAAAAAAGTACTATAAAGATCCAATTATTTGACCAATGAGTAACTCTAAGACGAGAATCAAAATTCATATTTAAAGTGTTTCCGATAGTCTAATAATTCAGAAAAAAATTGCACAAATATGCAAAGTAAAAAAATTATGCGCGAAAAACATGATTTTTAGGGGTATTTTCAGGAGCGTTTAGCTCACAGACGGCTTGATCTACACCATTTTCATGTGTAATTCAAAAGACACAATTTGAAATTCAAAAAATATCAATTGAAATTCAAAAATTCCATTTGAAATTCAAAAAATATTATTTACACTTATTACTTATTTTTTCTGCAAATTTGGATATTCTGCAGTTTTGAAAACAGATCTAATAAAATGATAAGCAACTAATAAGTCTAATGATGTAAAATGTCGGTAAATTCATATATATGTTATATCCTTCACCAGCTCAGAGAACATCTACATATAATTTATAATGACTTGCATTTTACATATAACGTCTATGAAAACATATCCGTCCGTATAGATGTTAAAAAATCTTTAAATTTAATTTAATTTAATTTACAGTGATTTGCGTGAGAGATACTTAAATATGTTTTCTTAACAGCAGAATAATAATAATAATAACAGAAGAATAAAAAATGCTACCCAACCTAATGTATATTTTGCTTAAATAATTTTGTTTGCCCTTTTTGAATTGTAAATGGAATAACTTTTGAATTACAAATGGAAAAATTTTTGAATTTCAAATGAAAACTTTTCAAGTGATACTTTTTGAATTGCAAATGGAATTTTTGAATTTCAACTGGTGTCTTTTGAAATTCAAGTGATGTCTTTTGAATTACAATTGAAAAAGATGTAGAAACGAAATATTTTGCAAAACATCATTAAACAATCAAAACTTTATTTTCGTGGGTGACTGGAACTTGTTTTTCCATTTATATGAACAGTGACCCAGCCTAATGTTCATCAAAAGAAATGAAATGACACTCTAAAAATACATTCAACTTTCCGTGAGTGTTGTCAAAAATGTATATTGATTGAAACCAAGATACATCAAAGTTGCTTTAAAAAAATGGAGTCAGTGTCATCATCATCCCATATACATATTCCTTCTTTCTATAAAATGTTTCCAAGAAATATGAGTTTTTAGTTGTCATTTTGAAAAAAATTAATTTAAATTTCCAATAATACCACACATGTATTACTCTAAGAAAATAATAAAAATATATATTTAAAATGCATCAAGGGTCTATTAATTCAGAAAAAATGTTGGACAAAAAAGCAACATTAAGAAATTACAGAAAAAATCATGATTTAGAGGATTTTCAGCTCACCAATGACTTCACTCATAGTCCAATCTTCAACTCTTGGGGGACCGCAGTATTTTGTTCGTGGTCCAGCCTAATGTGCAGTCGAAGAATATTCAGCTATATGCAATTTTATACCACACTGTGGCAATACACTTCGTTGTAATGTAGAAGCTATTTAATGTATCTGCAATACTATGGAATGTACACCATGGCGTAGGGTATGTGGCGTCCATATCAATAGATGAAGTGCAATTCTTGAAGATGGCGCTAGTTGGTGGCGTATACTTTATTTGACATTCATGATAATATCACTCATACGCTCAGTTGTTCTAGTCACATCACACAAAACAATTCTTCACCAGTTGCTAGGAAAGTTAAATACTTCACGCTCAAAATGAATAATGAAACAAACATAGAAGTTGACCCAGAAATCATCACTAATCTTGAAGAGGTCAAATTCTGAAAAATATGTCTGATTCAATGTAAGAAGCTCTAGCTAATATATTTAACTTTTGTCTTTGTAACGGATATTTTCTCGCAGAATTTAAAAAGGCTACACTCATTCCTGTTCCAAAAAAGGGGAAGATCCTCATTTCCCATCAAGCTATCGTCCAATAAGTATTCTAAGCATTGTAGATAAAGTTTTCGAAAAGATTAGGAACATAATGTTATAAATAAGAAACAGTTTGGATTTCGTAAACAGCACTCGACGAGAGTCGTAAATATCATAGAGTCTAATAAAGGATCCACAAGAAGTACAGGCATTGTGTTATTAGACATTGAAAAAGCTTTTGACTCCATATGGCACGATGGAATGATTTATGAATTAAATTCGTTTGGTTTCCAACTTAATCTAGAGAGATTTATGAAAACCTTTCTCTCAAACAGAACGTTTGTGGTTGGTGTGAACGATGTTTTTCCTCTTCCAGAAATATCCCAGCGGGACTACCACAAGGTTCAGTTTTATCTCCTATTCTGTATTATATTTACACATCTGACATTGCTGTCCCTAAAAACAATGAAGTCGCTTTTTACGCTGACGATACGGCGTTAATAAGCACTGGTAAAGTCTCAAATGCAATCATTAAGAAACTACAAAATGCGCTCAACTCAGCACAAAAATATTTCGACAAATGGAAAATAAAGGTTAATCAAGATAAGACACAAACAATATTATTCCCATTCAATAAATCACCCAAACGTCGTGCATCAATACCTCTTCAAGTACAAGGGGATATCATCAATCTATCAGATCATATTAAATATTTGGGGCTTATTATGGACTACAAACATTCATTCAAAAAACATCTTGACTTTGCTTGCGAAAAGGCTGCCAAGTATGGAATGGGAAAGCTGCAAAGACTTACGCAAAAATTACAAATAATACAAAATAAGAACCTGAAAATCATCCACAAGCTTTGGTGGAGGTATCCTACGGCGACATTACATGCTAAGTTTGGGCAGAGAACTACGGAAGACATCATATCTGGTATTATCATGACATTCAAACAAGGTTGTAGACAGTCCGACTATGAAATGATAAGAAACTTGTTTCATTGACGATTTTTTTTGTAATTTGTCCATTTTTTATCTTTTACATTAAAGGGTTTTAATTACACCAACAAATATCTCTAACCTGTGATATTCATATTTAGAAGTTTTCTCTAATTCATGTACATATATCTGATCTAATTGTTGTAGTACTTTTGTAAAATCTCATAAACTGTATATATAACTATGAAAGAATAAAGGTAATAATAAAAACAACTCGTAAGCTGAACATGCGAATATTCTAAGTCCTGTTTATTAACTTCCTGTGTTTTACAATTTTCCTTTCCTTTTTGGTATGTACTTAGCATATTTTCATATTTTGTATATATATGGAATTAATCAAAATAAAAATTTTCATAAAAACAATATTTGCATTTGCAGCTAAGCAACTGTTATTCCGAATCAATAAATCTGTTTTTCATTTGTACAGTGGTGGCTTTATAAACTTTCTAAAAAAATAACAAACAAATTATGTATGTATTTTTCGCACAATTATTGTTGTCAACTTACTGTAATCCCTAATCCAATTAGAAAGTCTCGATTATTGTTTACATCATTTCTGTCAATTGAAATTGGCGATTAAATGAATTTTACAACAAATACTACTAGTCCGTCACATGCAAAACAATTTCCCAACCCTCAATTAATGAATGGCCGGCCAGCCAGTCGATGACTACGCCAACAACATCCCCCATACACACTTGGCGATGATGGGAATTTTCCGAGTCAATGGTAAAGTCATGATCGGAGCTTGATCAGCTGCTGGCTGTAGCCCATGTTTGTTCTCAGTTTGTTTGAAATGGTTTTGCGTCGTAACCCAACAAACATTTGCTGCGTGTGTCAGTGTCTCATAATAACGTTCAAACTTGCTGTTCGGTCTCGGTCTCGCTCTCTCTCTCTTAATGAGAGCTTAAACAAACTTTACTCACAGATATGACACAGCAGACACAGATGCAGCATCAGCTGCTGTTCAATTTAACTGTGCTCTCAGCTGTGCGCGCTCGGTTTGATGTTCGTTTTGTGTCGTAGTCAATGTCTCGTGCCGTAAGAGCAAATGGTAAACGTAGTTTCATATTAGTTAGTGTTGCATTATGCACACACACACCCGTACATGGATGTACGACGCACATACATAAGAACGAGTACGTTGGGCTTGGAGGAAAGAAGCGAAATTGAAAACAAACAAAAACAAACCGAAAATAAAAAACAAAACAAAAACACTGAACACACGAACGAAGAACATTTCATTTATTTCGTGTGTTTGTGTGGCTTGTGTGCGCCGTTTTAGTTGGAACTGTTCGCATATAAAAGTAACTCTTCGGCTGAGGTTCTGATTAGTCTTTAAAACGCTCTTTTGTTTGTAACGTTTATGTGCGAAGATCGACTCGATCACAAACAACAAATATTGTAACCGAAATTTAAAGTTAAAGAAAATAAATAAAAAAACCCAAACACACAGAAATAACAATTAAATTTAAAATAGTGAAAATAAATAATAAATCAGAACAAGAAAACAATCTATAAAAAGTGTAATTTTGAAGAAGAAAAAGAGGAAAAAAGTATGTATTGAAAGATGGAATGAAACAATATTTTTTACATGATAATAAGGACTGTACAGCAGTAGTTACAAGTAAATGAAAAATCAACAAGGATTTTCAATCATCGTTTTGAAATACGAAAGAAAAACAAGAAGAATTAAAATTTATTTCCAAAGGACTCTCTCTTTTTTAATGAATCTACCTACCTATGGTTCATACCGTTTAGTTGAAAGTGTTTTTAGCTGGTGACACCATCATTTTTTATGATAAAAAAGATAAAGCTGTTAAAATTTTAAATTAAATTCGAAAAGTGAAATTATTGTGAGTATTTGCGATATTAAGGGGAACTATTATTGTCACTCGCGTAATAATTTATTTGAGTTGTAAACTTTTTTATGATTTTGAATGTTAATTCTATTTTTAATACGAGATACTTGTACAGCATTTGGTTTTAAATTTATTTTATTTGTAATGACAACACTAATAAATTCTGATTTCACACAAAGAGGCTTTATCAAGCCCTACTGGGATTATTTTAACGAAGTGTCGAAATAGAGTTCTTTGTGATGCATTTTTTATTTTTGTTATTTTTTGGGGGAAAATCGGATTTCATTGAATTTAACGTATTTTATGTAAAACAACCATTGGAAATACTTGCATGGAGGAAGGAACTATTGGAATTAATTTAAAAATAAAAATAATATCAATCAAAATGGGAATCACAAAAGAATGATTTTCAAAACGATTACGATTGATTATGTTTTTAAATTTTAGGGAAAAGATTGTGATATCAAAATTATTGTTTTGAAATGTTGTTTCGGATTGGATTGATTAAATTGATTTTAGGACGATCAGTGTCATATCTAAACGAATGAGTAATATTATAGCCCATAGACCACCAACATCGTGAAAGGAGTGCAGTTAATAACGCTATGCACCAAAAAATAATAACGTTCTGTCCGAGACCTATTTTTGTTGTGCATTGATGAATACTGATAATAATTAATATCAGCATACAAAATTTGTTATGTACACATTTTTTAATTTTTATTAAAATTCCTTTATATCTTTAATATTTGTAACGTCATTTTGTTCAAATTTAAGGCAGTTATGACTTTTTGCGGAGAAATTTTTCGTTGGCAATAAATAGAGATATAAAAAATTAGGAAAAAATATTTTGTTCTATTTTTTAAAACATGTTGAAAAGAAAACATGTAAAAGATCTATGGATAAATTTAGATGTTATGACACTTTTTTTCACGCAAAAGAATTAAAATAATTTTTGTAATAGGTGGGATGTTAGCGAAGATCACAAGGCCCACTTGAAGAAAATCTATGGATAAATGTAGAAGTTATGACCCTTATTGTAGAAGAACGTGAATATCATTCAATATGTTTTTGCTTAAATTTATTTAATCATACGTGAAGAAGCGATGACTTCTACATTTATCCATAGATATTAACAAAATAAAATATAACGATCGCTATTTAAACAAAAAATAAAAAAATCAAGATTTTTATACCCTCACTCTACAGACTTGCAGGGTGTATGTCATTTGGAACAGATAGAAGTGCATTGCATTGAAGGAGTGACTTAAGACCCTAAGTATGTTAGGAACAAATCCGTTTCATGACTTTTTAAGCCATATCCGTCCGTCTGGCTGGTTGGTGTACACGACAACTCCCGAAAGGAGTTAAGGAATCAATTCAAACTTTGCAAATGGTAATATTTTTCCCAAACTTAGTTTATGTTCGAAGATAGGCGAAATTGTCACGGCCCTTTTGGTACCTCCCACATAAATACCCTTATTCCAATGCTGATTCCGAATATTCGGAATCAGCTATAACTTCGTATTCGTTAAAGTTTTTATAATCACTTTATGTGTAGAAAATATGGTTTTGCCACGCCCCTTCCAGTAACTCCCATACAAATCTCCCTAAACTACATAAAAATGAAGTTTTTATAACTTCTATAAAGATTCGAAATACTATGAAAATTGATATTGCTTTTATAGAAGTTGTACTCATGTGGAACATGGGCGATATTGCCACAACCCTTCAGGTACCTACCATACATAATGGCTTAAACTTTGTTAAAAATAAAACCGGCGTAACTTTCATACTGGTAGGCAAAATCATTTGCAATTTGATATATAAAAATGCTTTTATAATCACTTTAAAGAAAAAAATATTTACGCTTTAGCCACGCCTTTAACAATGTCAATGCTGAACTAATACATATAGAAGCATGATATTTGAGGTATTTTTAATATATATAGCCCTCTTTAATTTGACACTAATACCGTTATCATAGGGTGGGAACAAGTATATAAAATATTTTTTGAAATATTGATGATTGCCTATAATTTCTTATGTATATAATCCGGTTCAAGTCAAAAGTAGAGTGATCAAAAAACCGGGTTTTCTGCAAAGTCGGGTTGCCCGGTTGTCTTTTTATGAAAAAAACCGGTCGGTCGGGAAATTCATTATAGGGTAATTCCGCAAAATGTTGACCCATTGTACATACTCGTTCTTGGGGATAGGACAATTCTGATGCATTATCAGATTACCGCACTGAAATCTACCCCAAACATTCCTGAATTAGCTTGAGGAACATTTTGGCCCACTGTCAAAAAATTATGTGGAGATGTTTTAATAATTTTATAAAAAATTTTTAAATTTAAGTATGTACATATATAGGAGAAACTCCATCATTAATTTTCGTCCAGCAACTATTTTTCCCCAAAATATCAGTTTAGAGAAGGTTTTAAAACCAAAAAAACTACAAATTATATCTTGCTGAAATAGATAATCATTTTGAAAAACAGTTATAATTTGTTAGCCTATTACCCCATTCTGAATTATGATATCTTGTAGAGAATTAAATAAGCTAAAATACATAAAAATAAGAAAATAAATCATATGTTTGAAATCCAATTAAAGGATTATGCGTATTCGCAAAGGGACGAATTCCAATGATATCAATGCGTTATTTTACAAATAACGAAGGTATCTCCTCACAAAACGCCACAAAAGTACCAACTTTGGACCAGTGTAAACTAGAACACATCAGCAGCAAATGGTCAACGGCATTGATTTTTCTTCTGCCCATAAGAAATCTATGTGAAACCTAGGACGAACTTCGTTATCACAGACTCACAGCTTTGCTGTGTTCGTAAAGTTTTGTAGTTAATTTCCTACCCCTGCAAAAATTTCTGTGAGGCTTGTGATAATAGAAAAAGTGGCATATTATAAACAAATTCGTATCGAAAAAAAAAACCAGGTTTCCCGGTTTACCAAAAAACCGTGATTTTAAGAAACCCGACGATCGGTGTCGGATGAAAAACCCGATGAAAAAAACGGTTTTCGGTCTCGGGTTTGATCACTCTAGTGATTTGATCACCCTAGTGATTATTTTTTTTAAAATAACTACTTATTGGAGTTTTCTTGTCCACACTATTATTTTTTTGTGAAATTCCACTATATGATTTGTAAAATTATTAAATAATTACTCGACTTTGGTCGCAGCCGTGACAAGTCTTCTCACATGTACTTTTACATGAAGGGACATATCTTCAAGGTTTACCCATAGATTCTATTCAAATAGTTTGTGTTACAAACAAAAATATACAAAATTAAAAAAAAACTATTCTGCAAAGAGTGTCATAACTTCTACATTTATTTTTAGTTTTTGTTGTAACTCTTACTCAGGTTCGAGATCATTCGTTTTTGTTTTCTTAAACAGAAAACAAAGTATTTAAAAAATAAGTGTGTGACATTTATTTTGTTCGGTTGCTAGCAGGGCAGACGATCGTTTCAAGGGACGCTACTCCCTCTATCATATTTAAAAATACTACGCTACTCCCCCTTATTTTTTTTTAAATACTTTGTTTTCTGTTTAAGAAAACAAAAACAAATGATCTCGAACCTGTTAAAAAAAAATCTGTTCTTTTTTCATTTTTGGAGACTGTTCCTAAACCTCTAGCCAACATAATTACAAATTAATTGAACATATAAGCAGATGTAATCGGATCTACATCGCCAAAATGGGAGCAGAAATATTAAAGCCACCTTCGGTCGGGGAAATTAGAAATTTTAGTAAAAAATAAAAAAAATATCCATAAGTTGCTTTCGATTTTAGAAAACCAAAATAAAAATAATATAAATAATATGTAATAAAAAATAAGTAAATTGTATCCGCCTGAAAATTGCTGGAGTTTTTGTACTATATATAAAATATAAATATAAAATCGTCCGACAGTCCACTACATACACTTTAACCGTATATATATATATATGCCTGGCAAAATTGAGTTAATTGGCATTTTTAGTTTTAAATTTCCTTATCCTTAGGATACAATTTTATATTTATATTTTTTTTTAATATTAACGCTCAGTGATGCCGGTATAAGTGTCAAATTAAAGAGGAGAATTAAGCTTATTTCATTTTCTCAATCTTATTTGTTCTCTTTCGATCGAATCTAATACACCTGCCCAGTCGATTATTTATTATTGTTTGACAATCGTAACTATCGAGATTTTCCTTATCGGGTAGTGGTAGTTCAATTTGATATTTTCCCTATCAGAAATTCGTTCCAGTTGAATTGATAAAATTAGAAGAATAAAAATTGCGAACTTGTTTCTATTCGACAATCAAATTCGTAGACTTTTTTGTACGCCGCCCATAAATTCAAGATTACACTTACAATTGCAATTATTTTTTATTGCCTCCACTATTGAGTCGTACAATAAGATGGAAATTGAAATGTGTCATTTCGTAAGAAAATCAGGTTTCACGAAATGACTTGAATTGAATTGAATTTTATGCAAGTGAGTCAAGTGGATGGTGGCGGGCGAGTAATTAATTAAAACTATCAATGTGGGTATTTTCGAATAACAAGAAAGCGCAGATTCCCCGGAATAGTTGCTCACAGACATGATCCGCCTTAGAAAGTCTCATCGAAATACGCTGAATTATTACAAAAATAATTTATTGGCAAATTTACTCGATTACTTACTTAATTATTCTCACTATTTAGATTAAAAAAATATCGCCAACGTCCACAATACCAAATCGATTGAGGCATTACAGTCAGTGACCACCACCGCCCTCCCGCTGCTCGCTCACACTCTGCCCAATATTTCACAATCAATTATAGAAAAATGCATTTCGGTGTAATTTTCAATCCATCGACCATATGTGAAGCAAATGCCAATGCAACGATGCAAAGCGAAAAAAAAAAGAAATAAATCGAAATTGATAGCAGCGATTAAGGAACGTCAGAACAATAATTGGCCAAACTGTCAACGGCAACAATTCAAAGAGCGCCACGGTGAACTCCTGACGTTGAACAAATTGCCGAGAAACAATCTCAAGTCAAAGCGTTCATTCATTTGAAATTCTGTGAATATTTGTTGAACGCTGATGAACGACGACGACGATGAAGTCTAATGATGGCTAGCATCGGGCGGTTAGTATTGTTACAAATCAGCATTTAATTTGAAAACAGATTTGATAAATAATGAATGAATGAACGCTTACATTGTTGTGTCAAGAAATTAACAAGTATGTTCGTGTGTAATTTCTTACTTTGGGGTGGTGGTGATATTGTTTGTTTCGCTTCTTTTGTGCGAATGCTTGGTCACGCTTGCGCAATGGGGCAATTGCAACAGTCGGAGTCAGAGCTACCGGTAACAATAAAATTTCATTAACATACGTATGCAGACAAAGATGTGAGCATATGCAGTTTGCACATATATACATTAGGATGGGTCGCGGTTCAAAAATTGTTTCCTGCTACCCCTCAGAAATGAAGATTGGATTTAATGATGATCTACAAAATATATCGTTGCTGTATCAAGACTGTTTCAAGTGGCTTCGCAACGACAATTTAACATCAAACCCGGCCTCTATAAGGAGATGATTCTCACAAACGAACGAGAAGCACAACTCACTTGCCGAATTTGCGTTTAAAAAATCGCACCAAGTAAAAAAGCACACATGTCAACTTACAAGCATCTCCTTGAGTCGCATATGTAAGTATGTGTATATGCAGGTATAGTTACCCAGCAATACTTCTGCCGTGCTAACGCTCACTTGTTTTAGGTTTTTCGTTTGCATTTTTTGGTCTGTAATCAATATTTGATTTGAACTGGGATATTGTCCTGGTTCAAGACCATTTTGCATCTATATTTAATAGAATGCAAATTTATTTACAAATGGCATGGTGAAATTTATTACTTGGCTGCAGACTACCACGACCATGTCAAAAGTCTTTTCAAGTGGCTTAGTACTTATTGGACGTTGAAAGTAATTTTTAATTTTAAAGTTTTCTTTTTTAATTACAAGGGAAAACAATTTTTAGAGTTTTTTTCAGAGCCGTTCAGCTCATTTGGCAGAGTGTGAGCTCGACCTAGGGACGAAATATTTTGCAAATCATCTTTAAACAATATTCATTTCTGGGGGTGATCGCTGCAATTTATTTTCGTGACCCATCCTAATGTAAATTATTGTTTAATGACGATCTGCAAAATATTTCGTCACTGTGTCAAGCCATATGTGAACAAAACGTTCCTGAAAACACCTCAAAAAATCATGTTTTTCCCGTGTAATTTTTTTATGTTGCACTTTTGTTCAATTTTTTTCTGAATTAATAGACCCTTGGAAGCACTTTAAATAAACAATTTTATTCTTGTTTTAGAGTAACGCCTTGGTCGTATTATTGGACGTTTATATTGATTTTTTGTGGTTTTTCAATATAACAGCTAAAAACTCATATTTCTGAAAAATAAATAGAATGAGTCAATACCTTTCGAATGATGTCTAAATGATGGATATCGGACAAAAAATGACGTCACCGACTCCATGTTTGTAAAATAATTGAATACAGGAAATGGATTTTCAGTGTCAAAATTTTCAAACTCTTTTTACAAAAATGAGCGCTGCGGCGTCAATTTCTATCCGATGTTCACCATTTAGGCATCATTTGAAAGGTCTTGACGGCAGCTATTTCAGTTGTCACTATGAAAAAACACAATAAATTACCATAAAGGTCCAGTTATAACTCTAAGACGATAATCAAAATTTATATTTAAAGTGCTTCAATTAATTCAGAAAATAATTTTGGACAAATATGCAACGTAAAAAAATTACACGCGAAAAACATGATTTTTAGGGGTATTTTCAGGAGCGTTTAGCTCACAGACGGCTTGTTCTAGAAACGAAATATTTTGCAAAAAATCGTTAAACAATCAAAACTTTATTTTCATGGGGTGACTGTAAATTGTTTTTCCATTTGTATGGACAACGACCCAGCCTTATATACATATGTATGTATGAACATTAATGTGTCCCGTCAAGATCGAAATTTGGAAAGTTAAAAAATAATAAACCATTATTATTTTGGTTTTAGTTTTGTTTAAAAAAATCTTATTTTAAGGATATATTTCCCACTTTTAGGAGTTGTGGTATTTTCATCTGAGGCATCACAAAAATGCTTTTAAAAACAACTCACGAATTGTAATCGTGTTAAAAACACTTTTGTGATACCTCATAGAAAAACCCCCCAATTCCTAAAACGGGAAATAAAATCCCAAAAAGGTGATTGTTTAACTTCGAAACTGGATAAGAAGAAAACATTATTATTAGCGGCTATGTACGTGTATAAAATTTAATTATTACTTTATTAATCCGTGCTTTGGGTTTCGAATTAAATTAACTAAATTATTTTCTACGAAAATTTATCATATTTGAGTGAACTGGTTAACAGAATTTTTATATTTATCCCTTTATGGATGCACTTATTTTCATGAAGTCCAAAATATATAAACTTTTTATATATACATAAATAAACACAAATTCTATTGAAATATAAGAAAAAATATGAAAATCTTATCTCTAAATATATTTTCAACCACTCTTAATGAAATTCGGTGCATATCACAATTTGGAAATGACAGAACAAGGGCCTTAATAACGTTTTTTATTTCATTATAAAAATTTTTTCGAACATAATTCCAAAATTTCGTTGTGATGTTTACATTTTAGTAGATTTTACACCAAATTCGATATGAATTTTAATGTTTTTTTAGATTTTATGAAATTTGATCTACAAAAATTTAAACATAACAACGAAATTTTGGAATTGTTGGAAACAATGTTTCCAATCTTGTACAACAAAATACCCAAACTATGTTCTAAACTTTTCTTTATTTACCGCAGGTAATGCTTTCTGAGTAAGAAGCCAACATATGAGGCTAAAAATAAAAAATAACAGTCGAACCGGTTATAACGAACTATGTCTATAACGAACGAATATTTGAGGTCTAAAGGATTTTGTTTCTTACAAATTACTATGATTATAACGAATTACTGATATAACGAACTAAGATACCCGGTCCCTTCGAGTTCGTTATAACCGTGTTCGACTGTACTAAATATTTTCTAATCGATGCATTGAGACTTAATAAATTTTGAAAATAAAAATTGTTATATTGAAAAAAATTTACAATTTTGGAGAGGGCCTACCGCGGATATCCGTTGGCCTAAATAATTCAAAAAGGGCTTTAAATGGGTCCAAGTTATGACTTCTTTAAGAAAAATAACAGAAATTTGCACCTACATAAAAAAAAAAAACAATTATATATGAGCGAAATAATGTTGTCGCAATTTTCAAAAAAAAAAATAAAAGGCGATATTTTTAGGAAGTTTTGTTGTTTTCTGATTGAGGTAACGGATTTGTACCTATCTTTCCACTATTTGACTAGAATCCAGATGAAGATCACACAATTATAAAATACTTTGAAACGAGAAAAGCTCGCTTTAGCACACTTTAATTTTATTAGCAACCGAAATAAAAATACAAAATCGACAAAATATCTCTTCACGAGCAATATAACTGTGTCAAATATCTTTGCAATCGGTGCATTATTGCGCTTCTGCCAATCATTTAAAAATTTGACATGACCAACTTTGGATAGTCATAAAGTGGTCCTGTGTAAATCATCTGGAAAACACCTCTGTTCAAAGCATGTGAAATTTCGTCGAGATATCCCATTTCATTCAAAAGTTGCAGAATTATTTCCAAATAATCGATTTCGAACCATAAATGCAAAACTCTTCAACAGTATTCGTTATTTTAATAAAATTGCAGCCGCAGCAGGAGTGAACCTCAGCAAAGCCACAATATAATTATAAAGTTAATCCCAATGGCGACCCTGGCAAACAGTTGATAGGGTATTGTTTTATTTATTTTCTAAAACGGAAAAAATACATACGAGGACCAGAACAACCCGACTTAACAAAGAAAACACACAGACAATTGTTCAACATATGTAGGCTCACTTTTAGATCGACAAACTTTTGTCGACGATCAACCGCGGGCTCCTCATCTTCATTTTACAACCGAACGATTTTCTAAGCCTGGAAAGACAAAAACTTCGGGCAGTTTAAAAATCTGGTGAATAGGGTACCATTCCATCTTTAAATAATTGATTTTTGACAGCTTCAATATTGCAAGTGTGGGTTTTGACGAAACAACAAACGTGGCACCCTATGCAAATGCTTTTGCATCCCAGCAAAAACTCCTTCTTCGTTAACTAACCTGCTGTAAGGGAGTGATGCAGTATCTCTCGCTTACTAACCTGCCGATTAAGCGCTGATTTTTGTGGATGATGTCTCGAATTAGAGCAGTTGCTGAGATACAATAATGGCATGTCTAATTTAAAACCAATATGCCTCGGCCGGAACAAGGGACTCTTTTCATGATAGTCAAGTGCTCTACCTAATGCACCACAGCATGTGAAGCGATATGTTCGTGATAATTCACACATACGACGATGTAAGTGTGATTTTTTTAATTTTGCTTCTTATACTACAACAGAATCATGCAGAAATTCAGCTCTCTATCTCATTTACACCTGAATCATGCAGAGTTTCAATAATTTTTACTTTATTGTACCCTCAGTTGCTCTACAATGGGTGCACTGCTTCCAAAATCAAATCAATTTTTTTGGAATACTATGTCTGCTAGTTCGCGCACTTGTGGTTCACGCACGTTCGATACGATATTGTGGATTTTGTTCACCATTTGCGGCCAGGTGAGACCTCAATTTGTTGACGTTTTCCATAATCTAACATTGAAATAATAAGAATGTTTCGTTGTGTCCAAGAAAAGAAAATATTGTTAATAGAAACAAACATGTCATAAATGTTCATAAATTCAAAGAAACGTTTATACCTTAAGATGGCTTATTCTTAACAATTTTTTATATCCTCACTCTACAGAGTAGGAGGGTATATATCATTTGGGACAGAAAAAAGTGTAACGCATTGAAAGAGTGACTTAAGACCATAATCGATATTTTCCCCAAGCTTAGTTTAAGTTCGAAGATGGGCGAAATTGCCACTCCCCTTCTGGTACCTCCCACACAAATAGCTCTTATTCATACGTTAAATTAAAACCCATACAACTTTCACAAGGAATCATAATCGGAATCAGCTATATTTTGGTATTTGATAATGTTCTTATAATCACTTTAAGTGTACTAAATATGATGGGTTTTGCCACGCCCCTACCAATACCTCCCACACAAATCACACAAAACTATGTAGTAGTTTGAAATGACAATATTTTTTCGTTTTTTTTTTTTTGTCTTTACAATTTGTTTTCTTTCACTGGGAACTTTGAATCATTAGGTTTCACTGAGCTAATTTAAGTCTATTTTTTTATTTTTAATATATAAGAATGTATATACTTTAAATGAAATCATACGCTTGTTATTTAAAATTAATCTTTAGATATTTTTCTGTTGTATTTTGTAATTTTACTATAATTGGCCGAATGACTTTTAAATTATAAATAAAAAGAATGGATAATGAATAAAATTAAAGCTGTTATAATTTCAATACCGATTATCGGAATACTGTGAAATTTGATATTTAGCAATGCTTTTTTAGTAGTTACATTCGCATGGAATATGGGCGAAATTGACACACCCCTTCTGGTACCTCCCACACAAAGTGGCATAAACTTTGGTTACAATAAAACCGACATAACATCCATACTGGTAGTCAAAATCATTTGTATTTTTATATTTGAAATGATTTTATAATCACTTTAAGTATAAAAAAATGTTAAGCTTTAGCCACGCCCCTTCTTGTACACACAATTGTCTCTATACCTCCATACTCATGTTCTCTTATATATATACCCTACATATAAATCGGTTTAGCCGACTGACGTTTTCTTACTTGTTTTAATAGAATGAATGATTTGTCTGCTAGTGCAGATCGTGTTGCAACACTTCTAAATTCTGCCACTTAAGCGTTCATTATTGTAAAGGAAGGATTAAACAGACACCACCTGGAGCAAAAACCTTTTAACGAAAGAATTAGAGTCACATAAAGATGATCAATTTTTACATGTTCGAAATTTTACTTAGCGTGTTCTTGTCCGCCAAACAAAAAGTAAATAACGTTACATCCTCAGCCCTTAAAGTTAATAATATTGACTCATTTTACAACAGCTTTAAAAAAATGTGTTACTTTTAGACTAACCTTAATTTTAAAAGAAAATTTGTAAATTGTAAATAACAATTTCTATTGTTAGAACTTACTCGGGGAGGGTGTTTAAATTTATCAAAATTAGTTAGTGCAATCTTTTTCAAATATATTTCCAATAACAAGTTTGTGCTTGTGCACTTTATTCGAAATGTCGCACGGGACACCCTAGTGTACATGCATACATATACACATTACTTGAATATTAAATTGAAGTTATGAAAATTCATAAACTTATTAACAGATGCACACAGTCATGTGGAATGGAAATGGAATTTATTTTTAAATTCTTCAAACCAAGATCATGTTCAGGAAGTTCAGTACAAACTATCGATTCAAAATGAATTCCAATGGATTCAAATTAATGTCATTTATTTTAATTTATTTAATTACCATATAATTATAAGTGAAGTGCATATATATATGTGTGTGTGTGTACATTAACTGTATACTTTAACCGGGCATTCAAAAATCCACAGTCAGTTGCAATACATCCATGAATCAGGGTTGATTGATTACAAACGATGTTAGTGGTCGTCAATGGCATGGACCAGTGAATGGAAACGCCATTTGGCTAGAATCCACATGAAGATCACACAATTATAAAACACTCGCGATCAACTCTCTCTCTCTCTCTCTGAAACGAAAAAAGTTCGCCTTATCACACTTTAAGGAGTGTAGCTGAAGAAGTGCACATTAAGTTGAATTTATCGATGTCAGGACTACCCCTATAACCAAGGGTAGATTCATGCATAAGTAAGTAATCTTTTAGGCTGAAAGGGGGCTGTAGTTGTCGCCAAATCTGATTTCCGAAAAGCTTCAATTTGAACTACAGCTTGTTGTTGTAACTACATCCTAATTTCCAAACATTCGGCATAAAGTTCACCATAAACCGGTGTCCCAGCGAATAATAACTGCACCGTCGATTAGTCTGAGACGAATGAATTCATTGTAAGAGGCAGTGGCAACCCTAGTCAATTCTTCCAGATATAAATCGGGCTAAACACTAAATCACAAACCCATCAGGTGGGTTGTTTATGCCCCCCTCCCAACCAAACAAAGCCAACAAATGTGGCAGCCTTTCGAAAGGAGAGAACGAAAATCAATGCTATGCATGTGTGTGTGGTATTCGGTTTCAATTCGAAAATTGCAACGGCTAAATGCACTCAGTCGTCGGTTGGTTTTGTGCATTCAAATTGTTATTCAATCCAATGATTTGATATTGTTTTGTGCACTTTTTTTGTTGCTATTGTCCAATTCTTTGTACATTGTTACATTGTTTAAATGGTCTCATTTGTTGTTGTTGTTGTTGTATGAACAACAACAACAGTTGCAGTAGCAGTAGCAAGAACAACGAGATGGCAGCACAATCAAATTATAGCTGATTTAATGTACCGCAACGTTAGTAAAATTTCAAATTTTATTAAAGGTTCACCTTCGCGCCACTTTGGATGATGAGGAGAAATCTTGGCGGGCTGGCTTGGCTCTATGGCAACGGTATTCACCGCACAACTGGTGGTGGCTGTTGGCCGGTGCAGGTGATGGTAATGGTGGTCGGTGGCCACTGAAGGTCAATGGTTATAAATTGGTTTCTGTTGTTTCAGCGCTGTCGTTGTTGTTGTTGCTGTTGCTTTTTGTTGCTCTTCAAGAACCTAAATACTATTTATGTAATTCTAATTTTAAGCATGGCAAATGCTATCTGATGCAGTTGTAATTATTGGATTGGATTGTATGAATACATTTGTTTGTCTGTACAATTGTTTGTCTGTTGTTGCATTTTGTATTCGTTTAAAAACTAACTTGCATAAATTATAAATGATTGTTAGACAGCAGCAGAGGGGAGCCGGCTGGGGGAGGAAACAATAAATAGGGGGAGGTAGTTAGGTGCTGCTGCCGCTGATGATGATGATGGTGCATTTCAGTTCCACAAATTAGTCACTGTGTCATAAGTACGAATCACCATGGCGCCGATTTAGCAAAACAATTTCCTTTCAATTTTCCTCTTTTAGTTTCCAATTTAAACAGAATGTTCAGTAATCACAATTGCTCAGGCACACACACATGTCAACATGTGTGCACTGTTCAAATGGTCTCCCCCCCAGTTTCGTTTGGAACAATTGACATTGTATTCTTGTGCGTAGTGACGGACGTTGATTCTCGGCTCATGTCAGTATATTGATGTTGTCTTTCTGTTTATTTTGTGCTTCTTCACTGCCACCGATTTGCAAATTGCTTAGCTCAAATTGAAATAAAAAAAGTGTTAAAATCCTGATACTATTATCCTATACTCTAGGGCGAAGGTCACATTGTGAGCATTGGCAACCCTTCTGATATTTTCAATGGTTAGAAATTAGAAAGTCATTTTGCCTCAACTTTATTCAGAACATTCTATCATTTGAACGATGTGTTTCTGCAACAAATTGGAACTACCTCATAAAAATTATGTTGCAAAAAGTGATCGAGTCCAGAGTATCTACGTATCTGTGACTTGGTGCTAAAAAGGCACCAATTTTCTACTTTTGAAATCGGTTCTTTGGGATTCGAGAATTAATTGTCTAAATGAAATATTTTTTTACGAAAATTGGTCATATTCTAGCGATCCGGCTGAGTGAATTATGGTAGTTTTACGCTTCTTGATTGAGGGCCAACGTCAAAATATTTACTTTTGAGATTTTTATAGACGAGTTCGTAGAGACATTGGCCAGCATTACATTTATAAAGGTGTTCTGGATTAAATTTGACATTAGCTGTTTTTGTGAAAGAGAGTAAGAAAATAAAGCTAAATAAAAACAGAAAAATATTGGCATTGCCTCCTTTTTCATATAAAAAAGATTAATTTGTCAATGCTAAATCTTCTCTTTAAGAGGAGTTTTCTATTTGATTTTTTGTTTGTAAATGTACAAATAAACACGATTTCAATAGTAGAAATTGCAATGTATAGGAGAGAGGTTATTTAAATGAATTTCTCAAAAGAGAGAATTGTGGCCATTATGCATCTTGGGATGCCTTTAAAAATAACGTCATTGAAAGAACCCTACACTTAGATAGGGTATATATAAGTTGATATGGAAACACATCGGCGGATTTACTCAAAATCATAGATATGTTTGGGACAAATCAGTTTCCAAAGTTTATTTTTATACCCTCACTTTACAGAGTAAAGTAAGGAAAGGCTAAAGTCGGACGGGCCGACTATATGATACACTCCACTTTCTATCCGAACACAATTCAATTCGGTAAAAAAAAAGTGAAAACGGGAAGCCTTTTTGTATGTTTCCTAACCATAGGCTAATATGACCTGACCGAATTTGTCAAATCGAGAGTAATAAATATAAGGTGTTTTGCCAATTTTGAAGAAAATCTGTTAAAATATGTGGATTTTAGAGCGGACAAATTTGGGAGCGAAATTTGAATGTGATCTATATATAAATCTGAACCGATCTGACCCATTTTCGCCAAATTTGATGAAGATCGGTTAAAATAGGTGGTTTCTAGAGCAGGAAAAGTCAAATCGGGAGCGAAATTTTAATGGGAGCTATATGTAAATCTGAACCTATCTGGCCCATTTTCACCATGGGTGTTTCTAGGTGAAATATAAGATATTTTGCCAGATTTGAAGAAGATCTGTTAATATATGTGGTTTATTGAGTCGAAAAAGTGAAATGGGGAGTGAAATTTGTATGGGAGCTATATATAAATCTGAACCGATCTAACACATTTTCACCACAGGTGTTTCTAGATGAAATATAAGATGTTTTGCCAATTATGAAGAAAATCTGTTGTAATATGTGGTATCTAGAGTGAAAAGAGTAAAATCGGGAGTGAAATTCGTGTGGGGCTATATCTAAATCTGAACCGATTTTCTTTAAATTAAATAGCGTTCGTCCTTATCCCGAAAAACTTCGTTGGGCAATTTGGTTTCATTTGGTTCTGGCTACAATTGCGACCTGTATCGTGAGTACAAGAATAGATGGACAGACAGACGGACATTGCTAAATCGATTCAAAAAGTGATTCTAAGACGATCGATATAATTAACAATGGGTCTATCTCTCTTCATTTTGGGTGTTACAAACAAAAGCACAAAGACATAATACTCTCGTGGAGTGTATAAAAAGTGTAACGTATTGAAGAAGTGACTTAAGGCCATAAGTATGTTTGGACCGAATCCTTTTCACGACTTTTTCAGATGTTTTTAGAATCAATGTAAGTGTACAAAATTTAGCGGATTTTTCCACGCCCCGTCCAGTACCTTCCACACAAATTACCCTAAACTACGTAAAATTAAAGCTGTTGTAACTTCTATACAGATGATCGAAATAGTGTGAAAATTGATATTTTGCAATGTTTTTATGGAACTTCCATTCATATGGAATATGCCACCCCCTTCTGGTACCTCCCGAACAAAGTGGCATAAACTTTGGTTACAATAAAACCGACATAACATCCATACGGTTAGTCAAAATCATTTTTCATTTGGTATTTGAAAATGTTTTAATAATTACATTAACCTAAAATTATTAAAAAATTGACCTAAAAAATACTTACACTTTAGCCACGCCCATTCCAATACCTCCTACACAATTGTCTCTATCCGAGGTGAAATTAAATCCTTCATAACTTCTATACTGGTGCACGGAGTCCACTATGACTTGTTTTAGAATTGTTTTACAAATGTCACAGCTGGGACCATGTACCACGAACTTTTTACTACATTCCAATCAAATTATCCTGCCCTAAGTAAAATTTAATTCCTTATAACTTCCTTATATGTGTTCTCTGGGAGTGAGGTATACGTAAGTCGGTTTAGCCGACAGAAGCTTACTTGTTTTATTATCAAAATAGTCTCTTGGTCTACCTCGATGTCTCTAAGTTGACGGTTTTTCCATTTCATTATGCCATCTTTGTTGTCATCGTTTCTTAAGTCCTCCAATGTGAGCATTAATTTCCCATTCATGACGTGGATCTTTTCCCAAAAAGCCATTGCTTCAATTCATAACGTAAAGCGCTGTTCACACATAACAAATTATTGTAGAACTTGGAATCTGATAAAATGGTCATCATCATTTAAGTTACAGGAAAAACTTATATTCCTTCGAAAAATGCTAAATTTGTTAGTTTTATTCACAATTCATTTTCAACTTATACAATAAGTCTTCAAGTGTTAACACCACTTAATGTACTCAATTTCTTTTCACTTCTCTATGAGATGAATTTTCGAACATTTGACGGTTCGCAATCAAGCGCAGCAGCCTTTACATATGCAAATGTTCATGGAAAATGTTGATATATTTACGATTGTATACATTTTTTAATCATAACTGACAAACGTGCGGATCCATCTTGTGGAGATCGGCTATTTATTGTACTGTCCACGGAACATGCGGCAGTGCAAAAAAAGCATCAACACTGCAAATGTCACCCTTAGCTAAGGACCACCCTAGACCACCTACGTATGATGAATAAATGTGTGTCAATTAGCTTGAATAGAAAATCACTCATACGCCGTGTGATTCAGTCTGAGAGTAGATTTTTTAATTCGAAATCATTAATCTCTACTATCCAAATATGTATTCAGTTAGAAAATAACTTAGGTCGATTAGCATCTAACTAATGCATACCAGAGTTCCGAGGAAGAACGGGAGGAAGAACCTCTTCTATACTGCAAAAAATTGGAGGTGAAAGTGTTGTGATTCTGATCGATATACAAATGCCACTCATAGTTGTGCATGCTCGAGACTCAAAGATTATGTCAGTGACGTACTACTACTATTTACATCGTCACAGTCACAACAACAACGAAACGTTTACTTCCGAATTTCCAACTAAACAAGAGTGCAAAAACGAAATAACAAAAACGACAACGACTACGAATGCGAAATTCTTGATGGGTTTTTTGTGTTTATTGTGTCCGTTGTTGTCTGCTGTGAGTATGAGCATGAGTGTGAATGTGAGTGCGAGCATATCATCGTCACAAAGCGAACTCTCGTTATGTGTTTTGTTGGTTCGGTTCGGTTGGTTGGTTGGCTGGATTGATGGCTGGCTGGCTGGTTAGTCAGTTCAGAAGTCAGTCACATGCGATACGAGCACATTTAGTTTATTAAGTGCTGAAATGCAATTTGTTTTGATTTGTTTAATTGAGTCAACCACAGTCATGTATACAAATGTACGTATGCTATGTATGTATGAATATATTTCTATAATCATTCAGAACTATCACAGCTTGTGATGTTTTTTTTTGTTCGTAAACGAAAACGACTGTCGGACGGACAAACGGACACATGTTCGAATTGTATTCGGACGCAAGTGACATGTACTCGAACAAACATAAATCAATCATTATTACAGTGACTGTAGGGAAAGGCGAAAATGAGCGCTGCTCAATTTACTCACCTAAATACGTATGCGCAAATGTCTATGCGTGTGTGAGTGTGTTTGTGTACGAGAGAGAGGTGTGATGGTGATAGAGGTACGTGATCGTAGCAGCATTATTACCGTTAAAACAGTAACGTTTACACTGCTCTAGGGTATATCCTTACAGATTAATACTCAATATTTTCTAATTTTCGAAAATGTAGTAAACGTGACGATTGTGATAGATCGATGATATAGAGTAGATAGTGTCGAATCTTATATACCCTCCATTCCACAGTATTACCGGCAGATTAGAGATTGTACATAGAAGTCTAATAACATTTTATGAAATTTATGATACTTGTATGATAATTACGATTATTTGTTAAATTAAATGATGTTTTATTATATTAATTTTGAAATAAAATAATTTAGTTAAGATGATTAACCCTAGAGAGATAACCTACGTCTGAGAGACGTATGCCTTTTTAATTTTTCACTCTCCCTCTCTCGAATGTTTGTGTAACACGTTGCTGTTTTTGTTTTTCTCAGTCGTCTACAGTAGCCAATAACGCATTTAAATAATAAAGAAATATATAAAGAATCCATGTAAGTACAAAAAAGGTAAAAAATATTTCCAAAAATGTTGTCACCATAAAGAAAAACTATGATACGTCCCACAGACGTATGGTTATCTTTTCCGTAGCTTCCAATAGGGTTATCTCTCTAGGGTTAATAAAGATGATTAAATATCCTAAATATTTGAAATAGTCGAGGTAATTTCATTCATTGGACCGATTTCAACCATTAGAAAGTCCGGTATCATTTCTATCCCATTTTTTATCCTGAAGGTACAAATTTCAAAAATCCATTATTCACAGTGAAATGAATGCACTATTCTAAGTGTAATTCAGAAAGCATCAATTGAAACTCAGAAATTCTAATTGAAATTCAGAAATTCTAATTGAAATTCTGAAATTCTAATTGAAATTCAGAAATTCTAATGGAATTTCAGAATTCAATTCCATTGATTTTCAGAAATTCGATTTGAAATTCAGAAAATATCATTTGCTATTCTGATCGCATCAATTGAAATTCAGAACCTTCTATTTGAAATTTAGAAGTAATCAAATGAAATTCAGAAGCTCCATTTAAATTCTTATTACAGACATTTTGAAATATATTTAAACTATATTAACTTGATAACCCTTACTCCTGGTTGGCGTTTGATGGTAAAAAATTTCGAAAAATTCCTATATGTTCTGCGTCTGAGGAATGTACATATCGAATTTTATGATTCTTGATGCTGCCATTTGGTCGGTACCAATATTATCCCTTTGTTCCATTTTAACCCTAAAAGTATAATTACCAGTCTACGCAGCCAGAACGAAGTAAACATCGATTTCCAATTTTCTATATGCATCTATTTTATTGGTACAATTTTTATCCCCTTTTACTCTGTCTTAGACAAGTGAACACATATAATTTTATGATTCTTACTGCACCTATTTGGTCGGTACATTTTATCCCGATTTGCCCATTTTGATCCTAAAAGTACAATTATCAAAAAAAGTTTTAATTTTGGAAGCTACGCAGCCAGACAGAAGTATACACCGTTTTATTGGAACAATTTTTATCCCCTTTTTATCCGTTTTCCCCAGGAGTACAAATTTGGAAAAAAAATCCTTTATGTTGTACGTCAGAGGAATGTACACATCGAATATAATAATTCTAGCTGTAGTCATTTGGTCGGTACCAATTTTATCCCGTGTTGCCCATTTTACAGCTGTTTGATGGTACCATTTTTATCCCCTGTTGTCAGTCTACACAGTACCGACTGTTATGATTTGGCTTGTGACAATGTTATCCCTTTTTGTCCAGTTTTATCCTAAAAGTATGAATATCCCTTTATTATTCGAGTTTGCATTTCTTCATTTTTCTAGCTGCAGAAGTTTTATATTTATTGTTTATATTGTGTTGCACGTCTAAACATTCAAATGAATGTACACACCAAATTATATTATTTTAGCTGCAGCCTTTGTCGGTCTGTTGCACACGTTTAATTTGCATCGGTTTGTTGCATTAATTTAATTGCAGTCAAATATATAAATCGATTTTTATAATTCAAGCATTTTTATAACCCTTTCGCATCATTTCCCTAAAAGTGAAAATTTCAAAAAAAAGTTTTGCGCGTTTATACATTCAAAGGAAAGTATTATTTTAGCTGCAACCATTTGGTCGGTACCAATTTTATCCCCTTTTCTACATTTTCCTCTTTCAAATACGAACATCGAAATATCTATTTATTTTTCGAGTCTAAGCAGTGATAGCGTAATATACACCGAATATCATTATTCTAATACAGCCTTTGATTGGTACCAATTTTATCCCTTTTACGACATGGAGTCGTCGATAAAAGTATAACATTCTAAAACAAATATTTATTTCGCACGTCTATACGGTCAGACGAAATGGTACAGACCATTGGCCAATTTTATTCCTTTTTTTCCACATTTTCAACGTTTGTAATCAAAACGAACTGGGACGAAAGTTTGGTTTGGTTTCAGAGTTCTTGGCAGGGTTTTTAGTTAAGGTTTCAGATATATTCTATCGTTTTGTCTAGGTTTTTCTCAAAAATACAATTTCCACTTTTGCCTTTGCGCTGCATGCAGTTACTTTGAGGGGGTAAAACTAAAATTCAAGAAATCCAATAAATCACATACTTAACGATTAGAAATATTTCAAATATAAATGCAAATTATGTGGAAAAATTACTATCAAATTAAAATAATTTACATAATACACGCGCTCGCCGAACGTCAAGAGCACGCAATGAGGTTGATCAACCGAAAAAGAGACCTACATAAGGAGTATGATTCAAAATGCAAACGAACCTAACTAACAGTAGCGTATTTAATTGAAATTTAATTGAAGCTTGGCATATTTATATTATTTTATTTGGTAACTTTTCAGAACAGCGATTAAAAGATGATAAACCATCACATATACCATGATTCCTACTAGAATTATAAAATGAAAATATTATTTTATATTGAAACTAGCTATCATGTTATATCGTAAAAAATCGTAAAATCGCTTTTCTGAAAAGTTATCAAGCCAAATAAGTGATAATTATTGTTATAAACCAAAGAAGAAAAAAGTTTGTTTTTGTTAGTTACGCCATTTTACGTTTCAGCTCAAAAGAAATACAATGTAGTCATAATTAATTTTTATAATTAAAAGTTAATAAAATATGTAGCGTTTGATTTTTTCTTTTTGCACAACTGAAAATTCAGATGTTGTCCATACCAAACATGACGCCGCATGGAGAGCAGGTTCTTTATTGCCCACGAGTGAGACGCTGTGCCCCGCAGATAATTGCGTATTTATTTCATTTCATAAATAAATTTAAAATTGCACAAGAATAATTTATTATGGCATTGCAATGATGCGAGAACAACTGCAAGTCGCTTCCAATGGAAAGTTGTCCTCTTTGACACACTCATGGAAAGGCCGAACGAACGTTGACACATTGAGAGCAGAAATTGAACACTATTCAAGTATATTTTTCATTTTTAGCTTAAAGGATTAAACAAAACTTGGGTTGCGGCAACGTCTGGCATACACGTGTTGGTTGGCATACTATGATCGCTTTTTATTTTATTGGCCACTGATACTACAGATCTAATCATATAGCTCAATCTTTCAGGCTGCATATAACAGACCTTTCCGAGTGGCTGATTTCAAAACGGTGCCTTAAAGGCACTACATGTCTCAGGACACTCTTCGATGGGATACTTTTTGCTCTGTCCCAAATGATTACATATATCCTCCCACCCTGTGGGATTAGGGTATACAAGTGTCGATTCTGCATAACACCATTTATATTCTTAAATATTCGATTATTAAAGTTATGACATTACTTAGTTTTGATTCTGTTGCCTATTTGCGTGGCCAAATACAGTTTGAAATTCAAAAGGAGTTTGCTACTGCCCATGTCCGCTTTTTTCTAAATCCAATCACACCAAACATACTGTTTAATTATTACCAACTGAAATATTTTTTTATTAAATTCTATTTCTAGGCTATCTAACGCAAGACATTCTTGTGCGAGTTAAAAACGTTAGCTTTCGATCGGTTTTGCGAATAAACATTTTACAATCAAACAATTCCCCTGCAGCTGAAACTTATTTAGCTAAAAAAAAACAGAAACCACGACAAAGTTTATTGACTTCTAAAAACACAATCAAGTTTTGTGTAAAAGAAACAAAACTTCTTAGATGTTTGTAAACACAACAACAACACCAAGAACAGCAACAACAAAACAATATTTCCGAAAATGACACAGAATTCGGAAGCATTTTGAATGCCGCCTGAACAAACTTGAAACATGAAACTCGATTCTCGCTGATGGCAGAACGGGTAATTTTCGATTTCCGATGGCAACGACCGCCGCGCCGTTCCAATGCAACGGCAACAGCCACTGCAATTTTTGGCTTTCGAGTAAAGTCAAAATTGCGCAAGAATAGACAAGCCTTGTGCCCAGAAGTGGCTAAATAACCAGAAAAAAAGTGGCTAAAACATGAATGGGCTAAAATCAAAATTGAGCAATAATGACATTTGGCTAAATTATAGAGTAGCCGGAGGCAGTTGCGGCACAACTTGTAACTGCACATTAATTTGCTCGATACGGATACCAGAAAGTTTGAATCTAGTATATATTTATACATTGCACAGTGGGCTAGGTGCTACCTGAAAAGGAGCCTAATAAAAAAATATGTATCCATTTTTGAAATGTAATCCACAATATAATTTTGTGTTCTTGCGATTCCGAAACGAATTAAAAATTCCAATTTTTAATCTCGTAAGAATGTTATTATAGGTTTGAAATGCATAAAGGTCCAGAGCTAATCAATATCTTAAATTAATTTATTAATTTTCAATGATCCATTCAAATATTAAATGTGCGTTCTTTAGAAAGCGGTCCAGTCGCGTGCTATCTGCCAAGAAATGACAGACCAATTTTTCGAAAACTATACACATGTATTTCGCGAGACATGACTCTCGCCAAAATTGGCATTATCTAGAAACAGCTTTAGTGCTGGCTACGTTGACCAAAATGCCAATCGAAAGTAGAATTTAATTAAGTAATTTGGACAAGTATTTCAACTTTTTTCCTATGCTAACGCGCACCAGAGACCGAAGAGCAAATGACCTCTTCGATGGTCAATTCGTCTACATCGCTCTCACATTGGGGAACGAAGTAAGGAACACATTTCTCTATCGTGAGAAAAAGGCAAAAGAAAGTATTTAGTGGCAATAAGTGCTGTCATTAGGTCTGCTCGCTTTTGTTTACTATATAGCTTACAATTAAGGACTTGATAAGGTGGCAGCGTTGCTACCCAATGGAAGAGAGTAGTAAGCTTTAAGCGAGTAAATTCCATACAAATTAAGCTATTAAGCCCAATCGAACAGGCCTAGTAATTACATTTGTCATCATTTTAGCGATTTTTAATTTATTTGGAGCGCGAGCCTTCCTTTGTGTTTCACAAAATTAGGTGATATATTTACATAATTGTGCTGTATTTAGTTTTATTTATACAGGGTTTTCCAACAAGAGGTGTTATTTTGAATCACCCGGTATTTCGGTAGCTGTCACTTTTGAAGCTTTTATTCTTTGACATTTGACAAGTAGAAACTACGCCATTACTAAAAATGTAACGATACACGCTTCAACAACGCATTGAAATTGGGTCCTTGAGATGAATGAAAATGATCCGGAATTCCATCGAAAAATCATCTTGACTGATGAGGCCCATTTCCATCTCCGTGACTAGGTCAACAAGCAAAATTGTCGCATCTGGGGCTCGGAAAACCCAAGAGTTATTGTTGAGAAGCCTCATCATGTGACTGTTTGGTGCGGTTTATGGTCCGGCGTGGTCATTGGACCTTACTTTTTCGAAAATGAGGTTGGATCAACAGGTACGGTGAATGGATTGCACTATCGAGAGATGATTAATGATTTTTTACATCATATTGAGAAAATACAAATTGAAATTGAGAAAATGAAAATTTACATTTCTGAATTTCAACTTGTATTTTCTCAATTTTCAAGTAAGGAGTGGCTAATATCGGACGGGTCGACTATATAATACCCTCCACTTTATACTCTGCTAAATTAAATCAAAATCTGTAAAACTATGTGGTTTAGAGAAGGCAAAAGTTAAATCCGGAAGGTCATTTGTATGACGACTACATTAAAACATTGAACGATACAATGTTTATAGGTGAAAAATAAAATGTTTCATCAAGCTTGACATTTAGTTTGTAATTTCCAGAGCTAAAAAATTCAAATCGGGAAGGATATTTAAATCTGGGATTTATCAAGACATAGAACGATGTGACTCACTTTCACTATATGTGCTTCTAGTGGAAATATTTGGGCAAAAATCGTTTAAAATATTTGGACCGAAAAAAGTCAATCGGGAGCGACATTTGATGGGAGCTATAATAAATGTTGCACACTTACACCATATGTATATGTTTCTAGTTAAATTATAAGGTACAGTGCCAAATTTGAAGAAAATCGGTTAAAATATGTGGTGTCTGGAGCTGAAGGTATCAAATTGAAAACGAAATTTGTATGGGAACTACATTAAAATCTGACCCACTTTCGCCACTGATGTTTCTAATTCAATTATAGGGAGCGACTTTTGTATGGGGCTATATCTAAATCTGAACCGATTTGTTTCGAAATAAATACTGTTTGTTCTTGGCCCGCAAAACTGACTTGTGCCAAGCTTTATTAGGATCGGACAATAATGGCGACCTGTACTTTAATTACAAGAATAAATGGATGGACAGACTAACAGACGGGCGGACAATTCTCACGGACTCAGACAATTCTAACTCAGACGATTCTAAACCCATCAGTACAATAAACGATGGGTCTATCTCGCCTTCTTTTGGGTGTTACAAACAAATGCAGAAAGACATTATACCCTAGTGGATTACTCTCTCAGAGTAATCGGTCGATGACACTATATTTATACCCTACACCACAGGGTATGTATTTGTGCATTTGTTTGTAACACCCAAAAGAAAGCGAGATAGACCCATTGTTCATTATACCAATTACTTAGAATCACTTTTTGAATCTGTCTGTCCGTCCGTCTATATATTCTTGTAATCAAAGTACAGGTCGCAATTATTGTCCAATCGTAACAAGTAAGTTTTGTGGGTCGAGGACGAACGCTATTTAATTTGAAGCAAATCGGTTCAGATTTAGCCCCCATACAAATATCACTCCCGATTTGACTTTTTTCGCTGTAGAGGCCGAATACGTTAATCGATTTGCTTCAAATTAGGCACAATACCTTACACTAGAACTATTTTCGGTGAAAGTGGGTCAAATCGGTTCAGATTTATACATAGCCACCATAAAAACTTCGATCGTGATTTGTGGTTAACCGCTGTAGAAACTACATATCTTAACCGAATTAATTCAAATTTGGCATGACATCTATATTTATACTTAAAACATGTGCTAAAAGTTGGTGAGATCGGTTCAGATTTACATATAGATCCCATACAAATGTCGTGCATGATTGGAATTTTTCCGCTCTAGAAACCACATACATGCTCTCGATGTTCTGGGCATGAAAATACAACGTGATGTTCGTTGGACAAAACATGTATTTGATGTATCGAAAGATGCCTTCAAATGTTTAGGCTTCTTAAAAAGATGCAAGAAATATTTCACACCCTCTGATCTTCTCAATATCTACACTACCTACATCAGACCAAAGATGGAATACAACTCCCATATATGGCCGGGTGCTCCAGCTTCATCGCTGGAGCTACTTGACCGTGTCCAGAGGAGGGCGATGCACACTGTGGTAAATCACAAATCTAGCTGGACAAAATAAAAAAAAAGTCTGGCAACATTCCTTCTGATCGTTTAATGAGCTTGTCAATACAATAGATAACTGTAATTCATGTTTTGTTTTGTTTGTTTTTAGCTCTGATTAGAAAAACTAAACTTTAAAGTCACTTGTTGTCAACACGTGCATTCAGATTTCAAAGAGAAGCGTATTTGTTGTGTGACTTTGTTTTGTGATTGAAAAGGCTACGGTGATTTTATTGTCATAATTTTTTTTATTATTATTAAGCGATATTTCAAGGAAATATATTATAAATTGCATTTAATTATTTCCATTGTAAGTATTAAAACAATTTTATTTTTGTGAGAAGTTCAGAAAGTGAAAAAAATAAAACATTTTCTTTTTTCAAGTAGAGTTAATGCTGTTTATTACGCATAGTTCCGGTGTAAAACTATATTTGGGTGAATCTTTCAAGTGTTCACTTTAAGGCAAAAACCCATTGCGATTTTTTGCGACCGCCATACATTTTTTTTTTTCACTTTTCCAGTATGACCTCCACTCTTTCGCGAAAGGAAATTTTTGAAGAATGGTTAAAAACTCCCAAAATACAGCGCAAAGATGCCTTATTGACATTAATAATGGATAGATATGGTCTTCAAGATATACCAGAAGAAGTGAAAACAAATCTTAAGGCAAATATAAATATTATTTGTTTTAAGCTAGGCGAAAAATGGATAAAAAGTGGAAGACATCATGGCCGTTTTTTAAAATCAAATTCAGTTTGGCTTGATGAACCGTATGTATTGCCTGAAAGTGTACAACCGAAAAGATGTGAAAAAGCTGGAAGAAAACCGAAAAACTTTGATGACTGCAGTGAAAAATCGAAAAAAAGAAAGATACAAAGTCTTTTAGATTCAACTGACCATCGAGAAATTATTAATGCTAGCGAGATAGTGTTTCGCAAAATGGGAAAGCGAGATTCAGCCACACTTGTGAAAGATCTGTCGGAAGCTTCATCCAGTAAAGGTACGGAAGTGAAAAAAATTTGTAAGAGATTTAGCTCTGAGCCTGTGCCTTTAGTGAGCCTTTCTCCCGATGAAGCCTTATCTTTAATGGTTGATGCTAATTTGTCGAAACAGCAATACGACGTTATTCGGCAAAAAGTCAACGCAAAATGCAAAAATCTTTTTCCCTCCTACACTAATGTTCAAAAAGCTAAGAAAAATTGTTATCCAGCTGAAACAGTAATCACTGAGATGTATGCAAAAAGTTCACTGTTGAAAGGCTTTGTTTGGCTCAAAAAGAGGTTTTACTCGGTATTGATGAACTGAAAACTGATGAAAATCGTCTTAATATTTTGATAAAATGGGGATGCGATGGGGCTCAGCAAAAGCAGTATAAACAGAAGTTTTCTTCGGAGGAGGGCCATACAGATGAAAGTTTATTTAGTATTTCAATGGTTCCTATTCAAATGAATTTAAGTTCTACACAAAGAAAAATAATTGTATGGCAAAATCCTGCTCCTTCATCTACAAGATACTGCCGTCCTATCAAGTTTGTTTTTGCCAAAGAGTCCACTGAGTTAATTACTCAAGAAGTTAATTTAGTACAGCAAGAAATTAGAGATTTGTCTCCAACTCTTATCAGAAATGGCGAACAAAGTTTTCTTGTTGAGTCTACATTTATGCTTACTATGATAGACGGTAAAATTTGTACTGCACTATCATCTTTAACTTCTTCTTCTCAAACGTGTTTCATATGTGGAGCGAAACCGAGTGAACTAAATAAACATTCTGTGATTTTAAACAAAATTGTCGATGAACGATCTTTAACCTTTGGAATGTCTCCGCTACATTCATGGATCCGTTTTATGGAGTGTGTATTACACATAGCATATAAGCTTCCTATAATGACCTGGCAAGCTCGAGGACCGGAAAATAAAGCAAAAGTGGCTGAAGTAAAAAAAATATTCAACAGAGATTTCGAAATGAGATGGGGTTGCTTGTAGACATGCCAACACAACACGGAGGTAATACGAATGACGGTAATACTGCTAGACGGTTCTTTAGAGCAGCAGAAAAGAGTGCAGAACTCACTGGTGTCAATAAAGAATTAATTGAACGGTTTCATATTATTTTGGAAACTTTAGGTAGTGGTTACCCTATTGATGAAGATGCTTTCGAAAGTTTAATTGTTGTCACACGAAATTTATACTTAAAGGAATACCCATGGTACATTATGCCAGTTAGCGTCCATAAAATCCTTTTTCATGGAAAAGACATAATAAAGTCTTGCATTCTTCCTATAGGACAGCTGTCAGAAGAAGCTCAAGAAGCAAGAAATAAGGACACGAGGAAATTTAGAGAGTTGTTTACGAGAAAAACATCGAGAATAGACACAAATACAGATCTTTTCAATCGTCTCTTAATTTCTTCAGATCCCTTTATCGCAAGTTTGCGTCACACTCCCTTTCGAGTTCAAGGTTTGATAACAAAAGAAGTTCTTTCATTATTATCTGTTGATGCTTTTGAGGAGGAAGAATCTTAACGATAAATATGAAAGTGAATAAATTAAAATCTCTATGTGTTATTATCTGTATTATTAATGTAATAAAGGAAAAATAAGTAACGAAAAAAAATTATTATCAAATATTTATTAAAAATATTAAAATTATTTTAATACTAAAAATTAATTTTTGACCTCAATTTTATTTAAAAAAAATCTTCTTTAAAAAAATGATTTTTGATAATAATTTATATATTTGAACTCATTTTTTATATAATTCATAAGTGAGAAGTGAACCCAACGCGATTTATTAATTTTGTCCAGCTAGATTTGCGATCTACACACTGTGCGATGGTAGGATATCCAATTCTATTGTCTCCCTTGAACACCGTCGTAATGTTGGTTGTGTGTCATTGTTCCATCGATATTTTCATGGAGTTTGTTCTTCGGAGATTCGTGATCTTATACCGCCCGTGAGAACGTTCGGTAGAGATACGCGACTCTCCAGGAATGCGCACCCATTTGTTGTCGATTGAACAATCGGCCGCACTACACATTACAGAATAAATTCGTTCTTCGCCCGTACTATCCGTATGTGGAATCGACTTCCGGCAAATACCTTTCCCTCCAATTATGACATTCAGAGTTTCAAAACAAATGTCAACAGACACTACTCCCTCTTTCCTCCTTCCAATACCTGATCTTCCTTCCACCAACGCAATGCACTGCATTTATTGGGGACATCCCCTGAGTGTTCCCCTGAGTGTTCCCCTGAGGTTCAGTGAAAAAAAATATTTATGTTGAAAGTGGGTCAGATTGGTTCAGATTTATATATAGCCACGATATAAATTTCGCTCCTGATTTGAGGTTAACCACTGTAGAGACCACATACCTTAACCCAGTTTCTTCAAATTCTGCACGACATCTTAGATCTTAGATCGGTTAAAATTTATATATAGCTCCCATACAAATGTTGTCCGCGATTTGACTTTTTCCGCTCTAGAAAAGCTCTTCCCATTTAAATTTTTCACCGAATTGAATTGTACTGGAGTAGAAAGTTTATTATATAGTCTTCCCCGTTCGACTTTAGCCTTGCCTACTTGTTTTTGTTTTTAATAAAATCGCAATTTTCGTCGAAATACTCTCATTTTGGAAATATAAGTCCCATAACAATAGCTTACATGTTCAAATAAAAGTAAAGGTTCCGAATTTCACGTTCACGTAGAATCAGTGTTTTAGGAACAGCCTCCAGAGAATTGAAACAAAACTTATTTGATGGCAAGAAAAAAAACTATAAAAAATAGGTAAAAATTAAAAATATATATTGTTATTTTTTAACAGTTAACATTCAAACGAAGAAATCGCTGTCTATATGTAACAGATCTATATAAATGTAGAAGTTATGATCCTCTCATGTTGCCTTTAGGGCAACTTCAAATGTTACTTTATTTTAGTCCAATCGAATAGACCTACAGTGAGGCACGTCCTTCTCGCTCAAATCAAAGTACAGGTGGAATTATGCCTTAAACCCATTTAAAACTTGATCTATGCATCTATATGGGATATTTATAGATGCATAGATCAAGTTTTAAATGGGTATAACGTTTATGATAATTATAGCCATTTTATGCACACATATATGACAACAGAAGCGACATAAAAATGTCAAACACATGAAAAGTTATGCGTTTTTGTTAGCCGCATTCTACGTAAACTGGCCACAGTGTTCAACAGTGTATCTGCTGCGTATCTCTGCTCAGAGCATTTTCATCTGAACAACGACCCATAATGTGTTTACTTCATTAATTTATCATTTCTAATCAAATTTAAGAACTATAAATTTATCATGCTGTTGCCGTTGTTGTTATTGTTTTTGTTTTTTTGAGCGCTTTGTTTCGGTCCGTTTTGTTATTTGGAAATGACGTTTTTCTCGTTTCTCGTGCTGTCGGATTGTACGTGTCTTTAGCGGCGGCAAGACGTAAATACGAATAATTACTATTGCCGGTGAATTTTTCGCTTCGTTTCGGATCTGGTAGTGGCTGGCTGGCGTCCAGCCACTCTATGATGTGTGATTAGTTCGTTACGTATGTACGTAAGTAAGCACGTTTCCCAGGCAATTGGTCATCAGCGACGACGTCGTCGTCGTCAATATCCAATAGTCAATAGTCAGCAAAGTGACTGGAACAACAATGGCTGCAAACGAACGAAATGCATATCTTAATGGTGAATATCGTTTAGAAGTGTTCACATTTGTAATAGTTGTTCGGGATAGAGGAACAAACAGACCACCACCAGCAGCAGCAGCGAAGCGAGTAAAATCTATTTCAACTTTGTATCATTTCACAGGGGTTATTTTTTAATTATTAGTATTATTGGGAAACGATATGCCATAAGCATTCATTTTCATTCCTTAAGAATAGTTTTTGAAAATAGTTTAGTTCATTTAATGGGTGCATAATTGTAACAATAACAACAAGCGCACGCTACCCATAGTCCATGTTGCAGACGAAACAACTTTCGCTAAGAGTCGATGTTTTTCCATTTGACGGATGTCTTTGACATTTACCTTTCATACGAGTATTTTCAAAATAGTTGGCTTAATTGATGTCGTGAGGAGGGCAATTACAACAAGTTATGCATAATTTGTAGAATTAGAAAAACAATTACAGTTCGTACTTCAGTGTAACCATGAGTCGAAACTTCGCTACTTCAATGATTCGTTTATCCATTTTGTTAGTAAGTGCCTCTTTCAACATGTCCTCTCCAGTGATCTCCGACGCACGGCGTATCAGATTCAAACCATAACATTGCAAATAGAAAGATTGGAAGTATTTTCTCTCAGATTTACCAATCGGCTTTGTGCAAAACAAATTTAAGACAAGTTCAATAGCTTCAATAATTGCATATAAAACAATATTATTGTCAGACATTTTGAATAAAATCTAATGGAAAATCTGAATTAAATCTAATCTAAAATCTAAATCTTAAAATCTAATGGAAAGTGTGAATTAACCTTTAGAAATTACACAGAATGATAACATCCCACAATTAGAAGGAATAGATCTAGTTCAATTAGATCTAAGCAATTTCGCACACATCCCATATATCGTCAAATTAGATCAAAAACAATTTTTTGTTTAAATCCGCCCACAACCACGCCTACCCCTCCCATGTAACATAAAATGACAACACAAATCATTACCAGTGATTTTATTTGAGTTCACAATTAAATGAAAATTGTCAGTGCCACGCCCAACGCCCAAATAAAACTAAAAGTTTTTTTTACGATTTTTCAAATTTTTGATAAAAATTATTTTAGTTTTTAATCAATGACAAACGACTATTATAACTTTATAAATAACTTAAGATTAAAATCGACCCAATATTTGTTGTCATTTATTTTGGTTTAAGACCAAAAGTTGTGCTGAAGTCTTCAGCGGAACCCAAAATTAGCAAAAAGGCAAAGTGAGACGTTTATTGTTGCAGCTAAAAGTTGACTGCATAGTTTCGATGGGCGCTACCCCATCTCGTCAGAACTTTCGCAACGAATGTATGTCTTTGACTTAAATCAGGGTTCGTATTAGTACCAGCGCACTATGGTCCCAAACCCTTTTTTTTTGGCAGAAATTCAAAAAAATTAAAATTGGAAAGTGGTAAATGTGTATATATTTTCTTTATGGCAACACTCCAAGCAATCAAAACAATATACTGGAGAAAATTAGGTGGCAACACCACATGTCTGAATGGTACTTAAACTTTGCGGTTAAAAAAAAGTGGGATTAATTTTGATATAAAGCAGTTTTACAAATTAATTAGAATCAAGACTTGCAAAGAAAATAATGAAGTGACTATATTATGAAAATTGACGGCAAGAGTTGGTAGTTGAAAAATTATATTTAACATTTTATGATTATTGTGGTCTTGTAAGTATTCGTAGGTATTGTAATTTTGTGATTTGTAGAGAATATAATCTATAAATGTCGTGGACCAAAAGTTATATGTATGACTCAACTTGACTCAAAGTGTAAATGTGAAAGTGTTCGTCTGAGGTTGTAGTTTATGGTGGAATTTATATCTCGTCAACATTTTTCGGCTCCAAAAATTGATTAGTCATAGACATATATATGATTATATCTCTGTATTAGTTTTGTGTACGAGACCCATCAATATCTTATTTAAAAGGTATTGAAAGTACCTTTAAAATGGTATACAACATCATTCACCTTTTTGTACACATGTATACATTTTACTTCATTTCTTGAAATAAATATTTGAATTGCAGTTTAAAGTATACTATTTGTATGCTATATTTTGCTTTTGTAATAATGTTTAGAAAAACACATTTCGTCAAAATAAACAACTCTTCATTCTTTTAAGCTTTCATAAAATTTTGTTTTTGGTCACCCTGTACCAATACAGGGTGATAATTATGTTGGTTATATATTGAGTTTATATGGGAGGTGGAAGTGGGCGTGGTCCGATCGACCCAATTTTATTTTTATTTTTTGCGTAGTCTATGTCTAGCAAATGTGCAAAATTACAAGACTGTATGTTTATTTTTCGACTTTATGCCATAAAAAATGGATTTGGGACCAGTGTGCAGCGGTCACATATGACAAATGAGAAGCGCTGATAAACAAATTTTCCACCGAACTAAGTCGACACACTAAAAATCTCACTTTGCCAATTCAATGTTTACATGCGCTCACATGTCATAAAACCTTACATCCCTAAAGTATGCTTTAAATAAATTTTCCAAAATACATTAACAGGCAACAACGAAGAAAGTATTACTTCATTTTTGGCTTAGAAGGTTTTATCATTTCAGTAATTAAATCGATGTTTGCAGCTATAAACAAAATATTCTTTTTAAAATGAATAAATACAGACAATAGTTTAACAATATTTGTAAATGCCGATGCATCAGGCGACCTCGCGAATATAGTTTTATACTGTAGAAAATTAACAAAGTCAATCAGAAAAAAATTACCCTTAAAAGGGTAAATTACCCTCAAAAGTAAATTTTTATAAAATTTGCTCCCAACGCTCTAACTGACCCAAGCAGACTCCCTAGAGGAGTCAAATGTATGATCTACCCCCAAAATTTTTTCAAAACCCCCATTTTATCTATCTTCAAACATTAACATTTTTTATTTTTAAAATCTTTTTATGAATATAATTCCTGAACATACCTACCGCCTATTTCTAATAGCTGCATCCAATACCTTTGGAATGATGCCTAAATGATGAACATCGGAAGGAAATTGACGCAATGCTCTTTTTTGTAAAATGAGTTTGAAAATGTTGGCTCTGAAAAACCATTTTCTGTATCAAATTATTTCACGAAAATGAAGTCAGTGACGAAATATTCATCGATTTTCGTTTTGGCATAAATCGAAAGGTCCTTCTATTTATTTTTTAACACCTTTTACAAAAATTTTCCAAGAAATGTAAGTTGTTAAAACCCACAGTTGTTGAAACCCCACAGAAACTCTATATTAACGTCCAATGATACGACTAATGAGTTTTCTAAGACAAGAATGAAAATTTATATTTAAAGTGCTTCCAAGGGTCTACTAATTCAGGAAAAAATTGTACAAAAATTACACGGGAAAAACATGATTTCAGACAGTTTGATCTTGGAATGAAATATTTTGCAGCATTAAACAATCCAATCTTCATTTGTGGGAGGTTACCGCCAATTTATTTTCCTGAACCATAAGGATATAATATTTTTCTCCTACAAATTAATGACCAATTACCAATACAAACAGACTTTGGTGAGGAGAAAAAAAAGAAGTTTTTTCAAAACTCTAATGTCCACTAGTTTCAGAATCACAATAAGTGGAACATTTGTAAGATTTTTTGTACTTTTGTGATCACGTCTTCTAAACCACTGATCTACTTGGAATAAAGTACACGCGTAGGGAACAAAGATAACGGACGTGGTAAGCTTACGATATTTATTTTAATTTTCTCGCTGGTCATAAACCATGGCCATAAAAAATCTATTAAACTAATAGCTGTGCTCATGTTTTATGTGAAGTTCTTGTTGGCGTTTAATTAAAAATGTATATTTTTATTTATATATTATAATTGTCTGTAACTTCTTACCAGAAGTACCTTATGCAGCTATAACAATGCAACCAGAAGTTACCTTAAACAAATGGGTTCCATATCTTTGTTGCATTTTCTCGCAACAATAGCCACCACCATGGCGAGTAATAACAGGCTGAGTCCCACATATAATTATGGCAGCTTTATGATTTTTTAATTACGTTTTTTTTAAAAATACACAACAATTAAAAACTGTTTGGAAGCGAAGAGATCGGCGATGTGGCACATTGGAAAATTCAAAATATACCAGTGGCAGTGTAAATACAGTGTTTTCATAACCTACAACAAACATCGGTGGAAAAGTTTGTTAACCAGGAAATACACAAGTCTTTAAAACTTGGAAACATCAGCCGAGTGTGTTACAGAATCCCAGTCTCCTATCATACGTTCGTCAGCCTGTTCATCAATTCATATATCAATTTACTTCTAGGAAGTGTTGGAGTTGAACAAATATTGGCTAGTTTCGAGCCAATTATATAGCATAGCTTGGCCGATTGACTTTCGGACCGGACCGACCAGAGTTTCTAAAAAAATTGAGACAGCTTAGATGCTTAACAAATGTAATAACCAATACAACCACAAACATTTAACAATTGATTCATTACGTTTAGAACGTTCATTAACTAAACAAATTATAGCCAAAACATCGGCAATTAAATATTAAAAATAAATTTCACTTTTTCAAAGGCAGGTTGTTTGCGAAATATAGGATTCCGAGTGTATGTGTACAGCCATGTTTGAAGAATGTTTGAATAGAGTAGTGTCTAATAGCAAATTTGAAATTATAAAGCACGACGATCTAGTGAGGAGTATCCAAGAACAATTTCATGTCTACTAAAAACAGTAGACAAGTCTCTAGTTGACGGCAAGGAGCATTTCAAGATTCTCAGCAGATTTATAAGTATTAGGATAGGGTTTGAAATCAACTTGAGTATAGATGGTATTGTAATTAATTGTAATGGCATTAATTAATTCCATTATCGAACTAAAACTCGTTTAAAATGTATCTCAAATCATAGAGAAGTTCTATACCTCAATAAAAAACACCCTATATATTGAATTCGATTGGATCATGTCTTTATTTATTTATTTATTTTGTGTGCTACAGTGTGAGTGAGGTAGGTTATGGATATTTCAAATTAACATTCTGTAACTATAATGTTCAAGTCCAGCTAGTGGATGTAGTGCAACAAACGATTCATAAATATTTATTTTTAAATAACACAGGGAGAGAGAAATGATTAAACAAACGATTGTTGTTGGTTGAAAGATGAAAAAGGTAATTATATCACATAGTTCGTATTGAAATGAATGGTAATTAGTTGAAAAAAACCCAAACAACTATTTAAATATACAATCTATATATATAAAAGAGTTGCGTTACTGACTGACTGACTGACTGACTGACTGACTGACTGACTGACTGACTGACTTATCATTGACCAGCCCCCAGACCAAACGGCTGAAGCCAGGGTCATGAAATTTTCAGGGTAGTTCCCAAATATGACGTAGACGTCGACTAAGAAAGGGTTTTACGAAATTCGTACTTTTAGGGGATAAAATGGCCCAAAAAGGGATAAACATCGAACCTTCGTCCTGACTAAACGGCAGTAGCTATAAACATGAAATTCGGTGAGTTCCTTGCAATGACCATGCAGACGAGCTACAAATAGGGATTTTTCGAAATTTGTACTTTTAAGGGACGAGCGGGACAAAAAGGGATAAAAATGGTACCAACTAAAGTATTACAGCTAGAAACGTGAAATTTGGTATGTATATTCCTCTGACCATATAGAAACGAAGTAAAATGAGATTTTTCGAAATTTGTACTTTTAAGGGACGAGCGGGACAAAAAGGGATAAAAATGGTACCAACTAAAGTATTACAGCTAGAAACGTGAAATTTGGTATGTAAATTCCTCTGACCATATAGAAACGAAGTAAAATGAGATTTTTCGAAATTTGTACTTTTAAGGGACGAGCGGGACAAAAAGGGATAAAAATGGTACCAACTAAAGTATTACAGCTAGAAACGTGAAATTTGGTATGTAAATTCCTCTGACCATATAGAAACGAAGTAAAATGGGATTTTTCGAAATTTGTACTTTTAAGGGACGAGCGGGACAAAAAGGGATAAAAATTGTACCAGCTAAAATATTACAGCTAGAAACGTTAAATTTGGTATGTAAATTTCTCTGACCATATAGAACCGAAGTAAAATGAGATTTTTCGAAATTTGTACTTTTAAGGGACGAGCGGGACAAAAAGGGATAAAAATGGTACCAACTAAAGTATTACAGCTAGAAACGTGAAATTTGGTATGTAAATTCCTCTGACCATATAGTAACGAAGTAAAATTGGATTTTTCGAAATATGTACTTTTAAGGGACGAGCGGGACAAAAAGTGATAAAAATGGTACCAGCTGAAGTATTACAGCTAGAAACGTGAAATTTGGTATGTAAATTCCTCTGACCATATAGAAACGAAGTAAAATGGGATTTTTCGAAATTTGTACTTTTAAGGGACGAGCGGGACAAAAAGGGATAAAAATAGTACCAACTAAAGTATTACAGCTAGAAACGTGAAATTTGGTATGTAAGTTCCTCTGACCATATAGAAACGAAGTAAAATTGGATTTTTCGAAATTTGTACTTTTAAGGGACGAGCGGGACAAAAAGGGATAAAAATGGTACCAACTAAAGTATTACAGCTAGAAACGTGAAATTTGGTATGTAAATTCCTCTGACCATATAGAAACGAAGTAAAATTTTTCGAAATTTGTACTTTATAGGGAGGAGCGGGACAAAAAGGGATAAAAATGGTACCAACTAAAGTATTACAGCTAGAAACGTGAAATTTGGTATGTAAATTCCTCTGACCATATAGAAACGAAGTAAAATTGGATTTTTCGAAATTTGTACTTTTAAGGGACGAGCGGGACAAAAAGGAATAAAAATAGTACCAACTAAAGTATTACAGCTAGAAACGTGAAATTTGGTATGTAAATTCCTCTGACCATATAGAAACGAAGTAAAATTGGATTTTTCGAAATTTGTACTTTTAAGGGACGAGCGGGACAAAAAGGGATAAAAATGGTACCAACTAAAGTATTACAACTAGAAACGTGAAATTGGGTATGTAAATTCCTCTGACCATATAGAAACGAAGTAAAATTGGATTTTTCGAAATTTGTGCTTTATAGGGACGAGCGGGACAAAAAGGGATAAAAATGGTACCAACTAAAGTATTACAGCTAGAAACGTGAAATTTGGTATGTAAATTCCTCTGACCATATAGAAACGAAGTAAAATTGGATTTTTCGAAATTTGTAGTATTAAAGGGACAAAAAGGGATAAAAATGGTACCAACTAAAGTATTACAGCTAGAAACGTGAAATTTGGTATGTAAATTCCTCTGACCATATAGAAACGAAGTAAAATTGGATTTTTCGAAATTTGTAGTATTAAAGGGACAAAAAGGGATAAAAATGGTACCAACTAAAGTATTACAGCTAGAAACGTGAAATTTGGTATGTAAATTCCTCTGACCATATAGAAACGAAGTAAAATTGGATTTTTCGAAATTTGTAGTATTAAAGGGACAAAAAGGGATAAAAATGGTACCAACTAAAGTATTACAGCTAGAAACGTGAAATTTGGTATGTAAATTCCTCTGACCATATAGAAACGAAGTAATATTGGATTTTTCGAAATTTTTACTTTTAAGGGACGAGCGGGACAAAAAGGGATAAAAATAGTACCAACTAAAGTATTACAGCTAGAAACGTGAAATTTGGTATGTAAATTCCTCTGACCATATAGAAACGAAGTAAAATTGGATTTTTCGAAATTTGTACTTTTAAGGGACGAGCGGGACAAAAAGGGATAAAAATAGTACCAACTAAAGTATTACAGCTAGAAGCGTGAAATTTGGTATGTAAATTCCTCTGACCATATAGAAACGAAGTAAAATTGGATTTTTCGAAATTTGTACCATTAAAGGGACATAAAGGGATAAAAATGGTACCAACTAAAGTATTACAGCTAGAAACGTGAAATTTGGTATGTAAATTCCTCTGACCATATAGAAACGAACTAAAATTGGATTTTTCGAAATTTGTACTTATAAGGGACGAGCGGGACAAAAAGGGTACCAACTAAAGTATTACAGCTGGAATCGTGAAATTTGGTATGTAAATTCCTCTGACCATATAGAAACGAAGTAAAATTTGATTTTTCGAAATTTGTAATTTAAAGGGGCGGGCGGGATAAAAAGGGTTAAAAATGGTACCAACTAAAGTATTACAGCTAGGATCATGTAATTTGGTATGTACATTTCTCTGACCATATAAAAACGAAGTAAAATTGGATTTTTCGAAATTTGTACTTTTCAGGGGCGAGCGGGACAAAACGGGTACCGACTAAAGTATTACAGCTAGAATCGTGAAATTCGGTATGTAAATTCCTCTGACCATATAGAAACGAAGTAAAATTGGATTTCTCCAAATTTGTAGTTTTAAGTGGCGACCGGGACAAAAAGGGATAAAACTGGTACCAATTTTACTATTACAGCTAGAATCGTGAAATTTAGTGTGTAAATTCGACTGATCATATAGCAGCGCAGTAGTTTGATTTTTCGAAATTTGTACTTCTAAGGGGTGCGCGGGACGAAAAGGGATAAAAATGCTGTACAATCCTGTGTTACCAAATAAAGTATATATTTTTAGGGGAAGCAAAAACATATTTTACCTATAGTGATTTTTCAAAATGTGTACTTTTTGTACTTAAACTTATAAACTGGCTGACTGAATCTAGGAACATGAGATCGAGGATATAAATGGTTGTAATATTTTGTTCAAAACTTGGTAGAAAATTATTAAAATTATACATACAAGGTAGTTCAGCTAAAATAGTCAAGCACATTCCTTTGACTGTGTGTGAGTGCTACCTAATAGGAGCTTTCCAAATTACTATTTTAGATTTATCTATATCCACCAAAAGAAAATTAAATAAATACTATCCAAAAACAGAGACGGATAAAATTAACGAATAACTTGCTTTTTCGCGTGCGAAGCAGCGGGTACTGCTAGTACGACTATATACTTGCAATAGCTCTAAACGATTGCAAATGTAATAATTCATGTCAAAGGAGTACACTAGATGTGGTGGCTAATAATATGTAATAGCCTGAAGTGGTTTAGTCGCTATTCAATATTAGCCTAGACAAATTGAAATAATAAGTATAATCGAGACTCTGTAATGTTCTGCGGAAATACAATTTTTCAATACTATTAAATGGAATTTCTATTCAATTTTTTAACACTAGCCAACACAAAATTAATGCCGGTAATTTCAACGAACATTTATCTATTGTCTGAAATCAATTTTGCGTTTCCAAATTTTGAAGAAATTTAATTATCATGCCATAACGATGTGGAGGCTATTTGCACGCTTACCATCTGCCAGTGTGCGTTAGGGTGTGTGATTTTAAACAATTTTTGATTTTCAAAAAAGTGTAGTTAATAAGTGGTGGAATGCTTTGTCATTCTCAGATATATTTTCATTTTTGTAATAAAATTTAGTTTAGGTTGGTAAATCGTCAAAAAATTATTTTTTTTTTAAATTATTTTTTTTTTTTTCAAAAAACTTGTTTTTTCATTTTTTTAAGATCGCTACTAGACCACTGCTTTTACGTGAAAGATACATTTAAGGTATTACTCGGCTCGATCGGGCGTATACTTCAATAATAAAAGCATCTTTGACGATAATTGTATTTTTAATAAAAAATATTTTTTTTTTTTAATTTCAAAAACGTTTCGTTATGAAAAACTGTGATATGCTTTGCCAATCTCCGATATAATTTTATATTTGTGATAAAATGCAGTCTAGCTCGATAAATTGTCAAAAGAAAAACGGTTTAGAAAACCAGGTTTTTTCGATTTTTTTAATGATCGCTACATACATTTGATCGTGAAACATACATTTGAAACATCTGTAGCCCTGATAATTGCCTTAAATTTAAGATATTACTCGTGTTTTTTATAGAATATTTTCGGATTTTATTTATTTTCATTAAAATTATTATCAAAGGTAAAATTATCGTCGAAGGTACCTTTATTATTAATGTATAAGCCCGATCGAATCGAATAAAATAAATTTTATCATAAAAATAAAAATATATCGCAGAATAGGAAAGCATACACAGCTCTTCATAACTAAACGTTTTTTAAATGTAAAAAAAATAGTTTTTATAAAAATTACAAATATCGTCAAAGGTATCCTTATTATTTTTGCGACCAATACTTTAAATGACGTAATTATGAGGGCTACAAGTGTCTCTTTAAAGTATAAGCAGTTTAGTAGCAGTCGTTGAAAAATTAAAAAAAAAAGAATTAAACAAAAAACGATTTTTCTTTTGTCGATTTACTGAGCTAAACTAAATTTTATTACAAAAAATTAACATATATCTTGTATCTTAAAAATACATCTTATCTTTTGAAAATCAAAAATTGTCTGAAATCAACACACCCAAGTGTGCAGACAAAATCATTTGAAATCATTTCCAAAACATTGCGTATGATTAATGTGCAATACAATAATAATATTAAGCATACGCCGCGGGAAGAAAGAGCATGTACAATTCCCCACATTCTCTTTTCTTCTTGCGTGTAACTGTTTCTAATCAGTTTTGAGTATAACAGAAATGTTAACATACAGAGCACATTTATGTTGTATTCGCGCTGTATTTTAACATTATTCTTATGCGGTTTGTACGTGGTCTTTTTTGAGTTTAACAGAAATGTTAACATCCAGAGCGCATTTCTGTTATACTCGTATACTGTATATTAACATTGTTTTATAGAGTTTAATACGAGGTCTAGTTTAATAGAGAGCGCTCTGTTACCAAATTCTTTGACCTATGACAACAATTCTTATTCGCTGCTGTTCGTATTTAATAACCGAAAAGGTTCCATTTAGCAACACCACCTTATCGAAAATCTAAATCTAAAACTCAATTTATTTGCTGCAATAAAGGCGGCTTAAACTGGCCCCAATAGCCAACAGTTGCTGTGGCAGACACTGCGAGTGCAGGGCTCATGAAATCAGCACCATTAAACCTTAATTATATCGCAGTTGCAAAATGATTAAACGAGATTTGTTTAACGACGTAATTGTTGTGAAAAAAATATTAAAAAACGAAAAAAAGATTACACCCCACACTTGAAGTGATTAACTGCTGCTTGGCGTTCTGCAATATTAACAGGCAGGCGGCTTAACAAGGTGGCGGAGGCGCACATAAAGATTTCAATATCTTGCAAGTCCATTAAGAAAACGAATTAAAAGCGAATAAGACATGATTTCAATGTTGCGATAGATTAATGCCACAAAAGGTTAATTACCGATTGATTCGTATCGCTCCTACAATGCTGTGTGTGGTATGCGCCAAAGAATACGCGCTTGCAAAAATCCTAGAAAAGTGATTAAAACCATTCTCCGCAATTTTCATTTTCCGACCACTCTATCTGCTTGTCTGTCTTTGCTTTATTGCACCTTTTGTATTTGTTGTTATGAGATAAATATATAATAGTAATTTGCAATATATATTGTATATAATATATAAATATATATTGTTTCAATTCAACTTGTTGCTGATATTGTTGGCGTTGTTGGTGTTGTAACTAACAGGCTGTTCCAACAACACACATTTGATGGCATTGAAAGCCACCGAGAGTATATTGAGCTGACGGCTAGTAAAAAAATATTTAATAGATCAGTTCGCTGAATAGATTACAATAAATCTCTCTAGTTACGAGATACAAACGTATTCATATGAGTATATATATTTAGACATTATACAAACTGACAAATATAGTTGGCGTCAATGATTGCGCTTGTCTTATTGCATAATCAGTTAATGGTTGTAGATTGACCAAATGGAAAAGATTAATGCGACAACTTTTCCCTTTTTAACCCATTGTGCAAATTCTAGGTTTACCTTATCATACCCGGGTAAGACGACGCAAACATTGCGGATTCCTTTTCTGCAGAATAGCAAGGGAGAGATGCAGCAGCATTGCCTTTAAGCTGTCGAATAAATCCATATTTTTGTAATGGTTGTCTTGATTTAATGCACCTATTCCGGTACAATAGGGTGTGTCGATTTTAGACAATTTTTGATTAAAAAAAGCGTAGTTAAAAAGTGGTGGAATGCTGTCTCATTCTCAAACATATTTTTATTTTTTTTTTGATATAATTTACTTTAGCTCGGTAAATCGTCAAAAGAAAAAGAAATTTTACAATTGCTTCTACGTGAAAGAAACAATTGTAAAATTTTTAGGTTTCATAATTACCTTAAATTTAATGTATTAGTCACCTCAATCGGGCTTATACTTCAAAAATAAAAAGGGTACCTTTGACGATAATTGCAATTTTAATAAAAAAAATAAAACTATTTTTTTTAATTCCAAGAACATTTTGTTATGAAAAGCTGTTGTTTTTGTAGCAGCTTTAGAGGGAGCTGAGGTGATACTCCTTAAGTCTGAATTGTACTAGACTTCGGGAACCTTTGTTCATCATCGTTCTCATGTTGTCCGGCTGTTATTTGCATCTTCGTCAAGGTTGACGTTAAAGTTAAGGGAAAGGGAATGGGATGTTAATCGAGTTATACCACTATCCTCCACTAGGGGCGCTGCATTTTATGTTAACAACCATATTATGTATCGCTAATGTCTATATGTTTCTTCCCTGGCCCTTGGAGTAATAGAAATGACAATTTTTATGTGAAAGTATGTTCGGTTGAGAAAATTGGCTGCAGAAACTCTTATTTTATGATGAAAAGTGAAAATTTGTTGATGATGAATTTGACCAGTGCGCCGGCCGGGAATCGAACCCAGCACCTTCAGATTGCAAGATGCGCACACTTCCACTGAGCTATGAAAAGCTGTGATATGCTTTGCCATTCTCCGATATTTTTTTTATTTTTGTGATAAATCGTCATAAGAAAAATTGATTAAAAAAAGTTTTTTATTTGTTACGATCGCTACTAAATCACTGCTTCTACGTGCAATGTGCCCGTGCATTTGTAGCCCTAATAATTACCTTAAATTTAAGGTATTACTCGGCTCGATCGGGCTTATACTTCAATAATAAAGCTAGATTCGACCATAATTGTAATCTTAATATGAAATCTATCCGATCTATCCGATTTTTTAGTATCAATAAAGTTTCCTAATGATGAATTTATTAAACTCTTCGACTGATACCACGTTAAAGCCGTTCGGAGTCAGAGCTTCGAACAGTAGGTCCCTTTCAGGGAGTATAAAATTATAAAGATTTTTATGTCGACTTGAGAAATTCTCTGGGAATCGGCACGAAATGGGGCGTGGGACATGGCTGTGCATCTCTGAAACACATTCGTTAGATACTTAAGTTCAGCCACAATATCTATATCTATATGTATATATATGTGTGTATACTGAATGTCCAAGCCTAAATAGCCGCATTCCTCCCAAGCTAATGACATAATTACATTATAAATAATTTCCAATAAAAATACATATTAGCGTGCAATGCAAACTATTTAAAAAGTTAGACGGCACCGATAACTACGTTAGTATGTTATGCGTCTAGACACGCATTTAACTTTCCCGCCACAATGTGTGAGAATGCATGAGAAAGTGTCACCTGTGTACACTCTAACAAACATACATGTATGTTGCATACAAACAATGGCATTTATTACAATAAAAATCACATAATAATGATTTATAAATATTTGAGGTGCATTTCTTTCTAATTTCAAAATTTGCAAACCTTTCAAATTTGTTATTTATTTTTTATAACTATTTTCTTTGTAAATGCGAGTAGAGAACACAACAGAGTTTGCGATGGGAAGTGAACGATTACATTGTATCTGCTGCAGCGTTTTCTATTGACAACAATCTCCAGTCATAGATTTTATTCATTCGTTTCCTATTCTAGATATCAACATCTAATACGTTTGAATAAATTTTAAATCATACAATGTATGTATGTACATACCGTTGCATAATGGAAAGGAACATCATTGTTTCAATTCGCTGCTCTGCTCTGCTCAGCTCCGAAATAGATACATTCTAAACAAAAACTCAAATATGTCTGATATTTTAATTAGAAAAAAATTTATTTAAAAAAATCCGGTTTTTTAGTCCAACACCATTGCATTTAAAAGAAAATAGGAATTACGAATACTTTTAATAAAGTCTGAAATCTCTCAGAACACAAGTTGGGGAAAATAGAAAATAAAGCACATGCTTTTGGATGGACAAAATTATAGATACCAAATTATATATGCTGCACCAGGTTTGCTTTTAATGAATAGAGCCCTAGATGAAATACAATGTCATTAATAACAGTACCCTGCGGAAACTGTTCCAGGACAAGTGTTTTAACTCGTCCCTGGTGGAAAAGCACCGGTCCACAGCGGTTCAGAAATGCATTTTCAAATGTAATTCAAAAGACACGATTTGATATTCAAAAATTCCATTTGAAATTCAAAAAAAAAAACATTATTTGAAAAAAACATTATTTGAAATTCAAAACTCGTCATTTGAAATTCAAAAATGTAAACAAAGCAAATGTATATATTGATGTATTTTGAATTTCAATTGACGAGTTTTGAATTTCAAATGATGTCTTTGAATTTCAAATGGTGTCTTCTGAATTGCAAATGAAGAGTTTTGAATTGAAATCGACATTTTTTTGAATTTCAAATGGAAATTTGATGTCTTCTGAATTGCAATTGAAAATGGTGTAGTAAACATTTAAGAGTTCTGTAAAATATTGAAATTAGACAAGGACGTATCTGTTCATAAAGCGCAGAAAAGATTCACCTTTCACAGATTTTGAAAATTAAAAAAAAATAATTTCTTCTTTCGACTTTGTCATTCTTCTCTTCCATTTGATAACCATATCGCCAGTGTATGGCTCTCGAGAGTATAAAAATAAATTATTAAGACAAAAATATCCTTTGGAAATTAAAAGTCCTGTAAAAAGGAGTCCAAAGAGTACTGTGTCACTGTGCCGTATTGCACAGTGTGGTGTAGGGCATATTTATTGAAAAATGTGTATACCTCTATATCTTGCTTTGGCGAATATCCGCAGTGGACTGCAGAGTTGGAATCCAAAAGTTATAAAACGCTGGAGTCGAAGTAGAGAAATTTTGTCTCGATACAGTGCTCTTGAAAATACCCCCTGTGTGGGCTCAGATGTGGTGAATTTATTGGGCAATTTCAACTAAATTATATTTCGGAAACTTCACTATATTTTTAATAATTGCAGAACAGAAACTATGCTTTCAGAAAATGATGGTCATTCTGTTCCAACACAGAATTAAATTTTGACTGTCAACGTACGAGATATTTGAGCAAAAAGATTTTCTTATTATCGCCTTGACTTGTAAATACGGAGTTGTGAAGGCCGAAATCATTTCACAAGTTCAGTGTTTTTTCTCAGCAGCATAAAAAATCCCCCAAGTCTGTGTTGTGACTTAGCAGACCGCTATCACAGTTGCTGGTGCATATGTTACAAGGGGGGGGGGGGGAAGCCATATGAAAATAACAAACATATCACTGCACCACCTACAAAATTGAATATTGCTGGCACTATTTTGCTTCTTATGAAAAAAATAATCACCAAGTTTTAGCATCAAGATTCTTCCAACTTTCAAAAACTCAAGAAACTAGCTGAACGAAGAAGTAGTTAATGTTAGCTGAAGGCCAAAGAGAATAATTACTGCTCGAGAACTTAGGATGGAAATAAATTTATATTTTCTTAGAAAGTGGTATAAGTTTAAAACAAAAACTAATTTCGTTATATTTTGAAGATTTTTGTCGAAGTTTATGGACTTTTTACAATCAATCGATCGCAACTTTCTCAATTTCGAATAACGTGATTAGGCCCCTATTTTCCGTATTAAAATACACATCCAAATACATCAGAAAACTCATTTTTATACCCTTCACCTCCATGATGAGTGTATGCTAACTTTGTCATTCCGTTTGTAATTCCTTGAAATATCGACCTGATACCCTATAAAGTATATATATTCCTGATCATCATAAAATTCTAAGACGATCTAGACATGTCCGTCCGTCCGTCTGTTGAAAGCACGCTAGCATCTAAACGAAAGGAGCTAGGACGCCCTTTTCCTTAAATACGTCTTATAGTCGTAGATCGGTTGGGATTGCAACTGGTCAAAATCGGTCCAAAGGGAAAAATTTTTCCCTAACAAGGACTGAAAATATCCATAATAACCCCTAATATTTTAGAGTATTTATGCATGTTTTTTCAATGTTTCTGCTTATATTTGCTTGATATTGGGTATGCGCATTCCCTTTATAACAAAAACGTGCACCATAAAGTGATTTTTATTCGTAGGGGGTGTAATGGGGCAAAAATGGATTAAAATGGTACATATTAAACGAAAACAGCTAGAAACATTACTCTAGTTGAGGAGATACATAATATAAAAGTATTTTTCCAGATACGTACTTTTAAGGGGTTAAATGGAAATAGGGGGATAAAAATGGTACCAACCAAAACGGCTGCATGTAGAATAATGAAATTCGGTGTATACATTCCTCTGATTGCGTAGACACGTAAAATAAACGGATTTTTCCAATTTCGTACTTTTAGGGGTTAAAATGGAAAAAAGGGATAAAAAATAGTACCAATGAAATTCGGTGTATACATTCCTCTGATTGCGTAGACACGTAAAATAAACGGATTTTTCCAATTTCGTACTTTTAGGGGTTAAAATGGAAAAAGGGATGAAAATAGTACCAACTTAACGCCTTTTTACTCGTTTTTAAATAATTTATATTTGTCCCGCTCTTCTTAAAATTAGATTGGGTGAGCTCATAGTTCTCGTGTGTTAATCATTAATCGGTCGATCGATTAATGGAATTGGTATTAATTGAAGACTTATTGAATTTCGAAAAATTTTAGACATAGTTACAAATGTTAATGCATTTTTAATAAAAATAGATATCAAATTTAATAATGTAAGAATTGATTTTTTGCACGGGATGTGTATTTGAGAATGGTAGTCCATAATATGTAGAGAAATAGATTATGGAAAAAATCGAGATACGGCCTTTCTAAATTAAGCCCTTGCTTTCTACTACGCTTGTAGGAAAAAGTGCGATTATTTGATTCTGAGGTCAAATGCAAAGAACAAAAGTACACATAAGTGAACTATAAGGGAATACTCTTATTGAAAAAAAATGCTGGACTAAGCGTATGGCGAGAAATGAAATATTAATCATCTCCTCATGTACCACTGTGCTGTGACAGTCCCACATACATTCTAAGTTGTGACCAAACTTTAATTCGACACATAAACAATTAGTAATTAAAACAAAAATACGTTATACTGTGTGCAAAGATAAATATAAAAATATTTATATAAACATAACTATAAAAATGTTGCATTTAAACGTTCAAGTAAAATCTTAATTACATTTCGAAATTGAAATAACCTTCAAATGCAGCGGCGGATTGTTTCCTCCTCATCAAAACTCGACAAACTCCAGCAACAACAAAAGACCGAAACAAGTCTTCTTTGTTTTCCAAAGTGACAACACCACGAACGACCGACCGACGAGTTGTCTGTCTGTTTGTTTGGCCATTTCCGTACTTGTGCACGTTGCGACATGCAATGCTGCCCGAAAGAACATAAAACATTTTCCAAAAGACACAGACTACAGGCCGACCCGACCCGGCCGATAGTAATTAAATGAAACCCTTATTAAAAAAAAAACAACAAAAACAAAGAACATGCATACATATGAAATTAAATTATCCGTGGTTGGCTATTCGTTGAAATTAATACGACGATAATTTCATTTAAAACGCAATAAAAACTGAAAAACGGCAAAGGTCACGGTGATCGCTACTTAACTTTACACGAATACAACAACAAAATTGTCTACCAATTCAATTTCGATTTCAATTTCCTACATTTAATTGCAGCTTGTTTTGAAAAAATACAGCAGCAACAACAGCATTTTTTGAATGATGTGTCTGTTGAGATTTGTTTTGGAATATCAAATTTGTCTAGCAACGAGTGCGCGCACGAGTTCGACACCATCTGGACCGGTTGATTGTAAAACCTTTTAAAAGAATACATATGTCCATTAATGGGGAAGGTCACACTTACGATCATGTCGTAAATTGTTTTCTTGGAAGATAAAATCGCAGTCGCCTCTGTCTATTGTTTGTCATGTGCATATTTAGATTTTTTATTACTTCTATTTTCAATTTATTTCAAATGCACTTTATCGCACCAAAATCTTAATTACCTTTAAGATACATCTAAACGAAGAAGTTTACCTGATAAACCCATATCCGCCTTTAAGACACATCTAAATGAAGAAGTATCCCTGAGCAACTCATATCAGCCATCAACAACGATAATTGGCGTATGAAGACATAATAAGAATTAATATGAATGTATTGTGTACAAATAAATATATTATGTAAAAAAAAAATAATTGTGACCTCTATATCTTGTAACCTCAAGGTGCCGGGACCGATTCTCCGCCAACTGAAATGTTAACTTGGCACCGTAAATAAGCGCTTCACGTAAAACTGTTCTATCGTATCGTTAACAATTAACATATATACAGCGCCATCTTGTGGAGAATAGAGGCGATCATCTTTTATTCCTTTAACATTAAAATCAACATTAATACAAAAGAAAGCCACGTAACGACCGAACTTTATCCGAATGACGACATAATCGAATACATGCCGGAACGAACGATCGAGAGATCCAAAGATTATCTCCCCAACTTCCTCTAATTTATATAGCGAATACAACAACAAACCGTTTTGTATTTCCAATCAACTTCTGAAAGAAATATTAATCGCATCATTAAGCTTTAGTAGGTAATAATTAAACGCTCATAAATGCGAAATGTTATAATTAAATAATAGCTAGTTATCAATTTACATACAGGCAAACAAAAAAACATAACAATGTTTATGTTATATAACCCATAATAAAGACATCCCAGCTCTATCGCAGACAAATGCACACACAGTCTCGTGCATTACAACACGATTTGTGTAGAAAATATGCGAATAAATATTCAAATGATATCAGAGCGAATGTAGCAATTATTTGCAAACAATAATGACTCGTATAATACCCTGCACATGCATAACAAACCTTCTTTAGAACTCAGATCGATCTATAGGCATACATTTATTGGTCTAAACGAAGTGGGGGCTAACCAGGGCATTCGAAATCGTTTAATTTACGTTCCGAATGCGTTTTTATTTATTTAAAAAGGGCATAAATTTCGACAAAAATTATTCAATTTCTATGGCGATTAGTTTAAATATATTCACCTTATCTCAAAATCCTATTTGTTTTCGTTTGAAATTTACAGTTCGTCCACTGAAAATAAAAATGGATTTCGTTTATAACTTCTCGTTATTGAATCCCGTGATTACCCCCAAAAAGTGAGGTCAATGATTATTTGTCAGCTAAAAAACCCCATGTTGGTCGTCAAGCCAACGTTCTTCCAACGTTGCGCAACGTTCTTCCAACCGGAATGACGTTGGATAGGGTAACACAGAGGGGACTGGGTGCATATGTAAATTCATTCAAACAAAACATTAACTAGTGCCAGCTGCAATTAATAATAACTTTGTGGTCAATTTAATATGTTTTATGATCACTTATTTCCAATCGCATGCAATGTACATTAGGGGTGTTCTTAACTTTGCACACAAAGAACTGTATTTAATCAAATCTTTTTTCTGTTGTATACACTTAGAGAAAAGTCTGTTAATAACAGCTGTTATTGTCTGCTGCCTATCAGCAGACAATTTTCTGCTATTACAGCAGTTTTTCTGCCGTAATAACAGTTTTTTGCAAGTTTGCATTAGCAACTAAAGAGTTTGTAGTCTGCTAAAATCGCTGATGTTTATTTAAATATAAATTAATTCAATAGACAGATTGACGCAAAGTTTAGCCTCGGGATATATTCATATCGATTAGAATACAATCGTAATATCTTTCAGTGGTAATAAATTGCCTTATAATTTTTATTCTAAAAAAAATGTTCAAAAAAATGTTCAAAATGTCTCGGTCTTGATCTTTTCGTGAAAGCAATTGTTCTGTCATAAAATGCAGTTTTTGTGGAATAAATTTCCGAAAATGAAATGGATTTTTGCAGATTATTTACTCTTCGCATGTTATATTAAGACCAACATAAGTATAGAGAAGTGTTTAAAATGTTTAATTGATAAAAAGATAATTGAAACAGAACTAGGGTGGCCAAAACCGAAACCGGTTAACCGGTCGGCTGGTTTTTGTAAAATGGCCAATTTCGGTTAACCTAGAAAACCGAGTTTTAACCGGTTTTTGGTAAATAAGAGAACATTACACATTATGTTAGCAATTAAAGAACTGTCAAAGGGCTCAGCAACACTCATAGAAGATGAAGCATTACAAACAATTTTATTCAACAATTTAAAAAAAGATAGAAGACATACGCCCTGGATTTGTGTCAAAGGCTAATGGCGAGACTGGAAGAAAGAAGAGTAAAAACATTGAATACACCTTTGATGCTTTTATGTTTCGGAAAAGTTTCGTTAAACGATGGTGTATTGAAATACTCATCAAAGTCGGATACAAATGAATTTGCAATTGAATTATAAAAAACCCAAAATTGCTCGAAATGGCGAAAGACAGGCGACTTTATATGACGATTTCGCATTTTTTGACGAAACAAAGAAAAACTGAAAATATGATGATATATGATGCCCTGTTAGCCCTACATCAACATCAAACTTTTTATTCAAGTTTTTGTACGTAAAAATATGAATTATTTTATAGAATTTACTTTATTTTAAAATGATCTCAAACAAACAAACTCTACTGAAGTTCCTTATTTAATGTACCTTTACTAAAAATGAACTGTATTTACTTTCGTAATAAAAAATTTTAATTTTTATATTTTTAACCGGTTATAAAAAAACTATAACCGAAACCGGTTTTTAAAAAAATTTAATTTTCGGTTAAACCGAAAATAACCGGTTTTTTGGACACCCTAAACAGAACATTTAAAAAATGTAAAACTAAACAACAGTTCACGTTTCACGTTCTTAATCTAATCCGACTCCAAATAATTTAACAGGACATGAAACATGTGATTTCCTATTTTGATAATTCCAACCTCTCTGGTTGTATGTAATAAACGAACTGGTCATTTTCTGAGCACTTACGCCAAATTATGTAAAGAGACAAGTGACAGTTTCCACAAATTAAGTATTTTTGATGAAAATATCAAAGTTCTTCTTTTTTATATATATCAGACATTTTCGTGTTTCTGTAAAAAAATTGTACCCCTACTGTACTCACATGTACGTTGGATAGGTCGCGGTCAATAAAATGGACAAACAATTTCCAGTCACCTAACAAAAACAAAGTTTGGGTTTTTTAATAATGATTTGCAAAATATTTCGTTCCTAGATCAAGTCGTCTGTGAGCTAAACTCTCTCAAAAACACCCTTAAAAATTATGGTATCCCGTGTATTTTTTATGTTACATTTTTGTCAAAATAGCCTTTCGAATGATGCCTAAATGTCTCTTGTCATTTTGTCCGATATTTATCATTTAGGCTTCCTTAGAAAGTTATGGATTCCTTCTAATTATTTTTTACAAAATATTTCCAATAAAAATGTCACTTTGAAAAACCACAAAAAAATCAATCTAAATGTACGAAGAATGAGTTATTCAAAAAATGTATATGGGCATTTCCATGACGCATTTCCACACTTAAAATGACAAAAAAGTCAAAATATAACGTTTTTTTATTTTGACCATATGCTTAACTTATAGCTCTTTATTAACTGTATAATTGGTGCTAATATGGATTTGGGTAATTTTTCGTTTTCTAGATAATTTAAAATAACCAAGGCATTCGCACGTGACCAAAACAGAAGTCGTTTTCGCGACCAACAATTCAAACGCCGATTTCAGCGATACGTGTGACAATATTTTAATGTGATCAATTTTAGAACGTTGTGTACCGATGTCTCCTAAAAATGGCTTTGATTTTATCCAAAAATTATTAATACTTTTTTGTTATTTAATTTTAAACCCGGTCGAGCGTGACATTTTTTCCATCATGGTATTTATGTTGTTTCAGTTGCACTTTTTACGAAATTGTAGAAAATATATATTTTTTGTAATCAACAGAAGTATTCAATGTATTCATTCTCAAATAATAAGAGCAACAAACAAAATTTTGTTTTTCAATTTATTGTTTTGAAATTTTAGCTGATCTTCTTTCAGATTTCTCTCCTCTGTTTTCAGCTCTCTTTAAATTTTATTTTTTTTTCAACTCTTTAAATAAATTATAAAGTATTTCAATGAATAAATTATTGGAGTAAGATTTTTTAATTTCCAGTAATGTTTCTTTTTTCATTTAAATTGTATAAAAATCTCTGTTTGTACCCAAAATTTTATTATCTTTCCGCGTGTACTTTGGACACAGTAGCAACAAATGTTGTTTTTCCATGTCGAACGTGACATCGAAATATGTGATAATGCAAAGCAAAAAGTTACAGTTAATAGCAGTCGTATAACTTCGTATGCTTTCTTTTTGACTCTTTGTACTCCCTGAAAAATTTTAGACACCAAAAGTCAATGCGTAATGCCTCTCTTTAAGAATTTGTATCAAAACAAAACATGTGAATGAAATATTCAGAAGTGTAAAGTTGCACTTGAGCGACTTTGCATTCGAATATCTCGTTTACATTAGTTAAATTTGATTATTTCCCAATGAAAATATGATAAAACAAAGTGTTTACAAGAACTTTTAATTTGTTGGTTTTGGTGGACCTTTCTGTGGAAATGCCCATATGCTTCCAAGGGTCTATTAATTAAAAAAAAATAACAAAAATGAAATATAAAAACATGAGGTGTTTTCAGGAGCGATAAGCTCATAGACAATCCAACCTTAATTTCTAAGCAATTTATTTTCGTTAGCCATCCTAATGTACCTGTAGTACATATAACATAATTTTAAAGATAATTACATATAATTGCGGCATTAATCTAACATAATTGAATTCAACACCGATAGATACCATGATTGCCCAATAAATTATAATTCTAGCAACTCAACATTCATTCATTCACACACACGTTCATGTTTAGGTACGAGTGCTAAAGGGAAAGTTGTTGTTGTGGCCGCGGCTTTTCATATTACGACGAGTAGTAGATGCACTTTATTGTGTACAATTTGTACGAATAGTTTGTAGTAATTATTGTTTCGCTAAACGAATTTCACTTAACAACTTGACCAAATAAATTGTAAAAAATGAAAATTGCAGCGAACAGAATGCGGTTAATGTTAGTTAGGCATTTGAGAGAAAGGCCTTTTGGGCAGGTGCATTCAATTTGCAATTAGAACAAATGTTCTAAAATGGTTGGTCCGGGTTTAATTAAAATTAGTACTTGTCGCAAACACATGTCGTTGCAAATTAGAGGGAATGGGATCGTAAAGAATTTATGATGTATATGGTCACATTAAATTGATGTGGCATTGCACGAATATTTTACCAAATAGGTTGAATCCAATGAAATACACAATTAAAACGATAATACTTGACCTAATTGAGCATGCATATGTTAGTTGGTATAGGCATCAAGTATAAAAATATTATTGATATATTTTAAAAAATTATATGTCTCTCTCTCTCTTTTTCTTCGACAGAGATACAACATTAAGACATGGGTACCATTGCCAAGCTATCTATTGTTAAAGGACGTCAACAAGATCTCATACCACGACACCTGCACAGAATCTACGAAGAGAGCATCTCACATCGTGCCCACAAGACCGCTCTCATTCACTACAATGACGCCAATAATGCGGCCGAATGCCAACAACAGTTGCCGCGGCAAACCTCTTATTTGGAAATGAATCGGCGAGCAAATCAATGTGCCCGCCTCTTGGTGAGAGAAGCGACCCAACGTTTCTTGCAACCCAATGCAGATGGAGATTTCATTATTGCCGTGTGCATGCAGCCATCCGATGACTTGGTCACCACCCTGCTGGCCATTTGGAAATCGGGAGCTGCATATCTGCCTATTGATCCCAGTTTCCCCACGAATCGTATACAGCACATAATGAAGGAGTCGAAGCCCATGCTGGTGGTGCACGATGACAATGTGGATAAGACACGCTTCGGTGCGGCAGCTACCACACTAAGAATTTCAGAGTTGAGTCTGAACTCAATGCAGTTGGAGAGTGGCAATCTGCTGGCTTCGGAAATGCTGGGTAGTGGGGTCAGCAACCTGGCCATAGTCTTGTATACTTCGGGAAGTACGGGCATACCAAAGGGCGTCCGCTTGCCGCATGAGGTGATATTGAATCGTCTGCAGTGGCAGTGGACCACATTCCCCTATGCGCTGAACGAAACGGTGGGCGTGTTCAAAACGGCCCTAACATTTGTGGATTCGGTGGCTGAACTATGGGGTCCACTACTGTGTGGTAAGTTAGACATGACTATGAGAATATGAACTATACAACAAGGTAATAATATTTTTCCTACAGGTCTTGCCATTTTAGTGGTGCCCAAGGTAATAACGAAGGATCCCGAACGTCTGGTCGAAATGCTGGAGAAATATAAAATTCGCCGTTTGGTACTGGTACCGACACTGCTGCGCTCCCTGCTCATGTATCTGAATTTGGACGGCAATCGCATTGGTGCCAAGAATGAGAGCAAGCTCTTGTACAATCTGCAAATATGGGTTTGCTCTGGGGAGCCCCTACCCGTGTCCTTGGCCAGCAATTTCTACGACTACTTCCAAGAAGGCACTCATACTTTGTACAACTTCTACGGGTCCACCGAGGTGATGGGCGATGTCACCTACTTCACATGCGAGAGCAAGAAGCAACTGCAACATCTCGACCGGGTACCAATCGGTATACCCGTAAACAATACCGTCGTATATTTGTTGGATTCCGACTACAGACCAGTCAAGAATGGTGAAATTGGGGAGATTTTTGTGGCCGGCTTGAACTTGGCCGATGGCTATGTCAATGGTCGTGACAAGGAGAAATTTGTGGAGAACCCTTTGGCCGTGGAACTGAGTAAGTTTGAGTAATTTCCGCAACTGAAATATGTTTAACCCTCTCCCTCTCTCTCTCGGTTTCTAGAATATTCTCGTATTTATCGTACCGGCGATTATGGCTCCGTCTCCGATGGCTGCATTGTTTACGAAGGCCGTACTGACTCTCAGATCAAAATTCGCGGCCACCGTGTCGACCTTTCCGAAGTTGAGAAAAATGTTGCAGAACTGCCGCCGGTGGAAAAGGCCATGGTTCTGTGCTATCGTGCCGGCCAGGTCGATCAAGCCCTGCTGGCCTTTGTCAAGCTACGGGATGACTCGCCTCTCTACACAGAATTGCAACTGGAGGCTAAATTGTCGGATAAATTGGCCGACTACATGATCCCCCAAATAGTACTGATCGATCAGGTGCCTCTTTTGGTGAATGACAAAGTCGATCGCCAGGCTTTGCTGAAGCAGTACGAGACCGCCAATAACAACGAAGGTGACTCGAGCATTGTGCTGGACTTTGACTACTCCCAGGTCCCCGATGAACTGAGAGCCGTGGCCGAGGACCTCTTCGAGACGGTGGGCAGTGTTATTGGTCGTTCGACCAGAGCGACTCTGGCACCCCAAAGCAACTTCTATGAACTGGGCGGAAATTCATTGAACTCGATTTATACGGTCACCTTGTTGCGTGAGAAGGGCTACAGCATTGGCATTTCCGAATTTATTGCGGCTAAAAACCTGGGTGAAATTCTGCACAGTATGACCAAGGACCGTGAGATTAATATGGTGGAGGATACGGAGGGTTGGTTAAATGCTTGTCCACATTTGGATATGGAAGCAATTCCGTTGCAATACTCACACAAACAGGATGTCATACAGTAAGTGTGGACAGGGTGTGGTTGGGGGTTTCATTTCAACGATTACTTACATCATATTCCGCTCTTTTGCAGAATCATTGTGGACAGTTTCTATGGAAAGGCCGATTTGGAACAATGGCTTAAACCCGATATCCTACGTACAGACTATAGTGATATCATTTCGGTAAGTGGAATAATAATAATAGTACAAATACAATATCTTCGGTGGTATAGCCCCACCACTAACCAAAGTTGGTGAAAATGGGTTCTTAATTTAATGGCAATTTTCTATAATCGAAATTTCTACTCTTTCAGGACATTTGGAATGATTTGGTCGATAAGGACTTGAGTTTTGTGGTGCACGATAGAAATACGAACCGCATCATTGGCACTGCCTTGAATTTCGATGCCCGCAATGAGCCCGAAGTCGAAGTCAAGTCCAAGTTGTTAATTGTATTCGATTTCCTGGAATTCGTGGAGGGTCCCATAAGGTGAGTTCAGCCCCCACCACCCCCAACAAATGACAATGCAACTTTGAACATTTGTAATTCTTTCCCAGGGACACCTATTTGCCGAAGGGTTTAAATAAAATTCTGCATTCCTTTATGATGGGCACTCATGCCGACCTCAATCCACAAGAAAACATTGCCTGCATGCACTTCATGGAACACGAAGTGTTAAGAGTGGCCAAAGACAAACAATTCGCTGGCATACTGACCACCAATACCAGCCCTCTGACACAGGTATAGAATCATGGGAAACATTCCATACGAAAAACATATCAACTTGTCTCTCCTTCCAGCAACTGGGCAACGACGTCTACAACTACAAGACCCTTTTGGATTATCAAGTAAATGAATATGTCTACTCCGATGGCACACGTCCATTTGGCAAAGCACCCGCCTCACAAAGGGCCATTGTGCATTGGAAAGAAGTAGAACTTTAAGGAAATGTGGCCTCCAGTCCGGTCCACAGCGTGCAGTTTATGTCCAGTATTTAATTGATTTAGTTACGTCATTATCATGTAAGAGCACCCTCTTCTGGCGGCATCTGTAGAAGAGTACTAGCCTACTAAATTTGCCCATCTCGTTGGTGGGAAGGAAGTATCCAAAAGTTGTGTACCTGTGACCATTTTGTAAATTAATTTGGTTCAATCATCCGATACGCCTTTTCGCATTTTATTTGCATCATTCCTTTCATTGGCAATAAAATCGATGTTAATTAGTTTTAAGAAACCTATTCTCTCATTCCCTAATGTTAAGTTGTAAAATTAGTTAAATATTTACGAATAAAACTCAATTTAATAATAGGCGGCGTTGTTTGCGTTTGAATTATTTCTCATCAGTCCTCACTTTTTGCGACATCAGTTTATTTGAATGTTTGGATCATCTTCAGATAAACTACTGATTTGCCTTGGTTTCATGTTTACAAATTTGAGATATAGCTTCAAAACCTCTAGGTTTTTAACCAAATCTCTTCATTTACACGATCTAAAAAAAAAAATAAAAAATGGGATGAATAAGAAAAATGAAGAAAAGTCGGAGGTGGTAATATACACCCCAACGTCGGAAGGAGCAAAGGCGGCGACTTCCGGCGGGCACGGTGGAGACGTCGGGTCTCCACTACGTGTCGCCAGCGGCCTTACTGGTTTAGGTAAATTGACCACGGAATGCCCACGGACTACTCTTGACAAAGAACGGAACATGACCTCCATTGAGGGAACGGACAAACGGACGACTCTAGCTTTCGAACAGGTAGCAGGTGCCATTTTGGAGCAGCAGTCTGAACTCCAGCACCAACTAGAGGCTGAACGGGAGTCCTCTCTGGGATCGCTCAGTGATCTCAGCGACACCACCATAGGGGGTTTCGACCAGCTCTGGATACTCTCGGAGGAGCTTGATGTCACGCTGACACAATCTCCAAAAGAGTTCCAGGAAAGACCGGAACCTTCTGGCGGAGTCGTTGAGGCCAGTGAGATCCAACAGACGACTCTCATTCTACCGGAGGCCAATGAGTCGGCACGAGCCGACCCGTCACGGACAGAAGCAGTGGCCACTCTGCTAAGACAAGACGCCATGGACCTAGGATCAGATGGAAAGGATCTTAGCGTAACCACCGGAGGTTCCTCTAAAGAGCCAAAAGCTCTACTACAGTTGGAACCTGAAGATGGTGAAACTAAGACCAACACAGATGATGCGAAGTCCACGGGCAAGTCTGAGCAGAGCAAAACTGCAGAGCAGAAGGCCAGAAGCGGCTTAAGGCGCTCCTGCGGTATTTTACGTAAATTCGTAGGACGTGACTTTGCTCTGCTCACGGACAGGGAAAAAGCGGTACTCGGGAGACATCGTCAGTGTGTGGCTAAGATCGAAAGAAGTTATCCACACATCACTGTTGATCGTCTCTTGATTAGCAGCCTTCCCTCACACGCGACGGACAAGACCTCGACAAAAAACGCACATGGAAACGACACAAACGGCAACGAAACTGACAAAAACAGCACAACTACACGAAACGACGGCAAAGAACCTGCCTCTACTCCTTCCTCCACTGGAGTGATCAAGGCCTGTAGCTCAATTGTGGGACCCTCCACCAGCCAAGCGGCTCTCAAGTCCTCGGATGCTGGAGTGGCTCTCAAAAGAGCTAGATCAGGGGATGAACCTCAAGTGAAGGAAAAGAAGAGGCAGAAGAACACGGGCAGCTTCCAAGTTCCGTCGGAACTACAAGTAGCAGTCATCGACAGATCGGATCCTGATGGCAGGATTAACGCTGAGAGATGGCTGCTGCTGGAAAGGCTGCTTCTAGTCGAGATGCTAGCGGAGAAGTGGTGTGATGACGAGATATCCTTCAAGGGAGCCGAATGGATCAAGGGAACCAAGATTGTGAATTGCGGAAATGAAAAGTCTTTGACATTTCTAAAATCTGTGATTCACAGTCTTGTCTCCCCATGGCCGAACGCCGTCCTCGAAGTGGTACCAACGTCAGCACTGCCACTCCGTACAATAGTCGTAGTATGGTTTCCCCCGCCAGTACTGGAGGATGAGATGATACTGCGACTATTAGCTAAGCAAAACAGAGGTCTCGATACTGGGTCCTGGGAGGTTCTGCCTTCCACCAGTAAAAGAGACTTCGGCAAAGATCTCCGCATGGTGATTAGCAAGGATTCGGCGAACTATATTAAGGAAAAGAAAGGCAACATAAATTTCGGGCTTGGCTCCGTCAGATTCCGTATACCTGACGCTGAGGGCAAAAAAGCCGAAAAGGAAGAGGATCAGCGTGGTGCAGATTAATCTGCATCACTGCCAAGCCGCTGCTGCCGATCTTTTACTTAATATAGCCAAACACGACACAGACGTAGCCCTAGTCCAGGAACCGTGGATCGTTCACAATAAAGTGAGGGGACTAGCGGCTAACACCAACTACACGGTCATAACACCAAGCACGGATGAAAAGGTAAGAACATGCATAGTAGCTAAGAAAAGTCTTGGTCTAATCTTATCTACGAGCATACGCATACGCATCAAGCAACAAATGGAAGCTGATTCTGGGTTGTGATGCTAATGCTCACCACACACAATGGGGCAGCAAAGATATAAACGACAGAGGTGAGTCAGTTTTTGAATTTATTACATTATCCTGCCTTAGAATATGTAACGTAGGTAATACCCCAACCTTCAGTACTAAGGTCAGGTCAGAAGTTCTAGATTTGACTCTAACAAACATGGATAGTACCTTCATTACAGATTGGCGAGTATCTAGTGATCACTCCTTTTCTGATCACAAAAGAATACTCTTCACAGTTAATGTAGAACACAGTAACACAAAACCATATAGGAACCCAAAGAGAACAAACTGGTCAGCTTTCCACCATCAAGTGGAAACAGATCTTACTGATCTGCAAACTAGTACGTTCACAGGCAAAGATATTGACAAGTACGTCAACAACCTAACATCAGCACTGTCAAACAGTTTCACTAAGTCTTGTCCGAAAACCTTTCCAGGAAAAAGAGCACAACCGTCCTGGTGGACAAATGAGCTAAGGGAACTCAGAAAGGTTACTAGGAAACTGTACAATAGGGCTCATTGTACTAGGAGCAATGATGATTGGGAAAACTATAAGATTAGTTTTACCAAATACAAAGCAGACTTAAAAAAGGCAAAGAGAACGTCATGGGTTGCCTATTGCGAGACAATAGATAACGTAGATGATTGCGCCAGATTTAGAAGAGTCTTGTCGAAGGATCCGAAACCTCTAGGACACATCCAGAAAACGGATGGCACCTGGACGGCATCGGGCCTAGAGACACTTAGCCTCTTAGCAGAGACCCACTTCCCAAATTGTGAGGATATTGAAGGCGAGGTCAACATGACCACAGCATCCAATTCTTCCCTTTTTGATGAAGTTAGCATAGATAAAATAGTCAGTGAAGATAAAGTTAAATGGGCAATTGATACATTCCAACCCTACAAATCTCCGGGTATGGACGGTGTATTCCCAGCCATGCTACAACATACAAAAGATGTAATTGCTTCACATCTAGTCCGTGTGTTCAAAGCATGTCTGCGCCTAAAATTTATACCAACGAGCTGGAGGGAGGTGCGGGTAGTCTTCATACCCAAAGCAGGCAAACCAAGTCATTCATCCACCAAGGATTTTAGACCAATCAGTCTGTCATCCTTCCTCCTTAAGACAATGGAACGAATCTTAGACATTTATCTAAGAGGAAGCATAGACAACAATCTCATATGCGACGCTCAACATGCCTATATCAAAGGCAAATCCACTGAGAGCGCTCTTCATGAGGTCGTTGGTTACATAGAGAGAAACCTAGAAAGTAAAGATTACACTCTTGCAGCGTTTCTAGACATAGAAGGAGCTTTCAATAACATTGAGGCCAACACGATAACTAATTCATTAAAGGATCTACATGTTCCTAACTTCCTGACTGACTGGATTGACTCGATGCTACGACATCGAGTAATAAATTCAGCCTTGGGAGCTGGAACTATAAGGAAATTGGTGACCAGGGGAACGCCACAGGGTGGAGTTTTATCTCCTCTTCTGTGGCTTCTTGCTGTCAATAATATCCTCAGATCCCTTTCTGATGAGGGTAACAAAGTAGTTGCATATGCAGATGACGTTGTTATATTGGTAGGTGGAAAATTCCTACCAACAATCAGCGATCTGTTGCAAGGAGCACTGAAGAAATTATCTGATTGGGCCAGAGACAGTGGCCTGGGCATCAATCCTAGGAAAACTGAGCTAGTCCTATATACAAGGAGATATAACATAGAACCATTTAGGAAGCCAATCCTTGATGGAACGGAGCTCAACCTCTCAGGAGGCCAAATACCTTGGTGTCATCCTAGACCGGAAGTTGAACTGGAATAGGAACACAGAGGAAAGGTATAAAAAGGGTCTAAATGCACTCTACATGTGCAGGAACTCCATTGGTAAGAGCTGGGGTCTGAAACCAAAAGTTGTAGACTGGATCTACCGATCGGTTGTTAGACCCATTACTACTTATGGTTGTCTGGTATGGTGGAGCGCAATGAGAGTGGGTAAACTCCGGGCAAAATTAATGAAAACGCAAAGGCTAGCAGGACTGAGCATTACGGGAGCCATAAAAAGCACTCCACAAGCAGCGATGGATGTAATTCTACATCACCCATCTCTGGACCACTTCACAGAGATGATTGCTGCCAGGAGTGCTATAAGACTCAAAGAATCAGGATGCTGGAAAAATAGACCTTATGGTCACGCAAGGATAGTTCAAGGAGGAATACTGGGTGTTCACGAATCGGTCATCAATGGAGGTACAGACTACATGGTGCCGATTCTGGACTTCTCACCCTTACCACAGATGTTTATACCAAAGAGATCAGATTGGGACAATGGTGAGCCCTTCACAGGGCTTTCGGTCTACACTGATGGCTCAAAGATGGAACAGGGCACAGGAGCAGGATTCTACATTGAATCACTACAGATACGCAAGTCTCTCCGACTCGACGACAACTGTAGTGTCTTCCAAGCAGAATTACTGGCAATAGAAAGGGCAGCAAGATTTCTATCAAGCGAGAACATTCCGGTAACCACGGATATAAATTTCTACGTAGATAGTCAGGCAGCAATGAAATCAATCATGTCACACACTGTCAAATCAAGGCTTGTACTGAGTTGTAAACGCTCACTAGATAACCTCAACGACCATACCGTCCGTCTCTGCTGGGTTCCCGGACATAGCAATGTCAAAGGAAACGAGATAGCAGATGAACTGGCTAGAAATGGTTCGTCCTTGGAAATCAATAGAGCTGACAACCTAGTAAAACCACCGATTGGCACGTTGTACAGACTGATTGAATCAAGGAAATGGTCACAGATGAACGCAGCATGGAATAGTTTGTCAACCTGTAGGATCGCCAGGGCCACATGGCCAAAGATCGATAGGGGCAAAACCAGAACTCTACTAGAGCTAAACAAGGCAGAAATTCGAACTTTGATAGGTATCTACACAGGGCATTACTGCACTAGGAGTAGGATCTCAAGATGGCAGTTGGACATCGAGGATCACTGTCGATTATGTGAGGATGAGGAGGAGTTAGAATCTATCGAGCACATAATCTGCAGATGTCCAGCGCTGTGTATACGTAGAAACAAATACCTAGGAAGTTATTTTATTAACAACATAGAGGATATTGCAACCCGCACCGTTTATGACCTTTTGGGATTCTCAAAAGGACTAAATCGGATTAGGGGTGGCTAGTAAGGAACATGGATGTAACCACATAGACAGTTGGCGACTAACAAAGAAAGAGAGCCATAAAGGCTTACCACCACCATGGGTAGACCGGATGACTCTCAACAAAATTTCTTACCTAGTCGTCAACCATTGAAAAAAACTAATAACACAACTTCATATTCTCCTACCCCCATATCCCCTCTCCAAAATCCTCTCATTTCCCGCACACTCCATATATCATCTATCACCCTTCCTTAATCCTATCACTCCCTACCCCCTCCTATAAACTACAATCTTATTTTTCAGATAACGAAAGGATTTGCACAATGGACCCGACTGGGTCTCCGAGTGTTCAGAGTGCAGGAGCATTCTGGTCCTTTAAACCTAACCTAACCTACACGATCTAAGGACAATATATGCCCATATCTCATCAAAATCGTATGAATGTTCAAAACAAGTCTTTGGGTCGTTATTTCACGGAATTACCGCAAAGGATAGTTCATCATCCAGATTCCATTATCCTACAAATTACTACATAAATTGGTGACGTCAATTGAAGTAGAAGAAATTATACACAATTTGAAAAGCTCTAAAAGTCAGGGACATGATAATATTATTTCTGACTTGGTAATATGCTGTTGTGATACTTTGGTACCATATTTGACGGACATTTTTAATTCTATTATAAATACGTGTACATATCCAGACATATTGAAATTGCACAAGGTTATTCCTATACCGAAGGTAGCTCAGGCAAACACCATTGAACTGTACAGACCTATTGCATTACTATCTATAATAGATAAGATCTTTGAAAAGATATTACATTCCCAACTATTAGAGTATTTTGAATCGTTGTCTTTATTGAGTAAGAACCAATTTGGTTACATGAAAGGTACTGGTACTGAAGAAGCTGTTGTAAAGGTAGTAAATGTTATATGTGAGGGTCTGGATAAAGGGTTTCATGGGGTTGCCGGAGTATTTTATGACTTAAGCAAAGCGTTTGATTTGGTTGATCATAATATCTTACTTGGCAAACTAACGTATTACGGTGTACAAGGTAATGAGTCAAAACTCATTGAGAGTTATTTGACAAACAGGAGACAATATGTTCAAATTGGGAATGAAAAAAGTTCGACAATTCCTGTAAGTTGCGGGGTAACTCAGGGAAGTGTCTTAGGGCCCCTTCTTTTCCTAGTTTATGTGAACGATATAAATAATCTTGGCCTGTTTGGAACTATTGTAATGTTTGCCGATGATATTTCTCTGTTTTATCCCTACAAATATGATTTAGTTCTTAAAACTCAACTGGAGAGATTCTGCCTTAATTTCCGAATTTGCAAGACTGAATAGCCTTTTTTAAACTCGGAAAAGACCAAATTATTACGATTTCGTCCTCATTCGCGAACAATGAATAATGATTTTTCAATATTGGTTGATGGACGGGTAATTAAGGAAGTGCATGAGGAATTCATTTGAAAAGTAATTTATCATGGGATGTTCATATTAAGTATTTGGTCACAAAGATTGCCTCAGCGTCTGGATTGCTTTTCAAATTAAGTCGAAAATTGGATACTAAGAACAAGCTGCTAATATATCAAGCTCTGATTCATAGTCATCTTGAGTATTTAGTTGTGGCATATATGGATATAAAAAAGTAATGAAATGAAATCACTACAATCTGCACAAAATAAAGCTCTTAAATGCGTCTTTAATTTGAATATTAGACATAATACAGTATCTTTGTATAAGGATTAAGGAATGCAAAACTATTCTACCTATTTATAGTTTATATGAAAAACAACTTTTATATTACGTATTCAAGTCAACTCACAATATTGGATATAGATCCGTAACGTTGAACTTTAACTCCAATAGATTCAATACTAGAAATTCCTCAAACCCAAGAATTGCAAGATGTAGACTAGAGACAACCAGGCAGAGAATGGAGTATGCAGGCTGTTTGCTTTTTAATAATTTGCCAGAAGATTTGAGAGATAGCAATACGTTATCAATAATTAAGAAAACATTGAAAGAGTATCTGTTACAAAACGTTGATGTGCTTCTTAATTATTTAAACTCACAATGTTATTATGAGTTGTAACTAATTATTCATTATTACAAACAATTATAACTTATACTTCGATCTAATACGATATTTAGAGTTACCTTAGTTTTTTGTTTTTTGTCAACTCGCCTCTTAAAGCCATTAATGGCGCGAGGCAATACGTAATTGGATTAATTCAATTTCGTTAAATAAAAATAATAATAAAAAAAATATAGGTGTCAGTTGGTGTGGGATTTGAAAAACAATACTGTTGGTTATTTCTTATCGGAGTAGCTAAAATGGAGGTTGGTCGTTATTGGCTCCCGACTTAGTTTTTTGGGCTACCTAAAGAGTAAGGTGAGTGTCAATATGCGAAGAAACATTCAACAGTTTAAGGCAAATACCCGAGATGAAATGAGGGCACTGAGATCTCAAATTCTAAGAAAACTTATGGAAATTCTCTGGAAAGAAGGACGTGCTCCTTCGAAACAATATACTATCTTCAAAATATAGAGTCTGTATTCTACATTTTAATTAATTTCAACGTTAAATAGAATCAGAAAGAATAAAGTTATTCCATTAATAAATAATAACGTAACTTATTCGCCACTCTAAACATATATGAATATAAAGGGTGGTTAAATTGTAAGGGCCGATGTTGAATGTGAACCACACCTAAACGTCAGGTTTTTTTCTGCATTTCATTTGACATTTCTCAATTTCAGACTAACTCAATTTGAACCATGGAAAGATACAGAATCGAGCAACGCGTTAAAATTATTCAGGCTTATTATTAGGCGCTCAAATCAATATGCATATCGTGCACTTCGAAGAAAATCATATTCCTCATTGGATTCGTAAATAAGCAGAATTGCCGCATTTGGGCGAATGATAATCCAAGACTGATTGTCGAAAAACCAATGTACCCACTAAGAGTGAATGTTGCGGTTTATGGTTTATAACGAACTTTTTATGGCCCGAATTGAAAGATATGGATGTGAACGAAATGTGGTTTCAACAGGACGATGCCACTTGCCACACAGCTAACGAAACAATAACTCTTTTGCGCGACAAATCAATGACCGTGTTGTTGTTGTTGTAGCAGCTTTAGAGGGAGCTGAGGTGATAATCCTTAAGTCTGAATTGTACTAGACTTCGTTCCGGCATGTATCCGATTATCGCGGGAACCTTTGCTCATCATCGTTCTCATGTTGTCCGGCTGTTATTTGCATCTTCTTCAAGGTTGATGTTAATGTTAAGGGAATGGGATGTTAATCGAGTTGTACCCCTATCCTCCACTAGGGGCGCTGTATTTTTTTATGTTAACAGCCATGTATGTATCGCTAATGACTATTAGTTTCTTCCCTGGACCTTGGAGCAATCGAAATGACTATTTTTATGTGAAAGTGATGAGAAAATTGGCTGCAGAAACTCTTATTTTATGATGAAAAGTGAAAATTTGTTGATGTTGAATTTTACCAGTGCGCCGGCCGGGAATCGAACCCAGCACCTTCAGATTGCAAGACGCGCACACTTCCACTGAGCTATGAAGGCCACTCATGCCCGTGTTATGTCACGTGGTGGCGATGTCAATTGGCCGCCAATATTATTTGATTTGACACCGTTGGACTTCTTTCTTTGGGGTTATTTGAAAGAAAAGGTGTACGTCGATAAGCCATCAACAATTCAAGAGCTAAAGGGTCAGATAATTCGACACATTAACGGCATAACCTTAATTATGCCTCAGCGCCATCGAAAATTTGGACCATCGGATGGAGGTGTGCAGTAGGGCGTACCTCAAAAAAAAAGTTCGCCGTACACCTTCGAATATGAAGTATTATTGAAAGGTAGTTTCAAAAAAAAAAATTTTATTTTTTTATGCCGAACGTAGGGGTCGCGCTTTTACATTTTTCTATATAACTTGTATTTATAAACGGATTTTAAAGTGTGATACATCGATGTTTTTGTCTCGACGAGGCCGATTTTTTTGTCTTTGAAGTCATTGAGCTCAAGCACCCCCTTCTGGTACTTACCCATCATTTCTCAGTTGCTACTACCCTAATGTACCACTCTAATAATCGAAAATTAAAGCTCGCATAAAATCATGAATCATGTTTGAGCTCAATGACTTCAAAGACAAAAAAAATCGGACAAAAACATCGATGTATCACACTTTAAAATCCGTTTATAAATGCAGAAGTTATATAGAAAAATGTAAAAGCGCGACCCCTACGTTCGGCATAAAAAAATAAAAAAAATTTTTTTGAAACTACCTTTCAATAATACTTCATATTCGAAGGTGTACGGCGAACTTTTTTTTTTTACTTGTAACCTGGTACGCTCTAGTGTGCAGTAGGGCGTACCTCAAAAAAAAAGTTCGCCGTACACCTTCAAAAATGAAGTATTATTGAAAGGTAGTTTCAAAAAAATTTTTTTTATTTTTTTATGCCGAACGTAGGGGTCGCGCTTTTACATTTTTCTATATAACTTCTGCATTTATAAACAGATTTTAAAGTGTGATACATCGATGTTTTTGTCTCGACGAGGCCGATTTTTTTGTCTTTGAAGTCATTGAGCTCAAGCACCCCCTTCTGGTACTTGCCCATCATATCTCAGTTGCTACTACCCTAATGTACCACTCTAATATCAGAAAATTAAAGCTCGCATAAAATCATGAAACTCTTCCTAACGAAGTATGTCGATTTTCCCAGCAGAAAAAGTGTTAAACTAGTTTTTTTCTTATTTTACCGAGAGCATTGCATGTATTTATAAGTTGTTCTTTGTATCTTCGATGTTTACAGTCGGTTGTCAAAGTGTAATACATATATTGGTGTTTTTGGCCCATGCGTTGCTCATCGGTGACCGCCATAGCTGATTCATGCACAACATGAGCAAAACTACTTTGTCACATTGTTTCCCTATTGCAAATCGTTTTACCTGTGAAGTAACGGTCTATATTTTATTGTAACAATAAAAATTAGTTCAGTAATAAGGCGTTGGTGGCTCAACAAAGCATTATTAAATATTTCAATTTCCATTATACAACGGTAAAAAAACTAAAAAAATGTCTTTTACGATCAGTGCATTAAACAACACTATGTTACCGACTAAGTACGATGTTATTAATTATTTCTTGTATCTGCGGCATAACACTAATCCCAATAGAAAATTGAGTGCTTTTAAACAAGAAGCTTTCAGAAGCATTACCCTTTTATGGGAGCGGGCAGGCATTCCAATTATATCGGTATCAGGTGTTCGTAAACGGTTGGATAAACTTCTAGACGATTACTATAAATTGGTTAAAAGTCCATTGAAATGCAATGTAAATGAGTGGAATAAATTGTTCTCAATTTCGCGTGTGTGGCATAGAAAGAAATGTTCCATGCAGTTGCACCGCCTCTGATAAAATCCCAGACGATGCGAAAGACTTTTTCATCGATCAATGGGGTCCACGGCTGATGACTTTGGATAATGTTTATCATATGATGTCGATGAAAAATTGCGGTGTTCAAACGTGCTCAATTGTTGCACCATCAAAAGCGGTATATACCGAGTTCAACAGTATTGGGTATCAACCAGGCAGCGATGAAGAGCTAGAATTTGAAGAAAATGTTGGCGATTCCTCAGAGAAGATTAAAACAACATTTACGGTGGCGGACATTTCTTTGCGTAATTTTAGTTCGGCTTTGGATCGCAGCGATACTTCAGTTCGCTATGGTGCCTTGCTTGCGACCATGTTAATAAAAGATTTAAAATTGTCTATTGCCGCAAAAGCCAAAGAAGAGTTATCTGCAGAAACAGCCGAAAATATATGTCAGTTCTTTGAAGGGCTTATCATCAATAAAAATAAAATATTTCGAGAACGTGTGAAGTTCCGTAAGGAAGCAAAAGCGGCGGCCAAATGCCATCAATTATTAAAGTGTATCTCTTTCGATGGCAAGAAAGAGCCAACTAATGCATGAAAATCCTAACCTCAAAAAAATCACTCTTTACATGCAATGCTCTCGGTAAAATAAGAAAAAAAATAGTTTAACACTTTTTCTGCTGGGAAAATCGACATACTTCGTTAGGAAGAGTTTCATGATTTTATGCGAGCTTTAATTTTCTGATATTAGAGTGGTACATTAGGGTAGTAGCAACTGAGATATGATGGGTAAGTACCAGAACGGGGTGCTTGAGCTCAATGACTTCAAAGACAAAAAAATCGGCCTCGTCGAGACAAAAACATCGATGTATCACACTTTAAAATCCGTTTATAAATGCAGAAGTTATATAGAAAAATGTAAAAGCGCGACCCCTACGTTCGGCATAAAAAAATAAAAAAAATTTTTTTGAAACTACCTTTCAATAATACTTCATATTCGAAGGTGTACGGCGAACTTTTTTTTTTTTACTTGTAACCTGGTACGCTCTAGTGTGCAGCCGAGGTCGCGAGGTGCATTTGGCCGATATTTTGTTCCATAATTGAACCATACCAATATTATCATAATAAAAAGAAATGACAATAATTTCCTAAATAATTTGTGTTTTATAAATGGAACCACCCTTTATATACAAATTCACATGTTTCACCAATCCATACATACACTCACTAGAAAAAGTCTGTGTACACTAATATTTTTTGTAAAATTTCAACTTCATAAGCTTCGAAATCTTTCCATATTAAAATTTTTTATAATCTTTTTAATTGATACCTTTCAGAAATTTCCACCAATAAAAATGATACCAGGAAAGTTATATATGGATTTTTAATTCAAAAGTTATCAAGAATTTGCTCTCATTACATAAAAATAAGACACAAGAAAAAGGCTGCGTACAGCAATTAAAATATCTATAAATAGTATTAAAAATGCTGTGGTTTGTTTTTTTAGTAACTTGTCGAGTAGCCTCTTCTTTTCGTCACCTCCAGTAGCCTTTTGGGCATGGAATCCACTAACTTAGTGGTCTCCTCACAGTTATAATCCCATTCTTTCTTTAGTACGTCCTTCAGCATGGCTTTTGATGCCTTCATGCTGGCGGAGACGCTTTTCGAAGGAATGCCAGGCGTGCTATATGGGATTAAAATCCGGTGATTGAGGGGCTTTTTGGTGTTGTACAATAGCCGGGACTTGACAACGTAGGCTGTGTGTGGGGTCATTATCATGTTGAAATAAAAATCCACTTCCAACGCCCAATTTCGCAGCGCTCTGTTTCACATTTCTTTTGAGAATGTTCAAATAATCGACAGCATTCAAATTCCATTTGACCCACACCACTAGCTGACATACACCCCCACACCATTACTCCACCACCACCGTGTCTTACGGTAAGTTCTCTTTATTCATAGCAGTACACTTTTTTCTCCACACAATTTTACATCCTTCGATTCCAAAAATAATGTACTTACTCTCATCCAAAATTATGGAGGGTAATATATGTATTTTTTTGCGAATTCAATTCTCTTCCTTCTATTAACGATAAAAATTAATGGCTTTTTCCGTGCCACGCGTCCCTGAAATCCAGCCCGTTTCAAAATTTCCCTGGTCGTATCAACGTGTAGACTTGAAGTGAATCATGCGATTGGAGTAAAAAACCCCAAAAAGAATTGCGTGATTCCCCGTTTTAAAGTATGTATATGTGTGTGGTAATGACAAAAAGTTATCGATACCTTTTGAATTAAAAAGCCGAATATAACTTCCCTAGTATCATTTTTATTGGTGGGAAATGCAGAAAGGTATCAATTAAACAGATTATAAAAACGTGAATATAAAAATAATTCCAAGCTTAAAAAGTTGAAATTTTACTAAATAATATTAGTGGACGCTATTAGTGGACATAAAAATTTCAAAATTAAGAAAGCCGGGAACAAAGAAGAATAGGATAATTTTTGCCATATATTTCAAAAAACGGTTTTGATATTAGTAAAATAAAATAAGTAAAATGTTCACAAAATTCGAGTAAAATATGACACAGTTTCTTAGTATTTTAATTTTGTTTGTCGTTTCTTTATGCTGTTTTCTTTAGTTCATTCACAATTTAACAAAAATCACGAAAAGTGTTCATTTTGAAACACCCATTCTTCACCTAAGAGTGGAAAAAGAGTGTCGCTCTTTCATTTACATTTTAACCGCACGTTACTGCCAGAAATCAAAGAGTCGGACGGACCTTCTTATAGATTTATTTTTTTTTGTCTACACGAACAACTTGTAAATATTTATATATATGTGACCCGGTCTACGAAAAGGGACCTTCGGTGTGAAAATATCATTTTTCACTTTTTTGGCGATTCGGATAGACTAATGTGTGCTCTTTCTAATGGCGCAAAGCAGAAGTTTCCAACTCGTAGGATGAGTAGGGATACAGAGAGAAGGGAACAACTGAAGCGAAACTGATCACATGACTTGTTTATCTTTAACAGCTGTTTTCTCGAAAACTTGTTTTTACACCGAAGGTCCCTTTTCGTAGACCGGGTCACATATATATTTTTTTTAATAAAATATTTTAAACTTTCTTTCATTTTTGGTAATGAAAATATTAGTTTTACGAATTAAAATTTTTGTTTATTTTTTTCAAATTTGAGAAAAATTAAGTCTTTGTGATAGTAGTGGTTCCCTTAGAGGTACCAACGTTGACGATTTTTTATAAAAGTTCGATATAGTAGTAGGATACTCCAAGAACAAATTTTTGCTTGGAAAAATAATTTTCTATTGACTCAAACATAAACCATTACATATCTCAAAACGGATAAAGTGTGATTTAGACCACTATCATATCTTTTACAACAAAAATAAAATTTGTGTGTCCGAGACCTAAAAAAATATATATTCTGTGTATGGATAAACGGAGAAGAATGTGTCGTATTCTAACTATTTAAGCAAGAACTTCATTTGAAAAGAGAAAAATATGGTACCGTTTTTAGAATTTCTCTTACTTCTACAATAAGTGTAAAAACTTCAAAATTTTTCTTTAATAGGCCTTCGTTAGGATGTCAGCTATTAGAAAATTAAAAATATATTTTATTGTTTTTTTTTATCGTGACAGAAAAACGATATGGGCATATACGTGACTGTCTGTCGTACGTTTGAAATAAGGAACAACTTAAAATTATTTTTACTTATGTATGTACATATTTGTGTACAACGTAAGAAGCTCTATAAATAATAAAAAGAAGAAAGCAATTGAACTGCATTGTCCTAAAATATTAGCTTCTATATATTAGCACGTGACAAAAATAGAATTCATTTTTTACAAAAATGCACAGCAGTGCAAATTGTTTCGGACTTTTTTGAATGATTTGGAATATTTTTAGATGTTTTTACGTCTTTACAACCTATAATGAATCACTTATCTTTCATATTATTTTTTAAAATTGCAACAATAAAGATCTCACTTTGCCTTTGCTAATTTTAGGTTCTGCTGAAGACTTCAGCACAACCTTTGGTCTTAAACCAAAATAAATGACAACACATACAACATAGCAAACCAACAATACACACGAGGTACAGTGAAGACGGGACATACCGTACAACAACAACCTTTGCATTGTTGCGAGCGATGCGAGCACATGCATAACATTGAATTGGCAAAGTGAGATTTTTAGTGTGTCGACTTAGTTCGGTGGAATATTTTGTTTATCAGCGCTTCTCATTTGTCATATGTGACTGCTGGTACTAATATGAACCCTGATTTAAGTCAAAGACATACATTCGTTGCGAAAGTTCTGACGAGATGGGGTAGCGCCCATCGAAACTGCGCAGTCAACTTTTAGCTGCAACAATAAAGGTCTCTCTTTGCCTTTTTGGTAATTTTGGGTTCTGCTGAAGACTTCAGCACAACCTTTGGTCTTGAACCAAAATAAATGACAACACATTTTTTAAAATTCTTACAAAGAAGGTCATAATTTTTAAATTTATCCGTAATCAATAATAATATCCATTGAAATAATCATTGTGCTATTCTATTAAAATGGAGCTATCAAAAATGCTAGCTATTAAAAATATTTTTATGGGTTTTTACGTGCCAACAACTTTTTTCAATAAAATATATTTTTTATCATTTATTGGCGACTGTTCCTACACCACTACTTATACGTAAAGGTACTATTTGTAGCGCTTAACACTACCTTCCGTATAACTGGGCATGATCGGAAAATTATAAGTACAAATATTAAAGGTACCTTCAACGATTCGAATACAAAGTCGCCCAAGTGTAACTTTTCACATTTCAGTACTTCTGTTGCGCGTTTTGTTTAGTGCACATTGAAATATTACCAAGGGTTTCGCTTATTGAACGCAAACGAATATCTATCGCGTACGAATATCTTGGTCTTTTGTAATTATCTTTCGACATGCACATATACAATGTTATACTATGTACAAAATTATTAAAATATGGAGTTTCATACTCAAAGTCATTGCATAGAAGATAAAAACGTGCTCTAGATTTATTCTTATACTATTTTTCCCTTTTTAATGGGCTTATTTTCTAATTTCATGTGACACTAACCCTAATTCAATGAAATTGGAATTCACCGCGTTTACTATTAAAATTTTTGTCTCTTACCTCTCTTTGGTTATTTTAGGATTTTTTGTAGCCATTTTGGTGCAGCGGTAGTGTTTTTGACTACAAAAAGGTCGCATGTTCGCATATCAGTTATAGAACAATGATTTTTCAGTTACTAACGCAAAAGCGATAGCGAAAATTTATGCCGAATTCCTAAATACATAAAATACAAAAAATATCGCATAGAAAGTCAACGGAGAAAATAATCAAAAAGACCTTCACAGTTCAGTGGACATGAGCTTGTCTTGCAATTTGAAGGTGCATTTCGATTACATTATGGAACAAGAAAACAAGGTTGTGACAACGGATTCTGATAGAGGAAAAAGAGTTATCAAGAGCTGAATGAAAATTTTAATAAATAATTTCTCGTTTAAATACCCAACTTGGTACTGATATTTTATTCATACATTTTATACAGTTTTTTTTTGTTCTGCGACTTATAGTGAGATTTGACGTAGAATATGGAACAGTTTAGCACCAATTCAGAAAAAGTACGAAACTGAAAAATGAATTTTAAGTTTTGACTTATTTCTGGCGTCTATGTTTAGTTTAGAGTTCTGGTGTACTCATAGAATTTTATGACAACAATTTTTGCAGAACATTTTGACACGTTAAACTCGTTTTACCCTTCTGCACAAAAGGGACGAAAAAACCTCTATATTGTAGAGGTTAAAATGTTCCCCAAAAAAGTGTCTCGTAGATGAAGTAACACATCCAATAACATTTAAGGATCACATGTTTTCCAATGCGGATTCATCATAAGTATGTGCAACAGGGCGAAATATTGACGCCCCTCTTAAATGACCACCATACGTAAACTTCTGTTGTCCGTTGTCAAAACCTTCCTTTTTTGTGTTTTCCGTCGCTCTGGAGAAATTCAACATCAATATTTTTTCACTATTCGTAATGAAATTAGAGTTTCTACAGCTAATTTCGATTACTAATATCCCAATTGTCATTTCAATTGCTCATTTCAAATGGGCTGTTAAAATAAATGTAGCGCCATCTAGTGGATGATAGTAGTATATAACTCGATTAACATTACATTCCCTTAACATTAACATCAACCTTCAAGAAGACTACATGAGAATTATGGTGAATTATGGTGGTGCGAGTAAAGTTGCCGCAATAATCGGTTGCATGTCGGAACGAAGTCTAGTACAATTTAATCTTAATGATTATCTCCTCAGCCTCCTCTAAATGTAAAACAACATTAAATATGACGGAAAAAGTCGAAAATTTCAAAACTACGTGAAGAGTCACTAGAAATCACAAAATGAAGACAAGTATAATCCATAATTTGGAAATAATACATAATGCAATCGCCAATTTACTTAAAGAACTAAACTGTAGTTCGGAAACAAGAACTCAGTATGGAAGGCACCAAACAAGTCCACATTTAACATCTCCTCCTACCAATCTTTGATATACGATACATTCACTCAATATAATGATTTTATTAATTAATAATTTTATTAATTAATATAATACTACTAAATACCAGATATTAATTAATAATGTTTTCAAATTCTATTTCGAACACATAATAATTTTTCTATTAAAATTTCCTGCGATTGAAAAATTGGCGTATATCCAATCAAAAAAAAAAAGGAGACGGAACACATATGTTCCAACTATCGTGGTATTAGTCTTATTACCATTTCATTTAGAAGGTTAAAGGCGGGCACTTGCAACATTGAAGTGTAGACTCCAGAACGACCAACGCATTACTAATCCGTACTTATTTGACGATGGAGAGTAGACTTAACTTCCAAAGTTGTCTTGTTATCTAACGCGGACAGCAGAACATAGTTCAAGGGGTTTAATAAAGCATCTTTCACCTACCATGCAAGGTGCGGCCATGCACATTAACGATCAATAACCAAATTAACAATTGAATCCAGTTCAATGGAAACAATGTATATATCTACCCCAGCCGAACTTCCACTCGGCTTGTTATGTTTATTGAGAACAAATCATGATTGATTTTGCTGTCGCCGCAAGTTATTCGCCGATGAAAAAGTTATAATATATATTTGTTTAACGTATAAGCAAAATAATTATTGTTTTTTTCTTTACTTTATTATATGTAGTTATTGTGTATTATACGATAAACTCTCATTACACAGTTTGTTTGTTCTATTCTTTCGACCAAAATATTTATTTGAAATAAAATTTTTTTTAGATAATTAAATTTTGTGTAAGCCTTTAGAAATAATAAATAAAAGTAAATTCCGAGAATTTAGATTCACAGAACGCTGAAAGCTTTTCTAGCTCCTTCTCTTTTTTGATTATGACAATTTGCTTGAATGTATCGGGATATTTAATTAAAAAAAAAAATAAAAAAAACTTCATGAGAGTTTAGTGGCGAATTATGAGAAAAGAAAAACAAGGAAGGCTTTATTAAAAAATGGGGATAATGTTTAATTTTAGGGTTTTTAATATATTCTGATGATGTCTTATTATATATTTTATATATAGAGTTTCTTTTAATAAATCTAAGCATTATGAATAAACTACCAGGGTTTCTTTTTTAATTTTTGTACAACTAAATTATTAATAAACGTTTTACATATATATTTTTGTTTTAATTTTGTTGTTTTATATATAGATATAGTAGATAATTAAAATGTAATAAGTTTCGTGTTTATGAAGGTAGTTAGGGAGGACGCGGTTTTGAAAAAGAACATGGTATCCTGTGTGTATAATCTGGTATATTGTAGTGAAATTATTGTATTGTGTTTCTAATTCTTCTATGTGATTCTTCTTTTCTTTAGAACAAAAAGCGCAATTGAAAACAAAGTGTGGATGGGAAACAACGGAACTTGCAATTAAAGAAATGATAAGCGCTAGTACTTACCAAAAATTCAGCAGCAAATTCTTATGATTATTATTGTATGGATGTTTTATAAATTCTATTCAGCTAATTTGGGGGTGTTTTCTTAGAGACAGCAACATTTACGAGATACATATGGGATGCGATTTAAGTAGTGCTTCATGATCATGACGAAGTTGATGTTGATGTAGTTGTTGATGCTGATGTTATGTGGTTTATGTTGGGAGGATAGATAATATTAAATGTTTCTTTATTATGTTTAAGCGCTTTTCACTAAGCTTTCCCTATATGATGAGTGGATCTTTTTTATTACATTTGTTTTTGTGTCTGTCGGTCGGTTTCTGCCGATGGTTTACTTTTTCAAACGTTTTGAAGTTGTGGGGCCCGTCGTTGTTGTAGCGGGCCTTATTCATTATATTACCACAGAATTTTGAGTTTGCATTACATTACCACCACCACTGTCGCCTGAACTCTGATTGGTTTGATCGAGACGTCTGTAATTTTGGAATGTTTTCCACTCTCCCGTGTTATAATCCAAACGTATATGAGACTCCACTAAACATAGAGCAGTTTGGCCATCCTCTTGTTGAACCTTTTCCTAAAAGTAAACAGATGAATATAAAATGATTGAAATATTGAACGGCGGGAATATGTTTCAGCCTTATACATGTGACGACTTCAGCGATCGATGGTGTTAAATATAATCTATAATGCACTTCTGGGAACCGACATGATCGATCATTATTTTTAATTACTTGTAACATCTAACGTAAATTGCAATAAATAAACAATTTTCATAAAAAGGAGAATGCAATCAACATACAATTATATTGTATATACATGTAAGTAATGTATAATCGCATGTGTTAAAGCAATGAAGAAATACTGCACTGTTTTGTATTCAATGGAACAAAAAACAAACCAGCAAAAATATATTTTTGAAAACTGATTCGTAAATGGATTCTAATAAGTCCAGCTTTAGATTGATTCTTGAAAAAAAAACCTCTTTGTTCTATGTTAATATTTGATATTTTTAATTTCAGCGTGAAAGTGGACTACGTCGGTCCCTGTTTTCTTATAACTACCATTATCCTTGTGAGTTACTGCTCAGATGAAATTTTCATAATCAAAATCTTTAGTCAAAATGGTTGCAAACAAATTTTAATTCTAGAAAATATGGATGCAACCAAGATCGGTCAGGCAAATTCCTAGCCAGCGGAAATCGACTTCAAATTCTAATATCTATACATTTCCGTCTATCTGCCTCTCATTTGAAGTCGATTTCCGCGCGCTAGGAATTCATCTTAAACCCATGGATTCTTGGAGAAATGTTCTTAGTATTTTTCGCAGATTAAGTTTTTGTCTGACGCTTTGTGCGAAAAAATTGACCCGCCCTAATATGTGTTGTCAAGTTCTTACGTTTTTAAATTCTATGGTTTTTTAGTCAAATTGTCTCAAATTTTGACCAATAAAATCAAAATACGACGAATTTCGCAAGATATAAAATAAATCTCCAGGCGCTATATATTTGTCTCAAAGAAAAGTACATAAATGCATTCCACCACAAAGGCCCAATGGAGGAAGTACTAACCTCTGTTTCACCCAGTTTGATAACAATCACATTTTCCGAATTCGGTCTGGGATTTTCACGCATACCAGCCATAAAGCCCAAAATCAAAGCTTTATCGGGGCGGGAGACACGATTAGCTTTCCGGAACATTTCATGAGCTTTATGAACGTGTTCATTCTGAAAGAAAGCAAACAGTTGTTATAGACATGAAAACAAATTCCAATTGAAATTATAAATCTTGGCGGTGGTCTTACCGACAGCGATAATCCTTTACGCTGCGGTGCAGCTTGTTGCTGCTGCTGTTGTTGTTGCTGCTGTGGCATTTGAATAATATGGGTGCGCTGTATGCCGCCCGTACTTGTTTGTTGCAATTGTATTTGTTGGGGTCCCGCCGCTGCAATGCCGCCCGTTGTTGTTGTCGTTATTAAACGCTGTTGTGTTGTTGCAGGTTTTTGTTGTAATACAATTTGCTGTGGGCGTAATTGTGTTGTTTGTTGCTGTTGTTGCAAGGCCGGCTGCGTAATTATGGTACGTTGTAACTGATTGGACTGTTGTTGTTGCGTCTGCACCGGGGTGGTTTGCACTTGTACCAGTTGAGGCTGCTGACCCGGTCGCTGGATCAGTGTCAAACCACCAGGTAGGGTTGTCGTTAGGCCACTTTGCACGCTTGTCATCACGGGTCTGATAATGGTTTGTTGCGAAGGTTGCTGAAACGATTGAAAATAAACGATTTAGAAGCTGATGATTCAAATGAGCGCATGATCTTCTTCATACTCACATTTGTTATTAAACTCGTTGTTGCCTGTGGTTGCTGCTGCACGATCATGTGCTGTTGTGTTGGTATCAGTGTTGTCAACTTTTGCGTGCCCTGCGTCGTCTGTTGCGGTTGCTGTTGTTGCAGTGTTATAGTCTGAGGTTGTTGTTGCATAGTCGAGGCTGCTGATGTTGTCTTCACAAGTCCAGGCGGACCAGCCGCAGTTGTCATAAGCGTTGTAGCACCAGAGCCAAGTGTTTGCAGACCACTGACATTGCTAATGGGGATCTGCTGATACATGTCACCACCGATATTTCGCAGGATCACACCTTTCTGTGTCAGAATAATCGTCTTGTTTTTAACATTTGCATTGCCAGAGGCAGACTGCGCGGACACCGTGGTGGCATTACTGCCAGGTTGCATAAGAACCTGCGTCAATTTAGGTTGTTGCGTAGCGGTATTATTGGAGACCAAAGTATGCTGTTGTTGCTGCAGTTGAGCTTGCATATGTTGTTGCTGGGCAGCGTGTGATGCGGGTTGTATGGTGACGGGGCGATTAGGCAGTTGTACATTCTGTATATTCAACAGTGTCGGCTGTGTTGAGGTGGACGTTGAAGACGATGAGGACGCTATTAAAGGAGGTGGATTGCTACTACTTCCGCCAACAATTTGTTGTGTGGTCGGCTGTTGTTGTTGTCGTATGACGACGGAAGAAGTGGGCGACGTCTTCAGGAGGATCTTCGTGGATGTGGGCGTTTGTGGAGTAGAGGGTGCAGTTTGGTATGTGGCTTGTTGCTGACGTTGTGGCGTAAATGTGGTTAATGTGGGTAAGGTCTGTTGTTGCTGTTGGTGTGTTGGCTGTTGCTGTGTCAATATGTATTGTGTTGTGGTTGTGGGCTGCTGTTGCTGTATTATTTGAGTTTGTTGTTTTTGCTGCTGCTGTTGTTGTACATGATGTTGTTGATTACTTTGCTGCTGTTGTTGTAGTTGTTGCTGCTGTTGCTGGGCCCTCTTGGCTGGCTGTATTATTGTCTGCGATATTATCACGGGGCCACTGTTTGTTGCACTCTTCAATTGGCTCAAAGGCATTGATTTTATAGCCTGAGCTGTTTGTGGCGTAGCATTTTGCGTGGATGCGGTTGCGGAGGCCAATTGTTTCTGTCGTAAGGCTGCCGTTTGCGAAGGTGTCGATGCCAAAATAACTGGCGTAGAACTATTAATCAATATTGGCTGCTGCTGAGCCTGATGCTGGCTGGATTGTGTGACCTTACCCGTTTTCGTGGATGTTATTTTCACCGAGATATTGTTAGGCAAATTGGCCAAAGGATTGTGGGTAGCTGTGTTAGCCGCATTGCTTACGGGACGCATTGGCTGTTGTTGTGTTATAATGGTTCCGGGTTGTGGTGCGTTACGCACCAGCGGCTTTATTTCCAATTTCTCCATTTTTATGGGCGTGGTTGGTGCATTCTGCTGCCTCACTGTCAACGTTTGTTTCTGCTGCTGTGGCGAAGTGCGTATAATAACATGCTGGGTTGGCTGCTGCTGAGTTGCTGTAGACGTTGTTGCTGTTGTTTGAATCTGTTGTAATGTAGGCAATGCGGTCTGTTGTTGTATAATAACCCTTTGTTGTGGCTGCTGCTGTATTTGAGTTTGATGTTGCTGTTGCTGCAGGCGTTGACCTAAAGTTTGTGTCTGGGTGTGTTGTGTTAATGGAGGAGGGTCCAATTTCTCCACTTTAATATTGGCCGGTACTAAAATCTCCTCACTTTCAATTTTAATCTCCTGTTTAATACGCTTGTGGACATGATTTAAATTATTGCTGGTGGTGCTGCTACTGTTTGTCTGTTGCTGCTGTTGTTGTGGCTGTGGCGGCTGCTGCAGCACCGTAATTGTGGATTTCTCCGTTGCAGCCTGTTGCATTATAGTGCTTATAAGTTTCTGGGTATTCGGCTTCGAGTCCTCCATCTGATTGGCAGCATTGACATTGTCCAAGATACCTGAAGGTGTATTTTGGGTGTAGCTCAACGAAGGCGGAGCATACTCTGGCGTGGTTGTATTTGATTTCTCCGCTGGCTTAGTGACAGTTGTCTGTGTGATATCAGGTTTGATATCTTCCTTGGAGTCTGAGATATGACCACCTTCATCCGCACTGCTGCTTTGGCTTTGATTGAGATTTGTTTCGGTTTTAATTTCAAAACTATTGTTTGCCGAGGTGGGTGTCGTTGGTGTAGTGGCCTCCTTACTACCAATCTGGCTGGCGGCGCTGTTGTTATTGGCGCTCGAAGGCGATGTACTTTCTGCGGTAGCAGGCACTGCGGCAGCAGCAACAAGTGCAGCCTTTTGTTCTTGTTTCCTAGCTTGTTCCTCCAGTTGTTGTTCACGTTTACGTTTTTTGGCAGCTGCATAACCAAGAGGTTGTTCGGATAGCTCAATCAGTTTAATGCCACCATCTTTACGTCCTGCTGGCGTACGACTCATATTTGGACGCTGCGCATTGGCGGCATTAATACTTGGACTTCGAAAGCCCGATGTTGGCACCCGGGAGGGTATACCTTTGAGAGGAGTTGTATCTGTCATCTTACGGGGCATACCGCGAGATCTTAACGGTATGGTGGGCGCAGAAGTTTTCTTTAGAGAGGATTGCGCATCGGCAGATTTGTGTAAGAGCTCAGTACGTAAAGCGGCACTTTTTGGTTTGCGTTTGATAGTGAAATGCTTAACGGTGTTGGGTTGCTGTCCAACCTAGAAATAAAGGAAAATGTTAGCTTAATTCAACCAAGAGGTATTTTTTGGGCGTCGGATTTTTTACATATTCGGTTCTTGAAATAAGAAGGGCTACGATCGATAGTCTAAAGATTAAGTGCAAATCACAGCAACTCACACTCCTGCTCAAGGCCTAGTTGAATTCGTATACAATAAAACATAATCCAACTACACTAGATGTTATGAAAGTTGAATTTTTGCGCTTCAAATTCAAGAGAGAACCAAAAAATCCGACTGTTGTGTAGCTGAACAGTTCTAACTCACCACAGATATCAAGGCATTCTTATTGAGATATTGACACTCCAGCGGCAGCATACCCAAATCACTGTGTTTGGCAACCAATTTGCGTAAATCATTGACCATGTCGGTGAATATGGGACGGGTATCCTCATAGTCCGAGATCTCTGTATTGAGCGAGCTGGTCGCTGGAAATGTTTTCATACTTTCGGCCAGCATGGACACCCATAGTTCAGAGTCTAGACCAGCAACTTCTATGACTTCTTCTAACTCGGCTTTCCACTGCACACAGCACACAGCAAATATCAAATGTAGTATCACAATGAAAATATAGAGAACAAAACCAACTTTTTCTTAGAATAACAAAACAAAAACAACACTTTAATTGCAAAGGTAATAATAATAAATAAAAACAACTAAATTTGGAGATCTCTCTCTCCCCCTGAAGTGGCGGGAAAAATACAACACTGAATATTTGTCAGCAAAAAAAGAGATCCACATACAACAATAAGAAAAACAAATCAATTCCACTTTGATACAAGGGTTTCCACTTGAAAATACTTGGTTTTCTTGCCGATAACTTTATTCACACTTTAATATAAGCTTTGATTCAAGGAAAATACAGTATTTGCTTTTATATTGCACTTGTTTGAACGGGATATTTTATTTTTTTCGTATTCTTCACCAACACCATTTATGTTTTCTTATTGTTGTTTTTGTTGTTGGTGGGTCGTTGGTATTATTGTGTGGTTTGTTGGACTATATGTGTGTGTGGTTGGTTGTATGACTTAACGAAACTTGATTTTTTTTCACTATTTCACCAACAAGGAAAATTTTTTGTGTTACCTCTTCGACAAGACGACGCGGAATATGGAAAAAACTTAGTAATAACTTTAGTTTCACTTGTGTCTGGAGATCGGGAAAGCACTCCTTGATGTTGCGCAACACTTCCTTGTTCAATTGGGAACATATTGAACCACTAATCCACGAATCATTTGATGTTCCGAGTTTATTATGCAGCCACAATGATGTGTCGCTGTCCCGCACATTCGCCATCTTTCAACTAAAAAATAAAAAAATGCTTCTTCTTCTTGAATATTTCAACTGAACTGGTGACATTTTTTCTTTTGCATAGTTGTATTTTTCAAACATTCAATTCGGTAAAGTAACCGAATCAAAAAGCGTTCCGTACTACGTATGCCAACACCATGAGCGACGCGTGAATACGTACGGTTTGTTGTGAGCGTACTAATCTTATGCTGTGTTGCCATTGTAGCCATTTTTGATCTAAAGTTTCGTTTTTATTTGGCCGGAACATCCAACCGGTTTTATTCCATTTAGCCATAAATAAGTTGTTAATTGTCTTGCTATAACATCTAGCCATTTTATTTATTTGTATAGAGTTATTAAACGTATAGCTAATTAATGCATTACTTAATCTTTCATCGGAATCCTATACATTTAAATATCATACTGAATTGTAAATAGCATTTTAAATGTAATATTTAAATATCGCTATTACCAACACACTATCTGACTTTAACTTAAATATTCTACAATAATACATCGATAGTCAGGGAATTTCCTAAAAAATCAACAAAAACACAATTTTCTAGTAAAGATAAAAAGTTAGGTTTTGGGTGGGATATGTTCATTCTTTAAAACTTTCTATCAGCCCAAAGTCGATTTACAAATGTCAATTTTGTATGGGATCTGACATTTGTAAAATGTTACTTATATCATTTCAGCTCGATTTCTCGTGCAGTCTGAAAAATCATTAGTTCGACTTTAGCTCGCAGATTCCATAAAATTTTGTGTAAATAAAATAAATCAATAATTGCAAGGCATTACGTTTTCCACCCGCTCTTGGTTTTGAGACACGCCTTTTGATTTGGTTGCCCTATTGGAATGAACGTTTATAAAATACAACTCTGCAAAAGAAAAAACTGTCACCACTTCAGTTGACATATTAAGAAGAAGCATTTTTTATTTTTTAATTGAAAGATGGCGAATGTGCGGGACAGCGACACTGCATAATAAAATAATAAACTCGGAACATCAAATGATTCGTGGTTCAATAACAAGGAAATTTTGGACATCAAGGATTCCTCTCCCGATCTGCATTCAATAGTGCAACTAAATTACTAACTTTTTTTCCATATTCCCCGTCGTCTTGTCACTTTCATTGTTGGTGAAATAGTGAGAAAAATAAAGTTTCGTTAAGTCCTACAACCAAACACACATACATAGTCCAACACTATAATACCACTAACAACAATAAGAAAACATAAATTGTGTTGGTGAATATGAAGAAAAATAAAATACCATGTTCAAACTAGTGCAATACAGAATGAAATACTGCATTGTCTTCAAATTAAAGTGTCAATGAAGTATTCGACAAAAAAACCAAGTATTTTCAAGTGGAAGTGGCTGACGTACATTCGGATATACAACAAAAATACATTTTTTCCGGATTTTGTAATTTGTTTATATATAGATTAGAGTAGTGAACTTATGCCCAGTTTCTGGGTGGGAATTTAAATACCTTATTTAGTTAAATGACGTAAAACATATGCTGTCAGCGATTTTGCTTTATCCAAATGATGTGAATATAGGTGATGGAATCAGTTTATGGCCACAGGTACTTTGGTCATATCTCCAAAGCTGAATTGAGGGGAGAAATAAAATTAAATTTACTTTCTCTAGGCGCATCCATAGGGTGTGAAGATGAATTCATAAGTTAAATACGTCCCGCAACCAAGACGCAAACCATTTTGTATTTTCCGCTTCAATAATTTGAGTGCATCAAATCAGTTAAAATTCCAAAAACGATATAATGTGACATTAAAGAGCCGATATTTCGAAAGCTACGATATATGAATCTGTTATTCCGTTGGTAATTATTTAGCAATTGACAAGCAAAATATTCCAAATTCCGTTTGAGATCGTAGTTATATAGCATTCAAGATATCTCCGATATCTCGAACACTAGAATAAATGAATCGGGTAGTCCAAAAACAATTATTTAGCCATCGATAAGTAGAATATTTGTCAAAAAGACATGAAGCATATAATTGCAATTTTAATGCAAAAATAGTTTTAAATACGTTGCACAAGCTAAATTGACTTGTGTCTTGTGTGTGTTTAACTTACGAATTTATCTTCACACCCTTTGGCATCCGGACCTGAGGACTATTGTCAAGGGAAAATATACTGGTCCGACATCTATCCGATTATGGCGATAACCATATTCGTATGTTGTCCGGGTGTTATTAGCATATTTCAAACGCAAAATAAAAAGTGTCGCTTTACGTACTGAATTAACTCTTACAATTCTCCGACGTAGTATTCTCTGAAGATTGCGGCATGGCCCGCAAGAAATTTACTTATCAAATCAACAGTGTCGATGAATATAAGAAATATATCAAAATTGATCACACAGACAACTCTTACCAAACGTCTTGTAATCTGAAGGTGCTGAATTCGGTTTCAGGCCGGCGCACTAATAAAATTCACCCATCATAAATAAGAGTTTCTGCAGCTACACACTACATCAAAAATTGTCACACACTACACATTTTGACATCACACTACACATTTCGACATCACACTACACACTGTTCAACGCCGAGGGAAGAAATTAACATAAATTCAGCGCGTACAATTCAGACTTAAGGATTATCCCTTCAGCTCCCAGTAAAGCTGCTATAACAACAACAATTCCGGAATATACTCCGCCTTCGTTGAGCTATGCCTAAAATACACCCTCGGGTATATTGGTCAATAGCAATGCTGCTAACTAGATGGAAGACACCACGCCAATTACTCAGTTCGGGAAAGCTCACCTTGATGTTGCTCTTGTGCAACATTTCTTTGTTCAATTGGGAACATATTGAACCACGAATCGTTTGATGTTTCGAGATTATTATGTAACCACAATGATGTGCCTTACAATCACTATTCGGGGAAATAAATATGTTACAAGAATATACATTTTTTTAGAAAATACCATAAACGAAAATATGGAATTATTAGAGTTACTAGATCTATCGAAATTGAACAATAAGGAAGATAAGTCGTAAAATACCAAAACACCTAATGTGTCCACCACCCAAGAGTATTTATAGGGGCGTTATTCAGATTATTATATTATGACGACGGAAGCCTACAATTTAAACAGGCGCCCTTTATTATTGTTGTCACATTCACTAAATTCCTACTTGTGTTTAGGAAATTAGTGCGAGGTTATTCATAGAATTTTGCACAAATGTTATCATAGGCGTATTGTTGGAAGCGACTAGTTTGTTAGTTTTTTCCTACGAGCCCAACTTTTAATAATACTCATCTGTCAGATATATTTTGTTACGCTAAGGTTTATATTTGATTAGAGCAGCTCTCTATTTTTTAGTATAATAATACATTTTTTATTACAATAATAACGATCCTCGACGACTATTAAATATGGTAGATTTTGTGGGACCATAAGGCTGTTCGCAAGCAAACAAGTGTCAGAATATTAAATTTCGTACAGTGGCAGTGAAACCAAAAAAAGAATTGCAAGGGTGTTCACAAGCTGTAATTGAAAATAAATTTAAAAAATTTCGTTTTGAGGTGAAGGAAATGACAATTTCGTGTGATTTTTTTACATGCATTTCTTATGGAAACGAAATTTTCGTGAGTGCCGTTAACCCATTACCGCCATATGTCCACACATCAGAACAACTGTTTAAGGCCAGACGTATGACCAACAGTTTTCTTTGGGTTTTATTGGCTCAATGTACCATTTTTCGGATCGTTATAAAACGCGGCTGATGAAGGTTGCTACATTAAAAAACTTCAATATTTTTTGAATTTATATAGTCAATCCACCCATTTTTTTTTTAAATTTAAGTACAACTTTCTGAAATAAAAAATGTGTTGCAGCCTTCATCAGCCACCTTGTATATCTCGGTTACTGTGCCCTTTAAGGCCCATTCGGACAGAGGCGACACGACAGTCAGAAGTCGCTGTGACAATAGTGCTGTCTCACTCGTTATTGATTGAATGTGTGAGACGGCATTGTTTGTCTGAATTAAGGCAACAACAAATTTATGGAGTAGTTTTTTAACTCTACTAAATAATTCTGTATATGCATTTATTTAATTTAATATATATTTAGTTTTCTAATTATACTACAATATTATTGAGTAGTTTTTTTAGCCATGTTAAAAAAATATTTGAATTACAAGTTCAAATAAATAAATCTAATCAAATACAAGTAATTTTTTGAATGGTAAGCAAAATATATGAGATTTGACAGATACGGTTACAATTGAATGACACAAATTCAGTCAGCTGGGCTCCTGCTTTCACCTGATATAAATACTCCTTGGCCTGAATAATCTATTTATTAAAGTGTAAACAGCCCTATACAACCGCCACGCGTAGCGCATTTTAATTAGGCGGACGCTTGAAATCGAATTATCGATTCCGCCGTCTGTGTGAAAACGCCATAAAATATATCAAAACAATTCAATATTTTTGTGGTGTTATTGACCCACAACCCCGTCGCACCACAGTAAAAATCTACGCCATGGAGGACTTTAAATTAGACGAATCGTCGAAGCAATCGCAGCCCAAAACTATGTCTAAGTCAGCAAAATTTTTAATTTTTGCGACTGGTGGTGTTGGTGTCGGTCTTTCCGTGATATGTGCATCTTTTGTTGCTCCTGCATTTCGCCGCATTTGCTTGCCTTATGTTCCCGCAACCACAGAACAAGTCAACAATGTTTTAAAATTCCTGCCTCGCAACTCTCCAAAGAACAGACTACTCGATATAGGATCGGGCGATGGAAGAATAGTCATAGGTGCATTTTACTCCACTTTGGTTATGATTGCATAATACTCAATAGTCATATGTCATTTGCAGCCACAGCCAAACAAGGAATACAATCAGATGGTGTCGAGCTGAATCCTTGGCTGGTGATGTGGTCACGTTTATCCGCATTGCGAGAAGGTGTAAGTGCGAAAACAAAGTTTTTCCGCAGAGATTTGTGGAAGTTTAACTTGAAATCTTATGATTATGTGATTATTTTTGGAGTAGAACAAATGGTGAGTGTGCAAGAACATTTAGGAATGCCTTTGGTCCGAACACTAATACTTCCATCTGATTTATAGATGAAAGATTTGGAGACGAAACTGATAGCAGAAGTACCAAATTCTAAAGTGATAGCCTGTCGGTTCCCGCTGCCTACACTGGAACCCATTAAGGTCATAGATGAAGGAGTAAATACAGTATGGTTCTATGATCTTAACAAAACTTCAACCGCCTCCAGCCAACAGACCACATCCAATAGTAGCTATAGTGGGTAAATTATAAAAGTGCGTTTTTTATTTTACGTTTCGTTTATTTTTTGAAAAAATAATAAAAAGATTGTGATTTAAATGCATTTTTTGACGGCTGACAAAGGAAACACATTGCAAAATTGTTTGTTTTGTTTTCATATAAATGTATAAGAGTAAAGAAGGTGTCCTAATAAGGACACTAATATCTAAAAATTGATATAAATACTACTGTTAAAATTGAAGAATACGCTTTTTCAAACAGCGTAACTTTTGTATTTGTAAGAATCAATTATAAAAATCTGCAAATAATATACAGCTAATGTACGAAATTTTGGGCGGGCGGGTATTTCAACAATTTCGGGCGAAGGATTTCCAAGTGAATGTGTTAAGCGTAGCGCTAGGGCGTATATCGGTCTAGAAACATAGGTATTTATGGAGCAGTAATTTTAGTGCGGTTTGAGAGATAGCAAAAATAACGCGAAGGAGATTCCACTTTGCCATGTACTATTAGAACTACTCAATTTCATAGTTCAAATATGTAGCTAGAAACGTCTACCGAAATAAATAAAATTCTGTCCGTCACGAACAATTTCAGTGAAGCCTAACTTCATGTAGAATTGTAAAAGTTCCAGTCCAGCATCTTTAGCTGGCAAACGTATATGAACACCAAAACATCCGTTAGCTCTCAGGGTGGCCAAGAGAACTGTTATTAAACGTTTAGCTACGCCGTAATCTGGGGTTAAACAATGTTCCAATACCGCCGAAGTCATTACGGCTGGGAATGAACTAATAACTTCAGGTGGACATTGCGGCTCGTAAGTATGAAACTCCATAATCATGGATCGTAGAATATCATTAGTCCTCTCAGAATTAGTGGCAATATCCTTAACCTGTTCTTGTAAACTTTCTGGATATTTCTCTTTCATCTCCGGGATCCAACACATGAGTGCATTGCGAGAAAATGCATTGAAATCCAATGCAGCCGCAGCATAGCCAACCACCTTATCGGATGAATCCACAGCCACGATACAAAATTCAGGATGTAATGTGACGAATGGACCTATAATACTGTCGGCAATTAGATCCGTAAATTTTGCGTTTAATTCCAAGGGAATTGTTTTCTCTTCCGTAGCAGGTTGAGGTGCAACTAAAGACAAGAATCCTTGGGTGCAAACCATATTTATGGCCACTTCGTCCATTTGATTATAAGGGCGCATAGTATGGTAATCTGTTGTCGGTAGGTCGGGCAACTTATATACAAATAAGTCGTTACCTTGGTCGATAGGCATAAGTCTCTGTAGATCTGCAATAAGACCACCGCGAAATACCCATGGTTCTTGATCGCCAGACATAAAGGCCTCCTTCCAACCTTTACTGAACCCTGTAAGGGAAGCAATACCGTTAAAGTAAAATACGAATAAAGAGAACAAAGTTAAAAACTTACATGTATAACTTCCTTGTGTATAGCCAAAAACATTGGCAGGAAAATGACCCAAACTAAGCCACTTAATAAATGCATCTAGAAGCGACAGAGCTGATGCTATATCCCATACGTAAGAGAACAGGTCGTGGCATATCTCTTTATTGTCACAAAGGGCAACTTTTCGTAGCAGCCCATGTACGGACTTACATAACCTTGAAAAGTATTCAGATCTTTGCATCCATTCTGCAACCTCAGGCTTCGTCGCAGTTCCTGCCTGGCCTGTCGGTAATTTTGTGGACTTATCTTCCAACAACACATGAGCATTGGCTTTAAGCCAGTTGAATTCATTGAGCAGCTTAAAACCACGGGATCCATGTTCAAATGGTAGATAAAATAAGTCACATAGGAAATACAAGTCTTCAGCATTAATTTTTGAATTTTCAATCGGTGCTCTTAAAGGAAATTAGGTTAAATATTTAAAGGGACTATGTGTAAAAATTCGCAACTTACTTCTCCACTTCTGACATTTCGGCATTTGATATGGATATGGGAGATGACTCCACACTTTCCACCTGCATGGTATTCTGAAATGAAAGAAATTTAAAATATACCAAAGGTTTTTGCTAAAAGACTTACATTTATGTCACTGTTGGAACTTGTGTCAGCCATAACAACATCTTCGTTTGTACTGGGAGCCACAGCTTTGCCACAATCATCTTTGGGAGATGTTTGTGAGGTTAAACTGCTACTACATTCCATGGGTTCATTGCCAGCACTGACAGGGCTTAGGTTATTATCGTCAGCCATTGCATCTATGGACAAAACTTCTACAGGCTTCTCTTCTATAGCGACATCTTCTTCCAACTTGTCGTTTACAGTCTCAAGGACCTCGGATATTATTTCCTTATCACTATTTGCGGAAGTCTCTTCCGGTTTGACCGGAAATTCTTCTGCCTTCAACGGTGCTGGAATCTCATCGGCATCACGCATATCATCACTATCAGTGTCCGTATTAACTTCCTTGGATACCATAATAGGCACGGACACTATGGAAATGGGTATCTTTTTCGGCAATTCTATATTAGACGCCGCAGATGTCGGTATAGGATTGATAATATCCTCGTTGGTCACCACTTTGGTGGGTGAAACCAATGAATTCATAACAGCATTTGATATGGGATTAACGGATGACGAATTGACAGTACTGCAAACATCAGCCAGTGCCTGTAGTTGTGTGGTGTTTACTTGTGGCACTGTCCCAGTTTTTGCATTTGTTGACGTTGTAGTTGTGGTTGTTAAGCTCATACAAGTATTTATGGAGGGGATTATAGGTATAATAGGCATTACGACTGGAATGGAAGATATAATCTATTCAATGATTGATGTGGGCCATTTTACTCAGTTTTTACATACGTGTTACTTGGGGTTGCGGTTTTGTTATCGGTCCCCAGGCCTCTTTCTCAACGAAAAATTCGGGCAACCATTCCGTTATGGCATTTCTGTAATTTTTAAGAAAACAGTAAACAATTGCGAAAGCTCATCAACATTAGAAAACTTACTTTAGTGCCATGCGAGGGTGATACATGTTTTTCGAAAGACAGCAATCCACTGGTAGATCATCAGATCCAATATCGTCGTCGTTTTCTGTTTCTAGTTTGATATCAGCCGATATTGAACCTGAAATATATGCAGTCAATTAAACTATAATAATTGGAATTGGATACATACTGTCATTTCCAAACACTTACTGTTTACTTTTGAGTCTAAACTGCATCTGGACCAGTAGGCTAACGTATGTACCGCTATAGTGTTGGCATGGAATTCACAATTCGGATTGGTCATAACGCCTCGTAAGTGGGGTATCAATTCGGGTGATCGGCCCGAATATGGACCCAAAAACACCCTCTTCTGGTCGTAGTCATTGGCATGTAAGTTATCCCAAATGACCGGTGGTCTGCGTAAGACTTCTGTAATTTCTTGTATAGACTCGACAGAAATTACCTTAGATATCACCTTATCGCCAGTCCACATAATATCGATGTCATGATTGAGTTTAGAACCCAAGGTATTCAAATATTCGGAATCATGGACAGAAGGCACAGCGCGTGAACTGCAATATTGAGTTGGACAGAAGAGAAAGCGAGGATTGCCTAGGTGAGTGTAGATCTCATTGGTAACCGAAACCTGCGCATTAGCAAACGTCTGAAAGACCTCCTTATCTCCTTTGGATAATTCAGATTCAATATCATCGAAGAGCAAGGCGAAAGCTCCACAACCAAACTGAGAGACTTGATCTAACTTGCGCTTCAATGTAAGCAATTCCTTTTGGCTGCTGTAAGTCATGTCCAATCCGGGAGATAAAGCATAATAAAAGGTAACACCATGCTCCTTAGCAGCCGCTATCAAACCTGTTGTTGAGTAAATGAAAGAAGTGAACTAGTTCAAACTGAGAGATCGCACTTTTATTGCCATTACTAACCCGATAAATGATCCGCCTCTTCAACAGTATACAATTCTCGCCAGTATGCTCGGTGTTTGTAATCATCTTTTGGAGCATACACATAAGAGTCCATACCCCATTTCTTGAGCCTGAAAGAGACATTAAGTCACATTCCGCCAATCTACTCGTGTGACATCTGCTTCAAACTTACTTTCTAAACAAGTCCTTTCTCTGTTCGGTCGTCCAGGGGCGTCCGTAGAAACCCTCAATGACACCGCATATGAAATTTGGTTTCTTTTGTTCATCATTATTTCGGTTGTTGGATGCGGAGGAATTGTTGAGGTCATGAGGTGTTTCGCACTCTTCCATATTCTTGTTTGCTGCTATTGAGTCCTGATCCAATGAATATGACCGCAGAAAATTGCAAATTCGGTCGAAGCACACTTTTCTTATTTATCGCTAATAAAACTTAGTAATAATCTATAATCTTTTTATTTTATTTCAGTATAAAATCAAATATAAACTATTTTCTATTTTTGAGTCCGGTAAATGAATGTGTGCAATATAGTGAATAGTGTTAGTCGACTTCGATTTGAGACGAAAATCGACTTTGTTCTCCAAAAAACGACTTTTTGCAGTCGATTTTGTATTCTAGTAAATCGACTAAATCGATTTTGTCACCGATTTTCTTTTTTAAGTGGATTTTTATAGATCAAATCGATTATTGAATGCAAGGCCCGGTTAATTTGGCAAATAGAAAATTCAAATTGGAATAAAATATTAGTTGATTTTATTTCATTCTCTAATTTGAATCTATAATTAAATTCTTGATAAATTCATAATTCGCACGGTATCTAATGTAATATATATATATATACATCATTCTTAATAAGTTAATATAATAATTTATCAATTAATTTATAATGGAATTTATGCAACATTCTATTTTCAATATACAAAATATGCATGAAAGAATAAAAAACACACTTGTAAAGTTTACCCGAATCTTGAAAGTGTTTTTTCCAGTGATATAATTTTTTAAAATTATAACAAAATGATAAAGATTTGTATAGCTTGCGGTTGATCTGTGGATCCGTGTACAGTGCTTCTAAATGTCGGAATATTTCTTCTTCTCTTCTTTATTTGTTTGTTCAATATTCGAATGTAAGCGATCATACATTACATAAGTTGCATGTCAAAAATTACGTACATTTATAAATTATAAACAATTGTCTAAAAGACGTTTAGAAAACAAATTATATTTTTATTGCAAATCCGTGTGTATTTTAAAATTCATTGTCAAGTACTGAAAAATTTCTAGATGTTTATAGTTAGGGTTAGCGATATACCGCTTTTATCTTCCATGTGATATTTTGGCGATATCATCTAATCTGGCAATATCGCTGATTTATCATCCAGAATTATTGTTGTTGTTGTAACAGCTATATATACGTTTGTTTGGTTTTGTCCGTTTATTCCTATTCAAGTAGACCTGCATCGTTTGTCTCCAGGTTTAGGAAGATGGCCACCTGCTTCGGGTGCGTCCAAAGAGACCTGGGGACCAGCTGAGTTGGTTTGGCTGGGCAGTTTATGAGGTGTAGCGTATCGTATGGCCCCTGGCTACATGTGGGGCAGATGTTCTGCACGTTGCCATTAATCCGTGTCCAGTACGATTGAGGCGGCTACATTAATTAATTAATAATGACATTATAAGGGATATGTGCGAAATTTAAAGGTTCTAGTACTATTATTACTAATTTTTGCCGCAGATGGAATAAAAATATTCTACTGTGCGCTTAAAATTCTAAATAATTCGTTTTTTAATTGGCTTCATTTTTTATTTATATATACATACATAGTTATTTTGTTGCAAAGTCGCTATGAAGCCATCTGAAGAATGTGGTAGTAATGCCATTTATCACTTTAACATTTGTATATACATTTGCATTCTATAAAATATAGATGCGAAATGGCCTTGAGCAAGGACAATATCTCACTTTAAATCAAAAAATCTGATTTCGTTATGCGAGAATCAGACTTTTCGCGTGTACTGTGTTGCTTACCGAATCCATGTTTATGTGTCGCAGTTGGGAAAATTCCAATAAGGCTCGGAGGAGAAGTGACTCAAGTATATTCGTTACTGGTGAGAGAAGAGAGATCGGCCTGTACGATTCTCCCTTACTCGCATCCTAGTCTGGCTTCAATAGCAGTATCACTCTGCCCATTTTCCAGGCTTCGGTAACTACAAATGGTCACCGACAGGTTGAGGACTTTTGCCAGGTACTCGACTCCAGGTTCATCCAACTGTTTCAGCATTAACATAGAGATTCCGTCAGGGCCTAGCGCTTTAGATGGTTAGAGCTACGGATAACTTGAGCAACTTAGCGAGAGGCCGCTGCGTTGACCCGGAAATTCTTCTCTGCTACCCTTACATCGAATGGAATGGGAAGAACAATAAAGCGGCGTTTGGTGAAATATCTGAACCCGCACACACAATCGGCCTAATTACGGTTGTCGCCGCGAGGCGACAACATTTGTATTATGGTTGTCGCTTTTTGTCGATAGCGACGAAAGATTGCGATTATCGTTGTCGATACAACAGTCGAAGTCGAGTCGATGTTTGAGAATCGGCCCAATTACGGTTGTCGCCGTCGTCGCAATATTGAAGCGAGGCGACAACATTTGTATTATGATTGTCGCTTTTTGTCGATAGCGACGAAAGATTGCGATTATCGTTGTCGATACAACAGTCTAAGTCGAGTCGATGTTTGAGAATATCTGTCGCCGTGTATTTTTGAGGCGACGTTGATGTTTTACACATATTTGTATTTTTGTACTTCCCGCTTGTGTACTTAGAAGATGTATAAAATGAAAATAACGAGCACGAAACAATTCGAAATTTTAGTTGCCGAACTGGAAAAAATCCAAGTTTGGCAAAAGGGTTTTCCAAAAGCCACGTTCCGGCTAATTTCAAATCGGATTGGGAGGCCATTGCAACAAAATTAAATGCAAGCGGGCCTCCGGTAAGAGACACCGATGGCTGGCAAAGAGTAAGTTTATAAGTTTGTTTTATAAGTTTTTATAATCTTTTTTTATAATTTTTTATAAAATCCTCATAGGTTTGGAAGGATTTAAAATTCAAAATAAAAAAGAAACTCGTGCACAATAAGTGCGAAGCCAATAGCACTGGGGGAGGAATTTTTAAACAAATGACTTTGTCGCCGTTGGAAGAGTCCGTTGCAAATTTGGTGCAGTTCCAAAAGTTGCTTTACCCACCGGGTCATACATTTGGAATCGAAGAAGTGGAGAACATTGACATTGACACAGTTGAATTTGTATATGGAATCGAGCAGGTAGAACCAGCTGACGACGAAAACGAGCATATACAAAGCACCGTAGAAGCTCCTCGACCATCTAGGATAATCGCTGGTAAAAAACCCTCCAGAAAAGACGCAATTGTTGAATTGTTGAAGGAACAATATAAGCTTCAACATGAACACAACGAAGAGAGCCGAAAAATCATGACGGACATTAACAATAATTTAAAAGAAAGCGTGCGGTTCCAGCGCAAGCGCTTCCAGATTGAAGAAGAGAGACATAAAATGTTCAAGGAACAATACAAGAAGGATGAAGCGGACAGAGAGCTTGAACTAAGTAGTAATAGTGCACTTATCGCGTTGTTCATCGTAAATTTAACAAAATTTTTATGTTTTTTAAAAAAGACGTTCGTTTGTTTTGCGCGGACTTCAAAATAAAAACAATTTTCTGTCATTTATAAGACAATAACAAAAGAGTGTTGCCAACTTATTTTTTAAACTGTCGATGTCGCTCCTATACCTCACCGTAATACCATTTTAGAAGCGAGGCGACGGCTACAAGCACACAGCGACATCGACTATCGAAGCGACAACCGTAATTGGGCCGAATGTACGTTAAATCCCAATTCCTGAAGACTTAGCCATCTGGCAGCATCAAAAAACGATAAATCTCATATTTCTGTAGCCCTTGCACAAAATCATCGATAACAAAATAATACAAAGTATTATCGAATGTCTATCATCTCAATTGTTCCTTATTATTTGATTTTTGGGGGCCTGATTAGTTTGTGGGAGTTTAAGTTCGCTGTGCTTTTTTATTGTTATTTGAAAGAATTTCAAAATAAATGCAACCATTTATTGTGATACGCAATTACCGTGAAGACGATGAGATCAAATGTCAGGAATTGGTGCACGATTACATTATGTCGTTTGCTAAGAAGTCATTCTATTGCTTCTGTTTCAGAGAGGTAAGGTGTTGTGGAAAGATGGGGTTGCGGTGTCATATTGATATGAGCGGCGTGTCATATCACGTTCATCACAATGAAATCAATAAAGAATAATGATGATGACCTTTCCTACCATTCTAGATAACACTGCAGTTTATTGTTATTACCTGGGCCGTACTGTTTATATTCTTTGGTGTTCCACTAACATTCTGTGCTTTAACTATTCCGGGTTGTATATTTTTCCTATTCTCAGGAACATATTTTTCTTTTTACGCTAAGGCCGTAGAGTTGATGCGGGTAAGTTCTGATTATCTACATATGACATGTGTATGTATATTAAGAACCCCAGATTATTATCCTTTACAGACAAAGCCCAATCAGTCACTGGTGGCAGAATGGTATGAACCTTTTATATTCCGACTGAAACCATCGGAATGTACATACCAAATCTTCATGGAAGATGCTCCATACGAACCATCCTTTAAAAATAAATTTCGTAAAAAGGTCTGTGCCAAGATCACATTGTAATTTACTTGTGTTACACACTTATTCGCCATATACAATTGTTCAACAGATTATAGCATGTGTTAGTGTTAAAAATCATAATAGTGTATATAATGCAGCTTGGATATACCGATTTGCAGTGGCAACTGGTTATCCGATTCAAAAAGTGGCCGAACCCATGATCAATTTGGTATCAAAAAATTGTGTGCAACAGGGCTACAGTAGCTTGGAGTGTACAATGTCCGAATGGCAAGAGGAAGGACGTGATTTTTTGGACAGTTTGGGGTGAGTTGTAATAAACCAAATGTCAGTAATATGAATGAATATTCCCAATATTATTATCTTTATTCTATTTTAGATTTCTAACTAGACAAATCTACCACAAACAAATTATTGGTAGTAGTTTGACTGTAATGAAAACCCAACTAACATACGACTTAAATACCGATAGTTTACAAAAGCAAAACTAACCACCTAACCACTCTGGAATTTACATACTGCCCGAATTTGCAGAATCTCTCGCTCAACTTCGACACATTCCTGTACCATTAGTTTTGTTCATAAAAATGTAACATTGCAAAAACAAACTGCATACATTCTAATGTATTTCATATACATACATATTTTTGGTATATGCAGTCTAAACAAGACAGAAAATAGAAAATCACAAATAAACATTCCCTCTAGAATAAACACCGGAAATCAATTCTTTATTGTTATTAGTCGATATTATCTACAAGCTTAAATCTATGTTTATCAATTTCATAGAAATCAATGCTTCAGATTGGTTTTGGGCGATGAATGTTCATCAACAAAATTGTATATACCAAGTCGACATCTCTTGTGGCAGGGATGACAATAATTTTTACTGACATCATTCTGGTCTATTGATGTTTCCTTAACCTTGTATTTTAATTATCCATTTGTTTTTTATTTAAAGTTGAATTCAAACTTCTTAAGTAATAGGCAGGTTTGTTAAACGGACGAACTAAACAAATTGAAATGACATTACACCGAGTGGATAGGGCAAACTCCAATGACTTCTAACATTGTGTTAATAAATTTTGTACTAATGTATATCGAGGGTTTATATTAATTATAATTCCTATCTACATTTTGACGAAAAAACTCAAAACTCATCACTGACCTGCATTTACTGTACAAATATCATTTGGAAATTGTGAACAAAGCATAGCTTGACTTTGAGTGTATTAAAATTAAATAGTGCAATAACTTCTGGGAAGGGCGGTAGTTTTCAGAGCGCAGAAAACTACCTACAAATATTTGAAGTCTTCATTGCCTTTGCTAGAGAAAATGAAAAGATATTTTATAGAGTAGGGATAAAAGATTATATGCTTTATTTTGAGTCGGGGTTCCTTGGCCTACGTGTTTCATTTTATTTCATTTCATTTATTTCTTCATGACTTGTAATTCAAAGCCCATTGGCCGATATAAAGTATATTACAAAATGCATATATGAAAATCTTTTTTAACGGAGTTGAAAAAACTATTCAACAAGATGTAATATAACATAAAACTATAAAATATAATTAAAGAAACCGAAATAATGAGAATTTAAAAAATAATAATACAATGATATTATTAATTATTGAAATATGAACTAAAATAAAAAACAAATTCATAATAAATTATCACAGGTATTTAAATTTAATGATTCGTTCTATGAACCTTAAATAAATTAAATTTAGCCTGTCAGTGAGAATACATTTCAGCGTGGAGATAGCGAAGAAGCCTATTGGAATGGTTGGACACATTATAAACTTTCAATTCACTAGGCAATGAGTCACTCTAACCAGGAATGATCGGTCTATTAGGTGAAATACCCTAGCCAATTGATTTCTACGACTTGAGTGGCAAAATTGATTTTTTTAACAAAAAATATTGACATTGATTTTTAATTAACTTAAAGACAAACATGAGCAAACGAAAATTCACAAAAGTGGGAAATGTACAATCCAGAAATTTAACAACATAAGGTGTTATATGTCCACGACCACTGAGGGCATAAACATACCGGATCGCTCTATTGAAAGCCACCTGCAATAAACCTTAGATTTCCTGGTTGGTGCCTGAGTAGACCTCCAAGCAATATAGTATATTGGGTAAAATTAATCTATGAACCAACCGTACTCTTACAAATAAAGGTAGTGACAGGTTAGTATTGTATAGATTTCTGAGTGACAAATTTATTCTGAAGACTAGAAGATTAACATGCTGATCAAAACATAGTTTCTCATCAATTTGAACTCCTAGACAATGCATATTACTGACAAAAGCGATATTATTTTCATCATAAAACAAACGGAAATTGTTTACAAAACCATCTGTGAAGAAAAATAAAGCCTTAGTTTTAGAAGAATTGACGGTGAGATTGTTTTGCAACATCCAAACACGCAATTCTTCCAACACAAAATCAATCTTCGATTGAAAAACTACTCCATGACGTGTATCACCTATGAGGAGTAATTGGATATCATCCGCAAATACATACGGAGTGCATCAATTGTCCAATTTTGGGAACAAATCTTTAATAAATAGAATAAACAGAAGTGGACCCAAAACTGATCCTTGTGGTACCGCACTATTTACAGGTAACACTCTACTACATCTACCATCAACACAAACAGACTGACTCCTCCCCTTAAGATACGAATTAATCAGAGAACAAGCACCACTCGCAAACCCGTATATACTGCGCAGTTTGTTTAATAAAGTTTATTTTAATGGAGAAACCTCGGTTTAAAATATAGTGACGAAAGAACAGAGCAAATTTAAAATAATAATGCCAAATAGACAATAGTGGTCACGAATTTAGCACAGTCACCACATGTAACTTTATAAAGCAAATATTTCAACTTCAACTTTATGTTTTTGACCCGTATTTTTTTCTAAAATATTACGTACGATAAGATGACCATTTAACGTTGTTTTTGTTCGGTTCTTATGTTGCATTTTAGTTTTATGCAATTAAAAGTACAAATAATACGAAAAGTGATTGGACAGTAATTTAGCACAAATTTAAAAAACTTTAATCAAATCGAAAAAAAACTGAACTAACCAATACTTTTTATTATAAACTTAATATTTGGTTGGATAATCGATATTTTGAGTAATAGCTGTACATATTCTGGACATACTCTCCACTAGAGGCATAAAAGACTCCATTGGAGTAGCATATCAGGAATTTTGTGTTTAATTCAATAAATCGGGCAAATTTTTGGGTTTTATTGCTATAATATGTTCTTATAAGATAGATATAAGTCCATTCCATAGATTCTCAATAGGATTGAGATCCGGTGACTGTGCTGCACCATTTTTAAAAATCTATTTTGTTCAGCCTCAAACAGCTCTTCACTGGCGTTAAGTGTGTTTTGGTCGGTTGTCGTGTATAAAACGCCACTTAATTGGCATGTCTTTATCTGAATATGTTATCATAGTATCACCAAATAGATTTTTGTAAATATTCTGATCCATTAGTGCATCGATTTTGTGTATCGGACAAACGCCGTGTCCAGAAAACGCAGTATACATCATTAGATCTTCGCCAACAAGCTTTAACGTCTCAGATTTGTACTTTGGGTTGTGCTGCATGTTTGGAGGGCACACTTCGTATTGTTTCCTATTAGATCCGCACCGACAAATGTTCGATTCGCCAATCCAGGCGATATTTTCCCAAAAATCTTAGATTTTTCTAAATGATACTGAGCAGATTAAATTTGACACTGTAAGTCATATTTTGATACGTCTGGCTTATGTTGAACAATGCAGCCAAGTAAATTTTTTCCATTGGTTCTTCTTCTTATGGTTCATAAGGAAATGCTAATGTCAATTTTTGCCGAAAAATCTCTCTGAATCACAGTTGAGCTTTTAAATGGATCTGCTACGCAGGTTCTATAAATTAAAAAATCCGATTTATTGCTTGTTTTTCTCGGCGGAGGACATTTTGCAATATTTTTGAAGCTCCCATAAGTGCCAATATTGCTTAGTATATTGCACACAATCTGTCTGGATCAATTTATAATGTTTGCAATATCCCCAGCGGTACTTCCACTGTCGTTCAATTGCAGAATAACCTGACGCTGCGCCTCAATGCACTATTTTCCTTTAGCAATATCTAATTATAATTTTTGTTAAATAATAACTTCCATTTGAGTAAAAATTACCCAAACATACCAATTAATTAATTTAAACGCAAAAATAAATAGAAAATAACAACTTTTATCAAATGTGCTAAATTTGTGTCCAGCCCAGATTACGAATTACTTGCAAAAACATGAGAGTACGAAGAAAAGGCACAAAAGAATTCGAAAAAAATTATTGGGCTTACTGATCACACCATAAGCAACACTAAAAAACAAATATTTTGCGCAGAGTTCATTATCCGAACAAATTATTTGCTATTATAAACAACACATGTGAAGTGTGCTAAACTCGTGACCACCACTGTAAATATCACTGTTTGGAAAACCTCATTTTAAATGAGTACGTAAACTAAAATATAGTTAAGATAGGTTTAACACATTGTGTTTTATCTGTCTACAAAGATACTTATTTATGAATGCAAAACTGTCTATCTACATCTTAGAGCTTTGCCGTTTACTGGTCACAGTTATCCTATCATAACAAAAATTGGCACAAGTGACTTTTGCGGCCCAAGTTTCAACGCTATGAAATCGGTTCAGATTTAGATATAGCCCCCAAACAATTTGCGCTTCCGATTTGACTTTTTCGCTGTACGAACGAACCACAGATTGTAAATACAAGATCTAATATTCTAACGAGAAACATTCAATTCCCTTAACCCAAAAATAACTCAGTAATGAATGATACAAGTTAGGCACACTTCCATTAAACCTACTTCATATGATTTTGTCATTAGTGGACTCGTAAAGTCCAGTTGATTTCTTTCCAACGAAACGGCTTTTAGCGTTTTAAAAATTATATGAAATGCATTTACTTGGCAGTGCATTTACTTGGGTAGCTCAAGCTCGATTTTGTTTATCGGCTATGATCTGACAATCGCACGATTTTCAAATCGAATTTTATGACAATTTGTATTATTAGTGCATGGCTGATAAATAAAATCAAGTAAATGCACTGCTAAATAAATGCATTTGATATAATTTTTAAAACGCTACTACTCGAGCTACCCATAAGCCCATCGAATAAGAATGACTTTCGGAATCATGTAGCATGAATGGAAGTTTGGATAGAATATACAATTCAGATCTCGAAATAATATACAACTCGGATCGGTTAAAATGAAATCGACGTTTATATTACTCAAAATAAAATACAGTCATTTCTCAGCATTTGAAATTGAAATTTGTTTATTATTTTCATCAATAATTACTATATAAGCTTATAATTTATAATCAAGTTTCAATTTGTTTCATCATGTTTTAAATAATGATTGCTTTGATTTTAGTTTTTTTTTTTCTTTATTATTTATTAATAAATAAATATATACTTGTTCTCAATGTAATCGACATTTATATAAAATATATATACTCTGATAGCTATTAAATCAAATCAAAACAAAACAAAAAGAAAAGAACAAAAATATTTAATATTTATGGATTTGCAAAATAAAAACTACAATAATGTATAGCTGCGTAAACGAAAACAAAAAAGGTACAGAAAGGATTGGATACGACAAAATGTAAACACTGTAAAATCATAAAATTAAAAGGAGGCTATGGAGTACATGTTTAACGGCCATATTCAAAATCATTTATAAATCAGAGCTTTATGAAAAAAACATTTTGATTGTGTATATGGCAGTCCAACAATAATCTCCACAGCAAGGAAAACTATCCATTTCCATAAAACTAAAATAAAATATAAAACAAAAGGCTATTAATTGCTCGCCACGAAGACGAAAACGCAGTATTTGTTTACAATAAATTTGATAAAAACCTATAATATATATGTATGTATGTATATATAGTGTAAAGAAAAAAGCTTCTTAATAATGCCATGCGTTGCTACTAAGTCGGCGGTAGGTAAAAAAGGGCTCTAGGTCCTTTACAAGGATTCAAAACCGAAAAAAGCCTAAACGTTCTTTTTTTAGTTGCCACATTTGATTTGTTTAGAAATAATAAAAGCTGCATACATTCGTAAGTGATGATAATGACAGTGACGTGACGTGAAGTGACGTGTTTTTAGAATTTGAACAGTGGGTTTGCTATATATTTCTTCTCTGGATTGTGGTGTATCGTAATGTGTTTGTTCCTTTTTTTGGTTGTAGTTTTTCTTTTTCTTTTCCTTTGCTAAAGCTGTGTTTACATTTACTTGGTTTAGTTTCAGAAGAGGATTTGCAAAATATAGATTTGATTTTTTGTTGTTGGTTTAGAAAAATATATGTTTTTTTTGGTTTTGGTATCATTTCCACAGTTTTGGCTTGAAACTGATTTTGGGTTTGCACAAATTTGTAGATCAGAACAACTAACAACTCGTTTCTTTTGATTTAGAATAGTTTAACGCGGCGTTTCAGCTCATTTCGTCTCCACTGTGGGAATCTGTAGAAGTCGGCTCTGGCACACTGTAAGATATGCTCGAATTCAACATCCGATAGATGGCGCTGAGATGTATAAAAACAGAAAAATACATTAGTACAGTTCAAATGAATTATCCTGAGAAGTATTCGCAGGGATACTTTATAGTATCCAGGAAGAAGCACTTACCTCTAAATTACAGCGATCAACATCCGAAGGCAAACGATAGTTAGTGATAATCAATAGATGATAAGGATATATTTTAGCCGGTTCATGAACCAGCATCGAGTGAGCCATATTTGGCAAGCTGCGGCGTATTAGACCAGCCTGAGGGTAATGATAAGACAATGCTCCAGAATATGTGCTGGATGCGGGCAAATCACCACCCATTAAAGCGCGCCTATCACCTTCGGTTATCGAGTCAACTGAGGCTGAAAAAAGAAAATCATAAGATTCGTTAATAAAATCGTGGTCTTCTTTGATGACTTTGTTTGAAAACTAAAACTCACCCTCTGATTTGCCACAACTTAAATCGGTACTGTGCGTTTTATCACCTAACCCTCCATATGAATAGTCCTATTGTTTTTTTTTGGATAAAAAATAACATTTGTTAACAAGTGTATTTCAATTTATTGAGTTTAACGAATTGTTTTATTTTTTATTTATTAAAGCTTTTTGATACCCAAATGAAAACAGGACATGCGAGCAAGCAGGTTGTATACAAAAAAAATAAAAATGCCAAAATTTCGATATGCATGCTGAAAAAGTAGTTTGTATTAAAATGGTGCACCGAAAACAAAGATAGATGTGATAGATAGATAAACTATTCGTCAAGATACGGCCTAAATCTCCAAAACTTAAAATTTTCAAAAAGCGTTAGTATATGTGAATGCATTTATCTTTAATTAAGTAAAGATAACGACAAAATAAGATTATGTATTGGCGTGTGGACAATGTGAAATAATCCAGGCGATCAAAGGAATGGAATATATATATACTATTTTGATTTTCCCCTTTATCCGAGCTAGCTAAAAAAACTATCACGTTCTTATGATTAAGAGCAACAAATAATAGAATAATAATCAGAACTATCAACGATTGTGTGAGTTGATATTGTTGAGATTTTATAGTATTTTGAATATCGTGCAATTGTTTGACTTAAAAATCAATTAACTAGAATTCCTATAGTAACTAAATATTTGTTAAGTGTTCGACTAAGTTATAATGCGGACAATTAAAAATAATTTCTTATCTGTCTAAATCTTTTGCATATTTCTTTATTCCACCAATTTTTCCATAAATATCATTTTTTCTACATATTCGAACCAAAACAAAAAAAATTGTTATGAAAAATTCATTTTGAGTGATGGGCGTGGATTTTTATGAAACTTTATATTTTTCTTAATTTTGTTAAGAGAAGGATTATTTATTATTCAAAATGTTCGCCAAATATGTTTGTGAAAAAAATGTAGGGAATAGGAAATGTCATGCGTGGAAAATGAAGAAGTTATTTTCACTTTTACAGAATAACACCTCTAAACAATTTTTAAGTCTTTGTTTTCGCAATATAGGAAAATTTTATTGGCAGCATTGTAGTACCTTTCCAGCGAGCCCTTTAAAACAGGAAGTTGTTGCGAATTAGCATTAAAATGTCTAGATTTTGGGACAACACATAAAACAAAACAGAGATTAATTTTAGCCAATGGTTTTTATGTGTATTGTTTTTCGGAACTCGATTCGGATACGCTAGAACCAAGCTCCTATTTTGTGAGGTTTGGAAAAAGTATATGAGCCCAAAATGGGAGGTGGTTGGGCGGTGTCAAGTGGGCACTCATCGGGGAAAAGGTTTAAAAATAAAAAACCCCAAAATTGCCTCGGAGAGATTAAATGTAAGACCGATCCACATTAATTTTCCCCTCCCAACACTTTTTCCGAACACACATACCCCCGTATACCCACACCTTAAGGGGGCTCCCATACAAAAATATTTTTTTATAAAATTTGCTCCCACCGCTTTAACTGGCCCAAGGTCGGCGCTAGTGGAGTCAAGTGTATGACTTACCCTCAGTATTTCTTTCAGTCCCAATACCTTAAACCCTCAAGGTGACCCCACATATTTTGTATGAAAGAAAGGCTTAAACTGAACCGCAGTAACCTCTAAAGGGGAGACATGTAAGGCCCTATCACCACTCCTTAAGGGGAAAGGTTGAAAGACTTCCTATTATGCTTAAGAGGGCTCCCATACAAAAGCTAAATTTCATTTCATTTACCTCAAATTTTCAATTTCAAATTTCAATAAAATTATCTTCCACCGCTCTAGGGGAGTCAAATGTACAAAATGTTACGGCACAGCACATTTTTATAGTAATCTATTAATTCAACGCCTCTATCGGAAGATGGTTTGTGCCAGTTAGAATGAGAAATGTCAATTTTCTCTTTATTTTGATCAGAAATCTTATTTAAGAACTTTTCTTTTAGACATTTATAAAAAATATACCGTAACAATGGCATTTTTCAAATTATGCAAACCAAAAGTGTCTTTAGTGTTAGAGGTACCAACGTTTTCGATTTTTTTATAAAAGTTCTAAATAGTAGTAGGATATTCTAAGAAAAAAACTTTATGCTTTTTCAATTGAATCCAACATAAACCACTGCATGTCTCAGAACGGATAAAGTGTGACTTAGACCACTATCATTCTAACTGGCACATTTGTAGACTTTAAGATTTCATGAGATTATCAAAATATTGGAGTGATATGCTTTTTTGTCCGGTTTGACATGGAAGCCATTTACATTTCTAGTATTTATTAAGCATCCCTACTAAAACAGCAATGACAGTACCACATTCTGCATAAATTTACTAAGAGTTTTGAGAAACTGAAGCAATAAATCAAAATTGGACAATTTGAGAATTGAGACGGGAGATTCCCAATCGGATAGAGTACGCCGCAACAATAAACAACCAATACAGGTAGAATAGAATAACAACGCCAAATAAATGATATTGAAAGTGAAGTAAAAGAAAAGAAAACAGAAATACTGGCAAATTAAAAAAATAAGTAGAGTGCGAATGTGGTTGTGTGTTTATATATGTATGTAGAACAGCCGCAAAGATAGACAGATTATAGACTACGAATACAATACTGAATGAAATTAAAAGCGCTTACGGTGACGCCGTGCATCATGGCGCCGGCCGATGTGGTTGAACTGAAAGTGTGGGAACGTGGAGCTAAGCCGTATCCAGGTTTAGGGACATGACGAAGAGAGCTCACCACTGAACGGTGGCAAGAATGACAGAGAAGAGAGGCACACATAGTAGAGGCATTTACAGAGCACAACAACAACAGTAATAAAACAACAACAACATTTGACATGCATTTTAAATTGTTTGAATAGTTCCGGTTGGTGGGTGGGTTGTGTGTGTATGGTATGGTTGATGATAATGATGATGATCCATCCAAAATGTATTTAAAGTGTGACATTTGTGATGATGACGATGGCGATGATAATGATGTCGGTGACGATGAGTATTATTGTGACGGTAATGTTTCACAACGATGTTGTTTGTAAGTTTTTTGTTTGGTGATTATGTTGTTGAAAAAGTGTGCGTGTTTTTTGAAGATTTATGTGTGCGTGGTGTTGTGATGAAAAAAATATTTTATATTTTTGTAGGTTGTTTTTTTTTTCGGAGGAAAAGGAGGTGGCGAAAAATATTAGTTTTTGGTTTTATCATGAGTGTGTGCATTCATAAAAAGTAAATATTTTGTATTCACCAAAGGTACCGTATTTGTTTTAAAATAGAGTCGACAATTAGTAGTTCCAAAATACACAGATGGCGAGATGATTTGTTTGTTGATGATGGGTTAGAGTGGAATAAGTAGCAGAGACAATGTTCCATTTGTCGTGATAGTGGTAGATAGTAGAGGAGTGTGGCACAAACACAATAATATTGTTTGTCGTTGTTGATCCCGAACATATTAAGATTTTGTTTTTATTTTTTTTTGTTTTACAATAAATGTTAGGCGGCATTAAGACAGAAGGAAGAAAAAGTCAAATGAAATACATATGAAATATGATGGCAAACGAAATAATTGTTATGTGTTGTTATGTTAAACCATTACAATGTGAATGTGAATGGAAATGTAATATATCACGACACAAACACACATGTTGATATATCGACGTGCAGTGATTAAATAATTATTGTTATGGTAGACATACTTTCAAGTAGCGAAAAATTATAACTGTGTAAAATCACTCAATAAACAATAGCCTTATCATGTGTATAATATACATAATGACTTTTTGAATGATGTTGCCTGAAAGTGCAAAAATGTTAAAATTTCCTGCCTCCAATCTGATCTAGGGATTACAACTTATGTGATTTTTTTGGTATGAAATGAATGTTTTATTATTACTTTGACATTTGTTTTTTCTGGTCCTACTGGTTTTGTTGTAATTACAAAAATCACTCTCCTTCCAATGGAATTAATACATTTTTGGTGGCATAATAATGGAATTGTGAGGTTATCCTAAGCTAAGAGAGTGTACGAAATCGGAAGTAAGTTTTAACTTTAAACGGACTTGTGACGATAAGCACGTGTATAGACTTACCCCATATTCATAATTATTTATCACAGGTTTATAAGACGATTTTTCAAAGCAAAATCCTACATTAAACCTCTGATAATTTTTTATGAATACGGCTGTTATGTTATAATGAAAAGCTAAACTTATCTAAAAAGTAATAATTATTATCAGTAACTCAAAAGTAATTTTCTGGCTACGCAGACGGATGTGTTTTGTGTGTATTCACGTCGGAGCTAAAGGAATGATAATCTTTAGTGGCAAGCATTACAATCAAATTGTTGATCTGTACATAATGTCGAAAGTTCCTAATTTAGGAGATTATGTATAAGATAATCAAAGGTGCTGAAGAACAATTTGAAAATGTTTTTTCTTAACATAAGTATAATTATTTCGTTCACTGTATCAATATGTCCACGTGCGTGTGCATGCGTATACAAATCGTTGATGGGGGAAAGACAAAAAGTGGTATGAATTACTTCCAAGCTTAATGAGTTTTAATTTCATTGTGTGTGTATGATGAAGATGATGTAATAAATCTTTTGAAACACAATTCCAGACCACAGTTTTGTAGTAATAGTAGTAGTAGTAGCAAACAAACAATACCAACAACCGACAACAGAGTTTTAATTAGAGTTATAGTAGTAACGCACGCACACAGCATTTAAACAGAAGAAAGCAGAGCGTTTGTTTAAGATCCTCAAACTTTGAGATAGATAGCGAGCGACGATGTGTGCTTTTTGGTTTCAGTCTGTTGGAAAAATAAGAGATTCACACTTACTGAAGAATAGCCATTACGTATATACGGCGGCAAGGTTGAAGTTTTAAATCCATATCCAGGTTTTGGTGGTGATCGGTAGGAATGTATAGCTGTGGTGGTGTTCAGTATTTATTTTTTTGTAATTTTTCAGATCGTTTTTGTATTTGGAACAAGTATCGAAAACAAACACCCAAAACATAAGTAAAATGTTTTTTTTTTTACCAAAATAAATTGAAAAGAAAATTAAAAGAGAGAGATAAATAATATAAACAAAGAAGTTTAAACAAAAATTAAGAAAATAAACCCAAAGCCCTTCAAAGCCTGACGGTAGGTTGGTAGGTTGGTAGGTTTCTTTGTATTATCTTGAAGTGTCTGTGTGAGCAAGTGTCTCTAACTTTGTTTGTACAATCTTAAGAGTTGGCTTTTGATTTGCAATAGAAGTAGTGAAGACGAGGAGTTCGTTCACATTTGTGGTCTTTTGGCGGTGATTAGCTTGTAACTTACCGTTATAACTGGGTGCGTTGCCCAATGATTTACCCAGTGATCCTCTGTAGCTCGTTGAACGATCGAACATTTCATCCTCATAGAAAGGTTTTTGATGATCCAGATTACGCGATGGAGATGCACCAATTGGCGATTCGTACCTGTAATAGAAATGGAAGTATTAGTATTGAAGTATTCAAAAGAACGTGAGGTGAACAATTTAGTTCTGCTCAACAGGTCTGATGTTGTGTAATTCACTAATGCTTCTTACACCACTGTATGCAAGTTGTTTATTACTTTCCAGAACAAATCTTTGAATGTGATCCAACGGAAAGAATTCGATTAAATCTTCGATCGAAATCAATTGTTATGTTTTGCTGAAGAAGTATACATTTACAACGAAAACCAATAGGATATTGAGATAACATATATTGTAAATATAAGTACTCAGTGGGGTTTGAAGTTGTTTTTTAACACTGTTAGAAAAAAATGTATCTATGCGTTTGTAATTTATTTTATATCGGCCAATAGGATTAGAATTACAAGTCATGAAGAAATAAATGAAATGAAGAACAAAATCATATATCGATAGAAACATTCTCGAAACGGAATGCTGTGATTAGGCCCCACAAGTATCAATACTTAGCATGGACATTGAGTGGCTAAGAAATAAAAAGGATACGAAACTATTTAGTTGTAAAATGGTCAAGAGCCAGGAGAATATCCGAGTTCTAATAAATTCCATCGATCACAGACCGAAATAGTTCTGAGCTAAACTTAATTGAATACCCGATTAGGCATACCATACATATCAAATTGGCGATGACCAAATTCAATTTAATTTGTTTTCGGGTATATGTTTTTTTCGGTTACCAGAAGGGTAACAAATCATTAAATATTGTAGTTGCCCAAAATAGAATAGTTTATCTAGGATTTCTATTATATTCACTTTAAAATAAACAGAAAAGAGCGGAAGTAAATGACTCCAAAGAATCCGATTTCTTTCGAATCGATACCAAAAATTTCATTCGAAATGTTTTTTTTTTCACATGTACCGCGTCGATAACTACGCACAATCTTTTTGGAACTTCCAACCTTACCTTAGCTTATGCAATGGTTCTTTGTTTGCTGATGCTGTACGTGATGCATTTCTTGGATCTAAATTCTGTTGCTTCCACTTGCGATATTTAGCTGTTTCTTTCAAATCTCTTGCAATAGCAGAACCAATGCCTGAATTCAGTTTCTCCAATTCCTTAGCTTCGCGTTGTAAACGTCTGAAATGGAATTAATCAAATTATTTTGATTGATTGTCACATTCTAGTTGGGTGGGGTGGGTACTCACGAATCAGTTTCACCATTTTTGGTCTCAGTATCATCTTCGTCGTCAGACACGACCACACCTTTGTATGAGTCGCTATAACGTCGTCTACGTTCGGGGTCAGTGTAGGGATAAGGTGGTGCAGGGAAATCATCACGTTCGATTTTGGGCTTCTCACCTGGTGGTGGTTTCTTAGCGGCCGGGTAATGTGACAATTCAATGGGCTCTTCATTGTTCATGGAGGGACTTTTGGGTCGTGGCGTTTCCGAACGTATGGCATCGACCAAGACCTTCATAGCACTACGTGTACGAGAACTGGGTCGCGACGGTGGCCGACTACCCGCCACAGAACCGGCAGTGCTGGTAGCATACGGAGATGGTCTATGGAAGTGTGGCGACAATGGGGTCTTGTCATAGGGATCTATAGGTTTACGGAGGTAATTGGGAGCATCCGTTAAATAGCTGTAGGTGTAAATACGGGAAATATCCTCACCACCGTGACGACCGTATTCACGTAAAATTAAACCGGGACTGACCGTACGATAGTGCTGTAAATGTGAACCAAACAAAATTTAGTTATGCTGCCCAATTGTACAATTCGTACTGACTAAATACGATTTATGGAAAATATACTCTCTACTTTTCTGTGAATTTCATTATATATTGAATTGAACTCGTTAGTAAGTGAGAGTGAGAGAGATAGTAAATGCAAACAAAAGCATAAAGGTAACTAAAAAAGATTTAAATGAAAAATTAAAACAAACCTTGCGGCTAGAGGAATATACGGAACCATTAAAACTCGGCGTTCGGGATCTTATGAACTGTAAACAAAACAAAAAACGAAAAAGAAAATCTTGCAAGCTCAGAAAAATGGTGTGAAACAAATAAAAAAGAATATTTGAAAGAATGCACATTTAATAAAGATTGAATAGTGAGATTTTTGAAAGGTATTAATTAATATATGATGATGTTTTATGGTGGGGGAGCAATGTAAAATGGTGATGTGGTGATTTCTAAAGGGCTGCCATTCCCCGATTATTTTTTTTCTTTTGCGGGGTGGGGAAGGGATGGTGTATAAGTTATTAGCAAAGGTGATTTCTTTATACAGCCAGCAACAGCAGCAGCAGTGTAGTGATAGTGATGTGTTACGTTTGGATGCACAAAGAAAAAACTTTATGTGTTTAGATATAACCGGATTTGCACGATTTTGAATGAAAACTTTTTAAATCAATTCGCACAAATAACATTTGATATGTGAAAAGCAGTACGTCAGTCGTAATGTCTCGCAAAGCATACATACATCTGTCAGGAAAAAAGTATAATAAAACTATGCTCATATTGGATATACAAATAACGTATACTCTATTGCAAGAACTACAACAAAACTAACAAAATGAGGCGGTCATCATGAGGTCATATGTATAACTTAAATGCGAACATATTAACAAGAGAAAAGAATGGAATGTTTATACAAAACATATTAAAAATGCTGTATTTTCTATAAAACATTTTAGTTTCTTTCTATTTTTAATATAAGCTGAATTGACTGCTTGATTGATTTATTTATGGATAACTGTCATAAACACTATTTATTAGGTTCGATTGAGTAACAATGAAGCACTACTGCTGGTGTCGATAGACTCCCCATCGAGTAATATATAGATACTAAATACATATTGAATAGTCATTATAAGGACATATAACATAAATGCGAAAATATTAACAAGAGAAAATAATGGATTTAAGTAATCCATTTGATTACACGGTTAGCTAGTACAATATCTTAAATATTTCAGACAATTTTACGCTGGATTTACTATATAAGAGTTTAAATTCTGACTTTCTTTCTATTAGCTGAATTGACTGCTTGATTGATTTATACTGCACTATGTGTAATATCCACAAAAATATCTACTTCTTCTGTTGCGAACTTGGTTTAACACAAAGATAATAATAATAACACGAGCAATAACAACATTTTCAATTTAATCACTGGCACATAGGGAATATTTTGAACATATATCGTTATTGTACCTTGAGAACGCAGATAGAAAATACATGTGAAAAAAACTAACTTGTTTGGAATTGGCCTAACATTAAAGTAATGACAGTATCGAAATCATAAACAATCTCATGATTTCTTCTAGTAATTACTTACACAAAGGTAAGTGTAATTGTTATACTAACTACCTTGGGAGGATTTGATACATTGCATTCAGTATACCAACGATGGATAGTTGATTGATCCAAACTACATTCTACATTTCCACATATCAAAGTTTTGAAGCGAAAATCCGAAATTTTGTTTTCACGCAAAAAGTGTTTTTGTGACTACGGGATTTTTGTCAACAACACAAAAATCCCGTAGAATACGTTGTTAAATGTTGTCCTAAATTCGCCAGCTTACCATATCACTTAAAGCACTCGAACTCATACGATCACATTCCGTATCTGTAAAGTTGCCATTTGACACGCCCACACCGCCGCAGCCATTCAATATCAAACCCGATTCATTTGGTCCTGGTCCACAACGTGGATGCCATATGGCGCTGCCTTGCAAGTACATTTCCTCGCCATCGCCGAATGGATCGCCGCATTTGGTGCAACGGGCGCATGTCGGATGGAAATGATGATTTTCGCCAGCCTGCAATACTTTGCCGCTAATGAAACGATTGCAGTAGGCACACTTGACACCGAAGGACTTCTGGTAGCATTTCTCACAATACGGCACACTGTCTTTGCCCATATATTCACCATTGAGAACGGCGTTGCACGATTTGCAGCGGAAGCACCAAACGTGCCACTGACGATCTAGTGCCACCAAAGCCTGTCCCTCCTTCAACATCTCGCCGCAGCCGGCACAGTCATTGGGATCGTAGTCCTCCTTTAAATGCGCTTTATCTGATATAACACCACTGGTCATCTGTTGATGAGCCGTGGCCCTGGTTGGAGACTCGACAACGGGCGTCGGTGAAACCGTGCCTTCTTTGCCTACTTGTCGAGTGGGTGAAGTAGCAGCACCAGCACCGGATCCAACTGTTACGCATGATTCGCAAAGCACCTCCTTTCCTGTGTTAGTAACCTGGAGAAAAGTTTTCGAAAATATCGATTAGTTTTGAAAATATCTCCAATATTTAATTTTTGGCCGTCAACAAGTTATTTCAAAGCAAGAAAAGAACTCTACACAAGTAGACGATGGTAATATAAAATTATTTCTAAATAGATAACAAAACTGCTGATAACAAAATTCAAAAGCACACACTCAACTCAACACATACTTCATTCAATTTGCACTGAATGTATGTACGAGTATGTATGTTTACAAGTTAAGTAAGATACTTTTGAACAATTTAAAAATTGTATGAGTAATTGATGACGTCAATGTCGCAACGATATGGAAAAATTAGAAAAAGAAAAAAAAAACAAATTAGCCGCCTATGAAAAATATGCAATTAGCGGGGGGTTATTATTTGCAGTGAAATATTATATCATTCTGCTAAAGAATGAATAGTGAAACCCCAAGTGTCTGGTGTTCAGTCAAAGAATTTAGATGTGGCATGTTCGAAACACATCTACATTGAAAAAGGGTGTCATTTTAATATAAGAGCATCGGAAGATTTATCAATTTTGGACCACAGAAAGTAGACCAAAACCATGCAGGAGTTTCGAAACATAGCTACCTTTTTGGAATAATTATACTGTGCAATTTGAAAGATGTAAGAATTTGTGCAACATATTATTGTTTCTATGAACAACAAAGTGTTGTTATTATGTTCGATTTTGTAACAATGCTCAAGCCAGTCTCCAGTTTGTTCTATGTTAACTTGGTGTCAAGAGACTCGCCATTTAAAATTATGGTCTCATCACAATGACAATTTGCAAATTCTCCCATTAATCAAGTCTAAATCGGGTTTTGCCGTTGTGATCTCAATATTTGCCCGATCTTCAAATAATTTATATTGTTAGATTGCAAATAAAATTCTAAAATCAGAAGATATACATTCATCAAAAAGACAGAACATTGAAAAAAGCTAAATTTTGATCGTTATTTTTTAATCTGCAAATTTCTTTTACTTTCCTAAAGAAAACGTATGTCAAATTTCGAAAGTTACGGAATTAATTAAAAATCGTCTTGAAACCACTGTGAAATCATTGAGTCGGTTTAATAATACCGTACGACACTTTTTGATCTTGAAACGGATGATATACGGTTGAAAATTTGGGCAAAATGAAGTTTATTGACAATTTCAGTTTTTCATGTCCTCATCCTGGACTTCAAAGTTTAAAAGGATAACATTTTTCAACAAAAGAAGATAGATATTTATTCACACCCTACGATATTGATATATGTATGTGTCAAACATCAAAGAGGAGACTATCTGTTAAAAACACTTAAAATTTCATGGCTCTATCTGTATTAGTTTAGCGTAAACCACCATTTCCAGTTTTCCCCATTAGTTTTTTCATATATTTAACTTTAGAGGGGAAATTTGAAATGGTTGTTAATACTATACTAAAACATGGAATTTAAAGTAGTTTTTACAGACAGTCCCTTCTTTAATTTGATACCTTTTTTTTAAATGATATCATTTGAAACTTTGTCCGTACAATGAGAGGACGATAAAATGAAAAGCTGAATTTATTTTGCCTATAGTTTCTGATACTATATCATGCTGCTAAAGTGTAATATGGACTGTCGGGCGGTGTAATCATAGGGGTGACGTATGGTTTATATTTGTTAAGGATAATATTACCCATTCGTGCCAATTAGTATGATATTGGTCTAAGCTAAAAATCCAAAAAATGAGATATGCCAATTTTTCTCTTTACTTCGATCAGACCTCTAATTTAAGAACATTTCTTTCTCACATTGGCATTGATGTGTGGTGTGTTTACATCAACACATTTTGTATTTATAATACCCACTTTAAGTGATTCAGATAATATGAATAACATATAAAATGAAATTATTAATATTTCTAGACAAACAACCTGTAAATATATTTTTTTTTAATAAAAATACTTTTGGAAGAATGAAAGTGGTCTATATCAGTGTATTCTCTAAAAGTAGTGGTTCCCTTAGAAGTACCAACGTTGTCGATTTTTTATAAAAGTTTGATATAGTTGTAGGATGTACTAAGAAAAAAATTTGAGCTTCAGTGGAAAAATATATTTCAATTGACCATTGCATATCTCAGAACGGATAAAGTGTGACTTAGACCACTATCATTCTAACTGGCACATACATATATACTATGCTTTCGAACAGTTCATATTTGATGCATATTCACTAAAAGATGTTCATTCCATCGATATCTATTGATATAATTGTCAAAAATAGAAAATCTCACTATTAAGGGGAACCTTGCAGATATAATTTGAAATCGAGAATTTCGAGCAACAAGAGCTAACTTAGTGAGGCGATTAGTGCCACTGGAGCATAATCGAATTACGTTAAATTGTTGAAGTCTCTGCTTCGAGCAAGGTTTTATTTTTTAGGAAATTTCAGATGATGATCTAAATTCAAAACGGTACCTTAAGGCACTGCTTCACGCTCCCGTGAGAGAGGCTACGTAAACAAGGATCTGAAATGTATGTACATTACTTGCACAATATTGTAGATCAACCGTGTCGGATGAACAAGGAGAACAGTACTGCATTACTTTACAGCAAAGTCGCCGTGCCATTTGTGGAAGTAATTGCGTAGCTTTTACTCTTTCAATTAGGATTAGGACTTTTTAAAATTAAGATCTCGGAATAAAATTAAGATTGCCGAATATTTCGGGATCCCCGGATCGCTATTTCGAGATTTTTGTATTTTACCACTTTGATGAATAAATCTCAAAGTATCAAATGAATATTAATAAAATTGTTGTTTCGGTAAATGTCTATAGTTTGTTAATTCTGGTAGTGTGCAGCCAAGTAATAAATGTCACCGTGCCACTTGTAAATAAATTTGCATTCTATAAAATATAGATGCAAAATGGTATTAAGCCAGGAGAATATCCCAGTTAAAATCAAAGTTTGCTAAGAGATTTATAAGTTATTTCCAATTTCTTAGAAGATGCTGGTTTATGCTAGCTACTTGTACTCTATAGATTCTAAATGCTCTACTTCATTTACGGTTTGAGAACAGAATCTCTTATTGTTGAGTGTAATAATACACATTTCATTATATTTTTGGTCCAGTACAACATTCAAACAATTCTATTTATTCAAATATCTGATTTCTTACATTTAGACCATCAGTGTGACATTTCTATTTCTTTACTAGCTTCTTCTATTTTCATTTATTTAACTATACTGTGATTAAATATAACCATATTTTAATATGATTTAACTTTAACTTGTTCCACATTTATATTACCATCGACGATTTGTATTGCCAAAATAAGTTTCAGTTTACAATTCCTTACCTTACTGCCAGATTTAAACGGATGTTGACATTTGGAACATGTGAAACACTTTTGGTGATAGGTTTTGCCCATCGTCGAGACAACCTCACCCTCCACATACTGCTGGCAGGCAGCACATTTTGTGCCATACAAACGCTGATAGTCGGGTATGCAAAAGTAAGCACCATCTTTGGTAAAGAAACCGCCGGAGGCTAGCGATTTCTTGCATTGGCAGCATTGGAAGCAGGCCTTGTGAAAATGCTTGTCAGCCACTCGCAACACTTCACCCGAACATTTTTTATCGCATTTGGCGCAATAAATTTTTTGCTTACCTGCAATGACACAAGAACACAAGAGAAAAGACAACAACATATTAGCATTAATTTAAACCAAAAAAGGAGTGGGAGGAGGAATTAGTTGGCCAGTAAACATGAATGAATGCAAGAAGAAGAAAAACTACGCATACAATTGTTGATTACAAAAGCAATGCGATTAGCTCATCATTGCTTAATACAGCAAACACACAAAGTTGCTGAAGTCATCGTCATTATAGCATAACAATATATGCCAGTATGAATACACGAGGGTGTTATGCACATTTTGAGAAACAACAACTGAAGGAAGTTATCGGATAGTGGTGTCAACCACAACTTTTTTTGTCAAAAGGAAGATAAGTTATATATTTCATATGTCTCTCATATACATACATATGAAAGAAGACCTTCTATTCTAGTATAGAAGACCTTCTATTCTAGTATAGAAGACCTTCTAAACTATTCCCAAGGCAAGAAAAAAATTGTCATTCATTTAAAAGAGGCTCGATTATTTGTCAAAAACACTTTCAAGAGATCCAACATTTGTTATTTTGTAGGGTTACCTTCACATTTTCGAAACTACCATAAAATTTAAAAAAAAAAAATTATACAAACATATTTACAATGTTGTTGAACAATTATATTTTTATTTATTTACGTTTTATTATCGCAGCTATAATGCTATAAATTTCACTAATAACAATTATTGCTTAGTAGTTTCACTGGCATTATTTTGACCCCAACTACATACAAAAAATCTGCCGATTTTTACCCTATACTGGATATTAAATAAAATATTATACCAATCGTCTTAGATTTCCTTTCCCAGTCGTGTCCATTTGTCACATCCATCTGTAATCAAAGTGAAGGTCACAATTGCTGTCCGATCCCAGCAAAATTTTGCACAAGCAAAGCAAATTAGTTCAGATTTATATATAGTTATAAAGAGTGATTTTTTTGAGGTTAGGATTTTCATGCATTAGTATTTGACAGATCACGTGGGATTTCAGACATGGTGTCAAAGAGAAAGATGCTCAGTATGCTTTGACATTTCATCATGAATCGTCTTACAAACGAACAACGCTTGCAAATTATTGAATTTTATTATCAAAATGCGTGCTCTGTTAAGAAAGTTCATTGCGCGCTTCCATTTTATGGTCAGTTTAATCGACCCACTGAAGCGGCTATTCGGGCTATTGTGACTAAATTTCGCACCAAATTTACATTGTTGGACATTAAACCACCAACACGCTTACGTAGAGTGCGAACTGAAGAAAATATCGCAGCTGTATCGGCCAGTGTTAATGATGACCACCAATTTTCGATTCGTCGCCGTTCGCACCAATTGGGTCTCTGTTACTCAAAAACGTGGAAATGCCAAAATTGGACTAAGCGGATGGACCACCTAAGACGCAGCCGCGGTCAACATTTAAATGAAATTATCTTCAAAAAGTAAATGTCATGGACCAATCTAACGTTTCAAATAAAGAACCGATGAGATTTTGCAAATTTTATGCGTTTTTTTAAAAAAAAAGTTATCAAGCTCTTAAAAAATCACCCTTTACAAATGCCACTCTCCCACTCTAGAAACCACATATGTATATTACTCGATTTTGGTCAAATTTGGCACAACATCTATAAATATCCAAAATTCGAAAGGGTATGAGTGACCATGTCCTGCCTTCCCAAAAAATGTTAACCTAAATTTATCTGTACATTTTTGGGCGTAGATTCCTGGAAATAGCATTGTTTTTTTGTAGCATTTTATGCCTCCTACCTTTGAAAACAAAAAACAAGTATGTAATCGGCAGTCGGCTAAACCGACTTATATATATATTCACTCACAGATAACTTATATATGGAAGTTATACGGGCTTAGTTTGTGGGACATGATAGACGTTATAAATGATTTAATTTTGCCTAGGATAGGGACAATTCTGTAGGAGATACTGTAGGTTGAACTATCTATTACTTTGTCCTTGAAAGGTAGAATAACATCAATTTTTATTTTTATTTTCAGGTTTATGTTTGACATATTAATGATATTGTGTTCCATTATTAAATGACAAAGTTCAACCTTGAAAAATTAATCAGTACTTTTTTTATAGCCAATTCTAATTTAAAAATCTAATTGCAACTGATTTCGACAAGCCAAATGTAAGTTATATCAGTTTTATTTTAACTAAAGTTTATGCCGCTTTAGGTGAATGCAACATCTATAAAAATATTGCCATAGATCAACTTACAAAGTATTCCGAACATCCGTATATAAGTTATAACAGTTTTAATTTTACGTAGGTTAGGATGATTTGTGTGGGAGGTACCAGAAGGGGCTTGTCAATATCACCCGCTTTCAAACGTAAACTAAGTTTGGGAAAAATATTACCACGTGCAAGGTTTGAATTGTTTCCTTAAATCATTTCACCAGCCAGACAGACGGTCGGACGGTCATGACTCGAACAGCTAAAAATTCGTGAAACGGATTTGGTCCAAATATACTTCGGCACTTAAGTCACTCCTTCACTGCATTACACTTTGTTTCTGTCCCAAATGACACCTACTCTGTAGAGTGAATGTATAATTGTGTCGTTTGGCCTACAGGTAACACTAAGTAACAATTTTATTCAGTGAAAACTGTTTGTTTTATCTTTCAGCAAAGCATAAACATAAAATTTAATATATTTAAATTGGTAGTCACATGTCGTATAAAATATTTAAAAATGACACGTCAATATAAATGCTCTAAAAACTAACGGCCTTATTGATAAAAATATGTTATTTTAGCTTTAAAGTACACTATAATGCTAATAAACGATTTTTAAGAAACGCTATACATAAACTTACTTTATCAGTGCTATAGCTAATAAAGGATTTATGTGTTCTGGTTGCAACACTGTAACATGTGAATTCGTCTGTAGTGATGCATAAAATTACTCCAATATTAAATCGATAATCATATACAAAATTATCTATTGAGAATTAAATGAAAACAATTCATATGCCTTTTATACCATTTTATAAATAATATGAAAATAAGTTAATGAAAATAAATGAAAAGAAAATAAAATATGTAATTTCAACCAAAGACCTTCTAATTCATTTACTTTCTTTGATTTCAACTTGTCGTGTTTCAAAAGTAATCGAATATTGTTTACATAAAACATATTTCCGAGCTGTTATGATTTTTACGCATCAATAATTTATTCTGACTGTTTACAAAATATTTTCAATAGCGAAATGGGCAACAATTAGCAAAATCGATCCTATTAAATGAATTGTATGATTTAATAATGGATACAATTGAAATAAATATATTTTACTTTCAAAAAATTATTACACAAATTGTAAACGTTTGCATTGTAGGTTTATAGTAGGGTGAAACCTTTTATAACTTTTTGAATTTTAAAGTAGGGTTATAAACTTAGTTTTAAGTTTTATAAGAGTGAAAATTCATCATAATTGGATGAGGTAATCGGAGGTCAGACGTCAATGGGTTAATAATAAATAGTTCTAATCGTTTGAGTTATATACAGTTTTGAAATTAAAAAACAGAACAAAAATAGATTCCTAATTTATCCCACTTGGGGTAAATAAAACCGTCGTATTCTTTGGCTGTGATGGCACTAATTAATGTTAATTCTAGACAACACTATCATCAAATAAACGACAACTTTATTGACGCATAAAACTGATCAAACAGCCCTCGTTGACATATGTTTTTCTCTGACCGTCTGACCAATGGACGATTGGCCATGCATGCATCTACATTTTGTAGGTACGTACGTACGTACAGACAGACATACATACATATGTCCATTTCTTGCTTATTCAATTAGGAAAGTTCAACTAATTACTTAACGTTGCTCTGCTATGTGTACGTGTGCAATGCACACATGCATGTGTGTGTGCATGAGTGGATATCACTTGAGAACGAGCGAAAACTAATACAAAACAAATGAACAAGTTTTTCCCTATGCATAACTCTCTCTCTCTTAGTCTCTCCCACATTCTCTGCCTCACCGACACCTTTAATGCCGGTACTGTGAAAATCTCTACTCTTCTCTGGTCTTGCCCTAAGTAGCCTTTCTCTCATTTTTTCATTTGAAAATGTTTATTGTTGATGTTATTGAATTGAATTTTTAATGTATTCATAATGTATTTGTTTCGATCGCTGCGCGTTGTAAACAAAATGTGGAGTTTGTTTTTTTCGCATTCAATTTATTAGACGGGAGGAGGAAGAGGGGGGGGGGGGGGGGTTGTGGAGAATCCTATCCTCCTCAAACAATTAACATTTCTATTTTTAACAACTGTTTGGCATTTTGTTGCGTTCATACAAACGTTTAGTAGGAAGGAGGGTGGCCTTCAGATGTTGATGTTGTCGATTGTGAAATTCCCATTTGGAAGATTATGATCTTGAAAATGGACTCATTTCCCTGTTTTTATGAGTGTTTCACAAACACACTTCAAGGGCTAATAATGAAGTGATCTGAGACGAATGTTTTGCCCCAAAAATAGACAGCATTCCGACAAACAATAAAGGGGAAACACATCTTTGGGTAGGTGATTTATGACCACGAAACCAAGTGTATTTTTACGCGTTTTAAATAGTCCAGACACATAGTCCACTTGGAGAGGCTGGCATGTTTTAAGTTTTCAATTTGTTAAATTCCAGAGGATTACAATCATAACTCGATGGGGTGAAATTGAATTCACCAGAATAAAGCAAAGATGATTTCAGAAAATTGCTCCGAATGCTTTTAATATTGGACTAAAACGTTGAAAAACACATTACATTAGTTTACAGAAATTGTGTACCCATACGGAAGTTATTATGTTATCAGTTTCTTCTTCTTCATTCGTACGTATACTTTATCTATACACTTTAATAATATCAATTATACGTCTATGTATGAAAAAAGCGACTAGTTCACTCTAGTGTTCTATAAGTCGACTTTTAGGTAAAAATCGACACAACTGTAAAGGCGATCGGTTGAAAATAAAAACTATTATAAGCGACATTTTCAATTTTAACAGAAAAAGTATTTTTGATGATTCTTCAGACTCAAGACCATTTTTGAATCTGGGCATTTCCGCCGAATGGTCAACCAGGACCGAGAAATAAAATGTTGAGAACGCTGTGCTACAAAAAAGATGATGAAGTTTATTTGTCAGACACCCCCAAAAACTTGAGATACGGATAAAAACCGTCTGTAACTTACTTTCTCATCGGATTTGAGAAGAAGAAACCTGGAGATTTCGATCAATGTATAGCTTATTTAAGAAAACTTTTGTCTAGCAAACACATGTTTGAAAAAATTTTCTCACTTTTGAACATTGGTAATGGTTTTGCACCGTTTTTGATTGATAATCGTACCGCTTATAAATTTACTTAAATAACGCATTTAATTAGAAGTAAAACACCGCTTTGTTTCTAAAAATCTACTGAGTTATTGAAGTTTTAATTAATACAATTTTTTTGCAAAAATACAAATATTGGTTATATACCTAAAATTCATCAAAACAGATAAAAATGGTAAAAATCTTGGCGTTAATTTTTATAAAAAAAATCTCCAAGTTTAAAACATTTTCCCACTTCGGCTATTTAAAAAAAATGGAAAATCTAAACCACATTTACCATAGATGTTTCTAGATGAAATATAAGGTGCTGGGGCAAAGTTGAAGAAAATCTGTTCAAATATGTGGTCTCTAGAGCGGAAAAAGTCAAATCGAGAGCGAAATTTGTATGGGACTTTTACCATAGATGTTTCTAGATGAAATATATGGTACTGGGGCAAAATTTAAAGAAATCGATTAAAACATGCGGTCTCTAGAGCGGAAAGTTAAATCGAGAACGAATTTTGTATTGGTATTGTATAAATCTGAACCGACCTGTCCCACTTTTACCGTAGATGTTTCTAGTGGAAATATAAGGTTTTGTGACAAATTTGGAGATAATGGATCTCTAGAGAGAGGGGCTATATCTAAATCTGAACCGATTTACTTCAAATTAAATAACGTTAGTCCTTGGCCCACAAAACTTACATTTTTAAATTTTATTAAGATCGGACAATAATTGCAACCTGTACTTTAATTACAAACAATGCGAAAGGGTTATTACTTCTTTTTTCGTTATTTACTTGATTTGAGTAAAAATTTACTTGGTTTTAAGAAAAATTTTACTTAAATTTGGTAACAAAATTTACTTGATTTGAGTAAAAATTTACTTTGTTTTAGAAAATTTTACTTAAATTTAGTAAAAATTTACTTGGTTTAAGGAAAAATTTAGATTAGATTTAGGAAATTTCAAAAAAAAAAATACTTAGATTTAGGAAAAATTTACTTACTGCAAGTTTCCTCAGTTTGAGTAAATATTTACTTGGTTTAAGAAAATTAAGCCAGAATCAAGTTCAAAGCAAGTTCTACTTTCAATAAAAAGTCTGAACTTGATATGTGGAAAAATTGCTTTAGCGCTATTCGCATTTTCCTAAATATGTTAACTTATTACTTTTCACTTTTTTCTGAGTGTGTTTTTCTATAATGAGCGATTATATTACCAACAACCTAATTAATGTTTTGTGTGTGGGTGATGTCAAGCATTCTTCCTTCCACAAAGTTTGCATTTATGTAAATTGTTCCCTGAAGTATGCAACATACTTATTCTTATATTCTTTATGCAACATATTATTTTGTGCGAAAATTAAATAATTCTTTGGAATTTGTTCTCTCTCTTGTGTAAGAAATGACGTCGTCTTTTGGTTTCGAGTGTTTTTCATTTTCTATTTTAATTACAAAAATTGGAATATTGTCTTATGTTAAGAGGTCGCCTTTTTAATCGAAATGAAAATGCCATAAATCATTTACACTTTCGTTTACGAGTTACAAGGGCACCTTGGTGTGTACCAAATGTTCAGCAAATAAATCACCTTTCAACCTGTTAACAAGTTTGATGATTTTTCAATTTTTCATTTTTTCAATCAAAGCCATTCGATTCCCACAAAATATGGGTCAAGGCATACACATGTTTTGTGAATATGATTGTTCACACACACACGGGTGTGTGTAGACGTTTCTCAGGGACGTGTTAAAAAATTGAATATCTCACATAATTGTAGAATACAAGTGAAATACGTTATAATTTAAATATACAAATCAATCTATACATTAATCAATCTACATCAATTAGTTAATGATGACAGTCGATTAATTCCAATAAATTTTCAAATAACAGTTTTCTAACATTAAAACGGTGTTTTTTTTTAACATTTTCCTGTAGGAAACATAGCTACACACAGACCGCACACCAACAACGTTTGACGTTGTTGCTATAACAACAACAACAATAGCTACTAAAAATGACCCCGTATCGTTGACCTCTTTCTTTCGTAGGGTCTCATGGTAGTTGGTAGTTGTCACCGTGGTCGTGGTTCTCGTGGTCTTTCCCTATCTTCCTAACTTTCGAATATGGGTGTGATGTGTGTCTGTTATTCTCCATTTCTTCTACGACCTACTCGTTCGTCGTGTTCCATTCCATTCCACTTCCATGTGGCTGCTGCTCCGGTGTTAAGCTATACCTTTGTTTCGAACGCACTACTTTAGCCCGCCCGTCTGTCCGTCCGTTTCCTTAGTTGTACTAATAAATAGAAAAATTACGACGAGTAGAGCAGTAGCAGTAGTAGTGGTATTACATATTATTTTTTTGTTTTTTGTTTTTATTTTTGTTTTGTATTTTGTTTTCTTCTTCTGCTTCTTTTGGGTTAACTCTAACAAGTGACATCATCATCGCGTAGCCGACATTTGTTGTCGACACGGTGTCGCAATTAAAAAAAGCTCACACATACATTGACATAGATATTTATACGAACGACTAAGCATACATATGTATGTATGTATGTTGTGTCTGTAGATATACAATTTTCCATATAGAATCACTAACAACAGTTCAGCAGGCAGTTCTACATACGTTCAGTATTTTTGTGGATGTAGATACAGAGAGATAGTAAAATTTTTAAGACTAAGAAAAAAAGTACCAGTCGGATATGATGATGTATGAGCGAGCAGCCAGCCAGTCGGCCTACAGTGAGTTTCATGATATCGCATGTGTCGCGAAAAAGTTTTCATCTTCGTCAACAGCAAATGTAAATAAATCATTCGATAAACCATCTAGTGTGAGCTCCCCTATTATTGTTGGAACAGAATGAAGATTTTTATTTGAAAATTGGACAAAAATATACTCCGCCCAGCCTCCAGTTTACCAATAGCCAGTTATATATTTATTTTGTACTGTTGTTCATATATATATTTACTTTGACACTGACAGGTGAAAGTAGTAGGGCTATTTTTCTTTAAGCCTGGATAACAATCTGCGATAACAAAAACGTGCGTTTTTGCTCAAAATAATTTTTTTTCACATTGTCGCCAACTAAAGAGTGATTTTTTTGAGGTTAGGATTTTCATGCATTAGTATTTGACAGATCACGTGGGATTTCAGACATGGTGTCAAAGAGAAAGATGCTCAGTATGCTTTGACATTTCATCATGAATCGTCTTACAAACGAACAACGCTTGCAAATTATTGAATTTTATTATCAAAATGCGTGCTCTGTTAAGAAAGTTCATTGCGCGCTTCCATTTTATGGTCAGTTTAATCGACCCACTGAAGCGGCTATTCGGGCTATTGTGACTAAATTTCGCACCAAATTTACATTGTTGGACATTAAACCACCAACACGCTTACGTAGAGTGCGAACTGAAGAAAATATCGCAGCTGTATCGGCCAGTGTTAATGATGACCACCAATTTTCGATTCGTCGCCGTTCGCACCAATTGGGTCTCTGTTACTCAAAAACGTGGAAATGCCAAAATTGGACTAAGCGGATGGACCACCTAAGACGCAGCCGCGGTCAACATTTAAATGAAATTATCTTCAAAAAGTAAATGTCATGGACCAATCTAACGTTTCAAATAAAGAACCGATGAGATTTTGCAAATTTTATGCGTTTTTTTTTAAAAAAAAGTTATCAAGCTCTTAAAAAATCACCTTTTACAATCTAAATATATGTGTCAAACAAATTTTCAAAAAATATTTTGTGTTGACTTTATTGGACTGGATAATTATCCAAGGCCCCTGAAGAAGCTGGAAACAAGCCAGAGAAACGTTGGGTAAAAAATGAAATAAATTAGTTTCATTTCAATAAAAAGTTGACCAAATTAGCCCGTACAAAATTGAAGTCAAAAATTTTTAACACAAAATTTGTTTTCACACACACATTGATATTGTTTTTGGCGACAATTTTTAAAAAGATTTTTTTATTTTGAGTGAAATGTTACCATTTTATTTAGATTTTTGTTATCGCGGCTTAGTAAGGCTGGGTTAAAGAAAAACAGCCATAGTAACAAGATTGATATTTTCTCAATTCAATGTGTACACATTTACATTTGATATACTTTGCCAGTGGGTATTATAATGAGGGTGCATAGGTGCAATAAAATAAACACGAATCAATATTTAAAATCAAGATTTAAAATTTTAATTTTTAAACTGACACTTGCATTTAATTTTGATTCGTATTCCAATGATGTACTCAGTTTCGAAAGATGATGACAAAATTTACGAAATAAATTAAATTGAAATTTACTTAAACAGGTTCTTATACGGGTTCATACCAAAGCGACACGGCAAATGCAAAACGCGGCTGTGCAGTGACAGAGAAGTGTTTTTCCCTTCGTGAGATGTTGAATATTTAAATTTGTATTTTTTTATTATATTTTTGAATTATTACACTTTTGCTTCACATTCGATAAATATCGAGAGAATGTACTTCAAATAGAAACTATTTGAAGACAATTTTTGATTTTATCATAATTTTCTTTCCCGGTCAGTCCCATATCTAGGCGAATGAGTAACATTACCTCAAATAAATATAACTAATACGCTACCAATATGGCGCCAAAGAATGCGTAGTAATGTTTGATTTATAAGAGGAATTTTCAATCTAAAAGTATACATTGAACAACAAGTATAAACTTGAAAGTGAACTTAAAATTGTTATTATCGGTTTACTGTTTGAAAATGATATCAATGACCACGACTACGTCTGAGTTGGTCCATTCGGAATGTCCATTTTTAGGCGACTCGTTCGAGTATAGCCACTGGAGAGCCCATTCACTGAAAATAACACGCAAATTTAAATCGCCTGGCTTCAATTCTTGCACAAGTTGAATTTTGTACTCCTAAGGCCGATATCCCTACGTAAAATACTCCAAGTTGTCGAATACAACAAGCCAAGCTGCTGAGAACAACGACGAATCGATTCGCAACGGTATTCATTCTCACAGAAGGCTGTTTTTCGTAATATAGCTAAACAATTTGGAGGCACTGTTGTGGTGTGAGTATTTCCATGATGACTTACCAAACGACACTGAACAAAAATGACAAAGCAGTTTGACATGAGTCATGCGTAATCTGTCAAAAAAAGCGTATTGAAAATCAATCTTCACGATGAATCATCCGATGCTCTACCGAAATACCCACATTTTTTTCGAAAAAGATCGATCTTCCAAGAAACAGGGACCATTTTTAACCATATTAATTTTGTTGTAAAAGCTGGCGTGTAATATAGCGGGAAGCATTATTTACAACTTGGGTGTATTCGGTGACCCCCACTAAAATTTTCCGACAAATTATTGCGTAGAACATTTTAATCCTTAAATGTCCTTTTTGGAAGGACTTTTTTTGATTTTCCCGAAAAATGTGTAAAATTGACCCATACAGTAAGGATAAAGAGGGATAAGATATTCCACAAAAATAATCCTCATAAGATTCCACAATATAGTTCTGACAATAAGAATTATCTCAGAGATTAACTTATAACACCAAAGAGCGTACATATGTATATAAGAGGGAAAATCTCGCTCTTTGTCTGTTAACTTGTAGGGAGGCCGAACAGCAATAACATTTGCTTCTGCAAAGTACAATTGTTTGTCGTTATTTTACTGTTTTTATAAGTTTTTGCTATAAAATTCAAATTTATTTTAAAAATTTAGCAAATATATACATTTCATTTTCGTGTATATTTGTGTGTGTATTCATTGTTTTTCTTATTTTAATATTTTGCTGTAAAAAGCTAGCATGGCTTTAACAGCAACATACGCTGTTATTGTCCAACGGTGCGCCGGTAATAACAGGCAAATAGTAAGATTTCTTGTCTTGTATATAGAAGGTCTTTGGTATAACACTCACTCTCTCTCTCTTAGCATAATGATCCCTTAGACCAAAAAATTAAAACTTTGACCCACTGTAAAAAGAAACTCAAACCAGCTGGACTATAATTTTATTCTGTAAAAATGATCTACTCAACATACCCTTTCAGATAAATAGACACGCTATTCTGCTCCAAAAAAGCTGTTGGACAGTGTAATTTTTAGAATAATTTGTAAAAGCAAATATAATTTTATTTTAACGTTTTTTTGAATTATTTGTCCCAATTTCGCCAACTCTGGTTAGAGGTAACCAACAGTTGTAGATGTCAAACTTCTCACAAACTGACAGCTATTACTGTTGGTTAGCTGTAACTGTAAATTATTCAGATTCGGTCAAAAAAAAAGTCTCTTTAAATCACAATCGTATAACATGTTTATCGGAGTAATCTAATTTATATGAGTTTAGAGCAATAGAGCAAACGAACAGAAAATTTTTTGAATGATAAGCTATACTATCAGAGTCAGCTGTATGTGATTCACCAGTTTCGGTTACAATCGAATCGAACAAATTCAATCAGCTGGGCTCGTGACTTCTTCTGATTTAAATACAACTTGGGCTAACCCAACCCAACTTCTCGTTTTAGCCATAACAGCTTAGCAGAAAATACTACTATTATTTCTACTCATTCGTATTTAAATGACTCATCCTTTGTGAAACCAACGCTTGAAACGGACTGTAGGTGTGTCTATGTATGTATGTAATACATACATATGTTTGGAGCATATTGAAGTTACATATATACATATGTGTACGTATTTACATAGTATGTAGTCGCCTGTGTGGATGTATATGCGTGTGTCTAACCAATTCAAAATATACCATGAAGTCAGACCAACCAACAACCAACCAAAAAAGAAAACAAGATATTCCACATAAACTTCTTATATTTTATTACTCTGTTGGAGAAATCACTCAACCAACCCATTAAGAAGAACTTTTTCGACAACTTGGAATTATGACACAACCAACGCGCCGCGCTCCACTCCATTTTTGGCCAAAAAGAAATCATAATTCTCCAATTCGCTATATCGTTGTGTCGTTATTCCCAGTTCTATTTCGGTAGAATCGGTTATTCGTTGATTAATTTCTCCACAACGACGGAATGTTGTGTATGATTACATAATTGTTATCAATTTGTTGTTATTGTTGTTGCTGCTGGTGTGTTTGTTTGTATTGTATTACCAAAGCCGCCATACGTCACGGCTTAATGCATGGAGACTCCGCAAAGAGAAATAATACAAATTGGTTGACTGCGGCGAGACGTCGACGGGCCAAACAACCAGTCAACTTGAACTCCCCCCTTTCCACTCACCACACCCAACAATTCTGTCATTTGGACAGACAGCCGCAGACATTGGAATAGAAATAGAAGCAGCGAAAAACATGTTACTTTGTTTTATTTGTATTTGTATTATTATATTATATTATTGGGTGGGTATCATTGACTATGACCGACTTTGTTATCATGAATGAATGTTATAAAACTACAACAACAACGGCAAGAACAGCACCTAACCAAAGTCAATTTAAATTCTACTACTATTTTGTTCGTCGCCATGTAGAAATGTGTGTATTTACTCGTTGACTTCTAAAAGAACCTGCCACATTCAAAACAAAACAAAAAAGTGTTCAACGGTCGGATGGTCGGTCGCTAGCTGCTGCCTTTTTTCCACCCAACCACCGTTATTCTACAGACATATTTACGTACTTATGCCCGTCCGTCTGTCTGCCTATGCATTTGTATGTAAATTTTTGTTGTCCGCTGTGGCATTCGATTGCAGACAGTTGTTGTCACAAAAGTAGCAACAACAGTCGATGTTCTAAGTTTTGGACAGTGACAACTAAATTAAATCTTAAAAGCGAATATCCGTTACGATACGATTGAATCGGCTGTTTTTTTCAAAATGTAATAATTTGTATCATATTACGGTATTCGATATCGAGAAACTAAGATCGAAATTATTTTTTTTCTTCGAAAGAAGTGTAAATAAAAAAAGAAAAAAAAAAAAAAAAAAACAAATAGTATGTCGATATATACATATATTGAAATTAATGCCGTCAGAATTTCATTTTTTTGTCGAAATTTATGTTTTTTTTTGCAATAAATTAAAGAACATTTCCTTCGTAACTTTCTCGCTTTCAAATGTCGTGATTAGCCAGCCCCTGGCTTCTCTCCACTTCTCGAATAAATCTGAATTTTGTGATTCAGAAAATTGCCAAATTGTTGAATTGGACTTTCTTTACAATACAAATAATAAATACTCCCATTGAAATACCGATGGGTTAGCTTCTCTATCGATGAAACTTTGCACTTATTGCTTTGGACACACCGGCTCCGGCTAATGCATTTTCTTGGGAAAATTTACAAATATAAGTTGCCAAAATTATTGTCATTTTATTTTAACGCTGGATAAATCAACCATTACCATCACATCTAGTGTAAATATTATGGTTGTTCTTATTTAAGACTGGATAACAAACTGCGATAACTAAAACTTTAATAAAGAGTTAGTTTTACTCAAAATAAAAAATAAATTGTTGACATAAATATTTGTATCAAAACAAATTTTCAAATAAATTATTTTTTATTGACTTTTTTAGTCTTAGCGTCGATAAGCATAAATTTAATTTTCTTTTAATTTTCAATTTTTTATTTTGAATGAAATTTTAACTTTTTTTTTAGGTTTTAGTTATCGCAGTTTAAATATCATGTGTTAAAGAAAAAACAGCCCTATTAATTTTGATTCACAGCGTTGCCAGAAACAATGAAAACTATTAAATAACGGGATTTTTTCTTTTTTTTTTTCACGTATCACGCTAGACTGTTGTCAAGCTGTTATATTATTTTTATTCAGTACTTTTGTCAATTTATCAACGAAACTACGACCTAATTGGCTCAACAGCAGCTCAATGAAGATCTGGGAGCTAATCACGAGATTTGATACCGAGAAGTTACGATCGAAATCAATTTTTATCAATTCTGTGAACGAACTTGCTTCAATAACGTCAATATGACGATGATGCTTCAAATTTATATTTTAATAATGTTATTATACACAATATTATAATATTATAATAATCTTAACATTTGTAATATGGATTTATAATAAATACCAAAAATAGTAGGGCTGTTAATTTTAGCCGAGATAACAAGCTGCGATAACAAAAACGTTAATAAAAATTTATTTTTTTGCTCAAAATAAAAAAAAAATATTTTTTCACATTATCGCCAACTACAATCAAACAAAACAAAACAAATTTTCAAAAAAATATTTTGTGTTGACTTTATTGGACTTAGTCTCGATAACCATCATTTTGACTTACACTTACCAGGCTAAGTCGAAAATTTTTAACACAAAATTATTTTTTCAAAAATTGTTTTCACACACACACATTGATATTGCTTTTGGCGACAATTTTAAAAAAGATTTTTTTTATTTTGTGTGAAATTTTAACATTTTATTTAGATTTTTGTTATCGCAGCTTAAAGAAAAACAGCCATAGTATTAATTTCCAACAAAAACAAATAGGATTTTGAGTTAATGCAAAACGGTAAAAAAATTAGAATATTTTTTGTCGAAATGTATGCTCCTTTTAAAATAAATAAAAAGGGTTTATAAGCTGGTGGATTCATCTGTCTATATTTCTTTAAGAATGAACGCGGTCAGAATATAACAATCAATTGGACATACCGAATGGAACACGTACGACATTGTCGCGACAAACAATTTAATGAAGTAAGCATTCATAATAAGATTGACATCAAATTCAAGTTTAGATTACTTATTTAAAATTAGAATAGAAAAGTTTAAATAATCACCATTTTGTATCAATTCATGGAAAAGTGTTAAGTACTTTTTTTGTTTATATATGTTTGTTTTATTAAAATTGGTATTAAGAACATAGTTTTTTTATTTAATGTAAACAAATATCCCATATTTATTTTGTGGTGAAATTGGATTAGTGGTTGAAACAAGAAGAACATACTAGCAGACACCGTGTATGACTAGCCTTGGATATTCAACGCCCTAATTTCTACAAATATTTCTATATTCTGAAATGAAAAGCAAAAGTTCACATTTTTTGATTGATTAAAATACACATTCTCGCAAAATAGTTGGGCAAAATGGTGAAATCATAAACGAATGTAGTTCTCAATATCTCTAATTTGGTTTGTCCATCAAATAACATAAGCAGTGAGAACGTTTCTCCAGTGCGGACGTACTATTTAAGTTGAAACCAAAAGGGAAGCATTAATTATATTTCGATAGTTGACGCCATTTCCGTTGTGACTGAAGTGAATAAAACAAATGAAAGCGTTAAATCGTTTAAAAATGCCAAGCAAAGCTCAACCACCAACAGGTTCATAGATTTTATTGTAGCGTTGCGATAGCAAACTATAAAAATGATTTATTTTATTCAATAGTCCAATTTGCCAGTCATTGCGTTGACCTCGTGTTTTACATAAGGCGGCAAGTTAAAATCAATTATTAAAATAAAGTAAAAAATAAATGCCCCGTCTAAAGTCACAATTAAAGTTGTTCTTTTCCGAATGCAAATACATTTGGGTGTAAATCAAATAATGTAGAAAAAAATGGAATACTAAAATGAAAGCATGCTTTGAATTTCCCGCTATTTATGCACTCAGAAAAATGTGAATACTATAATAATTTAAAATTAACTAAAATTTAGGGAAATTGAACTTCGTATAGCGCTAAAGCAATATTTCCTCATCAAACTTTTCTTGAAAGTAGTACATGCTTTGATCTTGATTCTAGTTCAATTTTCCTCAAACCAAGTAAATATTTACTCAAACTGAGGAAAATTCCAGTTTTTCTGCAAACAAAGTACATTTTTATTAAATCTAAGTAAAATTTTCTTAAAAATAATCCAAAATTAAATTTTTTGCATACAAAAAATTTCTGATTTTTTTCTTACATAAAACCTTCCACACAAGTATCAATTTACTACATTGTAAGAATTTTTTATAGATCTAAAGATATGTAAGTACATTTACTACCCTATTTCTAGTAAATTAACTACTTACTATGGTTTTGAAAGGAGGAAACTTTACTCGTACTTAGTTAATTGTCCTACTTTTAAAGAAATTTTTACTGAACTGGAGTAAAATAGTTGGACTAAATTGTAGTATGGATTTTACTCAGATTTAGGAATGCTATTTTTCTAAGTGTATATACATACTGTTATGCAAAGAAGTCATGATTATTTTTGGATACCAATACGACATGATAACCCTGCTATACAGAAATGTGAATGGGATATTCGAAATAAGTGTGAATATTACACTGATGTGCTATCTGCACGACCACAACTGTTCCACGCTCAATTCCATTGGTATTTTTTCGGTTTGGTAAATGAGTGGAAATAAATTGTGTTTAATATTTTTGTTTTTGTTTTGCATAATATGCAATGTATTTGCATATTCGTATGATCCTCTTTCTGTTGCACAAACAAGTACAACTTGTTTTTGTTTTTCAATTTGTTTAAATTAAATTTTATTTGTTGATGTCATTGTCACTCACGCACAAAAAAGAATGCATTTGATTACATGATACATGACATGAGAGAACACTCATACATACATGCATGTACATTAGGATGGGTCACGGAAATAAATAACAGCGGTCACCCCCAGAAATGTTTAATGGTGATCTGCAAAATATTTCGTCATTGGGTCAAGCCATCTGTGAGCTAAACGCTCCTGAAAACACCTCTAAAAATCATGTTTTTCCGTGTATTTTTTATGTTGGATTTTTGTCAAAATTTTTTTCTGAATTAATAGACCCTTGGAAGCACTTTCAATAAAATTTTGTATTGTCTTAGAATAACCCATTGGTCGTATTATTGGACGTTTATATTGATTTTTTGTGGGTTTTCAAAGTAAAAGCTTCAAACTCATATTTCTTGGGAAATAAAATGGAAGGAAGGAATGGAAAATAAATGGAAGGAATTAATATCTGTCGAATGATGCCTAATTGATGAATATCGGGCGATAAATGACGTCACTTACTCCATATTTGTGAAATAATTTTAATTTGGCTTTTCAGAGCCAAAATGTTCAAACTCTTTTTAGAAAAATGAGTGTTGCGACGTCAATTTCCTTCCGATGTTCATCATTTAGGCATCATTCGAAAGGTACCGGCACCAAATACGAAAGTTTTTAGTTGTCAGTATGAAAAAACGAAAAAAATTGCTATAAACGTCCAATAATTCGACCAATAAGTTACTCTAAGACAAGAATCAAAATTTATGTTTAAAGTGCTTCCGAAGGTCTATTAAATCAAAAAAAAAAAAATTGGACAAAAATGCAACATAAAAAAGCACAGAAAAAACATGATTTTTCAGGAGCGTTTATCTCACAGATGACTTGACCCAGTGACGAAATAATTTTCCAGATCATCATTAAACAATCCAAACTTCATTTTCGTGGGGTGACTGGAAATTGTTTTTTCCATTTGTATGGCCGCGACTCAGCCTAATGTACATTCTAGATTAAAATACATATTAGTTTCTCAAACAAGTGGCTGGCTGTCTGCCTTTATTTACACAAACAAAACATGACGGCATGAAAAGAATATCGAACAATAAAGAGGGATGGATTTGACATCTAGACGACTGACCATTTTAAATTGTTTGGTTAATACGCATATTGATTTGTTCCCCCCCCACATATGCAGTACATGTACCCATGCATACCTGACAATTATAGGCTCCACTTTATATATATATATGTAGATTCATCCAAGGGTACGGTAAAGAATGCTCCAGCTTTTTATCTGCTAAATAAATATGTATTTTTTTGCACAAAATAGTCATCAACATTCAGCTTACTTGGGGAGTATGGCTTGCGAAGTGTATTCTGTATTTCTTTACTTTGTAAATATGAACAAAATTACCTTGCCACCATTTCCTTAATTCGCACAGACTATTCAAGCCATTTTCAAGAGGTTACAATACTTTATACTTTTGGTCTACTTTCATTTTCCATTGTAGCCAATAAAGCTTGCATTTCCTGCTGTAGAGTGCCTACAATTCATTCATGTCTAGGAAACTATATTGACAACAAACACTTCACCAACTAAGACAATGGGAGATTATTGATATTAAATTACCATAATAAACAGAAGCCCCCCTTCAGCCAAATTCACACACTCACTCTTTCGCCATTATTAAGTGACTTAAATGATGTCGCGTCTAAAGCTATTTTTGGAATGTTTGTTTTTTTTTTAAGTTATAATAATAGGAAATGCAAACATTTTAATAACAAACGCTAACAAGCATGATCAAATACTCACTCACACACTGTATGTTTTGCTCGAATTCGCGGATTCTGTTGCATTTCCCTATGAATAGTAATTAAGAGAAAAAAACAGCGCAATTTAGAACGTCCATTGTTTGCTAATCTATGTTTTACTCTGTGAAAATATTCCCTCCCTTTCCCACACTGTTATCATGAGAAATTCTTTCCCTTCTCACAGCAGATAAGTTTTATCTAATCGAGACGGGACTGTGTGGTTGTTGGTTCTGCTGTTGCAGATCTTTATACATTTATTTGTAATATCAACAGCAAATACCAACCAACCAACAACCTACAGATGAGATAATGTGTGCAAACATTTTTAAATATTCACAGATTATAGAGGATGATGCACTTGCACGGTGGCGGTGCAGTAGAGCAAGAGTATAAAAAAGACAAGGATACACATAAATCAGTGGAAATGGGTGTGTACAGTGAGTGTCATTCGAAAAAAATGGTAAAAGAAAAACACATAACCCAATGTTCGCGTTTCTTGAAAACGGCATTGCCGTAGGAAAGACAATAAGCGAGGATGTAATATGATGGGTAAACACCAACCACCACCCAGAGCGTTGCCAGAAACAATGTAAAATATTAAATTAAATTAATTCATATGCAAATTTCGAGTGGTTTTCAGCTTATATCTATCTATTCATTGTATAATAAATTGTTAGTCTAGTAGCTTTTCAGAGATAATTTAAAATGCATATAAAATAAATTAATTCATAAGCAAATTTAAAATAAATAGTAGTTTCAACTTATTGTACTCTAAATGTACGGTCACACTGGGTAAATAAATATTTGCTTTATCATATTTGTTCAAAATTTGATTTGAACTGGGATATTGTCCTGACTCAAGACCATTTTGCTTCTATATTTAATAGAACGCAAATTTATTTACAAATGGCATGGTGACATTTATTACTTGGCTGCAGACTACCACGATCATGATTTCGACCATGTCAAAAGTCTTTTCAAGTGGCTTCGCAGCTACTTTTCAACATCAAACCCGGCCTCTATAAGGAGATGATTCTCACAAACGAACGAGAATCACAACTCACTTGCCGAATTTGCGTTTAAAAAATCGCACCAAGTAATAAAGCACACATGCCATCTTACAAGCATCTCATTGAGTTGCATATGTAAGTATGTGTATATGCAGGTATAGTTACCCAGCAATACTCATTTCTTTTAGTTTTTTCGTTTGCATTTTTTTGGTCTGTAATCAATATTTGATTTGAACTGGGATATTGTCCTGGCTCAAGACCATTTTATTTAGTATGTATTTAATAGAACGCAAATTTATTTACAAATGTTCAAAATTTTATCAGATTAACACAGGTTTGATTTGATCACTACCCAGATATGTGTTCAAAGTGCGTGTGTTCACATTTCAATGAACATTCGCCAAAAAAATTATTTGTTCAAACAAAAATGCAGGAAAAAACAAGCTTCCATATTTTATGTGGAGCAGCATCTATGATATTTTTAGAAGTGGAGCAGCTTCGTCTACAAAACCAGTTGTCTATAAAAAAAATTGCGCAGGAATTCACTATTTGGTAAGTACCCAGTACCATTCACAAGGTTTTCCCAATTTCAGACATGCGGAAGGCCTTATATAGTAATGTCTCCCATTTCTAAGGCCAGCGAAAGCCATGATATTATTTCCGTTGTAGGCCTTCTACATTCAGTCATGTCAGAAGGCCTTATCAGCCCTTCCAAAAGTATACATTCACATTCCACTTTCGTTGTTTTAAAAGAGTAATTCCATGTGAAGCGATCACAAAAATACTTTTCGATATTGTGAATAAAAATGCATTCAAAAATACACATTAGGGTGGATCGAAAAAAAAAATATTTTTTTAATGTTTTAACATTTTTCTGGTATCAGATACTAATATATATATTTTTGTAATTTCAACAAGATTGCTTCTAGTGTTATTTTTTATTTTTATAAACAAAGAAATATAGCTTTGATTTTTGTAAAATACATAGATTTGATTAGTGAGTATTAGTACTTGCTACTTACTCTACAACAAATATAAACGTGATTGCAGACGAAATTAAAAATACAGTCTGCATATATCGGACTTCAAGCCTTCAAGCCTTCTTGATAATGCCTTCTAAAAGGCATGATTTTCATGACACACGTGAAGACCTTCTACTGGCCTCCATTATATAAGCCGAATGAAAGGCCCGATTTTCATGACATGCGGAAGGTCTTCCGCGTGAAGACCTTCTATAGGCCTTCATTATAGAAACCGAATGGCCTTGCCAATTTCACTCAATGTTAAATGGAACGGAGTTGGCAATCTGTCTGGAAGACTTTCTGGATTCTAAAGCAGGTCTGATAAAAGATCTTCCAGGTCATGACAAATAATATTTATAATAATAACACAAGTTTACTATTTAAAAGGGTGCCTTAAGGCATCACTTGAGAGCGGCCACACAACCGACACAAGTTAACAAATTCCAGTAAATTTTTGTATCAGGGACTTTGAGATTAAATCTTAGCGTCATCTGAGGCGTGAATCCAAACCGGATTTTAATTTTTCAAGATTGGTTCTAGTTTTCGAGTTCTCGAATGTTTACAGCACTGCACTGTCATAAGGACAATCAGCTGTTGGCACCGATAAAAACATAATTTCGATTAAAATCGCTAGTTTTTTGCACAATTCTCGCAAGATTGGAGCTCGAATGTCTCTCTCTTCATTTCCATCTTGAGTTTTTTCGTGAAAACTTAGGTGATACGAGCAAGTACAACAATACTACTGTTTGCATTCTAATGCGTGAAACAGGCCTCAAACAATACAAACAACTAAGTTCCTCTTCTCTTCATTTCTATATATATATATTAGAGTGGCTTCAACATAAAAATTGTGGATGTTTCCGACTAAATTGAATGATTGGTTTGTTTTATACATATGTTCTCTCAAAATATTTCGCTTTTATCATTGTCCGTTCGTGAGCTGGACGCGTGCAAAATAACCTCTATAAACCAGACTTTTCTTGAATAAAATTCGCGGTGAGAATGGTATTTAGAAAAAAATGCTAGAAATTATAATAGGGTCCGAGCCTTATCAAGCCATATCAAAAACTGGCATTTTAACCCAGAATAGAGGGTAGAATTTTAACTTTTTTGTGCAATTTTTGTTGCATTTTTTATAAAAACCGCGATAACTTCCATATTTTTAGTTCGATTTGTGTTTTTGTTGGATCGTTGAAGAAAAATAACCCACTAAGGGCCGACAATTTTTTCTTATTCTAGTCTTACAAAAAGCTAATTTTTGAAAAAAAAATATCTGAAATTATGGTCTTTCGATGGATAAATTGGGAGGAAAACTTCACATAAGATCTTACAATAAAACCGTGCGATATAATTTCCCTCCCAAGAACGAGATTATTTAGAAGTGAAAGTATAGGTCACTAATAAGAAAACGCATACTCAGTTTTATATTTCGTTGTCGTTTGTCTTTTTTACAGGACTTTTATTTTCCAAAGGATGTAAATGTTCCTCTAATTTATTTTCGTACGTTTGCGTGTCATACAATGGCGATATGGGTATAAAATGAAAGAGAAGATCATCTGCAAAATATACTTTAAATTTCACGCGTCTAATCTATGTTAATTTAACATTAACAACCATTTCAATTTTCCCCTTTAAAAAGTTTATGTAGATTTTTCATGTTTTAATTTTTAAGGGGGAAAAATTTAAATAATTGAATTTTTTTTTTTCAAAAAAAAAAGCTCTATATAAGACTAAAATGTGTTTACGTTGCAAATAACCCCATATTTCAGTTTTTACATCACAATTAACCCACTGAGAACCACCAGTAAGAACAAAATTGTCGGCTTAATGGGTTAGGAAGTTATAGAAATTTCTATTGGTTATCAATACCTCTCCAGCGAGCCACTAAAAATGTGGAATTTATTGCGGTTTTTATAAAATAATGCAACAAAAATTGTTTTAAAATGGTAAACATCTGTATATAATAATATAAATACTGGGTCATGTTGCAATTTATATGGTTCGATAAAGCTCGGGTCAGATTTTAATTTCCTTCCTCACAAAAGAAGCCACTCTAATATATTTATATATCAAATAGCCTTAGAAAAAAGTATTTACTCTCTCAACGAACCAGCACACTTGTGTTATTACACCGTTCAAGATTTTAAAAAAAGTCGTTATACTTGAACCTGAAACTAGAGACGAAATGGAGTTAAATGACGCTTTCGATTTTTCATTTCCTTATCCTTTTAAGGCAACAGGATGAAGAAATAAAAAAATAATAACCAGTTTTGTGTATATGAGAATGTTTAGCCCAAACTAAATCCGACCGGCAGAATAGCCCGTGTTACTTTACGATTTCGATTGACACTCACTGTATCTATTTTAAGATAGCGATAGTGCAAAGTAAATGTATCCATCCATACGTTTTACAAGTGACGGATAGACAGATAGGCCAGACAGACAGGCGGATGGGCAGACAGAAAGATAATGGGAAAACCAAAAAGATGTTTCGTTTGACTCTTTGAGAGATCAAAGGGATTACAAACACATGGAGGGACATGTTGAATTAAATCAATATTTTCTTATCGCAAAAGCAACAGTAAAGAAGTTGCATAAACAGCAAATATTCTTTTTCAAAACACAATGACATTACACACAAATTTCTTTTCTCTTCGCATTACTTCTCTAGAAGTTCGTTGGCTTTGAGCATGATTTTTTCGCCGTGGAACATCTTTGCAATTGTTCAGTATCTTCGGGCAGGCCAAACGGTAACAATCTTTTTTCTTTTCTCACACAAACCCGCACTAGTCGCAGTCACATACTTTTCTTTCGCCGAAGAGAAAGAAGACTGGCAAACACTTTTTGCACAAACATTGAGAAAAATTGTTGAAATTATTTGTTTCGCTCCCCCCCCCTTTCTTCATCTTCATCACATCATTGTGTTGTGATGTACTTTGGCTGTCACTGTGGTCGTGGCTGTGTGAAAAATACAAAATGTTTTATGTTTTTTCTTTTTGTTTTAATTTATTTGTGTTTTGTTTTGCCGTTTGCTTGCAGCCTGCCGTGTGAATTGCGCTGAAATGTATTATTAATTTTGTTTTGTTTTATTATTGCCTTCGCTATTGTTGTTGCCTACTTGCCTTAGTCTTGCTAAAAAAAAACAATGGAATATAAAGATGTGTCGGGTCGAGCGACTCTTTTAAAACTGGACTTTTGTCCGTGATTAAGTTTTGGATGGAATAACGAAAAACGTTTAAAAGTATTTCTGTCATTTTTTTATTCTAGCTCATTTCTCAAAGACCAAAAAAGTACATCTATCTTGATTCTACGAATATGAGCAATTCAAATAATCTTCTCTCAAATTAAAAAGCGACGTGGGACGACGAACCATCTTTATGCTCAATTATTTTTGCCCGCTAACCTAACTAAGGTAAAAGTATTTTTATTGTTTTGGATTTATTTTTACATAAAGTATGACGTATGACGGACGAACGCTAATTTCGCAAAAGTCATTTCGAACGAAAATAATGTAAACAACGAGTCCAGTCCAGCATTATTATTCGGGCTGTTGATTGAATTGAATGGTGGATAGAAATAGCACAACCGCCGCTGGCGCTGTTGATTGTTTCGCTTGAATGTTTTATATTTATGACCGCCAACCACACTGCACGCACAGTGGTCCAAATCGTTTTTTTTTTGTTTTAAATTTTGTTACTTTTGAAAGGAAGGAGATAACTTGATAGAAAAAGATACAAATTGATTTCACATGTATGGAGTAGAGGTGTTTATCAGATGATTTGGAAAGTTTTGCGTCTGTAGTGGGTATGGGGGCTTCTGAGCGACACTCCAAATATATTGCAAATATATTTTTGCAATTTATTTGCACGAAAGGCCATGATGCTACAAAAAAGCGACATTTACATTCCCTAGCAGGTATCTACAAAAAAAGTACTTACATGTGTGTACCTCAATTAGTTTAAAAGATAGAAAAAGACAAGAAAAATTAACATTTTTTGCGAAAATAAATATATGCTCGAAATTAAAACTGTTTTCACTGTTGGATTTTAAATAATCTTGTTCAAATACTAGTGCTAATATGTTACTTCTAAAGTCAGAAAGGATTTTTTCAAAAAGGCGACAACATTATTTCTCATGTAACTTTTTTATGTCCCCTAACTCTACAGAATAGGAGGGTGTATATCATTTCGGACAGACAAAAAGTGCAACGCATTGAAGAGTGACTTAAGACCCCAAATCCGTTCCATGACTTTTATGCTGTTTGAGCATTGACGTTCGTTTAGCTGGCTGGTGTACACGATAACTCTCGGAGGAAGTGAATAAATCACTTCAAACTTTGCACATGGTAATATTTTTCACAAACTTAGTTTAAGTTCAAAATAAGCGAAATTGTCGCACCCCTTTTGGTACCTCCAGAAGACCTTTTTACTAAAATTCTGGTTAATTTAGCAAGAAAAAAAATCGTAAAAAGTTAAAGCCATCATTTCACCTCTTTCAAACTCATACAGTCACTAAAAAAGACATCTAAGAACACTACTTTAAAGCTTCAAAAAAATTAATTATTCTAATCATCTCGAAAATCTAAATAAAATGAACAAAAGTGTAAAAACTTAAAAAAATATAACACGGCATTATACTTCAGTATTTTTATGAGAAGTATACTTTCAAAACAATCGCAACGATCGAGGTAAAAAATCGTACCGCTTGATATGGAATGATAGATTATATTTTCGAAATTTTAAAAATGAGATCCCCTCTTATTTTCTTTATACTTATATCCGTACAGTTCCGTTTCCTTCAAGTTGCAATTTTCTTTCGATAATATGATTATAATTATGTTATTAAAAACAACAAACAACTGTCTGCTATTTCAGCGGAGACAATTTGTTTTACCCTTTTCAGCAGACTCGCTGCCGTGAATGACTTAAAAAAACATACATCTTTATAAGTAAAAGAAAAGTTAAAAATAAAACATTGTTGGAAGCTGATGTGGTGGGTGGAGTATTAGAGCACGTGCATGGTATACCGAAGAACCATGGTTCAACTCCGGACAAGAAGTGTTTAAAATACTTGTATACTTTTTATAAAGAGTGATTTTTTTGAGGTTAGGATTTTCATGCATTAGTATTTGACAGATCACGTGGGATTTCAGACATGGTGTCAAAGAGAAAGATGCTCAGTATGCTTTGACATTTCATCATGAATAGACTTACTAACGAGCAACGCTTGCAAATCATTGAATTTTATTATCAAAATGCGTGCTCTGTTAAGAAAGTTCAGAAAGAAAGAAATTGTGTTCAGCGACGAAGCTCATTTTTGGCTCAATGGGTACGTAAATAGGCAGAATTGTCGATTTTGGAGTGAATATCAGCCAGAAGCATTGCAAGAGCTACCAATGCATCCAGAAAAAGTCACAGTTTGGTGCGGTTTATGGGCTGGTGGCATCATTGGACCGTACTTCTTCAAAGATGATGCGAATCGTAACGTAACTGTGAATGTGGTTTCAACAAGATGGCGCTATTCTATGGCCATTTTGAGGGAAAACTTCGGAGAACAATTCATCTCAAGAAATGGACCGGTAAGTTGGCCACCAAGATCATGCGATTTGACGCCTTTAGACTATTTTTTGTGGGGCTACGTCAAGTCTAAAGTCTACAGAAATAAGCCAGCAACTATTCCAGCTTTGGAAGACAACATTTCCGAAGAAATTCGGGCTATTCCGGCCGAAATGCTCGAAAAAGTTGCCCAAAATTGGACTTTCCGAATGGACCACCTAAGACGCAGCCGCGGTCAACATTTAAATGAAATTATCTTCAAAAAGTAAATGTCATGGACCAATCTAACGTTTCAAATAAAGAACCGATGAGATTTTGCAAATTTTATGCGTTTTTTTTTTTAAAAAAGTTATCAAGCTCTTAAAAAATCACCCGTTATTTCCACCCCCAAAGTAAATTTGTTATTTATTTCTCCTCTCTTGCTAAAGAGAATTTGAATGATGGTAGTTGAATATTTTTCAATTTGGCTAATAGTATGAGTTTACATTTCTGAATTTGCGGCCTTAAATGTTGCGTCAAAATACCGATGTTAACCACTCATTGATGCCAATATATTTTTTGACTTTCGAATTTCCGTCTTTAAATATTGCATCAAAATACCGATGTTAACAGTATATATGTTAACAATTTATGTCTGTGCATCCATCCAGCGCAATAACAACTGTTACAACGCTGTGGACTGACTGGCTGCATATCACAATCGAGAGTATGCAAGAATCTTCACGGCCAAATTTATAACGTCGTGTTTACACACATTTTATGGCGGCGACAACAAAATGAAGACCGGAAATTAAATGTCATCACAAGAATACGCATCAAAATATACAATATATAATTTACACAAATAATTTGGTTCGTAAGTTTACAAGGAGATTATATAGGCTTTTGACAGCTCGTAAATTTAAGAACTTGATTATGCTCAAAGAGATCTTTTGAAGAGAGCAAACGAATAAATGAATCATTTTAAGTTTGGGACGCAGTCAATGGGGTTAATCATTTAAAAAATATTCGCATGGACTTTTTTGTATCTATTATATCCATTAATACAACTTTAGTAGTAGTATAGTATAGTTGTATATATATTTGTATAGATAAATCTTTTAATAGATTGTTTGTGTTGATTAAAGGAAACTCTTCAATATACATACATTCAAAATATTTATTTGGTTTTTGAACTCCAAATTGAAATTGAATTGAAATGCCCGCCATATTAGATAGATATAATATAATTTAATTTGAAAATTGAATGAAAATTTAATACTCGTCTGTGTGAAGTGACTATTATTGAGTATTACGAAATATCGATAGCCTAATATAGTATATTTTGAACATGACAAGTTGTTAAATCGAGACGAAATGTTTTTTGTTATTACTTATGGCTCGTAAATTAGGGAACATTCGTTTGGATACTACACTATTCGCCATGTAGAGAATCTCACACACAACACTTATGGAGTACGTACGAGTAACTTCGTAATTTATATATTTTTAATTGAGATACGTGAGGTATGTTTATAAATTAAATACTAAATACGTCCACGAATATCTATTTGGGGTGGGATAGTGTAAGACTTTGCGATTTTTATATATTAGAACCATTAATTTTATGAGGTTCGGAAAAAAATGCATGAGGTGTGGTGGGGTGAGTGTATGTGGTCGCTCATCGATATCAAAGGTGAGGGGAAAAGGTGTAAAATACACAAAAAATCCCAAAACTGCCTCGGAGTCGCCCTCCGGAGTACCTCCCCAAAATTTTACCCGAACACATTTACCCCCTATCCCCACTCCATAATGGGGCTCCCATACAAAAGCTTATTTTTATAAAATTTGTTTTCACCACTCCAACTGCCCCATGGATCCCTTAAGGGGAGTCAACTGTATGACCAACACCCAATATTTTTTCAGTCCCAATATTATCTCAGAACATACCTACCCTCCAACTGCAAAAATTAGGGTGGCCCCCATAAATTTGTTTATTTTTATATTTTTTATGAAAGAAAGGCCCAATACTGCCCCGCAGTAGACCCTAGAGGGGAGAAGTGTGTAAATGCCATTCGGAATTTTCGATAATCAGGAGCATAATTCGTTAACAACAAATTCACATTTAAGGTACAATTCGTGAACAAAAGTGGTTAAGTTAAATTAAGTCATATTCAAAATACTGAACTGGAGGGAAATTATGTCCACTTTGATCCGTTTAAACACGAGTCTATGTCATAAGCTCGTTTTTGCTCCGAATTTCAATATATCTCACTTTTGCTGTCAGTTCCTAAATTTTAGGTGTGACTTTTCCCCTTCAAATTTGCAATCAATCTTAGATCGTACTTTTCCCCTTCAAATGTGGAATATGGCCATAGTTTTTAAAAGTTTTCTAGATTAGAATGATTTAAAGGTAAACTAGCAAAGGTCCACAAAAACGAACTTTTAGAATTCAATATCATGAAATTTCAGTTTGCGACAGGTGGGAATAAATACAAACCGCAGAATAATGTTTTGGAAATCGGTTTTTCGCATATTTATTTTTGACAACCATCCGATTTACATCGGCCACATTCGAGATTCATAATTAGTGATAAAAAACACAGCGCATTCCATTTAGCTATATGTTTGTTGGTTCACCGATATTATGACAGCATACAAAGCAATGTCAACGTTTGTAATTTCTTTAATCTGAGCACGTTTTCCAGTGCACTGGATGGACTACATATTTAAAGTAGCATCATTATAATTAAAATCACAATTTTTCTGGTTAATTATTTATGCACAACATCACCATCACAGCACATTCCCTTTCAGCTACGCCACCGAAAATATATTTAAATTGACTCACCGCCACCACATCATCATCATCACATCACACAATGACCAATAAAAGAAAACACAACAACAACAACGACTACGAACGAGGAATTAAAAAAGGCGTGGGCCAGTTTTCGGAATACTTTTTCCAATTAAACAATTGTATAATAACTTATGTGAAGAGCGAGCAAAATGATAATACAATGCAAGGTAGCTACATACATATGTATGTATGTTCTTAATAAAAAGTAATCTTACGTTTTGTGGAAAAAAAGTTAAAAAATCGCGACGAGTTGTTCTTTTTCTTAATCTCTGCCATAATGTTTTTTGTGTCTTTTTCTTTTTATTTTGATAATATACAAAAATAAAATCTAATTGTATTCTTTTTTTCTTTGTGTTTTACGTGTGAACACACTTCAACACTTCTTTTCACTTTCAGATTCAACGGCGATAATCGATTCGAAAACTGTTCCACACCGCATAGGAAAAGGTGAATCAAGCACCGAAATAAAACGGAATGAGGCGGCAAACAAACCGCAGATACTAGAGTAACGAAATGGACTAAAGCGAGCCAAATTTGAATGGCAGATCTAAACACCCATCACATATCATAGCCAAGAAAGAAAGAAAAAAAAACACACAGATACAAAATCGGTCGGAGAAAAGAGAAGATCGATCTGAACGGAAAAGTGTTTTCGCGTTTAGGCGTACAGTGGAAACCTATCAGGAATGACTGCTGGGAAATTGAGAAATCTTAGAATTCTAATGCCAATCTCTCCAATTTACTATAGACTCTAAGTACAATTGTTATAGCAAGGGGATTTTAGTTTGTTAAAAGCACTGCTTATGCTGCCACCCAATCAGCTGTCTTTAATTTGGTTCTTGGTCATGCTGGTTCGGTTATCGTAGGTTAAAAAGAGCTACTACTATAAAACTATAATTTCAATAAAAAGATACATTTGAAATGCACAAACATAAACACATATGTTGTATAGGGGTACGTCCATGCCAAATCAACGACTAAAAACGATATTTGTTCGAAATATTAAAAATTATTCTTTCCGAGATATTACATGAAGTATACATAAATATGTAGCGCAACAATTAAAATTTGAGTCCAGTTCATTACCTTGTACAATAAATACTTTAAAAGATATGGGATGGTATATTGTACAGCAATATTTCATGTAATCCTTTTGACTTTTTTGTAACATTTATTTGAACCAGATGGCTTTTGAACTCAAATGATGTCTGTTGAATTCAATTGACATCATTTGAGTTTTGAATTTCAAATAATGTCTTCTGAATTTCAAATAATGTCTTCTGAATTTCAAATGATGTCATTTGAATTACAAATGATGTCTTTCGAATTTCAAATGATGTCATTTGAATTTCAAATGGTGTCTTTTGAATTACAAGTGACGAGTTTTGAATTACAAATGACGAGTTTTTAATTTCAAATGGAATTTTTGAATTTCAACTAATATTTTTTTGCTTTCTTTTGAATTACAATTGAAAACGTTGAAATTCTCAGCATTGTTTATTCCATGACAAACAATATTTTAAAATATTTATGAAAATACATTTGTCATTTTTCAGACTTTGCTAAAAAAATTGTATCTACTATTTCGAGGCTCCACTGTATCGCTAGCACAACAGATTCTATGCATATATCATATCACAATCGACTACACTCTCGAGAACACTCGAGCGTGTTATATGCTAAAATTAAGAAAAAAAAAAACAAATTCAAAACCAAAAGAAAACATTTCTTCATCTTTGCGAGAGCAAAACACCAACACATCAATCGGGGCGAAAAAAAAAACAAGACCACCGAAAATATATCGACAAAATTAACAACATAAATCGGATAGAGATGAATGGGAGGAAGACCATTAAAAAGCATGGGAAGAACAAACAAAAAAGGTAGTACCAAACACAACAAGCCAAGCGAACACACGCTCCACGAACGCTGCGCACTATAAATAGATATCGATTAAGTAGTGGTGGAGAAAACGAATCAAGTGCATATGACCTACATTGTGACCCCCTTCCGTTCGTCGGCACGTTCATATGCTCTCGATACTCGACCAGCAAATAAGGAATCCACTGTGAAAAAACAAGGAATAAAATTTAAGTACTTAAGCACGTTCCACACATGATTGAGCGCCTCTATGAACGGCTGATGATGCAGCTGACGGCGAAGGTGGCGGCTGGTAGTAGTGGTGTCAGTGGGCATGGGCATGTGAACGAGGATGGTAATAAGAGAATTCCAATCCATCTTGTTGCACGAGTGTGTCGTGTGTCGCCGCCCAACCTCAAGTTTGTGTTTGATGTTCGAGTCACAATTATGTTGTATTCACATTTGTTGTTGTCGCCTCCACTTCTGGAACATTGCTTTTTACACATTCTAAGAAAGCTTGTTACACAAAAAGGCAAACGAATGACAGAAAGACGACGCCGAGGAAATGGCTTTGTCATAATTGTGTGGAACAAAGCAACAGTTCAAGAAGATGTCAGTTGGTTGTTAATGCTCATTCACCACAACATGGTAGAGAGTTAGTTTTATGACCTGGTACTGTCTGATGATGTGGGCATTGGTGATCCAAAACCAACTAGTTATCATTACGTGTCTTTTGTGTTTTTTGAAATGTAACAAACTCTACATAGACTGTGAAACAGACAAGGTCTGAATTCTGCTCTGATTTATACTAGGAAAATATGTGCTGGTCAAAACCAATAAGGGCAAAGGGAAGCTTCAATCAATCAGTATGACCTTTACTCGTATAAGTTTGTTCTCGCTGAAATGCCCACCTGCTGTTGGGACTGTATTCACAGCGTTGTGATATGTTATGTGCCAAATAAACCAAAATTCAAATCCGAACAAGAACAACTGACATTTGGCATCTCTACACACAGAAAAAAACTTGTGTAAAAATACCTAATTAAAATTTGAAATTATTTTTTTTATACAGAGTTGACACAAGTCATGCTAAATTTCCCTCGTACATGTGTAAATTACACATGTGCTTCATTTGTATAAATAACTAAGTTTATTTGGTAGGTGTTCAGTGCTTATGTACCACCTTAAAATATTCCACCACGTTCTTTAGCTTTTGTAGCTTTTACACAAGTTTCTCTGTTAAAATGAATTAGTTAGTTGGATACTGATCTAAGGGTGGATATGTAAGCTGTCAATTTCATGAATTTTGTAGCAAATACTTGCAAAAATATACAACCGTGCGTATGATTTTGCAAGACAATCTGGCAACAACAGAACAACATTTTATTAATTTTTTTCATCTTCAACAAGGTAAGTCGTCCAAATGTACAAAATATTTATACATGTATTATTTTTAAGCATTTTAGACAAAAAGAACACAACAGGAATACAAAAAAAGGGACTAAAGTCCTTAGTCGAATAAATAATAAAGTTCATGTATGTTTTGCGACTTTTTTGAAAGTATTCTCTTTGGGTGCAGAACAAAATTTTAAAAGAAACTATTGATCGGTGTGTTTGTACCTGCTACCTTTTTTAATGTAAGCCTTCATCACAACACAATAGTGGTTATATTAAATATGTTTTTGATTTTGATTAAAGCCATCAGCGTTTTTATTTGGAGGGAAATAGAATACTAATTAAATGATTTTTGGTCATTTATTTTTTTGATTTAGTACAAAAATCTAAAAGATCTAAGCCTTAAAATACATTTGTTTTCATCATAAATGTACAATCTTAAAGTGTAAACAGCACTTTTCAGTGAATATAAAATTATATCGTGTAAGCTCGAGAATAACTTCTAATATTGATGATGAAGACATTCTCCTAACTTAGAAATGTCAACGTTTGTTAGTGCTAATGTCAGTGGGAAAACGCAAAAGAGAGCGAGTCATCCCAAAAATAAATACTCTCTGTCACACCACTCACTCTCTTGTGCTGCTACAGCATGTAACACAATATCAGCGAGAATCCTTTCGCTTTCTTTTGCGTGATGTCACATTTCGAATGAATAATTTATGCCAAGTTTTCAATTGACGTTCGTTCGTTTGTTCGCATCTTTTGTGGGGCCGTGCGTGTGTGTGTCTGTTCGTTCACAAAATGATGTTTGCAAAGAAGAAAAGTAATAAAAGACGGACAACGACGACGGATGATTTGATAAGATGAGAAAACCCCCACAAAACAATCAAACATAAGTGCCCTCTTCGTTCGTTCGTTCACTCACTCACTCATCATCTCATCATACATTCATTGCAAATGCGATGCATTCAATCAAAAAAAAAAGAAATAGCGACAACGCGATCGGACAAAAAAAAACCATTTCATTCATGACACGTTCACAAGAAACTTACAAGAAACAGCAACAAACAATGCACAACGGCGGATGGACGGACGGACGAACGGACTGAAAGTATGTATGCATATGTGAAGCATGTTACCGTTACCATAGACAATCGAATACATCATATGTGTGACTGGCTGGAGAAAGACGGACAAATGCAACAATAACAACACCAACAACAAAACAAAACAAGTAATAGCAATAATAACAATGATAATGATGATGACAACAACTTTGGTTCGAACGGACAGACAGACCGACGTACGGAGACGTTGGAACCGCAAAGCAAGTGCATTGCATTGTAATGGCCGGTATACACATAAGTATGTACATACATATGTATGCGAGGAATGTGTGTAATTCATTCAATTTATTTGAAAGCGGACAAATCAACCCAACTCTGTCAAGACCACCAAAACAATTGACCATCCCCAAATGGACGACCCACCGAAAGACCCATTATGGGCAAGAGTTTACAAGTTAAACGGGAAAGTGTGTAAAAATGTCTGTGTGTCCACTTGTAGGCATCTCACATATGGATATGTAAGAGTACACAGGGGCGGCAGACATACAAGTGTACGAACGACAAACAACGAGGGTCACGGCAACACGGTGTGGGAAAATAATTATGGCGGATATTGTTGCTACTGTTAGTGCATTGTTGAATTTGTTTATCTCCATGACGAGCATGATGAGATGCAACATGTTCTCATAAACACCTGTTCGTTTAAATAACACTAGTCAACAGTCAAAATGTACTCGGGATGCGATAATTTTTTCTGTGTAGATAACCTTGACATGAGCTCGAAAAACGCAATAAATTTTTTTTTTTCGTTTGGTTTTTTTTTTATTATTTTTTTTTTAAATTTTAAAATTTTTTTTTTGGTTAATTTGTTTCGTCCGGCATAACTCGGGAACCACTAGCCCGATTTAATTGAATTAAATTTTAAAAAATTTAAAATTACAATTCCCTTAATCTGTTCATATATTGTTTTCCTATACAAGCAACAGTTTCCAAGTTAAAAATGAATATATAAAGGAAAAAACTTATTTTTTGCCTAAAAATTTAAAATTTTTTTTTTTAAAAAATCCATAAAAAATCCAAAATGAAAAAAAATGTCAAATCTTATTACTTTTACGTAAAGTCACATAACCTATGAGCAAAATGAGACAAAGATCATGAAAATCGATGCAAGCGTTTCGCTTTTATTCGCAATTGAGTAAAAGTATGAATTTCAAAAATTTAAAAATTTTTTTTTTGGTTAATTTGTTTCGTCCGGCATAACTCGGGAACCACTAGCCCGATTTAATTGAATTAAATTTTAAAAAATTTAAAATTACAATTCCCTTAATCTGTTCATATATTGTTTTCCTATACAAGCAACAGTTTCCAAGTTAAAAATGAATATATAAAGGAAAAAACTTATTTTTTGCCTAAAAATTTAAAATTTTTTTTTTTAAAAATCCATAAAAAATCCAAAATGAAAAAAAATGTCAAATCTTATTACTTTTACGTAAAGTCACATAACCCATGAGCAAAATTAGACAAAGATCATGAAAATCGATGCACGCGTTTCGCTTTTATTCGCAATTGAGTAAAGGTATGAATTTCAAAAATTTGCTCGACATATGCACAACTTTGTCTATGGTAAGGTTTTTTCTTTTTTTTGATTCTCAGAATTAACAAAACGGAATAAACAAAGGGTTATTTAATTTTTATGATTGCGTAAGCAAAGTAATAAACGCTAATAAATGTGCGTGAACAATTAAAAGGAAAAAAGGAAAGGGGACTTTTTTAATTATTTGGGTTTTCCGTTGGCTACCTGTATGATTTTTTTACAGAAATGCAACCCACATTTAAGGGTGGTCATTATTCGGAAAATTTAAGACTCACACATGGTGAAACAGGTATGTAGCCACCGTAAAAAAATATACACCCATTTATAAGTACCTGTCAGTAAAATACTAAACAATACACAGTATAAATAGGTCTTCATTGATCGATTTTACTCATTCAACAAGTGTCGACGAACGCGATAGTTAAAATGAGCAAACGTTCGCGAGGATTTGAATGCAATACCAATCCAAGTAATTTTTGTTACATGTGCGGAGAATACGTTTCTGAAAAAAACAAGCATTGTTTTTCACCTAAATTGAGAGATTCATTTGAAGAGAGCTTCAATTTAAAGGTCTCAAACATAGATGAGCGGTGGACACCAAGTGCTCTATGTCCAAGGTGCTACGTACAGCTAGCTGACTCAAGGTAAGTGTAGATTATGAAATTCAAGAACATATATAACTTATTATTGAAATTCTTTCAGACGACAGCCGAGAATCATCATGCCAATGCTTTGGAGAGCTCCGCTTTGCCATGTAACAGATTGCTACTTCTGTCTTAGCAAAAAAACAGGCGTGGGAAAAAATATACGATGGACTTACGCTGCTGTTTCAACAGTGAATTTTCCAGTGCCATTTTGCGAAGAACCAGTGGACCCGCAACCGTCCGTTTCAAGATGGGCATCTAATAATGAGGCGATACATCCAACATCAGATCCGGAGACAGTAGAAACCACATCAGAATGCGAGTCAACATATACATTGCATGGAGGTCAACGCTTATGTTCCCAAGCAGAACTGAACGATTGGGTTAGAGAATTGAAACTCTCCAAGGAAGATGCAGAGTTGCATGCATCGCGCATGCAACAGTTCGGTTTCTTGGCTCCTGGTGTGGTGACAACAATCTACAGGAAGCGTCATGAACCATACGCAAGGTACTACACAAAAAAAGACAACATCTGTTTTTGTAAGGACATTCCCGGATTATTTGGTGAACTCGGGTACTCTTAAAAAACTTCGTGAAAGCTATCAAAAAAGATGGCGAAGCGTTCGCCTATTTAAAAACCATTTTTCCTCACCTTTCATCGGCAAAGATTAAGGAAGGCGTTTTCGACGGTCCGCAAATTAAAAAGTTGTTGCAAGATCAACAGTTTGAGCACATTTTATCACCAAATGAAGCTGCAGCTTGGAACTCATTTCGGCAAATTGTTTCCGGATTTCTTGGAAACAACAAAAGCTCAAATTACAGAGAGATCGTCGAACAACTACTCCAAAATTATAAAAAAATTAGAGCAAATATGTCGCTTAAGATACATTTTCTACACTCGCACTTGGACTTCTTTCCGGACAACCTGGGCGTTGTGAGTGACGAGCATGGTGAGCGTTTTCATCAGCAAATGAAAGAAATTGAGCACCGATACCAAGGATTTTGGAACGAAGCTATGATGGGGGACTATATCTGGTTCCTGATAAGAGAAACAGACCCACAACAATATAAAAGAAAGACAAAAGCACATAATTATTTTTAATTTGAAGGTTTTTATTTTTGTGTTTAGATATTTTTTTTTTAAACTTTTTTATAATTAATTAATGTTGATATCCTTAGGATAATTTCTTGTACATATATCGAATTGTTTTTTAATTTAAAGTCATATATTTTTGTCACCCAAAAATTTTAATTTTTTTGTAATAAAAAAGAAAAAACCTTACCATAGACAAAGTTGTGCATATGTCGAGCAAATTTTTGAAATTCATACCTTTACTCAATTGCGAATAAAAGCGAAACGCGTGCATCGATTTTCATGATCTTTGTCTCATTTTGCTCACAGGTTATGTGACTTTACGTAAAAGTAATAAGATTTGACATTTTTTTTCATTTTGGATTTTTTATGGATTTTAAAAAAAAAAAAATTTAAATCTTTAGGCAAAAAATAAGTTTTTTCCTTTATATATTCATTTTTAACTTGGAAACTGTTGCTTGTATAGGAAAACAATATATGAACAGATTAAGGGAATTGTAATTTTAAATTTTTTAAAATTTAATTCAATTAAATCGGGCTAGTGGTTCCCGAGTTATGCCGGACGAAACAAATTAACCAAAAAAAAATTTTTTAAATTTTTGAAATTCATACCTTTACTCAATTGCGAATAAAAGCGAAACGCGTGCATCGATTTTCATGATCTTTGTCTCATTTTGCTCATAGGTTATGTGACTTTACGTAAAAGTAATAAGATTTGACATTTTTTTTCATTTTGGATTTTTTATGGATTTAAAAAAAAAAAAATTTTAAATTTTTAGGCAAAAAATAAGTTTTTTCCTTTATATATTCATTTTTAACTTGGAAACTGTTGCTTGTATAGGAAAACAATATATGAACAGATTAAGGGAATTGTAATTTTAAATTTTTTAAAATTTAATTCAATTAAATCGGGCTAGTGGTTCCCGAGTTATGCCGGACGAAACAAATTAACCAAAAAAAAATTTTTAAAATTTAAAAAAAAAATAATAAAAAAAAAACCAAACGAAAAAAAAATTTTTTATTGCGTTTTTCGAGCTCATGTCAAGGTTATCTACACAGAAAAAATTATCGCATCCCGAGTACATGAAATTTTTTTCAATTTGTTGACTAGTGTAATTATTAATAAAGCATGGATTTGTTGAAGAACAAAAAGTGCGGTCGAATTTTTAAAATATAAAAAAAATAATTCGCCTTTTCAGAGACTATACAAAATAAAGCGGATTCTTGTTAAATCGAAAATGCATTTTAATTTTCTTTGAAAATATGAAAATGAAACTGACTATATTTTTCGAAAGGGGACCTCAAATAAGAAAAAAGTTGTCGGTATATTATCGATATCTCGCTTATTTATTGTGTTACGTTGCGGACGTAATAGATTGGAAAACATTTTTTACCTGTTAACGCCAAAAGAAAACTGTTTGTTCATAAATCTGGCATTAAACAAGTTTCCTCATATGAGGACAGAACAAAATTTCGATAACTTTTTAGTTATCGAAACATTGAAATTGAATTGTTCTTAAATCTGGCATTAAACAAGGTTTCTCATATGAAGACAGAACAAAATTTCGATAACTTTTTAGTTATCGAAACATTGGAATTGAAAACTATTGTTGTTGTTCATAAAGGGTGATTTTTTAAGAGCTTGATAACTTTTTTTTTTTAAAAAAAACGCATAAAATTTGCAAAATCTCATCGGTTCTTTATTTGAAACGTTAGATTGGTCCATGACATTTACTTTTTGAAGATAATTTCATTTAAATGTTGACCGCGGCTGCGTCTTAGGTGGTCCATCCGCTTAGTCCAATTTTGGCATTTCCACGTTTTTGAGTAACAGAGACCCAATTGGTGCGAACGGCGACGAATCGAAAATTGGTGGTCATCATTAACACTGGCCGATACAGCTGCGATATTTTCTTCAGTTCGCACTCTACGTAAGCGTGTTGGTGGTTTAATGTCCAACAATGTAAATTTGGTGCGAAATTTAGTCACAATAGCCCGAATAGCCGCTTCAGTGGGTCGATTAAACTGACCATAAAATGGAAGCGCGCAATGAACTTTCTTAACAGAGCACGCATTTTGATAATAAAATTCAATAATTTGCAAGCGTTGTTCGTTTGTAAGACGATTCATGATGAAATGTCAAAGCATACTGAGCATCTTTCTCTTTGACACCATGTCTGAAATCCCACGTGATCTGTCAAATACTAATGCATGAAAATCCTAACCTCAAAAAAATCACTCTTTATATCTGGCATTAAACAAGTCTACTCATATGAGAGGTGTGTATTGGTTTAAATAGAGGTGTGTATTGGTTTAAATAAGGCCAACATTAAAAAAGACGAACAAAATTTCGTTAACTTTTTAGTTATCGAAATTGAAAAATATTTTTTATTATTTTTAGCTTATTTTAATTCGATAAATACCGATTTATCAAAACCTCAAAGCTCAAAAGTAGGCCGAAAAAGTCGATAAGTGGCGCAGATATCGAAATATTGTGAAGATTATAAATGATTAGTCAAAAAGTTAAATTCAGTCCATGCAATTGGAGTAACTGAATTTTATATTGTGGGCGACAACTTTTGGAAAAAGATTAAGAAAGGCTCAATCAAAGAAGCATCTTCATCTATATCCACTTTTAAACAACTTTTCTTATTATTATTGAATCGTTTAATTATTTGACAAAAAATAACCTATTTTGAGGTTACTATTGCTACGATTTCTGAAACCTCAAAAGAGCGCCTATTAAGGCTTCTTGAAGGGCATGTAAAATTTATTATTATTATTTTTATTCCCTTGTTAGTATAAATGCAATTTATTTAAATAAAATTACACAAAATTTTTATCGAATTTCCACAATCGATTACTAGGCTGACATCGACAAAAAACAGTTATCGATTTTTCTTCTTTTAATTTTCTACTTTTTTTTTCGCATTATTATGTTCTCAATCCTAAAATATAGTCAGATCTTGGGGGCCCAAAATCATTCCATTCCCTTATTTTGCGTTCAATAATAAATTATAAAAATAATACCTATAAAAGGTTCGATTTTAGATTATATACTAAAAACCCCGGTTTGGCCCGTTTCACAGGTTTCTGTCAAAATTTTAAGACTGAGTTTCTTAAATGTCACTTTATGCAAATGTAAATAGGTCATCTCGTTGTGTGGTATCCGTTGTTATAGCCTTGTCACACTACATGCGAAATCTAGCTGAAATGGCATAAGGTCGATTTACAAATGTCAAATTTGCATGGAATCTGACATTTGTAAATAGACCTTATGTCATTTAAACTAGATTTCGCATGCAGTGTGACAAGGCTATAATGTTTGTATAATTTCCATCTTGTTTTTGTTTATTATAATATACCTAGTATATATTTTTCAAAAAGTTTTGTTAATAGTACATAGATTCAGACATAGATATCTACCAAAGTCGCCAAGTCCTATGTGAAACTAACAAATTCAGATGCGTGAAACAATTTATTATCTCATTATTGTTAAGAGTTTTTGACATCTGATGACCATTTCTCACACAAAGGTGTAATTATTTTAAGTTTTTTGTACTTTTAAAATTTGTATAAAGTTCACATTGCACGTTGTTCACGCTGGTACCACCTTTTTTCAAGTAAGACATTACAGCTTTTGACGTTAGGTGTCCTTGTCAATATGTACCAAGGCGTATTTATACAGGTGATAGCACTAGAACAACAATAAATTCGGCAACAGCAAAATACAAGTAATTTTTTGAATGGTGAGCCATACTGTCAAAGCAAAATATATGGGATTTGACAGTTTCGGTTACTTTTGAATGAAAAAAATTTCAGTCAGCTGGGCTCCTGCTATCACCTTTATAAATACGCCTTGATATGTACTTTAATTCAAGGCGTGTAAGGTGAAAGCAGCAGAGCCAAAACAAATTCGACAACAATAAAATACAGTAAATTTTTTGAATGGTGAGCCGTACTGTCAAAGTAAAATATATGAGATCTGACAGGTACGACTGAAATAGAAAAAACTCCTGATTTCACCTGATATAAACACATCTTGCCCTAATTGTAATAGTATTATACTGCCGCTTCATTGGAATACTTAACCGAACACACCATCCTCGTAAGTATCTGCAAACGAATGGCCGTCCAGTCCGTTCATCATTTTTTGTGACAATTTAACAAACCAACGAAAGTATACACACAAACATGCACATACGAAAAGGGGGAAGGAAGTACAAAAAAATAATTATTACATACAAGCAAAAAGAAGGAAGACTACAACGGATTAGACTTCGTCACAACAGGCAGTCATCAGTGGACAGCCAGCCACATGAATTCGTACAAAACATTATCCCTCAAAATTACAAAAAACGAAAACAACAAACAGCGTTAGAGGAAGACGACGATGATGATGACAGCGGTGACGGTGACGTACACATGCATGTACATTGTACATACTATTTATGAAATGAGTGTAGACGACATGCTATTGTTTACGCCACACATTTGATGTCAAGTAAGAAATGTAAACATTTTGTGGCAGCCAACATTAGCAATGTCATAAATTACGAAAAGAAGAAAAGTATGTGGGAACGAGCTAGCTGCTGCAAGTTTAAGAAATTTGACAACTATCCTCCTCCTCCTCCACCATGCTGTCGTAATTCAGTTCCCAAGTGTGTGCGTGCGTGAAATGTGTTAACTTTTGTTTTTGCTTTTTTGCGTATAGTAGTGGTCACGGGTGATATCATACTTCGAATTCGAACATATTGCAGAAAATTCTAATTCGAAACAAACACAAGCGAACAATCCACAATCCAATAAGACAAAAACATCTCTCTGTCGCTCTCCATCTCTCTCTGCCGCTCTCTTTGCACAAATGCCAAATAGGGAGTGGAGTGTACGAAAAAAAAAAACAAAAACAGCACCTCTTTTTGTGTCGCCAACAACAACAAGAATTTCATAAATTAAATTAACTTTTTTTGAAGTCCAGAATGGCTGTTTTTTGTGAACTTTAACCGAAATCCGAGGCAATTCGTTAAAAGTATCTGCTGCAAGAATGTAGAGCCACCCCATTCACTGGCCTTGTCTTTCATTTCTCCCTTTTCAATTCCATGTTTTTTTTCGTACTTAATTGCAAAACGCAAAACTCACCCATTACAACACTTCGCTTCCCTTCTTTTTTCTCGTTACGTTTTCAATGATTTTATTTCTTGTGCTTCGCTGCTATTCCTGCTGCCTTTTGTTTTTACTTTTTCTTATTTTTTCACAATTCATGAACGGTTTTAACTCTTTTTCTTGTCGAAGATATTCAACACCTTTATTTACTTTGATCAATTAATATTAATTGATTGAACATTAATTTCAAGTAGTTTATCGAATTAAATGCTAAACTTTTGTGATTTTTTTCCAAACCGTTCTGTTCTGACAATTTACAATAGAAAAAATTAAAAATGTTAGGTTACACTACAACACCATTGAAAAACTTTGAAAATTTGCGACACGGAGCGTCCGCGACCAACCTCGTTCAATGATAAAAAATCACTAATTTTTTTTTGAAAAACGCGGATTTCACAAAATACCGAAGTCTCCACAAGGTCTCCAAATAACACTCTTCACTCTCCAAATAACCGACTGCGACGCAAGTCGGAGTTGCTAAAAATTGAAGTAGAACGAGATGTGCAGGGTTGATTAAAGAAGAAGTATAGAATGGAAGAATCTGCAATTTAAGAATGAGAGAAAATGGAGAGAATGGCAGCGCAATAGTGGTCAGTTCGTGAAATCTCAGTTGATTTCACCACTTATGGTACAATTGTACCAAACGTGGTACTATTGAACATTCAGTGGTACCGTGGTACCCTCAATGTTATTTTTGTACAATTACACATTTATGCTGTATAAAAAAATTAACTATTTGAATTAACTAATCGAATTTTAACATTCTTACGTGTTATTAAGATGGATATTAAAGAGTGACACTCCTTTGGCCGCTGAAATAAGAAAAACAGCACAAATAAACATGTTTTACACAATTATTTCCAAAACATTTTATTGAAAAAAATAAGACAAATGTATCCTACTTTCAAATACTACTAACGGGCCAACAGCTCCATCCATATATAAACGCACGCTTAGCTGAGCGTGCAAATAATAAATCTCTTAGATGTTAAGCGTAGGGCAAGTAATCCATAACACGCGATATAACCCATAAAAAAATCTGTTAGTACAATAAGGGCCGAAAAAGTACACTTTATTGAGGTCGATGGTACAATATCGAAATTTTGATTTTCCATCCCTGACAACTCCACAAATCTCCACCGACCGCGACGCAACTGCGTAACATCCTCAAAATCGATTAATCGAAAATTTAATAACTGTTTAACCTGTTTACACCTAATGTGCAGTTGGTGGGTAGTTGACTGACAACATATGTAAAGGAGTCTTTAGACGTACCAAATATTTGCGCAAAAGGGCTGTTGGGCAAATATTTTGAACTTGTGGGTGTGTTATTGTGCAAAATTTCGAATAAAAATTAGAAATTTTTGATTTTTGCCGAATTTGTACAAATTTTTTACGAATTTAAAGAAATTACTGAAATTTCCATGTGTATGTGCGAGTTAAAATTCTCGAAAAGAGAGAAAGTAGAAATAAAACAACACAAATTAAAGAAAAAATTAATTTAACCAATTTATTTTAATTTATAAAAATGTAATAACTAAATCTTTACCACACAGGGAAATGGAAGAAATGAAAAAAAAACACTAAAATATTTAATATTTTATTTATTTCTACATTCCTTGCACAAATGCACGAACAGCTGATCGATTTTTCATTTTATACGGAAGAATTACTAGATTTGAGTTCGATTTGGCTCGCCACAGGTTGTCACTTCGAAATCTCAACGAAAATGGTTTTGTACAAATCAATTACGTGTGAGTGGTTGTAAATCAGATGTGTGTGGTGAATAATAGGTTTTGAGAAAACAGACGTTTGTACAAATATTTGGTACGTCTAAACCTATAACCGAGACATTAGTTTGTCGAAGCGATAAAGTCCCGGTTAAACATTATGGTTTTCTTATTCAACGGTTAAATTGTTTACAGATAAATGTGTGAGTATGGCAATACCGCTGATAATTAGCAACTGAAATGAGAATCAAATGGCAATACTGTGCTAACTCAGCTGTCCATTTTATTTTTGTTTGTGCCGAAGTGAAAAACGGAAAGTACATGGAAAATAATCCAAAAAGTAACGATGGATGCATGATTAGCAGGAGGTGAAATAAATAGTCCGAAACAGCAACTTAAAAGCAAACAAATTTAAGTTCGGTACAAATTAATGGAAAACATTTTTAATTACAACAGCAAAATACCACTAGCTGTTCAAGTTTTTCCGCTCGATAAACGGCTAAACGGCGGACGAGTGCCGGTTAGCGTTTAACGATCGTATAACCTCTAATCAGATATTGAGAAAATGAAATTGTGGTAACCGGGATACGGGATCGTTACGATAAATCGTAGTCGTAGATCGGTGGGGAATGCAAATGGGCGAAATCGTTCCACAGGGAAAAATGTTTTTCCCCACTGAAAATACCCCTAATAACCCCTAACATTTAGAGTATTTCAGTGTTTTTGAATATGTCTGTCACAACTGATATGCAAAAATTATCGGTTGCTTCGATTTGCTAGCGCACCATGTTGTTTTCCCCAATTTAGAATTTTGTATAGGGTGTTTTTTATTGAGGTATAGAACTTCGAATTGAAATAAAACACAAGAAAATCGTTTTAATGTCCATCAATTTGGCTTTATTGGAAGGATAATTTTATGCCATTAATGTTTAAATATGATTTCGGGCATGTGGCCGCGGCGGCTGGCTCGAATATAGCCAATTCTACAGGTCCAATTTTCAACCACTTTCTCCAATTGCTGTGCAGCTCCAATTGCTGTGCACGGTGGCGAATCGATTCATTCGGGTCCTCTTCAACACTTTGCTCTACAGCGGCAATTGTTTCTTCGGTGCGCACTGTTCGACGTCTCTGCGGATGCGTATTATCACATAGAGTAAACGTAGTTCGAAAACGATCCATGGTTAACCGAATTAATTGTTCTGATGGACGATTATGTCGACCATAAAATTGTGAACTTCGCGAACTGAACCATTACTTTCGAAATAAATTTGCACGATTTGCAAGCGTTGTTCTTTTGTCAACCTGTTCATGATGAAATGGCAAACCAAACTAAATATTAATCACTTGACAGCTGACAAAATGGCCGCCAGTTAAAAAAGTGATGCCAACTTAAAGTTCTATACCCCAATAAAAAACACCCTTTAGTTTCACGCAAAAAATCCACAGTTAATTGAAGAATGGACTTGCAGTTTTCACCGGTCTTTGTCATATTCTTAAGATCGAACCATTCTTTCAACTAACGACTTTTATAAATAGGCCTGTTCGATTGGGCTTACTAGCTTAATTTTTGTATGGAATTTACACGCTTAACGAGAAAGTAGTTCACGACTCTCTTAGTTGTGTTGCCAGATTTTTCCTGTTAATAAATAATGATAAGAAAAACCAATGTGTAGCAACGTTGCACCTTATCAAGTATCTTAATCATAAGCTAGTAAGCCCAATCGAGCAGGCCTAATATATCAAGTCGAAGTCGATTTTGAAAAACCAAATGAAAAATACAAAATTCTACACAAATCTCCAAAACATCGACAGCGACGCAACTGCGAAGGAGAGCAAGAGAAATGTCAAAAATGGGAGATGCCAGAACATTTGACATTTAAGCTGCGCTCCCAGATCGTTTTCGGAGTAATTGGATTCGGTATAGTACAATGTATTTTATACAGATGTCAGGCGCGATTACACGTATAGCCTTTTCAGACTTCATGCGAAATCAATCGATTCCAGCTCAATTTCGATTTATAAATGTAATATTTGTATGGAATGACATTTGTAAATCGACCTTATGTCATTTCAGCTAATCATGATTTTGAGCCTGTAACGACTGCCTTCATTAGGCTTTGCAGCGATTTTCCATTTTCCTAAGAAACATTCGATCTTCTTTAGTCTGAAGTTCCCCCAAAGGAATGAGAATCACAAAAATATCATAAGGGCTGTTCTTTAAGCCGGGATAACAAGCTGCGATAACAAAAACGTTAATAAAAAATTAATTTTTTGCTCAAAATAAATTCTTTTTTAAAATTGTCGCCAAAAGCAATATCAATGTGTGTGTGAAAACAAATTTTCAAAAAAATATTTTGTGTTGATTTGATTGGACTTAGCCTCGATAATTTTGACTTACACTGGATAATTATCCAGGCTAGGTCAAACATTTTTAACACAATTTGTTTTCAGAGACACATTGATATTGCATTTGGCGACAATTTTAAAAATTATTTTTTTATTTTGAGTGAAATTTTAACATTTTATATAGATTTTTGTTATCGCAGCTTAGTTATCCAGTCTTAAAGAAAAACAACGGTTTAACAGACTCGAAGGGATCGGACATTTTAGTTCATTATATTCGTAGTAATTTGTATGAAACAAAATCATTGGGACCGCAAAAATTCGACTGTTATAGCTTGAGGGTATTTGGCAAAAAATTATTACCACTGTAAATCATGGAGACAGTCCCGAATTATCTGACACGGACGGCCAAAAACAAGAAATATTTCTCCATTTTAGAAAATATTATAGAATGAAACGGACGCGACAATAGATGTAATTTTGAAATATAAAAAGTTAAGAGATTTTTGGAAACTTTGTCCTCCTATGTATACATGTAAATGATGTTAAAGGATGACATTTTTTAATTAATAACAGCACGAATATGGACGCTACAACTTTTTCTAATGCTAATAAAATACAGTAATGAACATATTTTTTCAAAATCTTCAACTTTTAATGAAAATAAACAAGATAACTGACAAATTACATAATAGTAATCGAAATAAAGAAAACGTTTTAAGTATTAGCGTGACCTATTTTAATTCTTTTTGGACCTTTTTTGGGAGATGAAATTGAAAAATATCGTGTAATGTCCTTTTCTGTATTAAGCCAATAACATGTCAATTGTCTATAACTTTTCCCAAGAACTAACGTATAACCTTCGGTTTAGCGATGCTTTCACTCACTTTGATTTAGGAAATAAAGATACAACCCCTAAAAAATGCCCGAACATTAACATGCTGCAGCACAGCATCACACACTTCACATCTAAATTCATTATCACACCTTTACATCTCTCACCACCTAAATAAAAAGTAAATTTTTAGAGGTTTTGTTTTAATGAAAAAATGCTAAACCATCTTCACTGCGAAGGAACATGAAACCGGAATGTTATTAGAAATAATTTCAAGATCACATTTTCATTTTTTTTTTAATTTTCAACTTTTATAGGGGAAATAGTTGGATTCAGTTGGTTTCTTTTTTAACAATCTTGGATGATTTATTTGTGTATTGCATATTTTTTGTTAAGTATTTCATTTCATTTTTTGTTTTGTTTTGTTTTCATTTATTTATTTAATAACATTACCAACAAAATAATTCTTTGTATTCAATATTTTCTTCTTCATATAATATTATCAATATAATCTTTTAAAAGTTCAAAGAAATAAAATAAAATATGATAAAACAACTATTAAATATTTTTCATCTTAAATACCATTTATAATGTATTGTTTAAAAAAAGGGTTGTTTGTTTGTATATTATATTATTTACTGCCTTTAAAAATGTTAATTATTATTCATAGAATTTGTTTTCTTTTCATTTTGTTTCTCATTTAAAACGGGCACTGGGGAGAGACGTAAATTTTGTTTTATTTTTCAAAAATATTCTTTTTCAAATATGTAGATAGACTTAATTTTTCGCTTTATGTGGGGAGTGGAGGAGTAAAGGGAAATTAATTCGCTAAAAATTAACAACTAGAAGAAGTTGGGGGGAGGACAGTTTTCTATTTTCTTGCTCGCATTAATTTGCTTTATAACTTCAAGTTTGTCGGTTTTCGGTTTCCCTTGTATTATCTACATACATATATACATATATAGATATGATGAAAACGTTTACAATTCTTCGATACGGTTTACATCTCATATTCTCACTTACTTATAGAACGAACTCTTCTTTTGATTGCAGTTATTCATTATCGACTGTGGGGTTTTTACATATTCAATTTTGTAATTTTTTTATCTAATTGAAATTGTGTTTGTGGTGATTTGATTCGTACGTGGGTTCTGTTGGTTGTTGTATTTGTTTGTTCTTTAAAAGAATTCTTTTTGTTTTGTTTTTTAATTTGTTTTGTTATATAACGCATGTGTCTTCTTTAAGAGTTTAGTTAACTATTTCAAAAAATTCACTACGAAAAATTTCATTTAATTTTGTTTGTTTATATCAAATATATTAGTTGTATCTTCTTCAGTATACTTATCTAAGCAAAATATGTAGAAGTAAGTGGTCGCTGTGGATGTTTTCGAAAATCTATAGCGTTTCAGACTTACTCCTCATCGGAATCACCATCACTGGAATAGCCAGTTTGTTGATGAGCTCTGCGCACAAATGGAGCTGTTATAACTTGCCTATACCATCATGGGAATACAAAAATGTATGATCAATTGGAAATTTGTGGTTAATTAATTATCTTACGCTATTCGGCGATAGTGATTCAGCCATTCTTCCAGCATTTGGGCTACTAACAGAGGACGTTTGCGGAGTTTTTGTTGCGCCACCAACAAGCCGCCATCGGTCACGCATACATCCAGCCATTGCCGCATTATAGCTTCTTCACGGCCCATCTTTTATGAAAGAAAATAAAGTCATAAATATAATTGAATGAAGTAAAAAGGCGTATCTTATAAACTCTTCACCACGGAGAGACTGTCGGCTTTACGTAGACGTGCCATACTATAATATTAGGAAAATTGCGATATTTTGTATGCACATCACGATATTTCTTTACTATTACAAATTAAAAAAATTAAATAATTTTAAAGAACAATATGTCCTAAATATTTCTGTCGTCGTTTCCATTTTCCTTCATGGTTTATTTCGTTCATTTACAATTTCATGAATCCAGTCGGTGTCATTTTGATTTAAAAGTACGAAATTGGAAAAATAAACTTATTTTGTTCGTCTACGAGATTCATAGTTCTTGCTGCAATCGTTTCGTTGTTTAAGTTTATCCCCCTTTCCGATCCATTTCCCTCGAACTATAAACTTCGAAAATTTTGGTTTGGAAAGGTACGAATATCGAAATATATCTGTATTTTTGGCGTCTACGTAGCCAGAGCGATGAATACAATGAATATGTAACAATTCTAGCTGCAGCCATTTGTTTGGTACCATTTGTATCCCCTTTCGCCTTACATTCCGCCAAAAAGTACAAAATTTCGAAAAAATACTTTATGTTGCGCGTCTACACAGTTGGAGGTATGTATACACCGCATGTCATGATTTCAGTTTCGGCCGTATGGTAGTTACCTTTTTTATCCCTTTTCAAATTTGTTCCCATAAAAATAGGATTTTCGAAAAAATCCTCCAGTATACGTGTCTACGCAATTAGAAGGATTTCGTTTCATTAGTACCATTTTTATCCCTTTTTGACACATTTCTCCCCCTTAAACTCATTAGGCTCTTTCACGCCAAATTTCTAGTACATATTAAGAAAAAAAATGCTTAAATAATCCAATCATTAGGGGGCATTCCAACCGATTTATGGACAATTTGAACCTCCCTAGCTCCTTTCGTTCGAAAGCTAGCATGCTTTCAACAGACATCGTCTTGGAATTTTACCACGACCCAGAATATTCAAATCTCAAAATGAAAAATTAAACTTTAGACGTGTTTTGTAGGTGTATTGTCACGATTATTAGAATCTAAGAAAGTCCAGGTGGCTAATCACGACATTCGAAAAGTTACAATCAAATTCAATTTTTATTTATTGCGAAAGACGAAAACAAATCAACAAAGGCTGATTTCAATGGAAAGATTCTCGATTTCTAATGTCGTGATTAGCAAACAGATTGTGCATTGATGCAGTTGTTGGTTTGCTTATCATTTGAGTAAAATTTCCTATGGTAATTCCAACACGAATATACGCGGAATGCGGTCATGCTTAGATCGAACATTAAGACAAATCGAATACGCAATCCATCTCCTGGTGGCGGACGGGTATACAAATACACTGACTGACTGACTGAATACATACCTCAGATTGTGTTAGAAAATGTATTGGCAATATCTTCGATTCACAATCCATTAAAGGCAAGTAAGTGACATCTTCTGGTTCATCTCGTCTCAAGTCGATGCGCGCATACGGTTCCATTGGCACCAAAGCACTGAAATGCCCCCTTGTGTAGCCCAAAGCTATAGGTGACTTTATGCAAAAGTTTTGATCCCAGAATAAAGGCAAATACAATCCTGAAATTGGGCATGTAATCAATGTTAATGCACATATACATGCTACTATATATTTTGGCACTATACCTTCAAATCTAGCATATCCTATATCTTCACCCCTAAAACTTTTCACATACTTTACGCCATATACTATAATGGGCCTCCTCAGGATATGGGCTAAAGCAAAAATATGTAATTGTTCCAAGGAAGCTCCCGGTTGGCTGGCCAATGATAGTAGAGTGGACCAGTCTTCTTGCCATTGGGCCTCTTCCAAAGTAAAATGGAGCATAGATGCCTGCACCATTTCGTACTCTTTCCAGCGAGAATAAAATCTGAAAATTGAGGATTGATAACTACTTGCAAGTCTAAAGTTTGCAAAAAGACAACTTACATGGGTGCACATTGATGTAGACTATCAGCTAATGCCCTTCGCAATATGTTATCTCTATCGAACACTCCCCATGTGGCCTGCATAGCTGAATCTAATAAACAATCGCCGGCACTCCGATTCCATAATACCATCAACCTTGACCCCAGGCGGGCTGTTATCTCCAACGACCAGTTCAAGGCTGGCGGAGGATTTTCCAATTGTTTCTGGGCATCGCGGTCCAGCAGTTCCTCATATAACTGCTCCTGTATGGGTAAAGGCAATTCCTCGATTTCAGCTGGTAGTAGAAATGTTGCATGTTCCATGACATACGTACAGGGGAACATGGACTTTCGCATGCGTAACATATTGGCGAAATGTCGACGTATATCTGAGGCTAAATCCGGAGCGACATACGACGGCACACGCTTAATACCGGGACCTGAGCCTGAAATTTGTGCTAACAACATAGGCAACATCTCTTCGCGATGAAAACGTATGGCCAAATGAATCAGAGTGTGGCCCACATCGAAGGCTGAATTACGATTCAGAGCGGCAATTTCAGTACTGGTTAAGGATCGCGCCGGGTTGCCGCCACATGAAAGATACGCCTCGACCGCACTGTAATTGTTTTCCACCACACCTAGAATCAGAAGATGAGATGAACATGATTTGAAAACTGTTTGTGGTGTATGTGATTTATTTATAAAAATAGCAGCTAATTTGATTGCATTGGATCAAGCTTAAATTGTTTATGCGGTCAAGCTTACCTAGGCAGGCATTTAGCCACTGCCAATCAACTTGACGTCTAATCTGCCGTATTCGACGTTCCTGACGTTCTTGCATTGTATCACAGTTATTTATAGTATCAGAACCTGCGAAGAGAATTGATTGCATTATTTGATTCTTCCAAGTATTTAGTTGGGATCTCAACTCACCTAGCTGGTAAATATTTTGTTGTTTGTTAAAGGAATTATTCGATGAGACGGTATCGTTCATTTTATCACTACTACAGATTATATTTGTTTGATTATTACTGCTACCAACTCCGCCTCCGCTGGCATTAATTTCAATGCTATTGGCAGTGGCGGAAGTGCTATTACTATCACGAGGATTGCCACACATGGAACATTTGAGACTTTTCGGGAAATTTTCATAAGTACAAGTCTGCAAAATACAAACAAAATTAATGGATACTCCATTCAAATTATATCAAAAACATACATTGCAGGCCCACTTTTTAATATAAGTTGGTGGTAGCTGTGGATTAGACGAGGTGGATGATGAACAGGTGGAGGGTTGTGTTTGAGAACTGTTATTGGCGAGATTATTGAGAAGTATAGTTGAGCCCTCAACAGGACTCAGGCGTTGGGCGGCCGCTCCTGCTGCTGCAGCAGCACTGGCCGCACTATTGCTGGCATTCATTTCAGCATCAATGTTCGTTGCTATATGCATTTTACTTAGCCTCTCTTGTAGGTGGTGCTGATTGCTACTCGCCTCAGCATGGCCACCACAATCAATGATGGATTTTGTGTCGATAATGTTATCGCGTGAACGTTTGTGGGCTGCCTGTGAACCATCGTGTTCCAATTCACTCTGTGTCATTATAGGTGGTGGCCGTTGCGGCGGCGCACTTTTGTATGAAGCCACTGAGGTAGCACCGATTTCCGGCGAGGGACTTGTATCCGATATAGCTGCTTTCTTCGTGTAGCATTGAACACAACAAACACTCCGTGGCCAATTTTGATAAGTACACATTTTGCAGGACCACTTACTATCCGAACTGTTTGTGGTTACGGCTTCAGCCGAATTTTGCGAGTCCCGGCGCGAGGAGGCATTGCATCCGATAGGTTCTGAGACTATAACCTCGGCTACTGCACCATGAGCTTCGCCGTCAGCCTCATACGATGTTTGGGGAGGACTCAATCTGAAATGTATGAAGAAAAAAACGATATGAATGGACTAGAAATCTATACCAAGCCAATTACATCTACTTACCGGAATATATCCTCATTGACCATTGGTTTGACTCCCTTACACATGGTACATTTTATGGCAGAGGGAAAGTTTTCGTAGGTGCAATAGTCGCAAATCCATTTCTGTTTCTTTGAATCTGAGTCGCACATGTTCAGGTGTTAGCTCCCTAGCTCGACGCGATCAACAGTTTCACAGACAACAGCAACGGCAGAAAGCGCAGCTGTGCCGTGCCCTTGATTTACTGTCTGTTCGCTCTTAATTTCAATCTTTCGGAGGTGTTTTTCTTTTGTTAATCTCTCCTTGTTTGGGGTAAGTTTGTCTTTTATTTTCTGGCGGTTTTTCGGATGATAATGTCGACGAGACTTTCCTCTATTGTTTGTTGTTGTTTTCTTTCTGACAATTATTGTGGGTAGTGTGGGTTTGGTTGCGGCAAATACTGAAAATAATCATATGTAATTTTTAAACATGAGAATTATAGCTGATGTATTTTGATCGGTTTGACCGGGATTAGGGAATTGATTCTGCCGTAATTCGGAAGACTGCTGCTTTTTCATTTTTGCGAAGTTTTAATTTTTACATTGTATTTGTTCAAGAAGACCAAAAATAAAAATAAAATAAGATAAATACGTCATGAGAAGACATTAAAACATATTGTAATGATGGAATTAGATGGAATACTCTTGTATAAGCCTTATGTTCCTTAGAGGAATGAATAAAGAAAAACATCGTTCACAAGAGTAGCTATGCTAATTTACTATTGTAATTTGCCTTAATTGCCAAAAGGCTTTAAATTACAAGTCTGAATAAATAAGTGTAAATCTAATCTAAGAAATTGTAGAAAATATTTGTTTTGATTCGAACATTGAAAGTTCATGCGAAGAGAATAAATTCTTACATATTGTTGAGTTTTACAAATGAGTTTACTGCAACCAGGGTGTCAACGATTATAGCATTCTGGAGTAAGTCCAACTAGGGCATAGTAATTGTTGTCTATATCGTAAGGGCAATAAACATCCACAAAACGGAGTACAGCTGTTTGGAAAATATTTAAAATTTTCTGAAAGATTTGAAAACTAAAGACACCATTGTTAAGAGGGAGAGATAGACTTGCAAGATTATATTTTTGGAAAAAAATAGTGAATTGTTTCGAGGGGTACATAAGAAAATTTCTGTAGAAACGTATAGTTATTGCAGCTTTTATAATTGTATTATAAACGCTTACGATGGAGCACAGTACTCTTGTTTACTCTGGCTTACACACACAACTTCGTAAATGTATTAACTAGCAGCTGAAATATTTTGATTAATCACGACTTTAATCAAAGTACATGTATCGAAATTCCAAAGTTCACACATGTATAAAATGCAGGGCTTTGTGCTTGTTGAAGAATTGACTTTACTCGTTTTAGGCCAAGCAGGTGAAGTGTTTTGTATCATTCGTTGCACCACCATAGTCATAAGAATGTGGGACAATTGGGTTTTGTTTTTTAAATTTTAGTTGGCTTATGAATGGGTCGATAGCGCGTCAGCATATTTCATTTCATTTCATTTCATTTATTTCTTCACGACTTGTAATTCTAAGCCTATTGGCCGATATAATATAAATTACAAAATGCATAGTAAAAATTATTTCTAACAGTGTTAAAAAAACTACTCAACAACATGTACTATGGTAATAAGAACTTAAAAATAAAATAAATTAAATAATTATAGAAAAAAGACCTAAAATTATAAATATTAATTATAAATATAAAAAATATTATAAAAATAAAAAAATCACATTCATTACGATTTATAACCGGTATATGTGTTTTTACACAACCAAATAAATTACAATGAATGTGTCAATAAGAATATACGTTTCAACGTCTTTAATTAGGTGCGCCATAAAAAATTGCAATGAATACCTATTGGAGATAGCGAAGAAGCCTATTTGAATGAGTGGTAACGGACACATTATAAACCTTCAATTCACTAGGCATTGCATTATATAACCGAGCTACTCTAACCAGGAATGATCGATCCATTAAGTGAAACACCCTAGGTATAACTAATTGGTTTCTACGAGATGAGTGGCAAAATTGAAATGAGTCTAACAAAAAAAGTGGACATTGGTTTTTTATCAACTTAAAGAGAAATATCAGCAAACGAAAATTCACAAAAGTGGGAAAATTACAACCTAGAAATTTAACAACATAAGGTGTTATATGTCCACGACCTCTTAAAGCATAAACATACCTTATCGCTCTATTAAACGCCACCTGCAGTAAATTTAAAATGTGTTGGTTGGTGCCAGAGTAAACCTCCAAGCAATATAGTATACTTGGCAAAATTAAACTATGTACCAACCGAACTCTTACAAATAGGGGCAGTGATAAATCGGTATTATATAGACTTCTGAGAGAGAAATTAATTCTTGACACTACAATATTAACATGATGACCAAAAGAGAGTTTGTCATCAATCTGAACGCCTAGACAGTGCATATCACTCACAAAATCAACATTAGACCCATCATAACACAAATTAAAATTATTTAAAACCCCTGCAGAGAAAAAAAGAGCTTTCGTTTTTGAAGCATTGACGGCGAGACTGTTTTGCGACGTCCACACACGCAACTTTTCCAAAACAAGATCAATCTTCGATTGAAAAACTACTCGGTGACGACTGTCACCTATGAGGAGCAACTGGATGTCATCTGCAAATGCATACGGAGTACACCAAATATCTAACTTCGAGAATAAATCATTAATAAAAAGAATAAACAGAAGTGGACCAAGAACTGATCCTTGTGGTACACCGCTAATTACAGGTAACACCCTGCTACATCTCCCCTCAACACAAACAAACTGCCTCCTACCTGACAAGTAGGAATTTATCAGAGAACACGCACTACTCGTAAACCCATATATGCTGTAAAGTTTATTTAACAATATTGAGTAATTCACTCTATCAAATGCTTTTTCCAGGTCAACTGATATAAGAATACAAAGCCGGTTATTTCCGGTATTGCGACGTATAGAGTCTGTCAAACCAAGAAGTAATGACGAAGTATTTCTATTGCACCTAAAGCCACATTGAGCATCATGCAACATAGAATTAGCCTCCAGGTACACCGACATTTGTCTCTTCATAACGTGCTCCACAACTTTAGAAAAAACTGGTAAAATAGATATTGGACGGAAAGCATCTGCTGATCCCTTTTTATTTACTGGAACAATTTTAGCTGTTTTCCAGCCATCAGGAAAAACTGAAGTTGTCAAAATTGTGTTAACAATATGCAAAAAGTGACTGGCCATGAAAGGGTAAATTTTTTTCAAAAATTTCAATGAGAATCCATCTATTCCAGAAGCATTTGATTTAATGGCAGAAAAAGCTTTGTCTAAATCAAAAAAGTCAATACATTGGAAGGAAAAGTTACCCCGCGCTTCTGTATAATTTCCGAAAACACCGCTACCTCGAGGAATTCCCAACTGATTACCAACAAACGACAGATTCAGTGCATCCACATCCAAAGCACAATCATATGATCTGTCCTTGGAGAACCCGTTGGATTTGAGAATTTTCCACAATTCCTTACTTCCTTTATTTTCCCCAAAGAAAGACGAATGTGCGTTCCTTTTTACTTTTCTAACAATAGATTTGGCCTTATTTCTCGCCTTACAAAATATTCTCCAATTTTCGTTAGTCCTATTCTCTATATATGCCTTAAAGGCTAAATCACGCAGGGAGATAAAATAAGAAATTTGTGGAGAATCGAACCAGACCTCGTTCCGATCACGAACGATATTTCTTTTCTTTGGGAAAATGGAATGCACTGCAGCAATACCACATTCAAGTATGCTCCATTGTTCATCAACATCATTTGAGAAATATATATCAGAAAAGTCAAAATCGAAGATAGCGTTCTGTAAAGCTTCCGAACTTATAGCAAGGTAGTCAATATATTCGTAGAACAGATCAACACTGGGGACAGTAACATTTAGGGACAAAAAAATAAAGGCATGTTTTGATATACCGGGACACACAAACTGATTAGAAAAAAGTACTGATTCACTTGAGGACACTAGAAAATAATCTAGCAGTGAAGTAGAAGTGTGAGCAACATCAAAATGCGTTGGTAGCGAATTATGTCTAATTGACATATTTAACCTACCACAAGTTTCCCTAACACATAAAGAACGAGAAAGATCAAATAAATTGTTGTTGAAATCTCCCATGATCACGACTTCGGTGTATTGCACAAGCAGATCAGAAAGTTCATCTTCAACAGTTAAGAAGTCACCGTGTGGAAGATACACCACACCGACTAAAATTTTACGTCGCCCAAAGAATAATTCCACAAACAAACATTCTGCCACACCATAAGTACTACTCTTAAAAACAACATTATAAGATATAGATTTAGAAATAAAAAGAGCTACACCACCCCCCCTCTGATTGGGACGATCATTTCTACAACAAGAGTATCCATTAATTTTAAATTTGCTGGAAGGTATATCTGGCTTAAGCCAAGTCTCACTAACACCAACAACATTCAAAAGGCTGTCCTCAACGACATGTCTTATTTCAGACAGTTTTGATGATCTCTCCGAAATTGAAAAACTTTGACTATTAAAATGTCCAATATTTAAATTATTACTAAATGCATCCAATGTAGAGCGCAAAAACGTATTATCTTGAACAACATTTCCTAAAACGGAGATATTCATTTAAATTATAACTATAAAACATTTTCAGAAAGATTAATAAAAAAAGCATGTACATGAAAGACAGAAAAATTACAATACTAATAAAAATAATAATGCTATATGTTTCCATCCGGAACTGAGCTACTCCCATCCACATTGCAAACGCCAGGACCTGTAAGCATTTTTTCGCAGTCCTCAAAATTATGGAATTTCACCAATCCATTACCAAAAGTGATGCGAACTTTAGGAGTATCGCCGTTGACTAATACATATTTCAAAATACGTTTTCGCTCTCGCAATTTTCTGCAAACGTATACCAATTTTGCAGCTGCCGGAGTAAGATGGTCATTCAAATATATGCGCGATTGGACATCACTATCGATAACATCTTTAAGAAGCAACGTATTCAAACGTGAATAATTCGCCATAATTAAATCTCTCGTGTGAACAGAATTAAACTTTACAAGCACGGACTTGCCACCAAACACATAGCAACAGTGCTGAATGTCAGAAGGACCCAACTGTACATTGCACATGCTAGCAATCTTTTTTACCGGATCACGGAGGTGAACTATTGCTCTAGGCAAACCATTTATTAAGATGTCGGCACGATTTAACCTTCTCTGAAGAACACTGTTCTGTTTTTCTAGGTTTAGCAACTCAGAAGTAAGAGTTTTTTCAACTAAATTTGTTTTTTGTTGACATGCCTGTATGTCTTCTTTAATCTTCCGAATGCATTCCATAAATTCGGAGCGGAAAGCACTCACCACCCGATCAACCATTTCTTGGTAATATACCATACATTTCTGCATTTGCTCATCTAGAGATTTCTTCATTGATGCAGAGAGATCATTGAATAATCTTTCCACACCTCTATCATGATTCTCAGCAACAAATGGATTAAAGATCCTGCCGGAACTATTTGCCAACGTACCGCTATCCGTAACATCGTCATGGACAGCCCCGCCACTGATTTCCTCGTCTACGCTACGAGTATTACTCATCTGACATGGGCTGTGAACAGTATTACTGGCAGCTTTGGGGTTCTGTGTACCGATCGCGCAACATTGTTTTGCTGTTGTTGTAGTTGTCTTGTTAACAACCTTAGTGCTGTATGTGTTGTTATCAGTCTGACTGCCATTAGTTGTTGAAGTTTTCTTTTTGTTGCCTCTACATTTGGGGCAAGTATAAACCATTGATTTGTTCGCTTTTAGTTCTGCACTACTCAAATTTATACATCTTGGGTGGAAATAGTTAGGGCATTTACTACACCCAATACTGTAGATTGTTCCGCTCACTGTCTTTCCACAAATTGGACACTTCCAGACTTGAGAATTACTGGTTTTTGAGTTGCCGCCCATATTGCGATAATAAATACGATGAAGCTTCAGCCGAATATTCAAAGATACAATTTAAAGTTGAATTTGAAGTCGCAAATGGCGGAACAGCAATACACGTATGTACGTATGTACGGATGTGTGTACAAAGTAACACAGCGCAATGAAGAAACACAAATGATGGCAAAAATAATATTTTTCAAATGCAAATCTTACTGACTTTGATAATGTAATAAAGTAAGATTGTCTGTAGAAAAAATCGGATTTAAAAACTACTTAAAATCAGCTTTTTTAATTAATTTTCCGAAGAGCGCGAATTTATGCACAGCTGCTCATTCCGGTGTTGCCACCAACTAAACGAAAGATAACTAAGCGGCATATGTTGGGATAACTAAGCGGCTATAACAAAAACATATATAAAATATTAAAGTGTACCCAGCAACGATACCAACGTGTTCAACAAAACTTTGTTGAAACAATATTTTGAAGATCTCTTACCATAAATAATATTTTGATATTTTTTGCTTCTGATATATGTTAAATATTATATAGTTTTATTTACTTTTAATATTATTACACCCGTATGCACAATAAGGATTGTTCAGTGTGAAGTATGCCAACTAGACTCTCAAATGGATTTTGTCGCTGAGGCACCTAAATTGTTATGAATTTTTACAATAATAATAAAAAATAAAATTATGTTCAAATGTTTAAGTTAAAGTATTGATAAAGATCATTTAATCATTTATGGAATTTGTGATTATACGGCTTAAGATCAATAAACTCGACATATTTTTTTGAAAATTTGTTTTAATGTAAACATTGATATTCATTTGTAATTTGCATAGATAACCGAGTCGGGCCGGGCCGTAACATTATTTCACTATTCATGAGTCTTTTCATATGTTTTTTATAATGTTAGTCTTTTATAATGTTTACTTTGACCAAATAATTAACTCTTTGTTATCGGCGCTTGTTATTCCGGCGTAAGGACGAAGGTTTACTTTATTATTTGTAAATTGTATCCACATAAATATAAATACGCCAAAAATTATATCATCTTTTGATTTCAAAAGTAGGTTTCATTCTATTCAACATGTCAGTAGGTGGGGTGATGTGATGATGGCGTGGCGTCTTACCAATTCATACGATTTTGAAAATTCTACCTATAGATATAAACAAAGAAATTCGGATGTAGCAATTTAGAAGGTCACTCTTTACATACAATTGGAATCGTTTTTAAAGTTTCGCTTCGGCTCATTACTTTTACAGTGAGTGAGCTTCTTGGGGATTTTCCATTGAGTAGTTACAGGCTGAGCAACCCCATCGAGAAGACATCAAAAGTTCAAATTCGAGGAACCAGCTAGCAAACGTCACTATTGGCCTTCATTATGAACCCCTGAGCAAAGAATTTTTGCAAAAACAACAAATAATAACACAACAACACAATATCGTGGCTGGTGCTTTTTTTCTGTTTTGTTCATCTCTTTTGTATAATTAAATGGCATTGACTTCCTGGGTCATCATCAAAGACGAGTGTCGTCGTGTCTCTTTCAACAACAAAGAAGGCGATACCGACCGCCGACGTGCCTCCATAGCGGAATAACAACAACACACATACGCACAATCTTCAGGTCACCCATCACCAACCAACCAACGAACTACCATTGCCAGAGCTTAGAGAGTTTATTTTGTTTATAAATCTGCCTACATCCATATACATATATGTACGTATGAATGTGTATGTATGCTTTTGTGATGGAATTGTGTTGACAGATTGCTCCATTGCTCTGGTTCATGTTATTTTGATTTGAGATTCGATTCCCATCTCCTCTAATCGCAGAGAATGAGGATGCCACCAACTCACACCTACATGTGCGACGTAATGAATAATAACACAAACAAACGCCGTCACACAATATAGTACCTACCTTCTATCTAACAGCCGACCGAACGGACATGCACTTACATTTGCAAATCAATTGCCATGCATTCACCTGCGCCCTCTCTTTCACAGTGCCTGTCCACCCCCACTCCGCCTCGTCCCATACACTTGTCGTCGACGACGTTTCGTCAATAATGTGATGAAATGTTTTTTACTTAATTCAACAATTAATTTTACACATCATTCGTTTTATATTTTCATTTGAGAGTCCGTCCCCGAAGAAAAAGACACAACTTTCACTTTGTTGGTGGGTCTTCCTTCGTTTTCCTTCAATTTTTTCCACTTTTTCTTATTTACATTGATCTCATCAATGGTTAGTTATAACGTTATAACCGACAACCGTTTTTTTTTCGTTTCGTGTGGCTGGCTGCTCCCCAATTATAGTAAGTAATTGTGATATTTACCCTCGCGCTTGGCGTTTTGTTTGGTGATAACAATTTTAATTATTCATGGTTTATTTGTCGGTGTGTGAGTGTATGTGGTTTTTGTTTGAGATTGTTTTTATTATGGTTTTTTGCTTCTTGTTTGTCGATACTTTAACTTTCTGCAAATTTAGGAAATAAAATTAAAAGCAAATGAATGTATATGTAAAGATATCGATAAATAAATAAATAATATCGTTGAAAATAACGATAAATAAATAATAATGATATCGATATATATATAAATAATATCGGCCTAAGGGGCACTTACACCGGCCCGACACGACAAAAAATCAGCTATTATTGTGTGCCAAAAGCAGGCGCTGTATACACTTCAATATGTATTGTACAACTTGAAAATAGATTATGACGAACACTTAACATTTATTTAGCTTTTGCGATGGAGAATAAGTTTTATCTGTAACTTAAGGCTTAGAGCTTCTAATTCCCAGTTTTTCAGTTAGGTTTTAACCAGTGACAACACATGAGGCCTGTTCGATTGGGCTTACTAGCTTAATTTTTGTATGGAATTTACTCGCTTAACAAGGAAGTAGCTTACTACTCTCTTAGAGTTGTTGCCAGATTTTTCATGTTAATTCATTTAAGAAAAAACAATGGGTGGAAACGTTATCAATTAAGCCACCTTATCAAGTATCTTAATTGTAAGCTAGTAAGCCCAGTCTTATTTAAATGTATCAGAGATACATATCTGGTAACTTACTCGGTAACTAAAACTATTTTCTTATTAAGCTAGAAAGTTCCATACAAATATTAAGTAAGCCCAATCGAACAGGCCTGAACAGGAAGGAAATCTGAAAAGGATGGGATGAATATTTATTGTACAACTCTATTTGTCGAAAAATATCGATAATAGAAATCGGTGCCTGTTCACACACAACTACATAGTCGGTTTTTAACAAACTGACTGTAAATAAACAACAATGGAAAAATTACATTACAATTTGAAAAATAATGTTTTTTGTTTTCGTGTTACCAAAATAGTTAATCGATAACCTGTAGTTATCGGCTGTCGACGAACAGCTGGTTATTTCCGGTGTAATAGACTTTTCAGACTGCATGCGAAATCGAGGTGAAATGATATAATAGCCTTTTCTGACTGCATGCGAAATCAAACGATTTCAGCTCAAGGTCTATTTACTATTGTCAAATTTCTATGGGATCTGACATTTGTAAATCGACCTTGAGCTGAAATCTCTTGATTTCGCATACAGTCTTAATTTCAATTATTTGAAGTTTGCGCGAATTGATCGGAGAAGTTCGACGAATAGTTGTCAGTTCAAATGATTTTTCAAAGTGGTAACATTGAAATAACTTCATTTCGCAAAAATTTTTTAACTTTTGAAACGTCAAGACAAATACAATTTATCGAATTTTATATAAAAAATGCCGGATCATGAAGAGTTTTTTATTTATTTTGATTTATTTCTTTCAACTTTCAAATTACGAAATGCATATATAAAACTTTTTTTATCATGGCTAAAAAACTACTCAACAATATTGCAGTATGTTCAATTAAAAAACTAAATAAAGATCTTAGATAATGTATATAATAAATTAAATAAATGCATATACAGAAATTATTTTGTAGAGCTAAAAAACTACTCCATTAGTTTATAATTTATATACTAATCTTTATTCATTTCAGCTAGATTTCGCATGCAGTCTGAAAAGGCTATAAGGGGAAACAATGAAACAGATGTTCGTCGAACAAGTTCGCCGGTCTAAGGCATGCTTATAAGCGCCTCATGCGTACGCGTGTGATCGAACTCGGTATGAAGTCGTACAGAGAGTCATTGATCTTCTTACTTCAATATTTCCTATTTCAGATCCGTCGCACACAGCCAAAATAACAATAAACAAAGAAAGAAAGACAAGTGGTCGAAAAATATGAAGAGAAAGAAAGAAGAAACAATTAACAAAAAACAACCGAACAACTCAAGAAGATCACTCTCGCATGAATAATAAAATATTCTTTATTCACGAAAGATCTGCAATTTAAACTGAAATCTGAAGAAAAATTACATAAAAGAATTAATCAGTGACTCAACTTTACCGATTTATTTACAAACAAACTTGGCGGTGTGCTGGAAGAAAGTACAATATATTATAAAATTCCAAAATTGCTTAAAAGGAAAAAGTGATGTGAAAATAGAGGAAAGGAAATTAAATTTCTTTTGTACGGCTTCGGAACATTGTCGTGTGTTGTGAAATCTACTTGTTAAACGAACTACGAGTTATTATTAATTATCAACTTTATACTTTCTTATCAACGAAACAATTAACAAATTTTATCATAAGAAATCATAATCAAAAACAAGTTTGTTGCTTAAGTCTTTTTACGTTTGGCTGGTCTTACCATTTTTGAGGGACTCATTTGACCCATAAAAGACACAAGGCAAAATCAAGCTACCCAAGTAGTAGCGGGAAATTAGTGTCAACTACTTACTACTGCTGTTGTTGTTGCTGCTACTTAATTACGATATGAGTCTCAGAACCCGTTGCTTAGTATTCTCAACCTTTTTCGGCAGCTGCATAGCCATCGGCTTGTTGCTCGCCTCTCTGACGACTGATAGTTGGGTGAGGGCGACGCCGAAACGGAAAAATTCACCAGTAAGTATCGAATTCTTAGTTGAACGAAGCTAATTATTTCATGTTGTAGAATTATGATGAAAACCGATAAACATCAAACATAATGATAAAGACGAAAAAATTCTTACTTTAAGAGAGGTTACATTTAAAGAAATATCGAACAACTTGAAGGATGTTTTTTAACTTAGATGGACCTTTCGAAAGGCCTAGCTGTCAAAGGAACTGTCACACAGGGCTCACGTTTTGACATTTCCAGGTATAGATTCACGCAAGGCGTATTTATACAGGTGATAGCACGGGCCCAGATGACTGAAATTTTTTTCATTCAAAAGTAACCGAAACTGTCAGATCTCATATATTTTGCTTTGACAGTATGGCTCACCATTCAAAAATTACTTGAATTTGTTGTTGTTCTAGTGCTATCACCTGTATAAATACGTCTTGGATTCACGCGTGAACAATCAACTTTGAAATCTTAGTCATCGATTCGATTAAATGATCCACGTCTCATATTCATCGGTATGAAAATTATTTCAAATGCCTTTATTTTGGTAGCTTACCACAAGAGCTCCAATTTGTCCAAAAATCATACCATGCGTACAACTTTTTATTCTTATCAAAATATTTTTTTTTGGCGGCGGCACATATTTCCCGTGTTATGGGCCCTGAAAGTTCCTAGAAAGCTTATCACAATACCTTTAAAACAATATATATATATGTTTTTCGATCCGATAACCCATTGCGAGCCAAATTGAATATTAACGATTTTTTAGTCGTACTTTCTACAAAAGAGCTTATTATCTGGAAATAGTACTTATATGGCGATACGTATTTTAAACCACACACATTTAGACAAGATCATGCGCCAAAATTTGAGCCCCTTTAGGGGTAGTTAACCCTTAAAAACCGGAGATATTAGAAAAGAAATGGTGCAAATGAAAAAAGTGAAAAATTAATTTAAAAAAATCACTACGCATAAAAACTGCGTAGCCAGTTTGGATATACCCCAGAGGAGAAAATCTTAAGCCCCGGTCGAAGGCCGGCTACTCAGAATAACTTTAGTCTGCGTAGCCGGTTTTGGACATACCCCAGAGGAGAAATCTTTAAAAACATTTAATTGGCTCGCAATGGGTTATATATGTATATCGTTTTAAAGGTAAGCTTTCTAATGATACCCATATTGATCCGATCTGATGAAAATCCTGGAAGATATCGAAGAATATAACTCTGAAATTTCGGAGCCCAGTAACTCGGAAAATATGGGTCGCCGATTTTTTTATTTTTTTTTTCTTCTAAAATATGCCCTCTACCACACAAAAAAATAGTTTTTTATTTGGACCTCTTTTGCTAAAGTAGATTTGTTCCTAAATTAGATCAAATTTGAAATTTAAAAAATCCAACAAGTTATTGGACTTAAACCAATTAAGGGAGTAACAAGCGAGTTGCCAATAATACACGAATAATAGCCCTGTTCGATTTGACTTATTAGCTTTTGATTAAGATAAGCTTAAAATTATGAGACTTGATAAGGTGGCAACATTTGTATCCATTAGTTTTCTTTAAATAAGTCAGAGATACAAATCTGTCACCACTTTACTCGGTAACTAAGACAGTAGTAAGCTACTTTCTTGTTATGCGAGTAAATTCCTTACAAATATTAAGCTTGTAAGCCAATAGAACAGGCCTAATATTTGCCTCTGTCTCCGAATAACTTGAAAATTTGCACGGAGTTTAAAATCAACAAAACAAAAAAATGTCAACAAAATCGGCGACGCCCACCATATACCGCCCAAATAACTCAAAGCTAATTTTGGTGCATTTTTTACAACATGGATTTATTACAAATTAGTACAAGATTATAAACAATTATACATTGAAACGGAGACTATCAAAAACAAAAGTACTTTTGAAGCTCTTGTAGAAATACAGTATTGACCATAACTAAAGCACCCACTCAGTACATATTTTTCGCATATTAATTATTTTATGAAAATCACGTTATTAAATTATTATAGTAAACTGATTTTGTTTATTTATACGTTTATTGCAGATAAACAAAAAGTTACGAAGTTAAATTTTTTATAAATTTAAATTTTACCATTTAGGACCAGAAAATAAGACGGACAAAACTGAAGCACCCCCGTAATTGGTAACAAAAAAATTAATTAAAATTAACAATTGGTTGCGAATCTTTTATTCTGGGTGTAAGTACATCTATTAGGCATTTTGGATATTGAATTATTTATGAGTTATTAAGCAATTCCTTTCCATGCTATTTTTACTGTTTAAAACTAATCACGATTATTTTTTAATTTTTTTTGTTTGATTTCCATTTTAAAAAATTGTCATAAATTCGCAAAAGGACTTCGATTTCAATCAGATCGTGAGCAGGCCAACCAACAACTTCATTCCTATTGTCCAGTAGCCAGGTTTTAGAAACTTTAGAAGCGTATTTAGGATCGTTATCCTGTTAGAACGTCCATTGAAGTGACATCTCTTCTTCGGCATATGACAATAGCACTTCTTATAGTATGTCACGATATATGAATCGATTCATAATTACATCAATATTCTAAGTTCTAAACCAATTCCTTGATAAAAAAACAACCCCAGACCTTTCGTGCTTTTCGATTGCTTTACAATACTTAGAATTTTACCTTTTTTCTTGTGGTCTTCGTTCATGCCTTATTCCATCCGATTTTTTGAATTTATACTTTCTGAAAACTCCAGTCGATGTATCTTTGGTATATTCAAGTCTGGCTTCTTATTCTTTGATGACGTTTTTTCTGGCCATCGGAAAAATCATGCGGCTTCTGCAGGTCTTTCACTAAAGTACACATATAAACGATTAGAAGATGATTAGAAGATACAGTAGGATCCTTTTGAAATGTCCTTTTGATCAAGGACTATTCATGCCGCAAAGTTTTACGCGGGTTTCCACCAGAATGTACTAGGGTTTGCGATCTGTCTGCAAAATCTTCGAAATCACCCTAGAAACTGATGATCGCCAGATCGAATATTTTTTATTCAGTACATGGATTGTATATCCCGCATCTGACTGCATCGATAACATTAATTTTAAATGTTGTTGTATTGTTTAAATGTTTCTTGCCATTGCTCTTATCTCACCATAAACTTTACAAAATTGAAATTGTATATAATAAACTTTCCATCTTTTCTGTTCATAGCTTTTGCTGTAACTACTTACTTAGGTTTGAGATCATTTGTTTTTGTGTTTTCAAAAACAAAAACAAATGATCTCGAACCTGAGAAGGTAGTTACAACAAAAACTATAATAAACATTCCTCTAATTATTTTTTTATAATATATAAAAATATATAATTTGCGACCCTTATATAAGGGGGTGCTATAGTTTTTTTCCGTTTAGATTTGAGGATTTAAATGTTTAATCAATTTCAACTATTTGTTTATAAAGTTATTCATTTCTAAAGTCATTCTATATCATTATATATATAACCATATTTATAATATAACCAAAGATAACAAATTTAATTTACAAGATGATTTAAAGTCGTCGTTTTCGTAAAAACATATGATATGAAGAAAATGTATTATAGGGGGTGCTTTAGTTATGGTCAATACTGTATACAAAGTACAGGAATACGGATGCCACAAAATGGACGCTACAAATATTTTCATGTGTTGTAAAAAATTAGTAATTTTCGTTACTTTTAATGAAAATAAAAGAGAATAAGTTTCATAATATTAAAAGTTACCGATATAAGGAAAACATAAAGTTAAAAGCTATTAGTGTGCTCTGATTTTATTTTTGTTAGACCTTTTTTGGGACTCAAATGCAATCCAAATAACATTTTTTAATTAAAATGGAGGTATTGTTTTTCAATAAAAATTAGATTAAAATGTTGGCAGCGAAAACATCGTACATGCATAGAGTACTGAATATTTTAAAGGAAACTGCATTTTTTCAATTTAAACAAATTGTGGATTTTTCTTAGTGAAATACTTTTTTATAGAACTTTAAAAATGAATTACCGAAAAATGACTTTTTGTCAGCATAATAACACTGTAGCCTGTGGTCCAAGTACAGGTCGCAACTTTCCGATCTGCCTGACTGGGATGTGGCTATTGAATTTAGAGAAAGTCTTATGAGATTGAGATATAGGCCCGCACAAAACTCTGTTTATTTGACCCTTTACCGCACTAGAGCCACATGTTTTGTTCAAATTTTGTAGTCACGTTATACTTCATCAATAGATACAACCACCATATAAAATGTCTTCCTGATTTGGTCAATGCCACATTACCTCCTCCCGACATTAGCCTCTCCCTACATGTCTAATATCACTTTCTTCTAATATCTAATCACTTTCTAATAATATACTATGTCACCATGGCATTTGTAAAAAATTTTGCATTCTATTAAATATACATAGAAGCAAAATGGTTTGAGCCAGGACAATATTCCCAGTTCAAATCAAATATTAATTTTATTTCATATCGAAACTTTTAATTTACGTTTTTTTCCAATTCCCCCAAGATTGCTGATCCTAATCAGGATTAGCTTTTGCTTGGGTTATATAAAATCGACGATTTCGAAAATAACATTTGTACAAGTAAATTGCAGCGGTAGATTTGAATAATATGTTTTTAAAACGATGGTTATGAAGTCAACCTGGCTCGCATGATTATGCGGCATACACGAATGGTTGCAACAATTCAAATGTGGTAGTGTCATGGTAGTGACTTTGTGATCGACCTTTGAATGTGGATGGTTTGGAAATGTCTAAATGAGTACAATTTCTTCATTTGCTTTCGTGGCCCTTATGTCCAATTTTTGCAAGGTTTTATTCGCATTCATCCCATAAAGCAAAGTCAAGAAAAGGCCACTTCAAAAAGTGCAAGTGTAAATACCGTATTTGGTTTGATGATCTCAACTTATAATTCTAAGCCTTCGGACCATTGCTAACATTAACTATAATATAGTTGTAAAATTAATTAATCATCTGAGGGTATGTAATAAATAAATTCTTGTATTTCCAGGAATCCGAGGGTGAAGTGAATTATGGCCTATTTTATGGTAATAAGATTTTGGATCCTGGTTTTGGCAAGCGCTATGTTGCGGTGGATGGTAAGGACATAATGCTCACCCCCTCCCTCCCTTGGTATATTGTTTAACTCGTCCAACTATTTTGTGTCTTTGCAGTCTATACTTTCATTCAGACAGAACCAGATACCATGAATTTTTGGCTTTGGCTAATTACGGCCTTAGGAACTGGCCTTGGTTTGCTCTGTTGCGCCATTTCTGCTGTTGCAGCGGTCTTGAAATCCGCTTCAGCAGCCAAGAATCCCGGTACTATGCTCCTTCTGATTGCTTCGAATATATCATCGGCGGCTACTCAGGTCGTGGCGTTCATCTGTTGGCTAATACAGTTCTATCAATATCTGCAACACAACGTTTTGGCCGTTGCCGATCACAAACAACATTGGTATAGCCATGGTCTGGCCTCGTTGGGTTATAGTTTTTACATGGTCGTAATATCAACTCTAGTCGTGTTAATTAACATCAGCATATTATTGTATGCCAAGCATTGCGAGCACCGCGATCGCCAACGTCTGGAGCCGCCAAGTGAGGAGAAGAATCAATGTGCTATAATGTTGTATTAATACACAACACAAGCACCATACAATGCATGCATATGTACTCATCAGAAAACAAAAAACAATGAGATTTATTGTCTTATACACACACACACATACATACTACTTGAATCTGTACTTTGCACCATTCCAAAAAAACATAAACAATACAAAACTGCCTTTTTGTTTGCCCGTATACTCGTACTATACATACAATTTCTTTGTGAACATACGAATGAATCTCTTCTTGAATAATCACACATTTTTATATTTATACTAAGCTTAAATTTATACTTTATTCTACCATTCATGTATTTTTATCCTACTCCGCATTTACATATACATCGATGGATATTTTTATCACCCGTATTTAATGAAATCTCAAATATTCATTTTATGTATATCAACAAAGCAAATATTTTATTTAATTTTATACAAATACCATTGCGAAAATTCAAATTGAATTGCAGTCTCTTTTAGAATAGCCTATTTTTCTAAATGGTATTTAAGTCATATTAAAATGTTAAGTTTTTAAAATAAATACATTTACATTAAGATACATACAACTAACATCGCTGCATTTTAAATGTTACCAAGGAAACAAGCAAATGGCGTCTGGCTGAATCATATATGCTATCTCCACCCATCATCCGTGGATGATATTTTTGGCTACGTATAATATTTTATTTGATTACAAATCGACAAATTTTAAAGATTTTTTGGCCTTAATAATGACAGGTTATAACGCAAGCTGAAATTGAGAAAGGCAAATTGAAATTCAGAAAATGCAAATGAGAAATGTAAATTGAAATTCAGAAAATACAATTTGAAATTGAGAAAAGAAATTTGAAATCGAAAAAATGCAAATTCAAAATTCAGAAATGAAAATTGATATTTTTCCTTCTTTTAAGGAATTTTTTACTAAACTGGAGTAAAATTGTTGAACTAAAATGGAGTATGGATTTTACTCAGCTTTTTCTGAGTGTATCATTTATATAATTCCTTTTGATGCGAAATATATCTGGAAGAAAACATAATTTTTTAAAATTTTCATCTGAAATGCACAATGACTTTACTTTAAGTCTAAAAGTCATATTGTGTATTTTAGTCAAATGAACTATAATTGGTACAAAACTAGATTTTCGACTTTTTGTTGTTACGTTTTTTTTAATTATATCATATCTTGAAGACAAGTAACGTTTTTTCTTCCTTTTACTCCCACATGCTTCTTCTTCAATCTCTGTTATTGATACTACAGATGCACCTGATTCTACAGATTTAGAAGAAATAAGTTTTGCGAATTAATTCTTTCAACAGTTGAATAATCTGTATCACTTTCTCTGTAGTGCATTTTTGGTTGTAAACTGAATAATACAAATGAACCGTCTTACTTTTGATTTCACTACGTCATTATTCACGAAATCGATAAAACCAGAATAGATTGTACTTTTCTCTTATTTTGATTAATTTATTGAAAGAGAATTTTGACGTAAGCGCCACTTCGCGAACACGAAAAACATAATCAAATAGGAATGTGGACTTACGTCAAAATTGCAGAGATTATGAGATCACAAATTCTCGTTTACAATAAAAAACGAAAATCCAAAATTGTGGAGCTTATGTCTTTTTGGCAAATAGGGCTAGTAATGTTCCATTGCTGAATGCAGTAAGAATACATTTCAATTCAACCTTACCAACATTTTATTGTATTACGTTTTCATCTAAATTCTTAACACTGAACAACCAATTTATCTCGATGGAAGTGCTTTTGTTGTCTTTAAAGAGATTGCCTTTCGAGAATATATTATCCCTTTGTGCCTAATCGTTTTTACGTTAAAATTGGTGTTTTATATATGAATATGTCCATTACAGATGATTATTAGTAATTTTGTAACCATTTATGTTTATAAAGGACATGGTTATGCAATATATTCTAGTAGCAACGCTGGAGTGTGCATTGGAAATTGATCGTCAATACTATTTGCATAGTTCACGTATGAAAACAAGTCGGTTAAACACACTTATGATTCATCGTGAGGTTTGATTTATAATGTAAAATAAAACACATGCATTTGTTCGCCACGGTCTTCTTTCTCGTAATAGAGCTGAACAACTTGGAGACGCTGTTGTGGTGTGAACAAAAATGACAAAGCAGATTGATATGAGTCATGTGCGATCTGTCAAAAATCCTATTGAAAATAAAACCTCACGATGAATCACCCGATATATACACACACACACAGAATCGAAATTCCGTGCATTTGTTTGGAATTTTTAAGAACTCTTCTATTACTTAGGGCTCAAATATTTATGCCAGAAGTGGATTTGGACATTGGATGGACATCGGTATACAAGTTATGAAGGATTTTATTTTACATAGAAAGGTACTAGAAGGGGTGTGACAAAATAATAAATAGTTCATATATTTAATGTGGTTATTAACACATTTTCAAATATAAAATAGCAAGTGATTTCGACTATCCGTATCGAAGATATGACAGTTTTATTTTAGCCATAGCCATATGACAATTATACAAGTAATTTTTTGAATGGTGGGCCATACTGTCAAAGCAAAATATATGGGATTTGACAGTTTCGGTTACTTTTGAATGAAAAAAATTTCAGTCAGCTGGGCTCCTGCTATCACCTTTATAAATACGCCTTGGAAGTACCTGAAGGGGAGTGTTTCTTATTCCATGTGGGTATAACTACTATAAAATTATTATCAAATGTCAGAGTATTACGACATTATATAAGTTATAGCGCTTTAATTTTAAGCAACGGCCGAATTACAGCATTCGTGATCGAGTGAGCTTTCGTATCGTACAAAATTTCGTCACGTATCGAATGAACTGATTACGGCAGTCGATCGCTCACGGACCGAAATTAATAAAAACAAGTAAAAACGGCCTTAAACCTCCATCACGGATTGCATTCCACAGAAGTACAGCAATATTACAGGAAAATATCAATTTTTTAATATAATACAAATCAAAGCGAATACAAATATGAAACAATAATTTTATAAATACATCATAAATAAATTGTATATCCCTTGAAAGTACGAATTTGGATACTTCGAATCTCATGACTCTAGCTGCGGTCATTTTGTTGTAATATTTGTATCCCTTTTTTCCATTTTAAACCCAAAAAGTACGAATTTCGAAAAATGCGTTTATTTTACGTGTCTACGCAATCAGAAGAATGTATACACCGAATTTCATTATTCTAGAAGCAGTCGTTTGGTTGGAACCATTTTTATTCCATTAGTTATTTTTTTGAGTACTACCTAATTTAGACCCAATTATGAATATTCTAGACAAATCTATATTGGTTTTCAAGATATGGCCCCTTGTGCCGTTGCACTTTTAAATTATTAATAATAATGAAACAATCATGTCAATAGTAAATTGAATGAAACAAAACTTTAGCATTACATTAATGAAAACTTTTCTTCAATTTCATGTGAAAACATAATTATAATCTTTAATTCAAATTGTTGGTATTATATTAAAGCAAACATTCTAAATATTTGACAAATATCAACAAATAGTTGTTACTCCGTCTAGTAACGCAGAAATCTAATTTTTAGTTCAGAGGTAGAAAACTACCCGTCTGGGCATTAATGGGTTAAAAGTACGAATTTGGAAAAAATACTTTTATATTATGTATCCACTCAATTAGAGGAATGTACACACCGAATTTCGTGTTTATAGCCGTTGTCGTTTGATATGTACCATTTTTATCCCTTTTTGCCCCATTTCACCCCCTACGAATAAGAATCACTTTATGGAGCACGTTTTTGTTATAGTGGGAATTCGCATACCCAATATCAAGTAAGTACAAGCAGACATATTAAAAAATGCTTAAATACTCTAAAATATTAGGAGTTATTATGGGTAATTTTAGATTTTGTGAGGGAAAAAATTCCCCTTTGGATCGATTTCGCCCAGTTGCAATCAAAACCGATCTACGACTATAAGACGCATTTATGGAAAATTTGGACGTCCTAGCTCCTTTCGTTTAGATGCTAGTGTGCTTTCAACAGACGGACGGATGGACATTAGATTTTATCTTAGATTTTTGTGACGATCAAGAATATATAATTTATAGGGTCTCACGTCGATATTTCAAGGTGTTACAAAGAGAATGGGTATATAAATTATATTATCTGTGGTCTGGAAATAAGTAAGTAAATGAAATTTTATTATAACTTTATAAATTACTTAAAATTAATATCGGTACAATATGGCTGGTTTTCTTTAAGACTGGATAACTAAGCTGCGATAACAGTGTAAGTCAAAATGATGGATATCAAGCCCAAGTCCAATAAAGTCGACACAAAATTATATGGACCGTACTATCGATTCAAATAAGGATTTCATGCATTTTTCTGAATTTTATGTGTGTTTTTTTTTTTGAAAAACTTTCCTATAGCTTTAAACAAGTAAGGAAAGGCTAAAGTCGGGCGGGGCCGACTATATAATACCCTACACCACTCCCTGCGTATGTACCTCGCTTTGATTACTAAACCCATTTATTTCATGGGAACAATTTTATGTAGTTCATACAAATTATATAAATTATATTCATATAATTTATATGCTATAAATTCATCTTCAGTCAAATTTAACGAGTATGGTAAATAATATGGTAATTGATCTAATTGTCCGACAGACAAATACAAATTATACAGTAGTATACCAAAGTCATACCAAAGTATGGACATATGGACATCACCCAAACAATTCTCAGTGCAATTCAATTCGTAAAAAAGTGAAATCGGGAAGGATTTTTGCATCCTGTAAATGTATGTGTTTGACAAAAAATGTTAAATCGGAAAGGACATTTGTATGGGGGTATATTGAAACCTGGAACGATGTGACCCGCTTTCACCATGTCTGTTTATTGGTGAAATATAATATGTAAAATTTGGCCAAAATCGGTTAAACATTCGGGAGCGACATTTGTATGGGGGCTATATCTAAATCTGAACCGATCTTACCCAATTTTTGCATACGTATTTCTAGTTGGATTATAAGATGTTCTGCAAAATTTAAAGAAAATCGGGTACAATATGTCGTCTCTAGAGCGGAAAATGTGAAATCGGGAGCGACATTTGTATGGGGGCTATATCTAAATCTGAACCGATCTTACCCAATTTTTGCATACGTGTTTCTAGTTGCATTATAAGATGTTCTGCCAAATTTAAAGAAAATCGGGTACTATATGTGCTTTATAGGGCGGAAAAAGTCAAATCGGGAGAGACATTTGTATGGGGGCTATATCTAAATCTGAACCGATTTCCTCCAAATTCAACACCGATGGTCATTGGCCAGAAAAAATAACTTCTGCCAAGTTTCATGACAATCGGACAACAATCGACTTAAATCGACTCAGCTGGTGATTCTAAGCCGATCGGTATACTTAAAGGTGGGTCTAGCTCGATTATTTCTTGGTGTTACAAACATTTGGGGCGAAACTAACTTATAATACCCTAGCCCACGAAGTGGTGTAGGGTATAAAAAATCACCCTTTATATGTATATTGTAGTTGGCGACAATGTGATTTTTTTTTTATTTTGAAGGAAAAATTAAATTTTTATTAAAGTTTTTGTTATCGCAGTTTGTTATACCGGCTTAAAGAAAAGCAGCCCTAATATTTACATACTCTCGCATGCCATAAATCCTTACACCCCTAAAGTATGCTTTAAATAAATTTTTCAAAATACATTAACAGAGAACAATGTTAATGTTGTTTATTAATTTTAATATCTTAAATTACCGATGCTAATAGAATTCTAATCTCGCCTCGGTGTCTGTGTCAAATGTGACATTGCTCGACATCTGATGTGGTTGTGCTTCCAGGCAGTATCGCCGTACGAACAGCAGAACAAGATTAATGATATGTAGGAGAATGACGACAATGACCACATGATAGGAATATCCTAAGCTGGCATATCCTTCGGAGGTAAAATTCAATTGTTGACGTAATGTATCTGTGATGGCGATGTTATGCCGCAAATTATTACCGAACATGGCACCCCACAATGCCAATGACCAAAAGCAGCAGCCAGCTGCTATTGAATTCCAAATATAAAGACCGAAAATATTGAATATCCGTTCAACAGGATGCCATTTCAAATTGATACAGGAGCACGCTAAAGACATCAACGAGAAAATCAATCCCAGACACAGGAACATAACACTGCAGAGATGTATTGAGGATGACATACAGGCTGCCCTTAAGGAAGATTTAATGAAGCTCGATGTTTGTGCGAACGTTGCCAATTGATATTGTGATTTAAGCTTTGGCTGATAGTAGCGCCATTGCTCACAAGGATCCAAGTCTTCGCCATTGATAACACGTCGCAGTTCGATTCGTCTGCGATCCAGGTCTTGCTGGCAACTGTACATGCAGGCGCTGGCTCCAAAGTCACAGACCACTGAATAGAATAAAAATATATGTAATTCAATTAGTAAAAATTGACTAAAAGGAGATTGGAATATGATTTCCACCCACACCTTTATTCGATTCGATCTGTTATTGTAATTTATTTTCGTTCAGCATTAAAAAATCACTCAACTATTACTTGAATTCTATAAAACGCGGATAAGAAATATTTTAGGGAAGAGCTCTTGACGTGCTTTTCTATAGAAACAATGAATTATAGATTTCTCGTAATTCTCGTTCGTCTACGGCGAAATATGTTACAGAGACAGACCCTAATAGCCTTGTCACACTGTATGCGAAATCTAGCTGAAATGACATATGGTCAATTTTCAACTGTGAAATTTGTATGGGATCTGACATTTGTGTCATTTCAGCTACATTTCGCATGCGTGTGACAAGGTTTAAGTTTCTTTACTTGAAATCTAGTAAAATTTACTTAAAATGAATTGAGTACATTTTTATACACGATTTTATCAATATATTTTTTGAGTGTATAAAGTGCAAATAAGTTTCATATCATTCATATTTTGTAAAATGTAACACAAATGCTGTAAATTGTTTAAAATTACAAAATTAGTGCTTTGGAAAAAAAAAAAAAAAAATAATTAAAGTGGAACTTGAATTAAAAACATTTTAATATTTTCCAAGTGTAAATTCAGACTTACGTGTCAACGTAAACTTCAACGTGGACGCCAGTTGTTGCCGTTCAATGGATCCCCCGAATAGGCCATAGCTGACTTTGCTCTGCAAACGTTCCGTCAACACAGCTGTGGCCTCCAACTAAAAGTAAATAGAGTACACAATTGACTGATAATAGTAGAATGGGCCTGATCCTAGGTCGTCGTCGTGCTCTTCTTGACCTTACCCAATGTTCGCTGGCGATGGAGAAGACTGACAAAGTACATGCCACGAATGACACAACCGTTGTGGCCACAATGAATCTGTGTTGAGTCATATTTCGCACAGAATTGGACGGCATCGAGACGAATGTTTTATAACTTTAAAATACTTTTACACGACTGATGACATGAATGATGGCAAATGCCACCAAACAAGATCTTTACAGAAATATCTACGAAATTCTTTCATATCTTATCTTGAGAGATAGGTTATTGTCGATAGATAAAAATTTGATCAGTTCTCTCTTCTGATCGTGGGTATTGAAATCGCCAAGAACATACATACATATGTATGTACATAGTTTTTTCTCTGAATTTGATTCTATGATAAATTCTGAAACGGGTGTGTTGTTTTAAATTGAATATGGACGATTTGAAAAAGGTTAAAAATGACGATCATGATTTTACACCACCATGTTATATTTTACCTTTGCGTCCATGAAGAACCTGATTTTAAAATAGGGTATACAAAATCGCAAATCATTGTTACCGGTATTAAACATTTACTGCTACTTTAAAACATCTAATATTGCACTCAGAAAAATAGCATTCCTAACTAAATCTTAGTAAAATCCATACTACAATTTAGTTCAACAATTTTACTCCAGTTCAGTAAAAATTTCCTAATTAAATTTCCTTGGAGAATTAACTAAATATGAGTAAAGTTTCCCTCTTTCAAAGCCATAGTAACTGGTTCATTTACTAGAAATAGGGTACACATAAAGAAAAAAGTCTGTTGTTAACAGCAGCGATTGTCTGCTGCCCATCAGCATGAAATTTTCTGCTATTACAGCAGTTTTTCTGCCATAACAGCAGTTTTTCTGCAATCTTGCTTCAGCACTAACACTGCTAAAGTGTGTGCAGTCTGCTAAAAATGGCCGGTGATAATTAAATTATAAAAATAGATACAAAATAAGTGTTTATAATTTAAAAGCCCTTCAGATTGACGGCGAAAACTAATTTGGCTCGAATTTCGTTTTATATTAGCTTGGGGCAATATGCGTATCATTAAAATGACAATCACACTATCTTTCAGTGGTAATAAAATCCCTTATAATAACATTGATTTTAAGAAGTGATGTTAATAAAATTGTTAACAGACTATAGTTCTGTACATATGCATAAAGTTTCAAGAAAACGTTTTTTTCTTTATTGCAAAAAACAGCTGTTTGCTATTTCAGCAGATACAAATCTACTATCTCTTTTTCAGCAGAAAATCTGTTCTTACAGCAGACTTTTTCCTTTCTTTTACTGACAAATTCAATTGAGTGTAGTAAATTTACTTAAAAACATTTCTTTAGATCTAATAAAAAATTCTTACAATTGGGTAAATTCATACTAATGTGGAAATTTTTTTTTGTATGGAAAAAATTCCATTTAGGAAATTTTAACATAAAAATGTGTTTTTTTCCTAAAATAAAGTTAATATGTTTACTGAAATTTATGTCGACTTCTTCATACATTTAAGTATTAAAGAACTTATAAAAAATCACCTGAAATTGTTTAGAAAATTTTTGAATATAAATCAAAGAAGTAATTCTCATTCGTTTACAGAGACTTATTTCTTAAATAAACCACTGCGAAGGCGTCAATCTTGCCTTCGCAGCAATCATCTCTTTATGGCAGAGGTTTCATGAAACTTTTGAGAAATATTTAATGTTGTCATTTTTTGTATTAGTTTTGCATACTCTGAAGCAAAATCATTTGTTTGAATTATTTTAGTTAAATTGAACTTATTTTAAGTTCACTTTTTTCCTTGTACCAAGTAAAATTTTCCTCAGTTTAAGTAAAAAATTACTTGTTTTGAGAAAAAAATCAGCAAAACTGTCCTCAATTCGAGTAAATATTTACTTGATTTGAGTAAAAATTTACTTAATTTTGGAAACTTTTCAGAAATTTGAAATTTTCAAAATTTGACTTAGATTTAGTAAAAATGTACTTGGTTTGAGGAAAAACTTACTGGAATTTTCCTCAGTTTGAGTAAATATTTATATGGTTTGAGAAAAATTTAACAAGAATCACGTTCAAAGCATTTATTACTACTATACACTTTTCACTTTTTAGTTTTTGTGTTGTTTGATTACACAATAAAAAAGTACAATTTTGTGTTCAAGTCGAAATTTGTTTGTGTGCATTGACAAGAAATTCTACAAGATGGACTACAACTTCTACATTTATCCATAGATTTTATTTGCGGTTTAACCAAAAATTAAAAAAATATTCATTTGAAAAATAATAATTCAAGGTCAAATAATAACTAAAGGTCGTATACTTATAACAATTAAAAATGTGATTATAAAATCTTTTGCGTCTACAAAGAGTATCATAACTTCTACATTTATTCATAAAATAACTTCTACATTCATATAAATATTGATATTTGATATTCCAAAAAAACATGATTTTTTTTTCATGCCAGGAAAAATAGAAAAAATTGATTTAATTTTTTTAATCTTTGAAGATTGTTCCTAAACCACTGTTTCTATGTGAAAGTGTAATTCACAATATGTGTAGCCATCATGAGAGCCTTTAACCCTAGAAAGATAACCTACGTCTGAGAGACGTATGCCTTTTTAATTTTTCGCTTTCCCTCTCTCGAATGTTTGTGCAACACGTTGCTGTTTTTGTTTTTCTCAGTCGTCTACAGTAGCCAATAACGCATTTAAATAATAAAGAAATATATAAAGAATCCATGTAAGTACAAAAAAGGTAAAAAATATTTCCAAAAATGTTGTCACCATAAAGAAAAACTATGATACGTCCCACAGACGTATGGTTATCTTTTCCGTAGCTTCCAATAGGGTTATCTTTCTAGGGTTAATAACATATAACCGGGAGTTATCGGATATACATATATATATATATTTATATTTCAAAAATGAGAGTTCATTATTAAATATTTATATATTAACTAGCATTTTTACTCGGCGTTGCATGGGTTCATTCTTCTCTATTCGTATGTTTTTGAAAATAAAATGAGTTTTAAAGTATAGTTTGTGTGGGCATACCACGCCCATTTGTCCACTCATGACCTAGTATAGCCAGAAACCATCCTCTGTCCACTGGTTAGCTACTGTAAAATTGTCAGGCGAATCGGTCCACCGGTTTGGCGCTCTATACGGAACATACAGACACACATTGATTTATATATTTATATATAGATAGAAGATAGATAGATAGCTTTCAAATAACTTACACAATCCTCATATTCTAAATGATTAAATTTCGAATTTATCCATAGAGAATCATTTTGCTCGAAAAACTACCGGTTTCTTCCCCTTACTTACTTTTTCCAGTGCAAATAAAACAAATTAGTTTTCCATTCATTCCATCCTTCTTGAATATTTTGCTGGAACGTTCTTTAATATTTTCGATCATTATTGTGATTATTTCTTATTGTGGCTTCTCTTCTTGTTGTGGTGTACGTTCCACACTCGAAAAAGTTTTCCGTTTGTAATAATATGGGTCACTTAAAAGGATCCAATGAAAATATTGCAAAAAACGGCAACTTAAGATTAATATTATTTACTGAGGACTACTAAATGGTGTATAGTCACAACCTCTTCTCCCTCCTGCTCTTATTGTTTTACTCCAATCAATGTTTGATGGTTTTATTTTTAAAAGGTTATTTTTTGGAACACGTAAAACAGTATATGCAAATGAAGATTACTACCCAAATTTTGAGAAAATGCCTTATTTTGCATCAAAAAAATTGACACAGAAATCATGACCTACTACTTTTTCGAAGTTGTAAATAAAGTTTTTTTTTTGTTAGAATATATGGAAGCTAGAATGTTGAAGTTGGAACCTCTGTATGCCTATATTATAATATATACATATATTTTTAATATGAAATGATGTTATTTCAATAGTTATCTTTTATTTGACATCAACATTTATTTAACACATTCGACTTTTAGCCGAGGTAACAACCTCTGTGGAGTGATGAAGTTTGTTGAACTTGTGTAACATAAAGTTGTTCACCCCATGTGTATTTTTATTCCATGCTTTATATAAGGTTACTTTCTATATATGTTTGTGTGCCACAAAATTTGAAATCAATTTTTGAAAGCTTTTTTCTCAACCAATTTTGCTCAAATTTTGCACACTTAATCATTTTCGATGACAATACAAGGAAATGGAAAAATTTGACCAATTGGACAAAGGGGCGTGGCACCTCCCATACGAAGTTAAAACCTATTATTGAATATTGTCAGTTCTATGACACCAAGAGTGCTGAAATTTTGTGTAAGTGCATAGACCATCAATGTGCATAGTTGTGCCAAAAAGGGGCGGTATTGGAAAAGTGGGCGTGGCACCTCCCATACGAAGTTAAAACCTATTATTGAATATTGTCAGTTCTATGACACCTAGAATGCTGAAATTTTGTGTAAGTGCATCTAGCATCAATGTGCATAGTTGTGCCAAAAATGGGCGGTATTGGAAAAGTGGGCGTGGCATCTCCCATACGAAGTTAAAACCTATTATTGAATATTGTCAGTTCTATGACACCTAGAGTGCTGAAATTTTGTGTAAGTGCATATACCATCAATGTGCATAGTTGTGCCAAAAAGGGGCGGTATTGGAAAAGTGGGCGTGGCACCTCCCATACGAAGTTAAAACCTATTATCGAATATTGTCAGTACTATGACACCTAGAGTGCTGTAATTTTGTGTAAGTGCATCTAGCATCAATGTGCATAGTTGTGCAAAAAATGGGCGGTATTGGAAAAGTGGGCGTGGAACCTCCCATACGAAGTTAAAACCTATTATTGAATATTGTCAGTTCTATGACACCTAGAGTGCTGAAATTTTGTGTAAGTGCATCTAGCATCAATTCGCATAGTTGTGCCAAAAATGGGCGGTATTGGAAAAGTGGGCGTGGCATCTCCCATACGAAGTTAAAACCTATTATTGAATATTGTCAGTTCTATGACACCTAGAGTGCTGAAATTTTGTGTAAGTGCATCTAGCATCAATTCGCATAGTTGTGCCAAAAAGGGGCGGTATTGGAAAAGTGGGCGTGGCATCTCCCATACGAAGTTAAAACCTATTATTGAATATTGTCAGTTCTATGACACCTAGAGTGCTGAAATTTTGTGTAAGTGCATCTAGCATCAATGTGCTTAGTTGTGCCAAAAATGGTCGGTATTGGAAAAGTGGGCGTGGAACCTCCCATACGAAGTTAAAACCTATTATTGAATATTGTCAGTTCTATGACACCTAGAGTGCTGAAATTTTGTGTAAGTGCATCTACCATCAATGTGCGTAGTTCTGCCAAAAATGGGCGGTATTGGAATAGTGGGCGTACCACCTCCCATACGAAGTTAAAACATATTATCGAATAGTGTCAGTTCTATGACACCTAGAGTGCTGAAATTTTGTGTAAGTGCATATACCATCAATGTGCGTAGTTGCGCCTAAAATGGGCGGTAATGCAAAAGTGGGCGTGGCACCTCCCATATGAAGTTAAAACCAAAATTACACCTACTGTAATTTTGTGTAAGTGCATCTAGCATTAATGTGCGTAGTTGTGACAAAAATGGGCGGTAATGGAAATGTGGGCGTGGCACCTCCCATACGAAGTTAAAACCCATTTTCGAATATATGCCGTTCTATGGCAGATAAAAAACTGAAATTTTGTGTAAGTGCATCTACCATCAATGTGCGTAGTTCTGCCAAAAATGGGCGGTATTGGAATACGAAGTTAAAACATATTATCGAATAGTATCAGTTCTATGACACGTATAGTGCTCAAATTTTGTGTAAGTGCATCTAGCATCAATGTGCGTAGTTGCGCCTAAAATGGGCGGTAATGCAAAAGTGGGCGTGGCACCTCCCATGTGAAGATAAAACCAAAATTACACCTACTGTAATTTTGTGTAAGTGCATCTAGCATAAACCTGCGTAGTTGTGCCAGAAATGGACGGTATTGGGAAAGTGGGCGTGGTACCTCACATACGAAGTTAAAACATATAATCGAATATGGTCAGTAGGTGTCATAGACCTAGAGTGCTGAAATTTTGTGTGAGTTGATCCAGTGTAAATAGTTGTGCAAAGATGGACGGAAAGTGGACGTGACACTTCCCATCTGAAATTAAAACCGGTTTTAGAGTATTTCGGCACCGAGATGGGCGGAAAGTGGCCGTGACCCTTCCCATACGAAATTAAAACCACTTTTTTAAGTATATTCTACAACGATCTTCCTATATTGTTGTGTGTGTTTATTTAGTTGTAACCTGCTTAGACAATATGCAAATGGGCGGGATTTGAAAGGCGCATTTTTGATTCGAACTTTGTAAAATTACACGTTTTCTGTGGATTTTCTTAGCACAACAGTAAAGAAAGGTTATAACTAGTAAATCAAAAAAAATTCTTTTTTCAAATCCATGCTTTATGCAAGCAGAATTCTATTGGGCCTAGAAATTCTTTTTTAGTTATCTTTTGTAGAAGGAAAAATTACTGTTACGTTTTTAAATATTTTTTTATTAATTATTATTATTATTTATTATTATTATTATTTATTAACGTAACAGTAATTTTTCCTTCCACAAAAGATAACTAAAAAAGAATTTCTAGGCCCAATAGAATTCTGCTTGCATAAAGCATGGATTTGAAAAAAGAATTTTTTTTGATTTACTAGTTCAGTTATGATCACGCCCTGGTGCGGGGCATAGAACGTCCTCTTAATGACCGTACAACACAGATTCGAGACCGAGTCGGACCAAAGACACCATGTGTCAAACACTATGGATTTTTAGTTTATTTTCTATTTTCTTTCTTTTCTGACGTAATTTCACTGAATGTTAGTGGGGACGCGAATGGAGACCGGGGGCAAATTACGGGATTCGCTATCTAGAATTTAAGAATTCCAACAGAAACAAATAGGATGTGGAGATTAAGATTATTGCAAATAATCTAATTTGAATTTGTATTATCTTTGTTCAAATGTATGCATTTTTTTACAATAAATAGAAGTGTTTTCGATCATAACATTCTCGCTTTCGAAAACCGTGGTTAGGTCCCAGAACTATTCAACGGCCTTTTTATCGAAAGTTGGTGCTTTTAGGTTTTTGGTATAATAAATTCCCACCCCATCACGAACTTAAAAACACCCTACCAAGCGATTACACTCTGAGCCTCAGATATGTGCCTTTTCCTATAGTTGACGAAGTCGTAATTAATGAGGCGCCGTTTGAAATATTTTTAATTCAATTTCCACAACAACGTCCATCTCGACTTTGTGTGTGTGTGTGACATAACCAGCTCAGATACGGGTGATGGGCATTTGAATTTTTCCCATCATTCCAGAGTCTTATGCAATTTCAGGTAAATGCAATCAATGCATTCCCAACCACAATTTACTATTTCAAATTAACTAATTATGGCAAATTGAAATGTCATTCAAAACTGCGGGTAATGAAACCCCAACTACGACTATGACCGATTAGCAACCTCAGCAACCAACCAAGTAACACAATTTAGTTACACACGAGTATGAAGGGCACTGGCAAGTCAGTGGGTGGTGGTTGGTTGGTCTTTTAATTGCGACGGAAGAGGGCACAACATAAACGGAAGTGATCGATTTATTGCTGCGGTTAACAAAAGCAACTGTAAGACCAAACAAAACGATGGCCTCATATTATGTACAATCCCACAATGCGGGGTGCTGGGCATGGTTACCTTTAAGGAGGATATGGATAATGGACATGCAGGGACGAAGAACTTCTTCCCATCCATGTTGGGCTAACAAATCTCAAATGATGATATAATTTGTGCGTAGAAAATAATGTCATCATTATATAAAATTGACAACAACAACCAAAACACCAAAAAGATGCAAAGCCACACAGGACGAGGCGCAACGACAACAACTACAGCTACATGGTCAATACAGGACGACAACGAACGGACGAAAAGAGGAAGTAACTGCCAGCATTGCACACAAGGAAGTCATCACTGTGATGGATGAAGAAATAAATGTCCAAATCGACTTTCTCGAAGATTTTTATGTGTTTCCTTTTACTGTTTGTGTGTGGACATTTTTGAATTGAGTTTGTTTTGGTTCTCATTCTCATCCTCTTCCTTTGGCAGGATAATTGATCTGTTTGCAAAATAGTTCATTGTTAAAAAGAGAGAATTGAATGAAATGACTTTAGAGTTTTTTTTTTCAAATTCCTTTCTTTTTTATTTCAAAACAATCTTGTTTGTTTGTTTCGTGGAGACTACGATCTTGGTGACATCAACTTGTGAGTTCCTGACGAGGTAATTAGTTGGGTTTCTATGAATTCATATTTGCCACCATTGTTGTCACAACACAACACCACAGCACAGCATACCAATAATTCCCATCTAATTGTTGTGACAGTTTTTTTTGGGAAGTCAGTTTTTCTAATGAGAAATTTTGATGAATTACTTAAGTTTTTTATGAAGAATTTCCAAGGAAAAATCTTATTAAGACGTAGCATGCGCTGTTAAGTGACTCGTAATGACTTGTAAGATAAGGTGGTTTCTTCAGAAGTATTGAACACGCATTGAATTGGGAATATGCTCACCTTCTTACACCCTCCACAATTGAATTGAATTGGAGAGTATATTAATTGTGCAGGAATCCCGGGAATTTATTAGGGCACAGGGCTAGATTTGCTATTTGTCTTAACCCATTAACGTCCAGAAAAAACTGTTGTTAATATGTCTAACATTAAACAGGTGTCCTCATATGGGGATAGAGGGTGGTAATGGGTTAATATGGTAGAATGGTTGTAATTTGTATACGCTTACTCTACAGAGTAGGAGGGTATATTTCATTTGGCGCAGAAAAAAGTGAAACGCATTGAAGGAGTGACTTAAGACCCTGAGTATGTTTGGACCAAATCCGTTTCACGACTTTTTAAGTTGTTTGAGCCATGCCCGTCCGTCTGTCTGGCTGCTGTACACAATAACTCTCGAAAGGAGCTAAGGAATCAATTCAAACTTTGCATATTGTAATAATTAAAGTTAATTTAAGTTCGAAGATGGCGAAATTGTCATGCCCCTTCAAGTACCTCCCACACAAATGACCCATAAAACAAGTAAATAAGTTATAAGGAATTAAATTTGACATAGGGCAGGATAATTTTGTGTGGAAGTTACTAGGAATTTCGTATCATATTGTCCCAGCTTCCACATTTATAAAACAATTGTAAAAACATGATCACATAACAAGCCATAGTGGATTGCACCAGTACAGAAGTTATGAAGGATATAATATTACCTAGGATAGAGGCAATTGTGTGGGAGGTACAAGGGGGCTAAAGTGTAAATATTTTTATTAAAAACCATTTTCAAGTATAAAATTGCAAATGATGTTGACTACCCGTACGAATGTTATGTCGGTTTTATTGTAACCAAAGTTTATGCCAGTTTGTGTGGGAGGTACCAGATGGGGTGTGGAATTCCACACGAATATAAACACTATAAAAGCATTGCTAAATATCAAATTTCGCAGTATTCCGATCATTGGTATAGAAATTATAACAACTTTAATTTTACGTAGTTTTGCGTGATTTGTGTGGGAGGTAGTGGAAGGGGCATGGCAAAACCCGCCGTATTAAGTACATTTTATAGGGATTATAAAAATATTATGAAATACCGAAATATAGCTGATTCCAAATATCTGTGTGGAAGTTATATGGGCTTTAATTTAAAATAAAGGGTGTTTTTTATTGGGGTATAGAACTTTAAGATGGCATCACTTTTTTAACTGGCGGCCATTTTGTCAGCTGTCAAGTGATTAATATTTAGTTTGGTTTGCCATTTCATCATGAACAGGTTGACAAAAGAACAACGCTTGCAAATCGTGCAAATTTATTTCGAATGTAATGGTTCAGTTCGCGAAGTTCACCGCAGCTCCGTCCATTTTATGGTCGACATAATCGTCCATCAGAGCAATTAATTCGGTTAACCATGGATCGTTTTCGCACTACGTTTACTCTATGTGATAATACGCATCCGCAGAGACGTCGAACAGTGCGCACCGAAGAAACAATTGCCGCTGTAGAGCAAAGTGTTGAAGAGGACCCGAATGAATCGATTCGCCACCGTGCACAGCAATTGGAGCTTTGTCCATCAACTCAAAGTGGTTGAAAATTGGACCTGTAGAATTGGCTATATTCGAGCCAGCCGCGGCGGCCACATGCCCGAAATCATATTTAAACATTAATGGCATAAAATTATCCTTCCAATAAAGCCAAATTGATGGACATTAAAACGATTTTCCTGTGTTTTATTTCAATTCGAAGTTATATACCTCAATAAAAAACACCCTTTATGAATATGGCCGTTTGTGTGGGCGGTACCAGAAGGGGCGTGGATATTTCGACCATCTTCGAACTTAAACTAAGTTTGGGAAAAATATTATGATGTTTGAATCGATTCCTTAACTCCTTTCGAGAGTTATTGTGTACACCAGCCAGACGGTCGGACGGACGGACATGGCTCAAACACCTTAAAAAGTCGTGATTCTTAGAGTCTTAAGTCACTCCTTCAATGCGTTACACTTTTTTTCTGTCCCAAATGATATATACCCTCCTACTCTGTAGAGTGAGGGCATAAATATACAACTGTGCGTATGATTTTGTAAGACAAGCTGGCAACAACAGAACAACATTTTATTAATTTTTTCATCTTCAACAAGGTAAGTCTTCCAAATGTACAAAATATTTATAAATATATTTTTTTTAAGCATTTTAGACAAAAAAGGCACAACAGGAATACAACAAAAAGGGGCAAAGGACTTTAGTCGAATAAATAATACGATAAGTGTGTGTTTTGTGACTTTTTGAAAGTATTCTCTTTAGATGCTGAACACCAAACTTCCAATAAGCAATATTGTCCAATTTGTATGTTTTTTCACAAGGGCTACAAAATTATATCGCTTGTCAGGCGTCTGTGATCTGTGACATGTTTCCCCTCGTCCCATCTACAGTTTTAAAAGAAACTATTGATGGACGTGGTTTTATCTGCGTTCTTTTTTAATTCAAGCCTTCAACAGCTTTTAGTGAATATATTATATAAATATGTTTTTTATTTTTATTAAAGCCATCAGCGTTTTTATTTGGGGGGGAATAGAATACTAATTAAATGATTTTTGGTAATTTATTTTATTTGATTTAGTAAAAACAACTAACAACTAAAACCTCGCGGCCGAAGGCCACCAAGGCATGAAATCTATACAAAATATTTTATCCTTCTATTGTGTTTAAATAATGAAAACGGACATAAAACTCATTTGGAGATTTTTTCGCGGACACAACCCCAAATGAAATGTCCATCTACCACACCGGAAAATAGGTTTGAGAGTTATGTCCGTTAAGCGTTATATGTGATGGTGAAATGCTACAAATAATAGGAGTGTTTGTCTTTAAGTTGGAATAACTAAGCTGCCATAATAAAAAATTTAAATACATAAACAAATGTTTTATATTTATTAGTTTTATATTATAAAGGGTGATTTTTTAAGAGCTTGATAACTTTTTAAAAAAAAAAACGCATAAAATTTGCAAAATCTCATCGGTTCTTTATTTGAAACGTTAGATTGGTCCATGACATTTACTTTTTGAAGATAATTTCATTTAAATGTTGACCGCGGCTGCGTCTTAGGTGGTCCATCCGCTTAGTCCAATTTTGGGATTTCCACGTTTTTGAGTAACAGAGACCCAATTGGTGCGAACGGCGACGAATCGAAAATTGGTGGTCATCATTAACACTGGCCGATACAGCTGCGATATTTTCTTCAGTTCGCACTCTACGTAAGCGTGTTGGTGGTTTAATGTCCAACAATGTAAATTTGGTGCGAAATTTAGTCACAATAGCCCGAATAGCCGCTTCAGTGGGTCGATTAAACTGACCATAAAATGGAAGCGCGCAATGAACTTTCTTAACAGAGCACGCATTTTGATAATAAAATTCAATAATTTGCAAGCGTTGTTCGTTTGTAAGACGATTCATGATGAAATGTCAAAGCATACTGAGCATCTTTCTCTTTGACACCATGTCTGAAATCCCACGTGATCTGTCAAATACTAATGCATGAAAATCCTAACCTCAAAAAAATCACTCTTTAAATTCGACTTAGGCAAGATAAATATGTATAAGTATATACATATGTATGTAATATGCATAATTTTAATTTATCGAGCTAGTCCAAAAATGTCAAAATCAAATTATTTTTTCAAATTTGTTTTAATATCTTTTATATATATACATGTGTATGTATGTACATTTGAAGGAAAATTGTGTCCCAGCAGGATCTTTGGTTGGCATTGTCTACGACATTGTGCCGAGTGAGAGCGAGCAAGTGCAATTGTCTTCGTATTGCATTCAAAATGTCCTGGGATCGGGGAGTGCGGATTGTGTGTGGCCTTCGTTGGTATAATTATGTCGTCTGGTTGCGAAAAAACTATTTGTTGGTCAATTCATTTGTGGAAGTCAGCCAGGACCACCAGCAGTCAGTGTCAGTGTTGTTACCCATTGTGGTCATCTCGGAGCTGGAAAATAAATAACATTATGGGGATTCCAACGTGTCGTGTTTTGTGTAGAGCCTTTGTCATCTTAGATCACAACAAAGTGTCATTGTTCGGACTTCCATTGAAGGAGGGCATTCGATGCTGGTTGCCTTTGAATTCTTTAAGATCTGTTTATGGTTATTTGGGTCGAGACCAGAAATTGATACATCATATTTGCCAACAAAGATCCGTAAACAAAACACACACATATCAACTCTATTAGCGATGGGAATCATCATGGGAAAGTAATTGCAAGGTGGTGTCCTTGCTGGGAAAAATGTTACGAAGGGGTTTGTGGCCATGATTTGGCAAAAAACAAAGCTGAACAGTTTCAGTGAAATTGAAATTTAAGAAATTAATTTCCGAATATCACCTCCACATGATCCATCCCAGAATGAATGGTTGTCATGGAATATTTAGAAAAAGAAACCCAAAAAAATAGTTGTGGAGTGAATGCGTTTAATTATTCAATAATAACGTCAACGCCAGGGGTGTCAATATGATCTCGATTGTCAAATTTCCATTTCGAGAATTTACCATTCAGTGATGAATAGAAAATGAATCGTTTTATTAACGTCGATACTGGAAAAGTTTCGTTATAATTATGAATTACCTTTTAACGTTTTTGACAATGCCAAGGAGCTAACGAAAGCGTTGCATCAATACAATGAAGTATGTATTCTTCTTTTAGTAATGGAACAATTTCCATAATTTCAGGATAAAATCCATAATTTGTTTATAATTATATAATAATATATAATTTTTATAATTTATCTGAATTAAATTTATGAAATAAAAATCACTTTTTCATCAAAGAAACAACTCAATTTTCAATAGACTACTTCCATGTGAAATGGAACCTAATATTCCTTTTGCAAAAGACAAATTAAAGTGCATTTCCCGATTTTCAAAAAGTATGAAATTGGGTGACTCGAAAATCAGTCTGCAGCCATGTAATAAATGTCACCATGCCATTTGTAAATAAATTTGCATTCTATTAAATATAGATGCAAAATGGTCTTGAGCCAGGACAATATCCCAGTTCAAATAAAATATATATTTTTATGTTGTCATTTATTTTGGTTTAAGACCAAAGGTTGTGCTGAAGTCTTCAGTAGAACCCAAAATTAGCAAAAAGGCAAAGTGAGACCTTTATTGTTACAGCTAAAAGTTGACTGTGCAGTTTCGATGGTCGCTACCCCATCTCGTCAGAATTTTCGCAACGAATGTATGTCTTTGACTTAAATCAGGGTTCATATTAGTACCAGCGGTCACATACGACAAATGAGAAGCGCTGATAAACAAAATATTCCACCGAACTAAGTTGACACACTAAAAAATCTTACTTTGCCAATTCAATGCTATGCATGTGCTCGCAACAATGCAAATGTTGTTGTTGTATATATTTTTTAAATTTCCTTTAGTTCATTCAAAAAATCTCGAAATAATCGAAACGGATATCAAGGGAAATCGACATCTCTGGTGTGGACTAACGTCCACATTATTGAATAATTAAACGCTTTCACGCTACAACAATTGTTTTCCTTTTCCAAATATTCAATGGCTAACATTCATTCTCGGATGGATCGTGTGTAGGTGTTATTCGGAAATTAATTTGTTAAATTTCAATTTCATTGAAATTGTTCAGCTTTGTTTTTTTTGTTGCCAAATCATGTCGTTATCCCCTGTGGCCACAAACCCCTTCGTAACATTTCTCTTTCCCAGCAGAGTAACTATGACATGACTTTCCCATGATGATTTCCATCGCTAATAGAGTTGATATGTGTGTGTTTTGTTTACGGATCTTTGTTGGCAAATATGATGTATCAATTTCTGGTTGTACTTCGACCCAAATAGGCATAAACAGATCTTAAGGAATTCAAAGGCAACCAGCATCGAATGCCCTCCTTCAATGGAAGTCCGGACAATGACACTTTGTTGTGACCTAAAGATGACAAAGGCTCAACACAAAACACGACACGTTGGAATCCCCATAATGTTATTTATTTTCCAGCTCCGAGATGACCACAATGGGTAACAACACTGACACTGACTGCAAACCAAGATGCAGTGACTGGCTGACTTCCACAAATTGGCCAACAAATAGTTTTTCGCAACCAGACGACATAATTATGCCAACGAAGACCACACACAATCCTCACACCCCGGCCGGAGACAGCGAGGCACCGATCTCCGGACATATTTTGAATGCAATACGAAGACAATTGCACTTGCTCGCTCTCACTCGGCACAATGACGTAGTCAATGCCAGCCAAAGATCCTGCTGTGACATAATTTTCCTTCAAATCCCAATTGAAAACTAAACTAATACAAATATCAAATCAATGACTGCCCAACAATGCAATTTGCAGAAATGGAACATATTCACTGAGAATCATAACAAAAAAAATGGTGGACAAATAGATTGGCCGTTGAAGACGGCACATACATAGGTGTATGTAAGGCACAGTGTTCCGATTTCAGATAAAATATGCAAAAGAAAGGTGAGGACAAATCTATTGAATAGGCGTGTGTGTGTGAAATTGGAAAATGGACATTCCATGGTGTGAATACATTTTCATTTCATTGGGAAAAGATTGAACATAATAAATATAATAAATAAAATATATGAATTATTAAAAATTTAATTTCATATTTTTAATAACTGAACATGCAGGTGTTTCTTAAATTTAGAATTTGTCCAAAACTTAATTGTTTCGTGTTTTGCTTACATATACATACATATTATTAAACAATAAAATAATAATATAAACTGGAAAAAAGATTGGCCATAATAAAGCACGAAATGGGCCGAACTTTATATACCCATGAATTGTAAGAGAGTGGTAACATTACAGGAAAATGTATAAATATAATAAATATATAATATAACTGTTTTAATATAACCAAACCAAAACTAATAAAAATATTGAAAAAATAATTTTATAAATAAATATAATTAAATATTTCAAACCACGCTTATAACGGAAGGCTGTATATTTATACTATACATATCGAAATAATACTTCAAGCCAATTCAAAAAGTAAATATAACACAGAAATCTTCAAAAAAGGTTAAATACCATAAAATTAGTAGATATTGGGTGACACAGTACAGTACAAAAGGGCAAGATAAGGTCATGATTCGACCAATTTTTTCCGTAAAAGTTAAAAAGTACGAATTTCGAAAAATCTTTTTATTTTCCGTGTCTATGCAGTCAGAGGAATGTATACAACGAATTCAATGGTTCTAGCTGCGGCCATTTGATTGGTACCATTTTTATCCCTTTTTCCCCATTTTTACCCCTTAAGAGTACGATTTTGTAAAATCTCTTTATTTTACTTGTCCACGAAATTAGACGAATGTATACACCGAATTTCATCATACTAGCTGTATCCGTTTAGTTGGTACTATTTTTATCCCTATGTACCTATTGTATCCCCTGAAAGTACGAATTTGAAAAAAAACTTTTATTTTTTGTTTCTACGCAGTCAGAGATGTATACTCTGAATTTCATGACTTTAGATGCGGTCATTCCATTTTAATTTTAACCCAAAAAAGTACGAATTTCGAAAAATTCCTTTATTTTACGTGTCAGAGGAATGTATACACCGAATTTCATTTTTCTAGGTGCAGCCGTTTGGTTGGTACCATTTATATCCCTCTATTACCATTTTACCCCATAAAAGTACGAATTTGAGAAAAATACTTTTATATTATGAATCTACTCATTTAGAGGAATGTTTTCGTTTGATAGGTACCATTTTTATCCCTTTTTGCCCCATTTCAACAACATTTCCCTCTCCCAGCAGAGTAACTATGACATGTAAACAGGACACTTTCCCATGATGATTCCCATCGCTAATAGAGTTGATATGTGTGTGTTTTGTTTACGGGCCTTTTATCCCTCTATTCCCATTTTACCCCTTAGAAGTAGGAATTTGGGAAAAATACTTTTATATTATGAATCTACTCATTTAGAGGAATGTACATACCGAATTTTGCGCTTTTAGCTGTTATCGTTTGATAGGTACCATTTTTGTCCCTTTTTGCCCCATTTCACCCCCTACAAATAAGAATCACTTTATGGTGCACGTTTTTGATATAGAGGGAATACGCATACCCAACATAATGTATGTACAAGCAGACATATTGAAAAACGTGCTTAAATACTTCAGTCCTTGTGAGGGAAAAAAATTTCGTCTGGGCCGATTTCGCCCAGTTACAATCCCGATCTACGACTATAAGACGCATTTATGGCAAATTTGGACGTCCTAGCTCCTTTCATTTACATGCTAGCGTGCTTTCAAAAGACGGACGCACGGGCGGACATGTCTAGATCATCTTAGAATTTTATGACGATCAAGAATATATATACTTTATAGGGTCTCAGGTCGATATTTCAAGATGTTACAAACGGAATGACAAAGTTAGTATACCCCCATCCTGGAGGTGGAGGGTATAATTATTGGTGGCATCTGCATAAAAAATATAAAATATTTCTATTTTTGCTAACAGGAATTCCAACAATGGACTCAAGACAAATTTTTGGTCAAGTTTGCCACACTGTGCATATTACCTTCTCCTGCTATGATATACACAACCATATTCCTGCACACACACACACACACATTCTCATAGACCCTGTTAGGGGAGAGTGAGTACGACTGGCAATGGCAGCAAGAGGAAAGAAGCCGCAATGCCTGTGCAAAGTGCGCATTCATGGATACAAACACAACAACAACAACAAATGAAAACAACCCCTAGGATACCAACAAACAACCACAATGACACCAGCAAGAACAGCAACAACATACACAAAATTGCGGCGGAGCGAGCAGGGAAGGACATCATGTACTCACTCGTCTCATGATTATTATGACGATGACGTCGATGAGAGAACAATGGCTCTGCACTCGTAACCGAACAAAACAAAACAAAAAGTGAGCTACACAAATGTCAAGTCCTTTTTAATTGGAAAATTTATTGGCCAAAATCGCAGTTTGTTACTGTTTCTCTTTTGTTGTTCTTTTTGCATCTCCATGTGAGCCTTTGTCATTTCAATGCAGCCACTGTGTCTGGTCGGTTGGCAGTTCGTAAAAAAGGTCCTGTTTTGTGGAATGCACGACTGTGTCGTCCGTGTGGTTGGTTGGTTATTAGGAATACCCTCCAATGCCCAAAAATCACTCACAACTTTCCTCGGTGTCCTCGGGTTTCTTGATAATTGTTAACAAATGAATGGAATTGATATCAAAAAAAAAATAAAGAAAGAAAAAAAGAAAGAACACCGGAGGACGAACATTATGTTCGAATTGTGTAATTCTTGATAACAACAGATTATTATTGTCTTGGCCCCCTTCACTCTGAGTATTGCATTGCAGAGACTAGGAGAGCGCGCGGCAAAAGGATAACAACATGTGTGGCATTCTGATGTTACAGAAATTTCAATGACCATCGGGAGGATATTATGTCTTGTTTTTGGTTAAGGAGAATGTGTCACTAGTTCATTGTTGAAAAGGACTGTCCAAAAAATTGAACATAGTAAGGATACAACTGCGAATGTTCTTAATGGGTGTTTTTTTTTTCGAGCTGATTCAACTCGCGATGTAGAACTAGAACTTGGGTGGCATTCGTCTAAAGATCCAACTCGTTATCTACAACTAGTTTCCGTTTTATTTGAATAATTTTGAAAATTATAAACAAATTCATTTTATTTAATTTATAAAACAATTGTAAAAACATGATGAAATATCAGAAGGGGTGTGTCAATTTCGCCTATATTCCATGCGAATGTATCTTCTATAAAAGCATTGTCAAATATCAAATTTCACAGTAGTCCGATCATCTGTATAGAAGTTATAACAGCGTTAATTTTACGTAGTTTAGGGTCATTTGTGTGGGCCGTGACAATTTCGCCCATCTTCGAACTTAAACTAAGTTTGGGAAAAATATTACCATGTACAAAGTTTGAATTGATTCCTTAACTCCTTCAGAGAGTTATCGTGTACACCAGCCAGACGCACGGACATAGCTCAAACATCTTAAAAAGTCGTGAAACGGATTTGGTCCAAACATACTCAGGGTTTTAAGTCGCTCCTTCAATGCGTTACACTTTTTTCTTTTCTTTTTCTTTACACTCTACAGAGTGAGGGTATACAAATCAGAATCAACAAGTAAAAAGGCGTTAAGTTCGGTCGGTTTTAAATATGAAAATGTGACTATGAATCATAAAACCGCGAATAATATGAAATTTCGAAAACTTTTTAAGCGTAGCAATTAGTAATCCTCTTTAGATTAAACTGTAGAAGAATGTTTCATAATTACTCTTAAAATTATGGAGAAAATCAGTTTTCTCGCTTTCCTTAAAAGTTATGTTTTTGTTCATAGTCACTTTTGTATATAAACTCACCATATACTAGGACTGTAGTATATTTTATATATACTTTATAGGCTATAGATTTTTTTTTTAAATTTTGATCTGTGGGCGAAGGGTTTGTGTATTTGAGAACACCAAACCGGACAAAGAAATTTTCAAAAATTTTCAAATTTTAAAGTTCAATGCCTTGATGGAAAGATATTCAGAAGTACTTTAATTAAAGAATTTAATACCATTCTGGTTTGTTTGATGCGTTGTACGAAAATATTTCGCTGTCCTAGCTGTCCAGTGGATGTCATTGCTTCCACATTTTTGGTGCGATTTGGTTTTAAGGGGCTTGCTGCTTGCATTTTCAGCGATATTATATGAAATTAAAATCATATTCTATTTTCAATGCATGTTAGTAAATTATCCAAATTATTTCACATACTTTTGGCAAATTTCATAAAATATAAATTTGTTTAAAAAATCTGTTCAAAATTTTGAGAAAAATTACAAATCTTAGAATTTGAAAGTTATTGGGTGTAAATCAATGGCATGATTACGTATTGAAATGGACTAATACAAATAACGCATCTTTTTGTCCTTTGGCCCAAATTGTTATGAATTTTCGCTATTATTTTACGGAAAACTGTGTCATTAATAGTTAAAAAAGTGCTTATTTGGGGTCGAAGTAGACTATTATGGCGTAGTGTCATAACATCCAATCTCATATCGCCCCAATCCATAAATGACATATCGCCCACAATCCCAAGGACAACCCACGGCCCAAAGTAATGTCCGACGCGAAACCTTTGAACATACCCCACAAGAAAACGCATATATCCCCGAAAAAAAACTGCAAGCCTGCCCAAAGATCGGCAACGTCGGAAACCTTTACTCTCCGTAGCTTTGGAAATACCCCAGAGAACATATTTTATTACTTTTAATATTTTTTTGGCGCCGCTTAGGTGGCGGTCGACCACGGATTCACGCTTCATGTGGGTTCCAGTCAAGGGCTTGTTTTGCGATATTGTATATCGGTTTCCGCAACACCTTTGGCTAATAAAATTAGTAGATTTGTCACAACGCAAAATAAAACAACATCTGAGTTTTTTGTCATTATGACGTTTTGGTTTGGGCGAATTGAAATTAAATGTTATGACACTACGTCATTACTTACTCCGGGAAATGATGATCTGGTGCGTGGTGCATTTTCTAGAATTTTCATTGTATTTATTTACTCATAATCGATGATTCTAGTGCTTCAAACAGAGAATTGCAATTAAAAATCAAAGTTTGCAGATTCTTCGAAAAATGAATTTATGCACTGAAAGAAAAACACTTCTTTATATTAAAAAGATACATTAATTCAACAAATACACTATAAAAAATAACATAATATTACGGAAGCCTTTCTTGTATTAAGTTTAGTTTGTCCACTTTTATCCCTTTAACCACTGACATCGTCGTACTATTGACTAGAATATCAGTTAGTGAAGACCCTCTGCAGACGGTCTTAGTGGTATAGGAATTAATATTCCATGTTAAATCACGGAACATTTTTTGAAGGTTTTACGATTTTGATGAAAATTGCTGACAGCGTTGGTATTGCAATATATTATGTTAGACGAAATTATTTTGAAAAATTTAAAAAACTGGAAAATAATACCAAATAAACAAATTAGAAAAATAATGATTTTCTTTTCTAAAAACATTGAATTTTAGTTTTTTGCTTCTATTTTTCTTTACTGTAGTACCATATTTTACCATATTTTATCCCTTTTTGTCCCATTTCGCCAGCTAAAACTTTGATTTTCTTTGTGTTGCTTCGAAGCTACAAGAGGAATGTCCGAAACAAATTTTAACTGTATGAAAATCAGAAATTTAATTAATAAGCCAAGGCTACCAATATTTGTATACCAAATATTGTATATATATAATGGAAATGATACTTCAATTCATAAAGTAAATATAAGGGAGCAATCATAAATACCCTAAATATTGGTGGATAGAGAGTGTATTTTCAGCTACAGTCGTTTGGTTTGTTGTATTTCCATCCTATTTTAATTTCAAAAGTATACATTTTGAAAATACCTTATCTCTCACGTACGCAGTATAAGACAACTTCATGATTCTACCACTTTTTGTTGTAAAAGCAACAAAATAAAGTACGAATTTGGAAAAAAATATTTTACGTGGCTTACAGTCAGAGGAATGTATACACCGAATTCCATGATTCTATCAGCGGCCATTTTGTTGGTACCATTTTTATCCCCTTTTTCCAATTTTGCCCCCTCAAGAGTACGACTATCTAAAATCTCTTTATTTTACGTATCTACACAATTAGAGGGATGTACACAGTGAATTTCATCATTCTAGCTGTATTCGTTTAGTTGGTACTATTTGTATCCCCTGTAGCCACTGTATCCCTTGATAGTACGAATTTGAAAAAAAACGTTTTATTTTTCGTGTCTACGCAGTCAGAGGAATGTATACCTCGAATTTCATGATTCTAGCTGCGGTCATTTGGTAGGTACTATTTTTTTCCCTTTTTCCATTTGAACCCCAAAAAGTACGAATTTTGGAAAGTCTACGCAATCAGAGGAATGTATACATCGAATTTCATTATTGTAGGTGCAGCCGTTAAGTTGGTACTATTTTTATCCCTCTATTCCCATTTAACCCCTTAAAAGTACGAATTTATAAAAAAATACCCTTATATTATTTATCTACTCTATTAGAGGAATGTTCAAGCCAAATTTCGTGTTCCTATCTGTTGTCGTTTGATAGGTAAAATTTCTATCCCTTTTAGTCCCATTTCGCCCCTACAAATAAAAACACTCTATGGTGCCCTTTTATGCTATAAAGGGAATGCGCATTGCAAATATCAAGTAAATACAAGCTATTATGTTCAAAAAAAATGCTGAAATACTCTAAATATTAGGGGTATTTTCAGTCCTTGTGAGGGAAAAAATTTTTCCCTCTGGGCCGATTTCGCCCACATTCAATCCCAATCTATCTACAACCATAAGACACATTTGGGCAAAATTTGAACCTCCTAGCTCGATTCGTTCGGCCGCTATCGTGCTTTCAACAGACAGACAGACGGACATGGCTATATCGTCTTAGAATTTTACCACGACCCAGAATATATATACTTTATGGGGTCTCCGATGAATATTTCAAGGTGTTACAAACGGAATGACAAAGTGAATATACCCCCATCCTGGAGGTGGAGGGTATAAAAATAATTTAAAATAATCTATAATTTTACAAGATATATGAAATAATAAACATTGGCGAAGATGGATGCATATATTTTTTGAAGAAGCAATGATTTTCAAATGTTCAAAAAATGTTCTTCGTTGTTTCATTATTATTTCAACAAATCTGCTGTACAAGACAACAATTAACAAATCCGCGGGCCAAATATTTGTGTAAGGAAGTGAGAATAAGAATTAAGAAAATAGAAAAGTTTCTCATAAGTATGTATTTTTTATATAAATTGAAATTTTTGAAATAATTTTATATAAATTGAAAATGGAGAAATTTGAAATATTTTTAACAGATATTCTTCTCTTTAAATTATTATAACATCATAACATATAAAACATTCCAAAGGATATGGAAATTTAAAGTCCTGTAAAAACTAGAAAATATAAATAAATTGAAAACGGAGTACATAGTGTTTCTACATAAGATCTCTAGGTTAATGTGTGTTTAAGAAATATCTGTGCTTTTATCAGGCAAACACATTTTTAAAACAATTTTTAGCCATTTTTAAAGGTTTGCAATGTTTTTGAACATTTGGCAATCACACCGCTGGTAAATTTATTTAAACACACATTTAGTAAGAAGTAAAAAGCCGCTTTGGTTTTTAAAATCCGTTAATAATTGACTGTGCTATTGATGTGTTTATTAACACAAATACAAGTTTTGGTAATTCCAGTTCACATTTCTCATTTTTTTACGAATTGAAGTCCAACAAATATACCTATAATCCATCAAAACAAATAAAAATGGTAAACAAGCGTGGCGACTATTTTAATAAAAATCTTCAATTTTGAGCGACTTTTTCGGGTATTTTTTGGAAATCATGAAAAATCTAGTAATTTGTCATCGTTTTAAAAAATGTGTTTGCTGGCAAAATCAGACAGATTTATTAAGTTTTCTTAAATAAGCTATATATATAGCAAAAGCTCCAGGTTTCTTCCGACGAGAAAGTAAATATTGGTTGAAAAACCAACTAAGTTACAGGCTTAAATGTGTGCAAAGGTACGAAAACCCAGGTTTTACCCGGTGTGTCTGGCAAATATCAAATACAGATTCTTGTTCTACTCAACAACACTTACCAGACAAATAATATCAATTCCCAGAGTTTTTGGACTGTCGAGCAGTGCTATACTTTGTAAAGAGTGATTTTTTTGAGGTTAGGATTTTCATGCATTAGTATTTGACAGATCACGTGGGATTTCAGACATGGTGTCAAAGAGAAAGATGCTCAGTATGCTTTGACATTTCATCATGAATCGTCTTACAAACGAACAACGCTTGCAAATTATTGAATTTTATTATCAAAATGCGTGCTCTGTTAAGAAAGTTCATTGTGCGCTTCCATTTTATGGTCAGTTTAATCGACCCACTGAAGCGGCTATTCGGGCTATTGTGACTAAATTTCGCACCAAATTTACATTGTTGGACATTAAACCACCAACACGCTTACGTAGAGTGCGAACTGAAGAAAATATCGCAGCTGTATCGGCCAGTGTTAATGATGACCACCAATTTTCGATTCGTCGCCGTTCGCACCAATTGGGTCTCTGTTACTCAAAAACGTGGAAATGCCAAAATTGGACTAAGCGGATGGACCACCTAAGACGCAGCCGCGGTCAACATTTAAATGAAATTATCTTCAAAAAGTAAATGTCATGGACCAATCTAACGTTTCAAATAAAGAACCGATGAGATTTTGCAAATTTTATGCGTTTTTTTTTAAAAAAAAGTTATCAAGCTCTTAAAAAATCACCCTTTAGTTTCCTTCTGATTGATAGATGCTGAAATCCTAGAATCTGAAAATGGTCACATTATCGTGAGAGTAATCCTTTCTTTCGATTTCATGGCCATAGAAAGCGTTCCAAATACCGCTCAGATATTCCAACCGAGACCTGATCAAGGTGTGTATAAATCGATCGTAACCTACTTATAAGTTAATTAATACGTAAGTACATTGCGCTTTCACGTAGAAGCATTGATTTAAGAATAGAGACGATTTTTAAATCATATTTTGCTTGTCCGAAAAAAGTACGTAAACAATGAAAATTTTACTTTTTACCGTGCGTAATCGATTTTATATTCCAAAAATTATAGTACAAACATTAAATGTACCTTCGACGAAAGTTGGAATTCTTAAACAAAATTTTTGTTGATAAATAGATTTATAGGTTTCGGACACACACATATATTTAAAAGAGAGTATGAACCATTTTCTCGAAAATGAGTTTTTGATGCCAAACTATTCTCTGATTTGGCTTTATTCTGTCGTATAAATTTGGAAAAGAATTTTCTTTCTAAATCAATTTTTTAAAATATTTCTGATTTCTGGATGTTTGGATTATTTATTCGACCTTTATTCTGATATATTTGGTGTTTCGTTTTTTATAATAATTAAGCTCTAGGTCAGTTTTTTTATATTTTTGTTTTTATTTGTATTCAATATTTCGATCCCCTTCGAGGATCATATTCAGGACTTCTACAATTACATACATAAAACATATAAATTACATATTTAATGAACGTACATATATGGCAACTCTAACACTGATTTGACTATACACTCACACGTTAGTTTGTGACTGCAAAAGTGGCTATGAACATAAAAATAAAAAAATAGAATAGTTCAAAAAATGAGTTGTTGTGCCAAATTTGAAGAAAATCTGTCAAAATGTATGGTTTCTGGAGTATAAACATCAAATCGGGAGAGAAATTTGTTTGTTGGCTATATCTAAATCTGAACCGATTTGCTTCAAATTAGATAGAGTCCGTCCTTGGCCAACAAAACTGTATTGTGCCAATTTTTGTAAGGATCGAACAATAATTGCGACCTTTACTTTAGTTATAAGAATAGATGGACGGACGGACAGATAGATAGACGGACATTGCTAAATCGACTCAGAAGTGATTCTAGGACGATCTGTATGATAAACGATGGTAGGATATACAAAATTGTTTGAATTTATCAGATGATGCCTAACGGAGGAAACATGCACACCACCAGCAAGGATTTTGAAAACAAGGTAACATTTGACGGCCCATATCTCCGCCATTTTGTAACTTTTCCAAACCAACTTTTTTCTAAATATGGCCAAAATATCCTCTATATATGCACATTAAATGTTTTTTTCCTATGTTTTATAAGTGACGCATAATATCTGTCTGGACTGTCAGGCTGCCGCCTCCGTGAGAGCTGCATGTAAACCGGACACAACATTTTGCTGCATAGCGCTATATAAAAGAAACAATGTCTAAAATAGATTCCAACATATGTCAGCAAAAACCATGGAAATATTTCAGAAAATATCATTTAAACAAATAAGTCTAATTATACGACCCACTTTAATATACATACACTCGTGCACACGTAATATTATCCAACTCTACGTACTCGGTGCTGTCTGTCTTCGCTGTCTGTCGTTCTGCATTCTATGTATTTTCCAAAGCCTGGGTATTTACAAGAAAAACAAAATTAAGAGAAAACTAAATTGCTTTCTTCCTTCGGCGTGTAAATCTTGTGGTTTGGTTACAGCCCATACTTTAGCGGAAAAGTGGGTATGTCCAGGAAACCGCTAAACGATGTCATTATCTGCATAAACACTCTTCTAAATGCGGTTAAGTTCATTGTCTCTGCGTTTAATCTAAGAATGAGATAAAAAATTCCAGACTTGCAGAGTATGAATGTCCAATATTCGATATTCAATGTTGAGTGTTGAATGTTTTTCTTTGGCCGCTCAGCGCGAGTGTTATGTCTGCAAGTCTGTATGTTTTTCCTGTTTTCCTGACTAATGAGGTCTTTATCTGAGCGTCTTACGTCGTATATTTACCATTTTCATGCAAGCATGTGTGTCTGTGTATGCATGTGAAAGTGTTTATCCTGTTAATCCTGACGCCAGTCATATTTCCCAGATATGAATCTTACAACATGAATACGCAACAGCATGCAATCCACGCGCACTTACATACATCAATCCATTCGTACTCACATGGCAGCGTGCGTGCGAGTGTGTGTGTATATGTAAGGACCTCTTGCATAAGGACATCATTGGATTTGTTTGCAACAACAACAGCATTGGTTGAGTTTGTATAATTTGTGGTTTTGGGTGTATTTCTAGAGCTCAATTATCTCCTAGATCCCTTACATATGTGAGTGCGGTCGTTTGTCGCATTCGCATTGCAATTGGGAATGGGAATAGGAATGGAAATATGGGTTGGTTTTTAGAACATAATAATCTTAAGACCTTTTCAAAACAATGCCAGTGCAAGCCAGATATCCACAAATCTAGTTGTAATAATAATAATAACAATAAAAGTGGACGATGTGTGACGTCATTAGCATTTCAAAATAATCAAATTAATTTCAAAGGACTTTGGGAATTTAGACATGCATATCTGGAATATGCATGCAACACATATGCACGATTTGAATATTTCTCTTTTTTTGTTTTCAGGGCTGGAGATAAGATTGCATTTTATAATCCACCAAGTACCAAGTGTGAAAAGGATATGCTGAACATGGACTCGTACGAGTATTAACCAAAAAAGATGTAATGACACTCAATTGGTAACGAAATGCTATAGGAAACGGAATGTCATACATTTGCAGAGGTTTAGTAACTGTACCATCTGAAAATCTTTGAAGTCGAGCTGAAATGACCGATTAAAACCGATTTACAAATATCAAATCCCATACAAATTTCAAATTTGTAATTGAACTGAAATCGCATTTGAAAAGTAAATCTTTGAAAAGCATTTTTATATTTCAGTAAATGAATATTTAGGTTTCAAATTACATTAAATAAATCACGGAGTAAATCTTTATGCCAAATTTTTCAACGCCCGTCTGCTCAAACACTCAGAAAAAATGAACGTTAAAATGAACTAAAATTTAGGAAAATTGTACTTCGTATTCAAACTTTTCCTTGAAAGTAGTACATGCTTTGAACTTGTTTCTAGTTCAATTTTCCTCAAACTTAGTAAACGTTTACTCAAATTGAAGAAAATTTTAGTTTTTCCTCAAACCAAGTAAATTTCTACTAAATTTTAGTAAAATTATCCTAAACCTAAGTATTTTTTTTCCCTAAAACCAAGTAAATTTTTACTCAAAACAAGTAAATATTTACTTAAACTGGGAACAATATTGCTGATTTTTTCATCAAAACGAGTAAATGTTTACTTAAACTGAGGAAAATTTTACTTGATACAAGGAAAAAAATGAACTTAAAATAAGTCCAACTTATCTAAAAAATAATCCAAAGAAATGATTTTGCTTCAGAGTATGCAAAACTGATACAAAAATTGGCAACATGAAATATTTCTCTAAAAATTCATTATACCTCTGCCATAAAGAGTTGAGGTATCACACCATGATTGCTACAAAGGCTAGATAGGCACCTTTACAATGGTTGTTTTGAATAATATGTACTTGAAGTATTTAAGAAATAAGTCTCTGCAAAGGAACGAGAATTGCTTCTTAGATTAATATTCAAGAATTTTCTAAACAATTTCAAGTGCATTTTTTTATAAGTTCATTAATACTTAAATGTATGAAGAACTCGGCATATATGTATTTCAGTAAACATATTAACTTAAGTTTAAGAAAAAGCTCACTTTTTAGTTAAAATTTCCTAAATGGAATTTTTTCCATACACAAAAAATCTTAATATTTTTCTTACTTAAAACCTTGGAAATGTTCTTCCACGCAAGTATGAATTTAGTCAATGGTAAGAATTTTTTATTAGATCTAATGAAATGTTTTTATGTAAATTTACTACCCTATTTCTAGTAAATGAACTATTTGCTATGTATATCATGTGCCATATTTGAGTTTGCATATTCTGAAGCAAACTAATTTGTTTGAATTATTGGGGAACACTATCCTCATTTTTTGTTTAATTGAACTTATGTTAAGTTCACTTTTTTGCTTATACCAAGTAAAATGTTCAGTGAACTTTTTTGTTTTAAACATTTAGCAGTTAATATTACTCCGTTTTTTTCTCAAAATTTACTTTGTTTTAGGAAAAAATCAGAAATTACTGCAATTTTCTTTAGTTTGAGTAAAATTTTACTTAATTTGAGGAAAAGTTTGAAATTTATTTAAGGAAATACTGTTTTAGCGCAATACGAAGTTGTTCTTTTTTCTTTCACAAAAATGGAAAAATGTTGTTGAAAATTATTCTAAAGAGTGCTACAAAAAATAATCAAGTAGAAAACTCTGGGTTGTGATATTAGTTGTAGGTATTATCGAGTAGAACAAGAATCTGTATTTGAAATTTGCCAGACACCTCCAAAATCTTGAGTTACGGTTAAAAACCGGGTTTTCGTACCTTTGCAGACTTAAAAGCCTGTAACTTAGTTGATTTTCAACCGCCTTTGTCCAGCAACCACAATTTTTTTAAATTTTGGCCATTTTTCAACTTTGACAATATTTTTGCAAATTATTTTCGCCGTTTTGTCTTTAAACATCCGTAAATAAATCAGTCAGTTTTCTCTAAAACACAATTGTTGCAAACATACAATTTTTGGCCATTTTAGTTCAAATCTCTCACAATTTTACGAATTGAAGTCCAAAAAATACTTAAAATTCGTCAAAGCAGATAAAAGTATTAAAAAACATGACGATCCTTTTAGTAAAAAACCTCAATTTTGGAACGCATTTTCCCCAGATTGGTAATTCCAGTTTTTTTTTTTTTTGAAAAATTTAAAATCTGGTAATTTGTCCAATGTAAAATTATGAGAAATTTGAACTGATATGATTTTGTATTGCTAAAAATATTTTATGTAAATATGTATTGTTCCCTACAAACATTTGGGCGATATATCACCAAGGGGATAATGCGGCAATATCTTCCATTTATAATTTTGAAGAAATCATCAAATTTCATCAAAAATTTTTTTGTTTGTATTTTTTTGGTCTGTAATCAATATTTGATTGGAACTGGAATATTGTCCTGGCTCAAGACCATTTAGCAACTATATTTTATAGAATGCCAATTTATTTATTTTATTCATATCATCCTTTATTTATTTATTTTTTTTTTTATATTATCCTTTTTCATCTTGGCAATATTGAAATAATTGATTATGTTGTCATATGTCGAACAAACAATAAAGAAAAATTGTCTTTTTATTGGAAACCCGCGCGATAAAAGGCGGCAGAAGATTTTCTTCAAGAATAATGAAATATTGAAATATTTAAAGACTATTTACAGAACAGAACTCAATTTGTCCGGGTCGGTGAATCTAATATTTGTTTGTTATATAATTATGAGCATGGAACGGTTCTACAGACTCAGATTGAATATGATGCTGCTATTTTATTAGAATTTTTAAGATTGAATAAATTAATGTTGAATGCCACTAAAACTAAATTCAAGCCTTATGTGTCAAGAAATGATGGTGTAATGGGCATACATGTTGACGGCAATTTAATAAACGAGTCAGAAAGTGTGAAATATCTTGGTATCACCTTGAATCATAACCTTAACTGGGAAAGCCATATCAATAACTTAAAATCAAAAGTATCGTCAGGAATCGGTATCCTATACAAATTTAAAAATAAATTAAATACGGAAACAAAGTTATTACTTTATCAATCACTTATTCATTCGCACCTAACATACCTTCCAGTAATATATGGTGGCAGGAGGAGCACTGCATTGAGGTCCCTTCAATCTGCACAAAATAAAGCACTGAAAATCGTGTTCAACTTACCGTTAAGGTTTAGTACAGTTGAATTATATAGACGTAATGCCAAAACCATCCTTCTTGTAAGGGCTTTGTATAAACAACAGTTTTGTGTTTTTTGTTTTTAAATGTGTAAAGGGAATTGGTTCCCATGCCATACAATTTAATCAGAACATAGCATATACTGCGAGATTCATCAGGCAGGCGTTAAACTTAACTGTGGTAAGGTGCCGACTTGAATTAACGAAACAACGTATCACTTTCGCTGGGCCTAACGAATATAATTTATTACCAATCGATTTGAAAAACATATCCGTTTTGTCAACTTTTAAAAACAATTTAAAACAATGTTGAAATACTTCTTACTACATGAAATTAATTTAAAAAATACTTTGTAAATAATTAATATAATGTATTAAAATATTTGAAATAAATTTTGTATATTGATTATTGCCAACTTGATAGCCTCTATAAAGCCATACTTGGCGCTGAGGCATTATGTATATTTGTAAATACAATATTGAAATAAAAAAAAAATAATGAATTCGATAGCAAGTTTTCAACTGATCTGATGGGAAGACAATTGGTAAGTTTATAATTGTTATATTTATCATATATACATTTTTGGTATTCGTATAGACAATGTTTTTTTTTAACGAATTGGAAGTGATGAAACTGGCGTCTGTAGTAGACACGCTCTCGAATGGATGTTATCTGACGGGTTGAATGTCAAATTTATTAGGATGTGAACCAACTAAATGTCAACGATACAAAAACGTAACTTCAGTTCTGCAATTAAAGGTCTGCAATCGAAAATTTGAATAATACAGCTAGAGTGGTCAAAAACCCGGGTTTTCTGCAATGCCGGGTTTTTTAAAAACTGTAATATCAAAAAAATCGGTCGGACCGGGTTTTTCTTGAAACAGTAACAAATGGGGAAATTATTCATTATAGGGCAATTCCACAAGATACAAACTCGTTCTTGGGAATAGGTCAATTTTGATGTCATAATCACATTCACTGAAATCTTTCGAAAATGACTCCAAACATTCCTGTAGGATCATTTGGATATTTTTAATTATATATAAACCAATCATTACTTTTCGGCCTGCATATATTTCTCCAAAAGTATCTGTTTGGAACAGGTGTGAACACCGTAAACCCCGCCGTAAACACAAATTACCCCACTATGCGATTCACATATCTTGTGGAGAAAAAAATAAGATAAAATATATAAAAAATAAGAAAATAAATCTTAAGTTTGACTTGAAGCTCAAAGATAATGCATATTTTTGATTCTTTGAAATACAAGGACCTTTCACTCTTTTCAAATAATCAGCCTCATATTACCTACAAGGACGAATATTGCTGCGGTAACCACCTTAAATTAATTCTGGTTTATTTAGTGGTGGTCTTGAAAACTCCTCTAAAAATAATCACATATATTCTTATGTGTATGGCTGGTCGACATCCGCAGCGACAAATGGTCAACGTCGTCGATTTTTCTTCTGCCCATAAGAAATTCATGTGAAACCTAGAACGAGCATCGCCATTTTAAACTCACAGTATTGCTGTGTTCGTAATTTTTTAGTCAATTTGCGGTCCCTAATAAAAAAGTTCTATGATGCTTGTGATGATATAAAAAGTGGCATATTTAAAAAAAATAGCTCGGAAAAAAGACTTTTTTGCTATATGAAAAACCGGTTGAAATCGACATAAGAAACCCGGGTTTCCCGGTTTTCCAAAAACCGCGATTTTAAAAAGCCCGACGATCGGTCTCAGATGAAAAACCAGGTTGACCCGGTTTCGGTCTCGGGTTTGATCACTCTAAATACAGCTTGTATTATTTTATTTGTTTTATTTTCAGATACATGTTTTGGTTCTTTCCCAAACGCAAGTGCGAAAATGTCCATTTGATTAACCAGATCCATACCGAATTAACAAACGAAGTTTGGCGAAAACAGCAGTGGTAAAATTTAACATATCTTTTTGTAATAATTTAATCCATTTAAATTGCAACTTGTTTTGATTTACTGTAATTTACTTTCTTATTGTAGTTCTTCATTCACCTTTTCTTGTAATTATTCATTTTGCTTGAATTAAAATATGAAAATGTGAAAAATTGCTTTTTTGTCTTCCATGTGGTTATCCCGTTTTTATCATCAAGGTGATATTTTGGCAATATAATCTAGATTTCTTCCGGATGACAATCTGGCAATATCGCCGATTTATCATCCGGTAGTATTGCTTTCGTATTGCCTTGGCGTATCGCCCTGGTTGCACAAACTTCTCTAAGTGAGGAAACTTCTGCAATACGAATATGATTGTTGCCCCCATATCATTTTTCTTCTAGGCGATACGATTTCAAATCGTTTTCGTATTACTTTGCTTGTTGGGTGTAACTTTTTATGTTTGTGTGGAAAACAAAAGGCTTTTCACAGCGGTATAATTGTGTTACTGATTAAAAGACATTCAAAAATTTAAAAAAATGTTTATTGTGAATAAGTGGTCCTGGGGTAAATCGCCACGTTACATTTATTTTTTAATCGCAATACGTTGTGATATACAAATGAAGTACGAATTATTTTAATTAAATTGATGCTTTCAATCAATACTTTGTGTTAATAATCTCTAAGTAAAATATGTGTAATTCACTAACAAAAACTGAACCTTTAGTTCTTGGCGATTGTAACCCACATATGGGCACTTTCACCGTTTTGGGTTACTTTGAAAAACTTTAAAAAATAGTGTAGGGAATCACTGCTGAAACTATAAAAATGCTAACAAAGCTAACAGATGCAAATATTAAAAAAAAAAATAGAAAAAAATCATGGGCTTCGTGCACCAGCAGTTTGAAAAAAAGTGGTGAATGTTCTCCATATGTTGTTGTGTGAAATATATTGATATAGGACAAAATCCAAAATGCTCATCGAATTGAATTTTCAATTCGTATAAAGTTGGCCCGACTTTAGCCTTTCCTTACTTGCAGGGAAATTATTATTGAAAAATTGCCAATTTTGGAGAGGACCTATATGAGAGTTCCGTTGACCAGAATGATTGAACCGGATCTATATTATGTTTTCTTCACGAAAAATAAAGCAAATTTGCACTTGCAGGAAGAAAAGAAAAAAATACAAGCGATATAATGTTGTCCTCTTTGTGGACAAAAAAAACTATAAAAACGGCATCCTTCCCGAAGTTTTGTTTTTATAAGCTTATAGCTTCTAATTGAAAAATCACATTAGTTTATTTACAATTTTATAAACTATTTGAAAATCGGATCGCAACATTAGAAATACGAAGCCAACCTCGCCACAAATATGACATTTTTTCTTGTAACTCAAATATCTCTTAAACTAATTGAGGTACATATACATGTAGCAGTTTTCTTTAGATATTCACTTTAAAATTTGAGATGTCTGAGGTGACCAAATTTGAAGGGTTACCCAGTAAAGACATTCATAACATTTCTGAGTTTTTAAACTTGTCAGATATATCAAAAATGTCAAAACTTCGTTAAATCGAGTTTTCGTTAAATCGCAAATCACCGCACAGTGGGGCCTTTTTGCTTTTTTCGTTGCAAAAAACATAACTTTTAAACTAGTGAACACATTTACAAAAGTAAACCATTGTAGCACAGAAGACATCATAAATGAACACATCTTTAAAATGACACTAGGAATTCGTTCCTAGATTTACTAGGAGCTTTATAAAAAGACGTGTTTCTTTCTTTTCAAAAAAATATTTTTCTAGTTAGTTTACATTTACTTTTTTGTTACCAAACTAATCATTTTTCATTTATGTTTGCTCTAACACAACATATATTCATATATTTAGCAATATAATTATAGTTAACTAACTGAACCCCGCCCGTATCTCCAGACAAAAACGGAAAAATCAAAATTCGGGTTTATATTGTTTTTTTTTTCGAATTCAGTAATATATATATAATAATATATAACTAATTTGTTATTCTCAAAAACCGTTTTAATAATATTAATAGGTATATATATATTAGAGTGGCTTCTTTTGTGAGGAAGGAAAAAATGTTGTTGATGTTCCCGACTAAAATGAAATATTGGTTTGTTTTATGTGTTCTCCCAAAATATTTCGCGTTTATCATTGTTCATTCGTGAGCTGGACGCGTTCAAAATAAGTTCAATAAATAAGGTTTTTGAACAAAATTCACTATGAGAATGGTATTGAGAAAAAACCGCTAGAAATTAAAATCCGACCCTTATCAAACCGTATTAAAAACTTGCAAAATGACCCAGTATAAAGGGCAGATTTATACTATTTTAGTGCAATTTTTGATGCATTTTTTATAAAAACCGCAATAACATCCACATTTTTAGTTCGATTTATGTTTTAGGGGCTCGTTGAAGAGATATTGATAACCAATTGCAATTTTGCAATTGTATGACACGCAAAAATACGAAACTAAATTATTGAAACATTTACATCCTTTGAAAATTAAAAGTCCTGCAAAAAAGACAAACGACCACGAAATAAAAAAACTGAGTATGAGTTTTTCTTATTAGTGACCTATAGTTTCACTTCTATATAATCTCGTTCTTGGGAGGGAAACCATGTCGCACGGTTTTATTGTAACATCTTATGTGAAGTTTTCCTCCCAATTTATCCATTGAAAGACCAGATGTTTTTTTTTTTCAAAAATTAGCTTTTTGTAAGACAGAAGTTTACGATGCAAATAACTTCATATTTCAGTTTTTACATCACATTTAACCCACTGAGAACCAACAGTAAGAAAAAAATTGTAGGCCCTTAATGGGTTAGGGAGTTCTAAAAATTGGAATTGGTCACCAATACCTCTTCAACGATTCAACAAAAACACAAATCGGACTAAAAATATGGAAGTTATTGCGTTTTTTGTAAAAAATGCAACAGACTTTAAATTTAGCGTTCCACAAATTTGTAAAACTTAATGAACTCACACATAATGCCAGGAAACTCGGTGTCATGTAAGAGAAAATATTCTATAACTGGTTTTAATTTCTTATGGGATGTGCCACGCCCCCTTCAACAATACCGGCCATTTTCTCCTTACTACCTCGATTAATAGTGGATTGATTTCAGAACTTTCAGTGTCATAGAAATGAATATATTTGATAATAGATTTTAATTTCATATGGGAGGTGCCACGTCCCCTTTTCCAATACCGTCCATTTTTTGCACAACTGTCCAAATTAATACCCAATGAACTCTCACAAAATTTCAAGACTCTGATGGCCATAGTACTCCAAATATGTTGCTTTATAAAATGCGAAAAAAATAAATTTGTGTTGGAGGTGCCACACTTTTATTATAATAACATGCGAAAAGGCAAGTATCGGCAGCCGAATTTAATTGAATACCACCAAATTACTAATACCACAAAATCACTAAATCACCTAAAAGTAATGTCTTCCAAAACTAATCAAAACTTGTTTTGTTCTATTCCACCAAAGTTGAAAAACGATCAAAATATAGTGTTTTTTACTACAGCGATTTTTGGGTGACTAAGCCTTGGAAACCACCCATTTTTATGTTATTCCATTTCATCTTACGTACCTTTAAAACAAGACAAAAGTCGTAAAAATTGGGTAGATAGCTAGTCTGTAATTCGATTAAAATTTTTTCACTTTTTGTTTTTTCTTGAATTCTGAAGAAATTAATCAACTTTGAGCGGCTCTATAAACCGCATTTTTTGTCCGATAGTGAATCAGTTTTCGGAAATTTGATCGGTAATAAGTTCTCTATTAATTAGTATAATTCGTTTTACTAAAAGCTGTTAAATTTTTGATTTTTGCCACTGACTCTGGGCAAAGGCCCCACAGTGCACCATCTATAAATTTTTGCAGGCAAACATTTCATGTTGTTTCGACTCCAAATTTTGTCATTTAAATGTAGAAACTGGAATTATTTAAAAAAAAACGGCAAAGGATTGCCTTCATTCCTTATCAGTTTTTTTAATTATGCTCATTATACACCAAGTGAATAAATAAAAGTATCTTGCAAGAGATAATAATTTTCACAATTCAAATTATATCAACACTTTATTTATACGCCCGCAAATCCTCTTTTGACATATATTGTATTTATTTGACATTTAAGCGAACTTTAACATAATTTATATTATTATAAGATATAAAAATTAGTCGACCAAGAAAAAATCAACTTTTAAATTAATCGATTTTGCAATTCGAAATATTATTGAATTATTTAAATGTTTGTGAAGTCCAGTTTTTAATTTTACGATAAGATGTATTTTTTAATATATTCTAATTTGAAATCTCTTCAAAATTTTCGACTTTCGTAAAATGGTAAAAATTTCAAATGAATGATGTTTAAAATTCACATATTTTCAGACTAGTGCCTTTCCGCGAGAATTTTTTTTTCAAATCAGTCTCAAATTTCTTTTTGTATTGGAAATATTGAAATTTGTCACTTGATAATGGAACACAATATCATTACCACGACTGGCTCGGCCTCAGCAGATCAACCCAATTTTTCAGTACAGCCCAAAATCCACACCAAACAGTGACTCGTTGTGGATGACTTCTCAATATTCAGTTCTTTGAACCCCATATTCGGTAATTTTGCTTATTGACATAGTTACCGAGATGAAAATGAGCTTCATGAAGTCTGAACTGAAGGCCGATCTCTTCTCAAAGATTTTCCATGCAAATTTCTTACAGTTTGCGTTAAAGACTCACTACTTTGGAAGTAAGTTTTGTTCGAACGCATAGTGTCCCGTTTTGAAAATGTCAAGCATAAACCTGAAAATGACTATTCAAAGTCAAAGTAATCGGTAGTTCAGCTTTAAAATTTTAATATACTTGAGAGACCCTACGTATTATCTTTTCTTGCGATGGCCGCTAATCAATATGATGAAAATCTGTTCATATTTATACCCTACACCACAGTGTACAATGTCGTTGTGCAGTTGTTTGTAACACCCAAAAGGAGTCGAGATAGACCCATCGTTTATTATTCCGATAGACATAGAATCACTTTTTGAATTGATTTAGCAATGTCCGTCTGACTGTCTTTCCGTCTGTCCTTGTAATCACGATACAGGTCGCAATTACTGTCCGAAGACGGACGATATTTAATTTGAAGTAAATGAGTTCAGATTTAGATTAGCCCCCATACAAATGTTGTTCTCGATTTGACTTTTTCTGCTCTAGAAGCCACGTAATCGAAGCGATTTTGATAAAATTTTGCACAACACCTTATATCTAAGTTAAAATCATCTGAAAATGGTTCAAATCGGTTCAGATTTAGATATAGCCACCATTCAAAGTTCGCTCCCTATTTGACATTTTCCGGCTCAGATTTATAGATAGCTCCCATACAAATGTCGCTCCCGATTTGATTTTTTGTTCTAGAAACCACATAATTTTACCGATTTTGATCAAATTTGACACAACACCTCATATTTTAACTTGAAACATCTGTGGTAAAAATGTGTCAAATCGGTTCAGATTTAGATATACGTCCCATACAAATTTCGCTTCCGATTTGAGGTTAACCGCTGTAGAAACCACATACCTCAACCGATTTTCTTCAAATTCGCAGGACATCTTATATTTTTAAACTAGAAACATCTCTGGTAAAAGTGTATGAGATCGTTTCAGATTTATATATAGCTCCCATACAAATGTCGTTCACATTATCACCGAATTGAAATGTAGTTTAGTGTAGTAGTAGTCGTCCCCGACCGACTTTAGCCTTTCCTTACTTGTTTTATAAACATTTACTATCATCATTTGTTATCGACTCCAACACTGACTTCAGCAAATTTATCTGGCCCTGGTGAAAACACTATTTCTAATTTTATTAAACATGATATTGTTTACTAAGACCTAAGAGCCAATCAAATCCATCGGTAAATAACATCCTCATTGTTTGTATTCATTAAGCTCTGAAAGACTAGGGTTGAGCTTTTTGTTAATTTCTCAATGAAGTCCGGTTCTCGTAAATGTGAAATGATCTCGTGATAAACGAGTTTAGCAAGTTTAGGAGAGCTCCACGAGAACAAATCTATCAAATCAATTGAATTCATTGCGGAAGCGTCAAGTAGTATCTTAAGGCAATGCTTTGAACCTGACGCTGAAGTATTTTTTGTTAAAGCAGAGTAACCTACAGTCGACCACAAAACATGTCAAACGAAGTGTTCCCATTAACCACAACATTACCGGAGGGTTTTCTCGCCTTAAATGCGTTTTATTTGCTTTAATCCTGATTTTCTCACACTTTCTCAGACATACTGCCAGACTGGTTGGCTGCTTGACTGGCCGACTAGATGGGTGTGTACACGTTCCCAAACAATTATTCAAAGATGTCATTCATTCTTTCAAACGGCCAAAGGCAAACTACGAGTACTTGCCAAACTGCCCCGTCGGACAATAGCTTCTGACAAACGGTCGGATGGACGAAAAGGCAATTGTGACACCTTGCGACAAGAAAAATTGCCCAAATAATCGTATCTGGCCAAGATGGGACAGACAGTTTAACTGATTTTTCGTAAAACAATTGACTCTTTGCGACTGTGTGCAGATATTGCAAACCTGACTGACTGACTATGGCCAGTAAATTGGCTCAAACAATGCACATCTGGATGTGTATCGGTGTCAGTGTCCGCATGGGCTGTATTGTGCAGCAACTTGTTGTTGCTGCCACATTGTCTGGCCGAGCTCGTTGGCATTGTCTGTAGAGCACCGAAGAAAGGGATTCACTTGGTTGATAGGGGCGTGTAGACTATCACCTACCTGTTAGATGTTAGCCCAGTGCCATTGTTCTGCTGCAGTGCAGTGCGGTGTGAGGTGTGTGAGAGAATATTCCCAGACATAGTGACGTCTTTTTAGTTGTAAACTAACAAAACAATTACTCTCCCTCTCCGTCTCTCTCTCCGTCTGCATTGTTTTCGAACTTTGCTCGATTAGTTCTATTGATTTATCGCCGCGGGGTTCCTTGGCAGGACAGCCCAAGAAGTGTCCTTAAATGCAACGAAATTCGTAACCTGATTATTGTCCCCATTGTCGTGTAATTGTATTATTAATAACCGTTATTAATTTATATTCGTTCTAGTATCGCATCACATCGGCATCGGGTCCTTCGGCATTGATGTCCGAATGTAGGCCGATTTGATTTATACGTCACTATTTGTCAACCGAGTCGTTGGGGGGTGGGGGTTGAGAATGAGGAATGTCGAATGTCACCTGTCTGTCACGTTTGGTCCATTTCTTGGGAATTTCAAGTGTAACAAATGCTCTTATCGATCGCATTGATATTGATTTAGGTGCAGCGAATGTTTGATTTCTGGATGATGTGAATTAATCACATCGATCGATATCGATCATTTTAATTGTTGATCAAACAGAATGTCAAGTTATTTGTCTCCTCATTGTTAATGGGATCTCTCAAGACGCTCGATCGGAGGTTGTCGTCGTTGGATAGCCAGTTAAGTTTAACGCGCTTGTTGACAAAGTACAAACACCTGATTTTTCAAGATTTCATTTCGTGCACCTTTGGTGGGCAGGCATTTGTCAAACGTGTTGTCTTTTCGATCCCATTCGATGTGCACTCCATGTGAGGCTGGAAAGGGAGGTCAAGAGGAGTTTATTTGGTTACATGAAAAATTATTTCTACGGCTATTTCAAAGCAGTTTAAATGAACTAAACAAATAAATAGTCAACTTCAACACATTCTTGCTTTGGATATAGCAGATATTAGAAAGACAATATTATAATTTTAAACATGGAGGAATGGTTTAAAAATATAATTTCAGTATTTAATTGTGCCCGCATTTAGTACAGTCTCGCAAATCAATTGTTTGTTCTGAACATTTCAACTTATCTCATTGCATTTGTACATTAGATTTGAACTGGTATATGGTCCTGGCTCAAGAACTTTTACTTTATAATATGCAAATTTATTTACAAATGACATGGTGGCATTATTCAAAACACATTTTTGAAAATTCAAGAGGACGTGACTACTCTAAACTATTTGTTTGAATAGTTCATATAACGAATGTTTTATTTTTATTGCCAAATAAAAATTTAGATTTTTTAAGATTTTTTCCAAAAATTGGCAGTCGTGATTGGGAAAAACTCTCTAGACGAACGTATTTTTGATATTTCATGGCCAAACAACTCCAAAAATACGACAACGATGAAGTCGGTCATTCATTCATAAAAATATAAAAAATACGAAGTCATGTTATGCCCAAGTGTTATTAACATTGATCCTGTTAGTCAAAATTGTGTCGAAAACATATTTTTTTCAGACTGTCGCACAATCTAAAAACTCTGGGATGTGATATTATTTTTCGGGTAGGTATTGTTGAGTAGAATAAGAATCTGTGTTTGAAATTTGCCGGACACCCCCAAAATCTTAACTTCCGATTGACAAAACCGGGGTTTCGTACCTTTGCACACTTATAAACCTGTAACTTAGTTGGTTATCAACCGATTTGCACTTTCTCATCGTATTTGAAAATAAAAAACTTGGAGCCTACGATTGATATATATCTAATTTGAGGAAACTTAATAAATCTGTGTGTCCAGATTTATTGGGTATCAATTCGTAAAATTATGAGTGATGTGAACTGAAATACCAAAACTTGTATTTTTTCAAATTTTTTGGATTAATAAAAACTTCAATAACTCAGTCAATTGCAAAGCGGCGTTTTACTCCTTACTACTTGTGTTATTTAAATAAATTTACAAGTGGTTACAAAATAATGCTCAAAAATATTGCCAAAGTTGAAAAATGTCTTAAAATTGTGTTTGCTGGACAAAAACACACTTATTTCTTAAGTTTCCTTAATTAAGCTGTATATCGATCAAAAGCTCCAGGTTTCTTCTTTTCAAATCCGAAGAGAAAGTGAAAGAAAAATCCGAAGGTTGCTAAACAGGCTGATAAGAGTTTTCTACTTCATTCTGTTTTGTACCAGAAAATTTTAAATTTGTTAAAAAAATAAATAAATATCAACAAAAATATTTTTGACGTATAATTAGTTTATTCGAAAGAGTAACATTCCCATTATTTACGAACACATCATCCTGGTGGAACCAAAAATCATTCAAGCCCATGTCTTCAATCTTCGGCCACTTAAAGTGGTTTATCATGCCTCACCTTTAACCGAAATGGTGTATATCCGAAGGCAGCATTACGAAAGCGGAGACTGACTTCACAGTATCAAATTTGATACAGATTTCACAGTCAAAATTACATATGTTGCAAAAAGACACCACAAGATGGACTACCCTGTACAAGCAAAATACAAAACGTTACGAAAAATCTAGAACGCCAATACTTTGGGCATCAGAGCGTTGTTAGAAAATTCACAATTCGGTTTTGCATGTAAATATAAGGTGTTTACGAAGAAAATAGAAAGTTTGCTTAAATATGTAATAAATATTTTTAGTTTTATAAAATAGGTTTCATAGAATGTTTATATTTATCTATGTTAAGTAATCTCTTGTATGAACAAAGTCAGAAAGTCGTTCTCGAAATAATAATAAACAAATTAAATTTAAATAAAAAGTAGTAATTGTCCACTTGTCGATTAATAGTATTAAAGTAATCCTAAAGACATTTAGTAGAACTTTTTTCTACAGAATCGTCTGAAAGAGTTATTGTAGTAATTCAAATCTGGTTATTTTGCACTTATCTATTTGAAGTTTTCTTTCTGAAATGTATAAATTTATTATATATCCACAAATTTGTTTTCTATAAGCAAACGATTGTTACGTGTTTTCCGATAGATACCCGTTCTAAACGAACGATACCCTGACGAACGACTCGTAAATTGGGTTTTTGTAATACGTTTAACAGTTTTCGAGTTATGATTTGAAATTATTAAAACTTTCATTCATTTGTCACTCAACAATATTGCCATAATAATTTTTGTCATTCTTTGTTAATTTTATTCATAGAAAAACATAGCATTCTGGTGTCCATGCTAACCTGCTTATTTGTTTACAAGATACAAATTTCAAAATAGATTGTGAAAATATAAATATTTTGTTCAGATTGTTGCGGTAAAAATTAATATTTGTGCCAATTGACCGTTTCTTACAGTCGTGTTAGGTGCGGGATGAATAAGAACATTCGTTTACGCGTACATATGACGAATTTTGGTGCATGAGTTTTTGTCAATATGTAAAAAATCATTATTTCAGTTTAATTGGACTTATTAAGATATGTTAAGATATTGGTTGTTTATAATAGAAAATAAAATTTCAATTATATTTTCATTTCTGAAGGTACACGAACAGGTTTTTCTAATCGTCCAGATTTGACAATTGTGACGATTGGTTTCGTATTCTGGGGGGTAATTATGTAACTTTCGTATTATTGACATATTTAGTTGACATATTTCCATCCAAACGAAAATAATTTTGTTGTATTATATATTTGAAACGATATTGATTTTCTGTCATCCCAAGTATCGTTCAAAACGTTTACGTTTGAATACAAAATTTTGAATTTGAAGGTTTGTATGGAAATATGCAAGTCGTATTTATACAGGTGATAACAGCAGAGCCAAAACAAATTCGGCAACAACAAAATACAAGTAATTTTTTGAATGGTGAGTCATACTGTCAAAGCAAAATATATGGGATTTGACAGTTTCGGTTACTTTTGAATGAGACCTTTATAAATACGCCTTGGAAATATGTCAAAAAACTATTATACATATCTGAGTTTTTGTTTGTTTTCGAATGAATAAAACTAATTTATTCCATTGTTTCCCAACGTTTCGTTGGCATTTTACCGACTTCTTCAGGGATATTTATTAGAAAATCCTAATAACAACACAACATTTTTTTGATAATTTATACAAAATACATATTAAAGTAGTTTATCTTAAATTATTTCGTCTTTACTAAAACTGGACTTCACACACATTTAAGTAATTCGATAAATAATTAATAACTAACTTGTAATTATTGTTTGTTGCATTTTTTATAAAAACCGCAATAACTTCCATATTTTTAGTTCGATTTGGATCGTTGAAGGTATTGATGACCAATTCGAATTTTTAGAACTTCCTAACCCATTAAGAACCGACAATTTTTTTTCTTACTGTTGGTTCTCAGTTGGTTAAATGTGATGTAAAAACTGAATATGGGGTTATTTGCATCGTAAACACATTCTAGTCTTACAAAAAGCTAATTTTTGGAAATAAATTCAACCATTTCAAATTTTCCACCTTAAAAATTAAAACATGAATAATCTACTCCTTAATGGGTTAGCAAATTCTAAAAATTACAATTGGTTATCAATATCACTCCAACGAGCTTCTAAAAACATAAATCGAACTAAAATTGTGGAAGTTATTGCGATTTTTATAAAAAATGTATCAAAAATTGCACTAAAATAGTATAAATCTGTCCTTTATATTGGGTCATATTGCCAGCTTTTAATACGGTTTGATAAGGCTCGGGTCGGATTTTAATTTCTAGCGGTTTTTTCTCACGTTGAATTTTATTCAAGAAAAACCTGATTTATTGAGGTTATTTTGAACGCGTCCAGCTCACGAACGGACAATGATAAGAACACATAAAACAAACCAATTTTTCAGTTTAGTCGGAAACATCAACAACATTTTTTCCTTCCACACAAAAGAAGCCACACTAATGTATATATGGTTTTAATTAGGGATGTCCAAAAGTGACCGTTTTCAGGAAAATGGTTTTCGGTTTGTTCGAAAATTCAAAATTTCAACAAAGCGGTTTTTCGGTTAACCGGTTTTAAAACAAGCAAAAACGTAATCTTGTTTTCAAACTTGCTGGAACTTATTGAATAAAAAGTAATATTAAAACCTTCTTATAGCTTCATTTTTAATTTAAAGATACTGATCGGGGTTTCCATTTTTATTTATGTTTATTCAAAATAAAATGCGAAGAGAGAAATAATATGTTCAATTGAAACTTTTCAGAGACGAGATTTTAGAATTTTATGGGGATCTAGAATATATTTCTTGGATATCTGGGTAATGTTTTCAGTTTTGCACACCTAATGCCAAACATAACGTCTGTTCCAATTTTCAACAGTTGTAGGATATTTTTTAATAGTTTCCAGCTCTGCTTCTAAATTTATGCCCAGTTTATGCCGACGGGTTGATCCCCTGTTGAAATTTTTCCATCTCGGAAAGTAAATTTCCTGAGAATTCCAGAGTAGCTGAATTACAAAAGTCTTCAGACTTCGTTACTGAGCGAAAGTTCTGGTTTTAGATTTGTAGACACCCAGAGACATTCTGCAGACAACTTCAATCTTCAAGGATAATGTTCTCTGCATTAGTTCACATACATAAGTAGAACTGCAGAGATCCCCAGCAGTCCCATTCGTGCGTAATCGCTCTAGCATATTTCCAAGTAAGTTTGTCCGATAAAATCTTCGAATTTCTAAGTAGAAGTACAGTTGTGCTCGATTAGAAAGCCATTGGATAAGGCATGCATTTGCGATGCAGTGATTTTGTCAGATTTTTCACGATGCGTTCCTCTAGTAATCCAAAGCGGCCAGAGAAATCATTAGGTTTCTAAATTGGCTGCTGTGATCTGAGCTTAAGGAAAACCATCCATCGCGAACATTAGCACGACAACGACAATGTGTTGGCCACATTCGAGAAATCCAAAACCACTGCTGATCGTCGCGTCGTCGTCGCAACTCATCTTTAAAAGCCATCAAGATCGATTAAGCGAATGCACGCACATGCTCCTAAGGACACTGCGCTGGTCTTCGATGATAAACTACGATTTGATTTGAGCCCAATCTGCTGCAGGCAGATTTAATCGGACGATTATTTTGATCAAGCCTATGGCCGTTCTGGGTTGGGGGGATTTTAAAATCTCCGGATTTGGGATTAATGGAATAAAATTTCCTACAGGAACTTTTCGAAAGCTATATCCGTTCTAAACCCAGGCCTCATGCGAGCCGAGTGTTAGGTAAAGCCTTGCTAAATGGATATGTCTCTGTGTGTGTGCGTGTTTGTGGGTGCCGGCGTAGGTGTAGGTGATTAGGATCACTGCCACTTTGGCAATATTTCCTTAAGTCATTCACTATTATTTGGGCTGGAAAAAGGAGATGTCCTGGAAGTGCCGCCACGCCGCTCATTGCATGTGCGCATGTGCAACAGCAAGAGTACATACACACATTTGACTAATGATCGCAACTCTTTTGACTTTGGGTTGGCCGGAGCTGCCATTCTTGCCGTTATGAATGAAAGTCGTCAACTATCAAAGGGTTTTTTGGGCAACAAAAGATTTGGAAATTTCAAAAATCATGCCGACAAAGTTGATGTTTATTGTCCCTGCTTCCCCTGCGGCAAATTGCAATAATCATCACAAATTAGCAAATTTTTGGGTGTTTGTTGTTTTGTTTTTGTTGTTGTTTGTTGGAAAACCAGCTGGTTTCCAACTAAATTATATGCAAAATTTACGAAAGACTGCAATTATTAACAGTTTATTGAGCGGCATTTGTATGCTATTTGGTAACGCCTTCTAAACTAGCGAGGAAACAGCAGTGCCCACTGCCAAATGTTACAGAGTCATTATTCCGTCCGTCCGTCTGTTTCTTAATTGAGAAGTCGACGTTAAGGATGCTGTTGATGTTATTTAGTTGGTAATGAAGGCCTTTACATCTTGCCTCCATTCATTCATATGCAGTTGCATGGAAAAATGCCTCTGGCGCGTTCTTTGGCTCTCAGGAAAATCTGAAATTCTGAAAATTGCATTTAGTTTAGAAATCACTTTACAAGTCATTTCAATTATTATAAATATTTCTTATATTGCAAATATTATAAATGTATAAATTATGGGAGGTTTATGAAAAAATCCAATATGAAACAGAATTGAGTTGAACATACTTTCGCGCTACAAAAAATTAAAAATTATTTATTATTTAAATATTAAAAATTCATTATTATTTTTTTTTTTCAATGTTTAATATTTAAATAATAAATTAAAAATATAGGCATAATATAAAAAAATATATATAATATAGGCCGTTTTGGCGATTGTACCTTCAGATATTATTCAGAAATTACTTTTACATTACAAAATATATGAATGTTTTTAAAATAGGTGGAACATTTTGCACGTATCGAAATCATTTAGTATCATTCTGTGGTTTTCACAGATAACCGCGTTTGCCGAAAATCGGATTTCGTACATTTTATGCAGAGAAAATTTATGAAAATAGTTCGTTTACAACTATCATTAAATTTTTAATATTTTTGCAAATTTGAATTGAAAGAAATGTTCAAATGTTCTGGGCAATAAGAAATTAAAACCGTTTCCCTTACTGAAAATAATATTTTGAGTAAAGAAATGATTTATAAACTTTAAAATATGTATATTTATATAGGGTGATTTTATAAAAGCTATAGGAAAGTTTTTCAAAAAAAAAACACATCAAATTCAGAAAAATTCATGAAATCTTTATTTGAATCGATAGTACGGTCCATATAATTTAATGTTTGAAGATTATTTCATGCAAATGTTGACCTTGACTGCGCCTCAAATAGTCCACCAGCTTAGTACAATTTTGGCATACTCTTTCCAACATTTCGGCCGGTATCTCACGAATAAATGCTTCAATGTTGTCTTCCAATGCGTCAATTGAAGCGGGCTTATCTGTATAGACATGAGCTTTAACAAAAAATAGTCTAAAGGCGTTAAATAGCACGATCCAGGCTACCAATTGACCGGTCCCGAACGTGAAATAAAATGTTCACCGAACTCGCCTCTCAATAAGTCCATTGTTTCGCGTGCTGTGTGGCATGTGGCACCGTCTTGTTGAAACCACATGTCATGCAAGTCAAGGTCTTTCATTTTGGACAAAAAAAAAGTTGGAAATCATCTCACGGTAGCCCTCACCATTCACAGTTACGTTACGATTCGCATCATCTTTGAAGAAGTACGGTCCAATGATGCCACCAGCCCATAAACCGCACCAAACTGTGACTTTTTCTGGATGCATTGGTAGCTCTTGCAATGCTTCTGGCTGATATTCACTCCAAAATCGACAATTCTGCCTATTTACGTACCCATTGAGCCAAAAAAAGAGCTTCGTAGCTGAACGCAATTTTTCGCGCGATGAACTTTCTTATCAGAGCACTAAAATTCAACAATTTGCAAGCGTTGTTCGTTTGGTTAAATTATAGACCAAACTGGAGATGTTTGACAGTGAAACAAAACACGAAACGTGCGTCAGCTGTTTAAACCAGTGTTGCCAAAAAGATAATAGCTAAAAAATCACACTTTATATCAGATTGCATAACTACTGCCGATTACCTTTAACGTTAGGTTAACCAGACATGATGAAAATGGGGGTAAATTTTATTAAACATCTACTTATTTAACAAATTATTTTTTCTCAAACATTAGCTTTAAATTAAACGATATTGTTTGTTTATTTTAAAAAATAACACAAATAGGTTTTACCTTCTTAACATGTTATTGAATTGTTGAGCAATCACATATGAACATTTTTAGGAAAATAACATGTAAAAATGAATGAAAGGTTAGAAATAACGTTAGTATTGATGTCATTGTCTTTGAAATGTATTATGGTATGCTAGGATGTAAATTTTGATTAGAATTTTTACTATTGCCTAAGGTTAAATTTAACCCACATCGCTTCTAAAAATTGACCACATTCACTGTTCAGAGTATACAACTAATAACAACCTGTTCCAGAGAGCGCACTATGGTTCCAAAGAGTCAGTTTTGTAAGACATCGAAGTTGAAATTGTTTTATTCATTTTTAAACAGAATTGCGTGTGCAATTTATTTTAATTGCTTGGTGAAACTGAAAACATAAAGTACCAAAAAAGTTTTAATATTGAAAAGAAAGAGAATGGATAGCATATCAATGTTATAAAACTTAGAGAGACAAACAATAGATGCTATAAAAACAAAATTGACTTTTCCAGAAGCCTTTTGAATTTTAGAATTTATTTAATTATTTAAGTTTTGCTAAGCTTTAAACCATTGTCAAGCTTAAGAAAAAATTAAAATTTGAATGAGAATCCAAAATATTTTTGGCATGTGATTGCTGACTTCATGGGGAATATTTGTGTCAGAAAAGTTTCAGTATCTTGGATGGTGAAATTTAAAATATAAGCAATTGCAACCGGGAATTTTGGATTTATCAACAATTGTAGCGATTTTTGCGATGCATCTATGTGCCAGTTAGAATGATAGTGGTCTAAGTCACACCTTATCCGTTCTGAGATATGCAATGGTTTATGTTTGAGTCAATTGAAAAATATTTTTCCACTGAAGCACAATTTTTTTCTTAGAACATCCCACTACTATATCTAACTTTTATTAAAAAATCGACAATGTTTGTACCTCTAATAGAACCACTACTTTCAGAGGATGTACTGACTTTCATTCTTTCTGACTACTTTCATTCTTTTCAAAATTGAACAAATTACACACAATTATTATTGTATATATTAAATTAAAGAAAACAAAAAAAAATAAAAAAATATATATATATGTTGTTGGTCTAGAAAATTTATATTGATTTTATTTTTTACTTTTCAAATAATTTCATTTTATGTGTTATTCAAATTATCTGAATCAATTAAACTGGACATTATAAATAAAAAATGTTTGTTTGCATCGCCACACTTCAATATTAGTGGATATAGTATGACTTAGACCACTTTCAAACTAACACTAAAGACAATTTTGGTGTGTATAAAATGAGAAATGTCTTTGTAAGTGTACATTTTTTATAAATGCCAAATATAAATGTTCTTAAATTAGAGATCTGATCAAAGTAAGGAGAAAAATTGGGATTTCTCATTTTTTTTTTATTTTTGACTTAGAACACTATCATTCTAACTTGCACATATGGGCATCTCCCAGTGGCCCGGACGCGACATTCGCACGTCTTAAGCTGCGCCAAAAACAAGAAAGAGACTGAAAAAGTCGATCAGCCTTTTTAGTGTTCTAAAGCACTTAAAAAGTACTACATTTTAAAAATATATCGTCAGGATTTAGTACAAAATTATAAACAATTTTACGTCGAAACGGACGCGACAAAAAAACAGAAGTACTTTTGAAGGTCTTATAGAAATATAAAAAGTTCAGCGATTTTTTGAGAACCTTGTTTTTCCATGTATACATTTAAATCAAGGTCAGAGGATATATTTTGTTCGTAGATTTATGAAATATGAGACTTATATCTTATTATTTTAATTAGGAACAGCAGAAATACGGACGCGACAAAACGGATGAGACAAAAATTTCCACTCCTAGTAAAAAAATTTTAGTAATTTTCGTTACAACACTTCAACTTTTAATAAAAGAGAACAAGTTAACTTCAAGTTTCATAATAAAAAAAGTTGTCGAAATAAGGAAAAATTAAAGATAAAATCTATTAGTGTGGTCTGATTTCATTTTTTTTGGTAGACCTTTTTGGGAGATGCCCATATGTAGGCATATTGTTACGAGCGACATTAATTCTTAATAGACACAGAAAAGCATGATCCCTTGGCTATATCGCGAGAAAATGTCACGAAAACGTTTTTAGATATTTTCCTAAAATATCTAATTTAAAATTTCTGTTTACCGTGTCCTACCGCAATATCCACCATTTGTAAAAAATGGAAAAAGGGATAAAAATTCGGTGTGTATATTCCAGAAAATGTGTTTTCTACACAACATTGCCAACATTCCATGAAAAACGTTATCGAATTTACAATAAATATTATTTATATATTTGGACATTAGTGGCTGTGTGCTTATTTCAACATTCTTAGTGCTCAATTTTAAACTTGAAAATGTGACTATGAATCATAGAACCACGAATAATATGAAATTTTGAAAACTTTTTAATTGTAGCAATTAGTAATTAGTAAAGTTAGACTAATAATTACTCATAAAATTAAGGAGAAAATCCGTTTTTTCGCTCTCCTGTTGTGTGTTGTGGCTTTTGTTCAAAGTTGTGTTTAAATATTTTGAAAATAATTCTTTCAGAGCATAAAGATAGTTCAAACGTAGTCGGCAAACATTTCTCCTCCTTGTCATCTTCTTAAATTTAAGTTTAAACATTCAATGATTTGATTTAATTTTATTAATGTAAAATATCGTTGTTTTCTTTAGGTATCCAAATTCAATTCGCATCTCTTCCGACCATGTCGCAAATTTTCTTTTCGTTCAATGGAATGTATTGAAAATATTTCTAGAATAATTTTATACACAAATATTTGCATAGAAAATTCCAAGTATCAATGATTTTTCTATGGTAATAATATTAAATGGAATCTACTCTGAAATAAAAAGACTCTAATCAGTGTATCTAAAATTAAATTTTAAGTTGGCGTTTAGCTTAAGTTATAAACGCGAATTAACAGGAATTGATTTATATTGACTGATCAATATTGTCCTGGCTCAAGACCATTTTGCATCTATATTTTATATAATGCAAATTTATTTATAAAATCAAATATTGAATACAGACCGAAATAAAACAAACGAGAAAATAAAAAGAAAATAAATATTTTCAAAAAACTCAGTTTTTATAAATCTGTAGAGCTAATAGATAGAGAAATCCTATATTTCAATTTGGATTCAATGCATTTCTAGAAACATCAAGTTCACACTTTCCTGTGCAGTTAAAAAATCAACAAAATTCGGAAATAAACTAAAAAATTTATTTCGTCATATACCTTGATATCCCATTTCAATCTTCCAGGCGATATTTTGCCAATAACATCTAGATTTATTTCGTATGATTATCTGGCAATATGGACGATTTACGACCCAGAAGTATTGCTTTCATATTGCCTTGGGGTGTCGTACCAAATTCTCCAATTGAGGTTACTACCGCAATATAAATACGATTTTTGCCGCAATATTTTTCTTCTTCTTCACAATAAAATTTCGAATCATTTTCGCTAGTTGGGTATTATTTCTTTTTGAAGTACATTTGATATGTTTGATATGTACATTGATTTTGTTTTTGGCGACAATGTGAACAAGGATTTTTTATTTGAGTAAACAAATTACTTTTATATACGTTTTTCCTCGGCGAAATAATTTTTCGCGCTAATGTTCACTCAGTCTTCCCTAGGAGTCTCACTATGGTTTGGACAATTCAAATGATGATTTCCATTCAACATTTTCGCCGACGGCGAATAATAAAATAAATTCAGGTAATTTTTCATAACTTTTTCTTTGTATATTTTTTCTCGGTATTATAAAAATTTCCATCTAAAACAGCTTATCAAAAATAACTTAGAAATAATAATAATAATAAGAACTAAAAGTAAAAGGAAATAATAATATTAATAATAAAATAAACTAGAAACTATTTTTGTACAGTGTTGCGCAGTGTTGGGCCAGTATCCAAAAGACGATACATTATTTACATTTACACGGTACGTGGCGGCGTAAACTTTGAAATGTCGACGATATTTACACAGAACAACAAAAATTGTAGGGGGAAACCAGGTTCCCTCTCCTGCTTCTCGATGTCTTTTGTTTGTCTTAAGGTAAATACAGACAGACATACGTACATGGGAAAATTATAAAAATAATAAATATTTTTGTTATTTTCGTTGCCTTTCGTTGCGTTTCGTTTTTTGATTGTACTTGTACTTGGTGGTGTCTTTGTTGTAAAGCAAAGATTCGTTGTGGTTTTTGTTGAGTTTTCAGTTTTCTGCTTTCTGCTTTCAGTTTTCAGCCAGGTACAGGATAATTGAGGTAATTGAGTGTTGAGTTGGTTTGTAGCGTTTTTAACGCGTGCAAGCGCGTTTTTCTTACGGTTTCCGTTTTTCTTCGACGCCTTTTAGGAACATTGGAACAAGGAAGGTTTGGGGGGGCCTAGCCACTTTGGACTTCTTCTTCTTCTTTGTCTTCCATTCCTTTAGTAGCCATAGAGATAGGGATACATGGGCACGAAAATGGCCGGTCCCATTTGCCTTTCCTGGGGCATGTGAGTCTTCATGTGCTTTTTGAGGTGATCACGTCGGCCGAATTTCTTGCCGCAGGCGGTGCAGGGATAGGGTCTCAAACCGGTGTGGATGCGCTTGTGGCGGGTGAGCTCCTCGTTGCGTGTGAAGGTTTTGCCGCAGGTCTCCACGTCGCACTTGAAAGGTCTTTCGCCGGTGTGGATGCGAATGTGTCCCTTCAATTGCCCGTTGTTGGAGAAGGCCACATCGCAGTGGGGGCACTTGAATTTCTTTGGTCTTTGCTTGCGAGCATTGACGGCCTTGAGGTGGGCCTCCTCGGCCATGACACGGGCGTACTCCTGTTCCATTAGACTCAAGGCGTAGGGATCCAAGGCGTAGGCGGCGGCAGCAGCAGCAGCGGCTGAGGGCGAAGTTGTCGGGGCTACGTTGGGTAATCCAGCAGCTGCGGCGGCAGCGTAATATAAATCACTGGCAGATGGAGGCATCATATGCATGGCGGCCGAGGCATGATGCATGTGACCCTCCAAAGATCCATAGAGGTGGGAGGTTGGTGCAGCCGCATAGTTGATGGGATGGTGGACAGCATGTGCTGCCGTAGCATTGACCGAAGGGGAGGAGGTTTCCATGGGCATGCTGTTGTTGAAACTTTCATCGTAGGATTTCGTGGAGGAGCTGCTGGAGGATGCACATTCACGATCGCTTTCGTTGCCGCTGAACGATAGATTCTCTGCCTTGATCAAAGAGGTCGACGAGGCCGACATATCTTCGGTCGAGGAGCCGTATTCCGATTTAACCAAGGGCTGGGGTGCTTCGATCCTTTCGGGCGTTTTGTTCGTTTCGCTGCGGGAATTGCAATCCCAGGGACGGAAGAGTCTGGAGTAGGTTTGTGGTGGATGCATGTTCACGGTCGACATGTTGTTGCTGATTGATTTGTATAAAAATATTTGAGGATGATAGTTTATCGTTTTTCCGGCGTGTGTGTGTATATGTGAAACACTTTCACTTTATGCTATGCTTGTGTATGTCTCGGTTAGTTTTTCTTTATTTTTTCGTAACAAAAATCGTTTGGGAGATTTGTGTGTGTTCTCGTTAAGATCCGTGGTGGAACTGATTCACTCTATGTTTTGCGCACCGCATATAAACGGAAATTGTGAAGAGACAGCAGCCAGGACTTGGTTGTGGCTACCCGTCTCTACCTACCTACTTCATAGAGAAGATTTGTTCTTGTTCTCTGTTGTTGTGTTGCGTTACCTACAGGCATACGCACACGGACTCGCACACACACGCACACTCTCTCATGCGAGGCATTACTCAATCACTGGGCTTAGGAAATTCCCTGTAACCCAAAGGAAAATCGCCCTGATTCATGTTTTGTGCCAGTGTGTGTTTAGCTTCATTCATAGATTGTGCTTTGCCTCAAATCCATTCTATGGACTCAACAAGAGAGTGCGTGCGCGTGTGTGTGTGTGTGCGTTTGAGCTATTAGAGAATCCCCTTGTTTAGGGGTGTCTCTTTTTTTCAAATAAGGTTTCAACAATGGCTTCCCACTTTTAACAGCAGACATCGCGGCATCTCGTTGGCGTGGCTGGCTGACTGGCCGTTCTCCCTTGTATGTTTATCGTCGCTGTCTTTTTTCATTTCATTTGATGCAGATTTCGTATTCAAAAATCTGTTGCACAGTGGTTATTATATTTCTCGATATTGATTGACACTTGAAACGTTTAAAAATATTTCAAAGCGCAATTAAATTTTGTGGCCATAAGTAACGAGTTTTCTTCTAAAAGGCTTTTAGATTAATATAATAATAATGGACCCATAGAACAAATGCCGATTCAACAAATGTTAATTGAACCTAAAAAATGTGACACCTGAAATCGAGTTTAGGTCAATATCGCCTGCAATCTGAAAAAGCTGTGGGATATCAACTAAACTGCTTGTTTTATTGCAAAGGCCTCGATGACGTTATGTTTGGACATTACAATACTCAACCGATTAAATTTTACTTGATCAGTCGAATAATTTTGTTCTAATAATGGAAAAACATGATTTTCAAATTAGAATAATTACATCCCAAATATTTAACTACTCATCAATAAATATCACTTGCACAGGTAGCACATTTAAGTCGTATCCCAAAATCCTGCTTTTGAAGAAATTCTTATAGACAAGGTCCACAAAAGTATAATATACCGGGTGATTTTTTAAGAGCTTGATAACTTTTTTTTAAAAAAAAACGCATAAAATTTGCAAATCGGTTCTTTATTTGAAACGTTAGATTGGTCCATGACATTTACTTTTTGAAGATAATTTCATTTAAATGTTGACCGCGGCTGCGTCTTAGGTGGTCCATTCGGAAAGTCCAATTTTGGGCAACTTTTTCGAGCATTTCGGCCGGAATAGCCCGAATTTCTTCGGAAATGTTGTCTTCCAAAGCTGGAATAGTTGCTGGCTTATTTCTGTAGACTTTAGACTTGACGTAGCCCCACAAAAAATAGTCTAAAGGCGTCAAATCGCATGATCTTGGTGGCCAACTTACCGGTCCATTTCTTGAGATGAATTGTTCTCCGAAGTTTTCCCTCAAAATGGCCATAGAATCGCGAGCTGTGTGGCATGTAGCGCCATCTTGTTGAAACCACATGTCAACCAAGTTCAGTTCTTCCATTTTGGGCAAAAAAAAGTTGGATATCATCTCACGGTAGCGCTCACCATTCACAGTTACGTTACGATTCGCATCATCTTTGAAGAAGTACGGTCCAATGATGCCACCAGCCCATAAACCGCACCAAACTGTGACTTTTTCTGGATGCATTGGTAGCTCTTGCAATGCTTCTGGCTGATATTCACTCCAAAATCGACAATTCTGCCTATTTACGTACCCATTGAGCCAAAAATGAGCTTCGTCGCTGAACACAATTTCTTTCTTTCTGAACTTTCTTAACAGAGCACGCATTTTGATAATAAAATTCAATGATTTGCAAGCGTTGCTCGTTAGTAAGTCTATTCATGATGAAATGTCAAAGCATACTGAGCATCTTTCTCTTTGACACCATGTCTGAAATCCCACGTGATCTGTCAAATACTAATGCATGAAAATCCTAACCTAAAAAAAATCACTCTTTATTACCAAAAGTATTCATGCAATTGATTGAGAACGAATTTTGCGCACGAGGCCACTGAGTTAAGGTGTCCGCTTTGAACCTCGGGTTCGAATCGTGGATCGGAAAAATAACAGAACACATATAACATTTTTTTGTTTATTACTTTTTAAAATACGAAATTTTTTTATTAAAAATTATTTAAAAATTATTTAATTGGTTCACGTTTTCCTTGCTTTTCGTTTTCTTAATGCACTCCAGATATATATTTTTTATTGGTTAGACTATGTAACAAAAATTTTTTCGATGGGACTTGCATAACATTTTCTAATATATTTTGGTTTTCTAAAATGGAAAACGATATTAAAAATTTCTATATGATAATTTTATTTTTAATTTTTTACTCAAATTCCAATTTTCGGCGAAAGTTTCCTAAATATTTGTACTCTCATTTTGGATATATAAGTCCGATAACTCCCGATTATAGATACATTGGTTTAGGAACAGTCTTTTTTCGAAAAAAATATATTTTTGTTGTCACAAAAAATCATAAAAAGTCAGAAAAATGTATTTAATTTTTAAACAATTCTTATATGTAAAAATACTATGGATAAAAGTAGAAGTTATGATACTCCTTGCAGACACAAAATATTTTTAAAATCCTATTTTTATTTTTTTGAATATTGGTTTGTAAATAAAACAAAAACCATAAATCCAAACATCCTATTTTTATTTTTTACAAATTACATAATAGAATATTTTATTTTAGTTTGTAATTGCTGGCATCTTTATGAAGAAAATTTTAAAAATTTAATTTTGGTAAAAAAACTTAAAAAATATCAATAAACATTTTTTGTGTTGATTTAATGAATGAACAAAAAATATTTTTTCGGTTTGGATACATTTTTTTCTTTGCATAGTGTCATTATTACTACATAATATAAATACCATTAATTATTATTATTTATTATTTTGGCAATTTAAATTGTAATAAATTATGTATAAAGTACTAGAAATTAAGTTAATTAATTATCGGCCTAGTTTAATATTTATAAGAATTATATATTAGCTCATATTTGTTACATATTTTGTTACGTTTCTTATTGTCAATTCTACCTAAAAAAGTAATTTAATTTGTTTAATAAAATAAAATTAAAATGTAATTTAATTAAAAGTGGATGTAAAATTATTTGTGATAATGTAAAATTTATTAGTGATAATATACTATTCACAACTTATGAAACACAGGATGTATGATGTCATGTGCTGAATATAAATAATACATAATAAAAAATACTGAATATCATAAGATGATTTGGAGTACAGATACTCGATAAAGGAAGCAAAAGTGAATCATTCACGGCAAACTCATGAAAATTAACACCAAGTAAATAGGCATACGTGGCCAATGCACAGCCACCTGTCTGTGAGCTGAACGCTCCTAATTGTTCGTATTCTTAGACTTTTAGTTTGAATTTTTGCGGTTTTTTGAAAAAAAAAAAAACACAAAAGTAGCGTCTAGTAGCAGCATAACATAATAACAAGTTACTCTAAAATAATAATCAAAATTTATATTTAAAGTGCTTCCAAGAGTCTATTAATTCAGAAAAAGATTTTGGGCAAAAATGCAGCGTTTAGCTCACAGACGGCTTGATCTAGGAACGAAAGATTTTACAAATCATCGTTGAACAAGCCAAACATTATTTTTGTAGGGTGACTGGAAATTGTTTTTCCATTTGTATGGCCAGCGACCCAGCCTAATGTTCATAACACTGTCCAACAAATTAAGACTTTTTGATTGGAACATAATAGCGACCCTCTAATTCTGTTGATTAAATCATTTTTGTAGAATGCGCTAATAGTGCAGCTGGTCTGCGTTTTTTACAGTGGGTCAACATTTTAATGTTTTGGTCGAAGGGAGCATTATCTTTTTATGGGTCAATTTGACCATTTTATCGAGCAAATCCAAAAAGTCCTTTCAAAAAGCATATTTACGGATTAAAATGTTCTACGAAAAGTTTTCCGGAAAATTTCAGTGGTGGTCACCAAAGACACCAAATTTGTAAAAAAAGCTCTTCACGCTTAAATAGCAAAATTACACGCCAACTCATATAACAAAATTACTATGGTTAAAATTCGCCCATATTTTTTGGAAGATCGTTTGTGTGATAAATTATTACGCTGTTTTTTCTAAAGGCGATTTTCACAATTTTTGACTTTACTGCCAACATTTATCCTATTTCACTCTCATTTTAGCCTGTTAACTTGAGAAACAAAATGTTATAAAAAGGGCAATATGATGGAATTTGATAGCACTTTGTACCCTAAATCTTGAAAATCTTCTTAAACACGGCTAAAGTAAGAGTGATAAATAACGCATTTTCGCATGATAAGACCACTGTGCTATGCTAAAGACCACAAAGATATGTACATCTGCGAACCAACATCCAGATAGATATGCTACAAATATAAAAAATATGAAATGCTTCACCCAAAAATCTATCAATAAACGCAAAAGATATACATACTCGTACGTACGTATGTATGTCTGTATATATGTATTTATGTACATATATTACAAGTATGTACGTATGTATGTATGAGGTATGTAAGTAAGTATGTGCTAAGGTTCGTGCGTACGTATCTGCAGACAGCATCTCTTAAAAACATTAACTTTTCCCAAACCCCCCGTTCATCGTTCGTTCCCCTTCCCCTTGAGCCGACGACAAAAGCGTTATTAGCCTTTTCATGGCATTTGTGGCGTAGTCCCATTAAATTGTGCGAGTGCGGTTAGATGTGTTTGTGTGAGTGTGTCTGTGTCTGCGAAGGATGTCGGGCATGAAAAGCGCCCAACCAAACCATCCCTCTTTTGGGCTGAAATGCGAATAAAGGCAGAATAGCCCTCAAAACAATTTTTAGGGCTTTGATTTTGTTGCTGTTACTCGATTATAAATAATACACAAACTTACAAACACATGCAGTTATATATTCAACTGTATCTGTATCGGTGTATCTCATACATACATACATACATACGCATATATATGGATGTACATGGATGGATGTGCGTTCAGTCGAGTTTCGCAGTATAATTGTGAATTTTACGCTTACCTACCAACAAACCCCCAAAAATGGTTGAAAGCATTTTTGCCAACACCCCGAATACCCACCGGAATCGTCGACGAGAATGGGAATGAGAAGCAAAAAAAGTTGTTAGAGAAGGCAGGCGAGAAGGCCTTTCAATTCGCACAAACGCACACATACACACGCGCGCATACCCAGCAGTCAGTTATTGTTAAATTTTTTGGGTATGGATGAAATGGTTGAATAAATGGATGATGCTTGATGATGCACCCTACACCCAACCAAGGCACCCAACGGATTTGTATCAAATCGAATGAATGAATATTTTAAATTTATTCGAAAAGATTCATAAGCAGCTTCTCATAGGATATATGGTGTCATTCTATGCTTCCATAAAATCAGTAATAGTAATAAAATAAATAATAAAATAACTTACAAATTCCATTTTTTTCGAATGTTCCTTTAATATTTGTACCCAAAATCAAAAGAATGGGAAATTTTAAAGAATACATGAAATATTAAATAAATCAATTTGAAATTTCGTCCATTTTGAGAAACTAAAGTTTGCATTCTCTTTCTTTTATCAAAGAGCAAAAGAAGAACATTTTGTTTATTTTATTGTTTATACCAATCAAAAAAGCAGCAATTACAGAGATTTCCCGATTTAATGATCAGGAAAATTTAACAAAAAGTCTGACCTCTGTCACCAAAAATAGAGCAAGATGTTTTGAAAAGCATCCTTCTAGCATCTGTTAAGAATGGTATAAATTAGACCTATTCGATTGGGCTTACTAGCTTACAATTAAGAGATTTGATAAGGTGACAGCGTTATTAGCCATTGGTTTTTCTTAAATGAATCAACGAGAAAAATCTGGCAGCAACACTAAGAGAGTAACAAGCTACTTTCTTATTTGGCGAGTAAATTCCATACAGAAATTATGATAGTAAGTCCAATTGAACAGGCCTATTATTGTTAAACAATGGTAGCCACTATGTGCATGTATGCTCGAAACACAATAAGTTCAATAAGGTATTTCTTTGAATAATTACATTTCCTATCATAATTATTTGGTTATTATGAGATCTGAACTGAATTATTCTCTTATATATTATATATATATTATTTTAAATGGACAATAATATTATATATATATAATATAAATTATATATATTATTCTAAATGGACAATAAAAGTAGAAACAAGTAAAAACGGCGTTAAGTTCGGCCGGGCCGGTTGTCGGTTTTCGTAGAAGTGCAGTAATATTACAGGAAAATATATTTTTTTAATATAGCCAAACCAGAACAAATACAAATATTGAAAAGTTAATTTTATAAATAAATATAATATTTTAATTATTTCAAACCACGCTTATAAGGTAATGCTACCAATACGTCAATTCAAAAAATAAATATTCTTATATTTATATTTTCAAAGCCATAAATATTGGTAGATAGTGGGTGCTACAGTTGGTTGTATTTCCATTCTATTTTAATTCCAAAAGTATAAATTTTGAAAATCCATTATCAGACTTACATAGTGCAAAATAACCTAGCTTCATGATTCAACCAATTTTGCCGTAAAAGAAAAAGTACGAATTTGGAAAAAAAAACTTTTTATTTTGCGTGTCTATGCAGTCAGAGGAATGTATACACCGAATTCCATGATTCCAGCTGCGCCCATTTGGTTGGTACCATTTTTACCCCCTTGACGTATATACGCGATTAGAATTTCATCATTCTAGCTGTAGTCGTTTAGTTGGTACTATTTTTATCCCTCTGTACCATTGTATCCCTTGAAAGTACTAATTTCGAAAAATTCGTCTATTTTCCGTGTCTACGCAGTCAGAGGAATTTATACTCCGAATTTCATGACTCTAGCTGCGGCCATTTGATTGGTACTACTTTTATCCCCTTTTTTCATTTTAACCCCAAAAAGTACGAATTTCGAAAAATCAGTTTATTTTCCGTGCCTACACACTCAGAGGAATGTATACTCCGAATTTCATGACTCTAGCTGCGGTCATTTGATTGGTACTATTTTTATCCCCTTTTTTCATTTTAACCCCAAAACGTACGAATTTCGAAAAATCAGTTTATTTTCCGTGTCTCACACTCAGAGGAATGTATACTCCGAATTTCATGACTCTAGCTGCGGTCATTAGATTGGTACTATTGTTATCCCCTTTTTTATTTTAACCCCAAAATGTACGAATTTTGAAAAATCAGTTTATTTTCCGTGTCTCACACTCAGAGGAATGTATACTCCGAATTTCATGACTCTAGCTGCGGTCATTAGATTGGTACTATTGTTATCCCCTTTTTTATTTTAACCCCAAAATGTACGAATTTTGAAAAATCGGTGTATTTTACTTATCTATGCAATCAGAGGAATGTATACACCGAATTTCATTATTCTAGGTACAGCCGTTTGGTTGGTACCATTTTTATCCCTCTATTCCTATTTTACCCCTTAAAGTACGAATTTGGAAAAAATACTTTTATATTATGTATCTACTCAATTAGAGGAATGTACACACCGAATTTCGTGTTTCTAGTTGTTGTCGTTTAATATGTACAATTTTTATCCCTTTTTTGCCCCATTTCACCCCCTACAAATAAGAATCACTTTATGGTGCACGTTTTTCCTATAAGGAGAATGTGCATACCAAATATCAAGCAAATATAAAGAGACATATTCAAAAAACATGCTTAAATACGCTAAAATATTAGGGATTATTATGGGTATTTTTAGTCCTTGTGAGGACAAAAGTCGAAAAATCGACTATTCATATATTTCCAAAAATCGAAAAATCGACTTCTTGCTCCAACTATACATCCCTAGTATATGCCGACAATGACAGCTCTGGACATTAGAATTTTCCTGTCTAATTTTATTAAACCCTTTTGGAATACATCTTTAAGCATGAGGGAATAATAAAATTCATTTTTGTGAATTTTACAAAAACTTTCAAAACAGAAAATGTGAACTTTCTCATTCAGCACGCGCTAATACAGGAACACCAAATTTGCCAAAACTCTAATTGGTGGCAAATCGGTATCGTTTTTGAAATCTAAATAATTTTCGATTGCAGAACAAGGGACATGTAACAATTTCTTTGCAAATCATTAATTAATCAATTTTTTTTAATAAAATTCCAATTTTGGTCGAAGATGAGTTTAAGATTTGTACTCTCATTTACAAATATTAAAATTATTTTAGTAACATTTTTTAATTGTCTTTGTTTTTGACATTGAGACCATTAAATAAATTATAAAATAAAATATAAAATCGGGGTTTTGTTGGTTTCTTATTTTGTTTTTATTTACATTTTTGTCCAATAAAAAATATGTACTAATTTTGTGAAGCAGTAAGCCTCAAAACAAAATTTTAAGGTCTTGGACTCAACATTTGAATTGTTTGTTGCTAATGTAAATTAATCTTTTTTAATTATATATTAAATATTTTGTATATATATATCATTTCATTTAATAAGTCTATGGATATAAATCCTTACAGACCAGCAATGTTTTACATTATTTATATTAAAATTAATTATATTATCAATTAATTATATTATTTAACAATTTTTTAAAAATAAGCCTAGAGAAATAGTAAAATCTACAAACTCACAAATAGCGTTATAAAGTTTCATCGATTTAATCAAGGGTTCATAGAAGCATAATTAGAAAAATGTCTATCGATATGAAAAGGGTAGTATTGTCTCAAAGATCGGGCCGGCGCCTAAACTGGATGAGTGATAGTAACTCTGGACAATCCACAGAAGCACTAATAATACCATGTAAAAGCAACAATGATAGAAGTTTTTTGTGGTTTGCTAGGAGAAAATAGAAAAATATCGCTTATGTATGTATGTCAAGCACATATATTTACAATTTTATAATATTTCCACAAATTACCAACTCCTTTAAAATTGGTTTTCTTTAAAGAAATTGTTATAGTGCTTTTTAAATATACAAAAATTAAATTGATATAATATTTACAAAAAAATACATGTATGTATATATAAATGCCGTTGATACGATTCATTGTGAGAAAATTCGGAGAAGAAATGAAGATATAATACACAATTTTGCAAAAACTACATCGAAAAGTAATTTCGTATTCGTGATGAATAATTCAAATCTATGTGATTTTCCTTCCAAAGTTAATAATGCAGTTCTGAAGTTGAATTTAAGTTTGAATAAAAACTTCGTTTTTATAGGTTGCTTGAAAACAAGCTCGCTAACGGATGTTGCTAGAGCCGAAATGTTTTAGGATTATATAGCAATCTTCATGTTCACTTTTATACTTTTCTTGGCTCTAAACAAAATGATTTTTAAATGCGTATTACATTGCAGTTTTTTAAGCGAGATTAAACCATTTTTATTGTGAGAATTCAGAGAAATATAAACTTTATAACCCAATTAATTTAAAATTAAGCATTTGGAGCAATTTAGAAAATGAATGTTCCGGTTTTTTTTTTCAAATCAGACACAGAAACTTGCTACAGTGGACTTAATATGGCATCGTTCAAAGGTGCTTAATATGCTTCGCTGATTTGCGCTCATCCAAGATGTCCAATTTTTTGATGACTCTGATGCAGAGACCACTCTGATGAATTTAAGCTATGGCACGTGTTATGTTAACTTTGAGGGATCGGATTGTTGGTGGCTCATTAGTATAGATAGACTTTCGAAAGTGTCCAACTTTTATAAATCCACAGTCTCATGTCTTCAATTTTGATGCTCGATCGTCACACACGAATTAGTGTTCTGGACAACGAATGATATCAAAATCGCATATTAGGATTGGCTTGTTAAAGAACTACTCTCCTCATACATACTGCATTCCAGGTAAAGTAGCAAACACATGCATATCACGGCACATAATCCCCAAAGTGGCTTAAACAACTGCCATACTTTCAACTGGTGATGCTTTCAGTTCTTTTATAATCGGCATTCAAATCCCGTTCCAATAAGCTCCACTTACTATCAAAGTCCCCTATTGGCAGAAACTGCTTGATCACAAGCAGGAGCTCGCTATAGGGTGTCCTCCGTAGTCCACCAGGACCAAGTCGCTTCTTTATCTTGTCGCTTAATGCCCTCGATTGGTGGCAGTGGCAGAGGCTGTGGTGGTGGTGATTTGCTTTGCGGTTTTGGGCGAGAGTGTATATGATTGAATGTTGGTATTTATGTGGAAGTTTTCCTTTTTTTGGCAACGAAAAACGCGCCCTTAATGCTTTGCGGGTTTTTGATGGTTTCCCTTGTGCTGAAGTGTCGTTCGAATCGCCTGTGTGCGAGTGTGTGTGTATTGGGAAAACCATTGGGGTTTGCTCACTTGAGCATTTTGTCATTCATTGAAAGTATGGCTGGCTGGCAGTAGCAGAAGCTGAACGAAAAAAAAACAACGTTATGGAGGTGAAATGTTCTTAACAATCTTCTGCGCCCGTACATTCTGATTACTCGGGGGGTTGTTGATGTTCACTTTTTTTGCTTGACTTTTTGTCGTCCTTTCCTTTTTAGTTGGTTTGAGTTGAGTTGAGTTTTGTGGCGTTTCCATTGTGCGTTGGGAGGAGAAAAAGGGCTTTTAAATGTGATTATCTGATGTGCAGTTAAAACAAATGATGCCACACCACTGCCACTGCCAGCGCCACCACCACCTCCTCCACCTTCCACAAACGACGTCAGATAAGAGCTTAATTCACAGAGATTATATTTATTCAATAGAACACGACCGACTCTGCTCCAACAAATTAAAAAAAAACGAAATTGAAAATGTTGGCGTTTTGCATGCGACAGTATCGATAGTGAAAGTCTATTTGGGAGAGGTGTAAGTCAATTTGGGATTTAGGTACATACATATTTCTGTGGCCAAAATTATGGCTAACATTGAAGTTGGCTGGGAATGCAAGTTATGGAGTTTTCTTTAAAAGGTGGCACAGCGCGAGTCAATGGACTTTGGCAAATATGGTAACTTTTTTGAACTTCTGAAGTTCATGAACCAGATGCTCTGAGAAAGATTAATGGCTATAACGAAAAGTTAAACTGATAGAATTCAACAATTATTACTATTTATGGATGTAAATCAAAAGCTTTTAGTCAGGTTTGTACAAACACTATTATTACTAACCAACTTTTAAAAATCTAAATTTGCGCCAAAAATGTTGTCTGCGAATTTTAAATTTTATTTCGTTAATTTTCCAATTTCATACAGTAATAGGGTGAAATAAATTTAAAAAGATGTACTAAAATTAGTTACAGTCGTTTTGGTAAAAATAACGCTACACTTCCCTATATAAGTCATCGACATTTCTCTTGAAATTGAAAATTGGATAAATAGTTGGTAGATCATGATGATAGATATAGGACGTATCTTGATTTTTCACTTAATCATAAGAGAATAAGAAAATAATAAAATCTGAACAACTGTAGGCATAAATATTTATTTTAAAAATGTATTATGAAACAATTTATATTTTCCACGGGTGGTATATTTCAGAATATTATGTAGAGACTTGACGCATGTTGTATATATAATATCCTAAATAAATAATAATAAAGAACTGATTTTGAAAAAAAATAAAGTACGACATTATTCTTTCTGTATTTCATAGAAATATAACCTCTTGACTTTGTAAAGCATTATAGCCTTTTCGAAATCTTGAGATTTCAGCTCAAGGACGATTTGCAAATGTCAAATTTGTATGGGATCTGAATTTATAAATCGACCTTATGTTATTTCATCTCATCTGCAGTGTGAAAAGGCTACTAGAATCGAGAATACATATATAAAAATACATTGAGTTGATTATTTGAAGCTATTTTCATGGCGAACTTTTTTCTTTAAATCCCCCTCAGATATGGTTTTTACTAAAGTTACATCGGTGGCCTAAAAACGTCCCCAAAAACTTACTTCAATTTGGACCAATATATACTTTTTAAAACAAGTAAGGAAAGGCTAACGTCGTCCACTTTCTATCGGAATACAATTCAAATCACGAAAAAAGTGAAAACGGGAAAAAATTGTGTATGTTTCCTAATCACAGGCTAATATGGTCCATATGATCCTGGTCCAATTTGTCAAATCGAGAATAATATTTGTATCGATCTGACTTATTTTCACCATAGGTGTTCCTAGTTTAAATATAAGATGTTTTGCCAATTTTGAAGAAAATCTGTTAAAATATGTGGATTCTAGAGCGGAAAAATTCTTATTGGGAGCGAAATTTGTATGGGAGCTATATATAAATCTGAACTGATCTAACACATTTTTACCACAGGTGATTCTAGTTGAACTATAAGATGTTTTGCCAATTTTGAAGAAAATCTGTTAAAATATGTGGTATCTAGAGTGAGAAGAGTCAAATCGGGAGTGAAATTCGTATGGGGGCTATATCTAAATCTGAACCGATTAAATTAAATAGCGTTCATCCTTGTCCCCAAAAACTACGTTGTGCAAAGTTTCGTTTGGTTCTGGCTACAATTGCGACCTGTATCGTGATTACAACAATAGATGGACAGACGGACAGACAGACAGGACATTACTAAATCGACTCAGAAAGTGATTCTAAGCCGATCGGTATAATTAACAATGGGTCTATCTCCCTTCCTTTTGGGCGTTACAAACAAATACACAAAGACATAATACTCCCGTGGAGTGTATAAAAATGTAAAATGTATCGTCATTTATTTTTGTATAAGACCAAAGGTTCTGCCGAAATTTTCAGCAGAACTTTTACTAAGATTTAGTAAAAAAATTACTTGGTTTGAGTAAAAATTTACTTAGTTTTAGGAAAAATTTACTGAGATTTAGGAATATGTCAGCAACATTTTACTTAGATTTAGTAAAAATGTACTTGGTTTGAGGAAAAACTTACTGGAATTTTCTCAGTTTGAGTAAATATTTACTTGGTCTGAGGAAAATTGAACTAGAATCAAGTTCAAATCATGTCTAATCTAATTTCAAGGAAAAGTTTGAAGTTTCCAAAATTTAAATTTATTTTTTACATAAATTGATGTCAATGAATCCTGAATGATATGGATTAAAAAACGTAGTTGAGTCACTTAATGTGGCGACATTCATCACCATACCTTGCAATCAGGAAGTATAGTTCAACTCCTTATGGCAGAAGTTTGATTACACGCCCAGCAAGAAGAGAGCACCAGAAGAATTGAAAAAGACACTCATTTTGTGACTCGGATGTAGTGAAAATTGGGAGTTGTTATAAGAGAGATGTCCTTTTTTGAAAAACATAAAAGCTTTTAAAAGAGTACTACTCTTTATAAATAAATTTTGTATTTTTTAAGCGGAAATATTTAAATTGTTAAAATTATACAAAAAACATTATTTATAAAAGAATAAAAACAAAAAAATTGTTTTCATAGGAGAGATGTCCTTTTTTGAAAGCCTTAAAAGTTTTCTAATAGTGGCAAATATTCTTTAATTGTTAATTTATTAATAAAGTAATAAATTTGTATTGTTTTAGCAGGAATATTTAAATTGTTAACATTTTGTTTTTATTATTTAATTTTTATTTATTAATAAAATAATAAATTGTTAAAATTATGGAAAATATATAAACAATATTTTCTATAATTTTAACAAAAAGAATAAAAACAAAAAATTATTTTTTGGTTCGAACCCGAGAACTTTTGGGTGCAAAATGGATACTTACCTCTGTGACCCCATACAAAAAATCCGCTCCCATTCACTTGTGAAGATGATTTTCGTAAAATGTTGCGGGATATTAACATGTTATCGACTTTTTGGAAGTTGTTTAAAAAAATTTCCTCAAAAGCGGGAAAATGCACTTTTAGATTTTGATATGCGATTAAAATGTGCTTCCTACAGAAGTACTTCCAATTTTTTTCTTAGGCGTTTCAGAATAATTTCATGTTATAATTTTTTACATAGAATTCCGTAGAAAAACAATTTATTTCATCAGTTTTAGTTCAATTGAACTTATTTTAAGTTGTTCCTTATGTCGATTAAAATTTTTGTCAGTTTTAGTAAAAATGTACATGATTTGAGAAAAACAATAACCAAATCTTGTTCACTTTAAGTACAGATTCACTTGGTTTGAGGAATTTTATTTACAATTTACATTATTTGAGGTAAAATTCGGCACTTTTTTGGTTTGAAAACAATTGTTCGATAAAAAATTATATATGTTTTCCTCAGTTTGAATACATATTTACATAGAAAAGATGAACTAGAATTGAAAATTGCTTTATAGGCGGTTAGACATACCAAATATTTGAGTAAAAACGCAAAATCCGAGATAATACCTTTTACATACTATGATGTTGCCCCACAAATGCAAAATTTTGTGCAAAGCGGTTTTTGCGTAAATATTTTGTGCGTCTAAAAATGCCTTTAGCGTTTACTTTCTTCAGAGTGTATTTCAGTTTTTATTAAGATGAGTTACAGACTTTCTATATTAAGAAATCGATATTATTATTTTTTACGTGTATTTAATAAATTTATACTGGCACCTCCATGTTCATCCAATTTGTGAATTTTGAAATCCATAGCCGTTGGTTACCACTAACGCGAAATGATGAAAGTGATAATATGGATGTTTTCCTTTAAGCCTGCGATAACAAAAACGTTAATAAAAGTTTAAATTTTTGCTCAAAATAAAAAATATATCGCCATCTACAATATACATATTTGTATCAAAACAAAATTTCAAAAACAATTACTTTGTGTTGACTTTTCGGACTTAGCCTCGATAACCATAATTTTGACTTATACTGGAAAATTATCCAGGGAAAGTCCAATTTTTAACACAAAAAAATATTTTTTTAAATCTGTCTTCATACACACATTGATATTGCAGTTGGTTACAATTTAGAAACAAAATTATTTTGAGTGAAATTTTAAATTTTTTATTTTTTTTTATTTTACAAAACCGTAGTTACAAAACCGCCCTAATATCTGCTGAAATATGTATTTCAAATATTTATTTTTATCTTTCATTTGAGGTTGGAGACTTTTACGACCAGTTCACACTCAAACTTAGTCACTGCGCCTACCTCCTAAAACATACCTAGTTGTGACTTGTAATTTCTTAATACGTTTAATTAAATGACATTTTTTTGACCTGATAGTCAATGTCCTCCGCTTCCGACCACAAAGGCTGCAACTTCCGCTGGCTCTTCCTTTTCTTGCAACCTGCCCACCTGACATTACATTTCATTGACTAGCTTTAGTCATAAACTAAATTAGTCATGAACTAAACGGCAGCAGCGGCAATTAGGTACAGTTACTAAATAAATGTCGCAACCCAACCTCCTGTATTTACAAACGGAACACCCCGAATGTGGTAAAACTAAGTACACGAGTTGGCCGTGGTGGACGGTGTGCACGCAATCACATGTAATTGCGTGCAATAAGTGACACCCGTTCGACCGGACGGCCGGCCGTCCGGACGGACAATTGTGCGCTGCCGTAATAAATGTTCGAGCATCTACTAAAGTAGGCCTACTTTAGAACAAAAGGAAATCATACGGATTAAGATGTTAGTTGATTGTTCTAATGACGCTAATAGCTATGCTAATATCAGCTACCATCCATCCACCGTCCACGGGTCATAAATTACGCCGTGTCTACCTGAAGGCCGGCCGTCGCCTCCGTCGCAGAGATTCATTCATAAATATCCGCCGCTTAATAGGTGCGTTTAAACGCTAATACAAGGATGCGACGACGACGCTGGTGCTTGGCATGTGGTTTAATGCACCTCCTCAAACAGAATCATAAAAATCCGCCGCTTCGCCAGCGTAGAATCTATGTAGGCTGGAGGAAAGACAGCAGTCTGCTGGCCGTTTGGCCGTCCGTGTGGTGTGTTTAATGATAAATACTTGGAACTTCCCTGGGAACGCTTATTTGCTCGCTAATGATGCTGATGCGTTGCGTTTCGTCGTCTCCTACTTTGCTTTGCTCAGAATAAATAACGACGGCTAGCTGGTGATGATTATGAATATGCGCTCCTTGGGTTTTCTGGGATCGTGGCCGGGCTATTTGTGAAATCATAAAAATCAATATCTACCATAGGTAGGTGCCGCGGCCACGACTGTGAAACCATAAAAGCGGGCAATTAATCACAGCGAAATTCAATTGAATGTGCCACAAGCGCTGTCCCTTACCTCGTCCCTTTTTATGACACCCACCATCATCGCCATTCATTCAATAAGACTGGCCTGTACCTGTACGCCAACCAAAAAATGTTCCATTTTTTATTAGACCAAAAGTGTAGCATTGACCTGGCCTGAACCGGCCGGTCGGCACCCGCGCATGTGCTCTAATTATTTTCACTCTCCTCTATAAAATATTTATATTTATATTTACTTATATTTAATATTTATGTGCTCGTCGCAGCAATTGTAGGCCGTAGACCATTAGGGCGTCGGATTCCTTGGAATTCCGTATATGATTATTAATTACACGAATACACATATGGGTTTTCTCATATCTATATATTCGTATGTACCTCTCGAGCTCAATAGGAATAGGAGTTTCATTGGAAATGGTAACAACAGTCATAAGAATCTTGGGTTTTTCGAGAGCAGCCGTCGTCGATTGTCTATTAGAATGCGATTGTGTCGAAACTTATTTGAAATCGAAAGCCGCATAAAAAATATGATAATATTTATGTAATTAATAATTGTTTACTCATCATATCCTGTGTTCTGTGTGTGCGGTGTGGTGTGTGAGAGAGCATTAATGAGCGTTTTTTCATTTTCAATGAAAATTTCCGTAGAGGAAATAAATCTACCACATGTTGCAGTTATTAGTATTCGAAAATGCGGTGAAGACAGTTACGAAAATTTGAAAATTAAAGCCGTTCTCTACCACAAGCACGAGTATGTTGCACTCAGTTATTACAAATAAACTTTTCTAGGATAGACGAACTATTTACACAGGTCTTCCTGCAACAACAAATCCAAGAATCGTTGTTGCTGGCGACGAATTTGTGGCTCATCTTGCTGCCGCCGGAAAACATTTAATTTTCCACAATTTTGAAGATTTTCTTGATACTAAAGCCATCAATTGAGATGTTTTAAAGATGCAATATTTAGTAACTCTGTTTTCCTGGTCGCGAATTTGAGCACAGCTTGTCCATATTAGCCGAAGGCTGGCTTGTGTGATTAACACCCTAAACTTCTGAAGCTATAGGAGGTTTTATTTTTTTCATTATCCCATCCTGTTGCCCCTTATAAGAACTACAAAGTTCCAAAGGATACTATTAAAAAATTAAATTAGAATTATTTTTTTGTGAGTTTTATCCACATTCAATGATACCGGTGTTAATGTCAAATTAAAGAGGAGAATAACTGTTAAAAATACTTCTATCTATATATATATATATATTAGTTTAGCATTAACAACCATTTCAAATGTCGTTCTTAGTTTATTTAATTTATTCATATTTATCCTTTTAAGGGAAAACTTGAAATGGTTGTTATTGCTAAACTAATGCAGTTTGAAGTATTTTTGAGAGATGTTATCCTCTTTAATTGAAATTGGAAATTGGTAGTCCTTTTAAGGAGCAACAGGATGAGCAAATAAAAAAACTAAAAACGTCAATTAACTACATTTCACCTATAGTTTCAGACGTATATCATCCGGTTCAGGTGTAATATGTTGAACTTCTGGAACAAAAGGTTTTGATCTTTGTTCCGCCTCCGAAATGATAATTGAAGTTTATAGTCACCCGAAATCCTTCTAGTAAACTTTGCGCAAAATAAAAATATTATTTTACTTTATTTTACTCCGAAAGGGAGTCGAAGAACAGGAAGGCCTCTAAACACCTAAAGCAAATCTGTAGAGACGGAAGCGCCAAGCATGAGTCGAATCTGTAGTGAAATAAATCATTTAGCATTAAACAGATCTGAATGGAATTACTTTGTTGTAGCCTCTCAGGAATAAATAATATAAGTTTGACTCAAGATCCCTGAATAGTAAAAAGACTTAACGGCCAGTATCTAAAAAAATCAAATTATAAGGTCTTCGCTGTGATGGAGAAAATATAAATTTTCGAACTTCGTCAACTTTGACCTCAAATGTAATGATTGGAAGACCAATAAGAAAGTGAAAGCCAGAATCATAATTCCCTTGTACAATTCACAATTATTGCTTAACGAAAATCGATACAGAAAATATTTTCTTTCTAACCGGCATGAATATCCAAGGTAAAACTTTTCAAATTATGTAAATCTCCTATGCGCATCTCAACTACGACGCACCTAATTTCATGCGCCCCAATCTCGACTATATTGATTGAATTTTGCAAAGAACATTCCTATTAAGCATACTCAAAACGATTTATCGATATCTCGGATAATAGTTGAAAAGTTCAGCATAATAGAAGTTATTTTATTGGGATGTATCTCGGAAACCATGTATGGTATTGGATTTTTAGTTTAGTTCATTCGAAACAGGAGCTCTTGTGCTATTATATCTTCGCTTCTCTTTTCTGACCGTGGTTTACCTGGAGTTTATATTTATTTAGCATAATTAATTTTGTACAGTATAAAACTATATTCGCGAGGACGACCGATGCCTCGGCATTAACAACTGTCGTATTTATTTATTTTTAAAAGAATATTCTACTTGTGGCTGCAATCGTCGATTTAATTACTGAAATGGTAAAACCTTCTAAGTCAAAGTAAAGCAAAAATACTTTCTTCATTAATTTGTGGACTCCAAAGAAATCATTGGTAATGATTTGTATTTACGTATACATGACGTTTTTTTCATTTGATGGGCGAAAAAATTGATCAAATTTGACAATATGAGGTATTACAAGATGCTAACTTTATTCCTACTAATTTTTGCCACAGCTTGTGGAAAGTAAAATATATTTTTGTTTATTCTGTTCCTAATAGCCAATTTCTAATTATTATTTATTATTAAGCGGGGTTTTAGGCATTAACACTCGAATAAACTCTCGTTTATATCACTATCTCAAATACATTATAGGCAGAGAAATAAGTAGGTAGTACGTTTTCAATAGATAACTTGGGTGCCTGGATGGCAAACCACGCCATATTTAGTACACTTGAAGTACTTGTAAAAGTTTTATCAAATGCCAAAATATAGCTGATTCCGAATATCCGTGTGGAAGTTATATGGATTTTAATTTCATTTCATTTATTAAGTCTATGGCAATAGCTCCTTGCAGACCAACAATGTATTACAATTCAATAATAATATTATACTAATAACAATAATAAATTTAATTAATTATATTATTTAACAATTTTTTATAAATAAGACTAGAAATAGTAAAATCTACAAATTCACAAATAGTATTATAAAGTTTCATCGATCTAATTAAGGATTCATTAGAAGCATAATTAGAAAAATGTCTATCGATATGAAAAGGGAAGGTAGTAATGTCTCAAAGATCGTGACGGCGCACTAAAGTGAATGAGAGAAAGTAACTCTGGACAATCCGCAGTGGCATTTATAATACCACGTAAAAACAACAGTCAAGCTATATCTCTTCTAGAGGCCAAATATTTTAAAGAAAGAAGTAAACATCTACTTTCGTACGATGGAATTGGCGCAGAAAAGTTTAAAGCAAACTTCATAAACGTTTTCTGAACTTTCTCAACACGATAACTATGTATGATTTAATTTATGTTTAATCTATGTGTAATTTAACATTGGAATATGGGCTATTTGTGTGGGAGGTGGCAATTTTGCTCATCTTCGTGTGCAAAGTTTGAATTAATTCCGTAACTCCATTCGAGAGTTATCGTGTTCACCAGGCAGCCAGACGGACGGACGGACATGGCTCAAACATCTTAAAAAGTCGTGAAACGGTTTCGGTCCAAAGGTACTTAGGGTCTTAAGTTACTCATTCAATGCGTTACACTTTTTGACTGTCCCAAATGATATATACCCTCCTACTCTGTAGAGTGAGGGTATAAAAACGAAAGCGAAAATTAATTGCCGACGTTAAAAACGTGAAAAACGTAGCGTAGTAACATTAAGTGAAAAGGAAAAGCGAACCCAATTCACATGAATGCACAATGGCGAAGGGAATATTATAAACAAACGAATACTTTATTTCTATTTGAATTTATGCGCAATTAAAGTATCTCACATGTCGACGCGATTTTCGTATCACATTTTCAAATAATAACAGCGACTGCGTCACGAAAATCGTCACGATCAGCAAACACTATTTGTATTGTCTCGACCTTAACATACTCCATATATTAATTTGTCAACTAGTTGAAATATTAATCGGAGGCTACGCAAATTATATATATTTTTGGTCGTGGTAAAATTCTAAGATGATCTAGCCATGGCTGTTTTTCTATTGAAAGCACGCTAACTTCCGAAGGAAAGGCGCTAGGTGGTTAAAATTTTCCACATAAGTGTCTAATGGTCACAGATCGGTTAGGATTGAAAATGGGCAAAATCGTTTCGGAGGGAAATTGTTTCCCCTAACAAATACGGAAAATTTTTTATTTATTATTTTTTGATTAATAAATAATGATATGATTACATTTTTTATTACAAAATATTTAAGTAACAAAAAAATCTATAAAAATATTTTATAATATTGTCCACCTCCATAGTTAAACGTTAAATATTATGTTGTTTTGCTAAATGCATACTCTTAGGGGGTGTAATATGGGAAAACGTGATAAAAATGGTACCAATCAAACGACAACAGTTAGAAACATGGAATTCGGTTTATAAGGGTCCGCCAAATAACTTTTTTTTTTTTTTGAAAATGGTATAATGGTATTTTTTATTTGAAAGTATAATCCTTCCGGTTAATAATGGAAAATAATTTCATTCAAATGACTGCCTCGGGGTCCCAACAAATAATAGTCCAACGGTTGAATAGTTGAAAAAAAAACGTTAGATGGCGGACCCCATACCAATGTCTCCTATGATTTACTTTTTCCGCTCTAGAAACCACATATTTCAACAAATAACTACTTTTTTTTGAAAATGCTATAAAAAACTACTGAATATTTTCTCAAATTTCTTTTTTTATTTAAAAGTATAATCCTTCCGGTTAATAATGGAAAATAATTTCATTCAAATGGCTGCCTCGGGCTCCCAACAAATAATAGTCCAACGGTTAAATAGTTGAAAAAAAAACGTTAGATGGCGGTCCCCATACCAATGTCTCCTATGATTTACTTTTTCCGCTCTAGAAACCACATATTTCAACAAATAACTACTTTTTTTGAAAATGCTATAAAAAACTACTGAATATTTTCTCAAATTTCTTTTTTTATTTGAAAGTATAATCCTTCCGGTTAATAATGGAAAATAATTTCATTCAAATGGCTGCTGAGGGCACCCCACAAATAATAGTCCAACTGTTGAATAGTTGAAAAAAAAACGTTAGATGGCGGACCCTATATATCCCTCTAATTTGCGGAGACGGTGTAAAAAGGTACAAGGAATACAAATGGTGCTACAACATGACTAGAGTTACAATAGACACGAAAAATGCACTGTGGAATGCTCTCCAAGTTGGAGGAAAGATCGTAGGGAGGATCTCGGCTAGGTTTGGGCAAGAAAAGTAAAATCAGATTTTTTAACATGACACAAGGAAATTCACGTACTAAATTTGATTCGGATCGAGCTCTAAGTTAGGGCATCTGTCCGTTGCTAACGAAACTATTTTTTCTTTCAATTATTAATTTAGATGAATATAATTAACAATTCTATACAGAAATCAAGCTGATTTCACCTATGTCTACCTGCAATGTGTGCTTTAGTAAAAACTTTATCAAAAAGTAACAGTATCCACATTTCTGAAATATATAATTATTACCTATTTTTTTTCTGACGTATCACACTGTACTGAAATTGAAAATGTGGATTGTATTCTATTGAACGATTCGACGATTCTGATGGGAAAGAAATAACAGAAGCATTTAAGATGTTTCCAAAACACTGTTATCGCGGTGCTTGTGTTATCCTTAATGAAAAATGGCAAACTCAATTTATGACACACCCCTCCCCCAAAAAAACAAATCAGCGTGACTCCTTCCGCAGTGTTAAAATTTAATTATTATTTTTGGAAGATTGCTTCAAATGCTTAACCAGCAACGACCCAACTCCCATAAAAAACTCCCTGCAACATGAAGCAAAAAAAAACACAGCGAAAACAATTGTGGCAAGTACACACCAAAAAAACTCAAGTGTAAAGTAAATAAGGCTTTCCCAAGGCGTTTCAAGGCTTTCCTGTCGAAGGAAACGAATGAAATGCACAAAAAGCATAAATTCACGGATGGCATGAAACGGCGTAAATCAAATTTGATTTACAAACCCCAAGAAAAACACAGCAGCAGCATAAAGTGAAAGCGAAAATGAGAATGCAGAAGCGTAGTAAACCCAGTCCAAGGGGTACTCATGAAACACTTCACATTTTTCTTAACAGTTCTCGTTGGAAGATTTTTTGGGTCTAAACGATTTCGGCAACTTTGTAGTCAAAGAGAGTGAATTAATGCATATTCATATTAGATCTGTGGCTTTACTTAGTCTTCCCAGCAATACCACTTTCCTTCTGCTGGAGGATATCATGTAAGGACTTTCTGGAAGCGTTGGGATTGTAACATAGCTTGACTTCTTAGAATTGTCTTGAAATATTTAAAATTTCCCTTTACTTAGAAGTGGTAGTTAAAAAGAGCTCGACCTATTTTGATCTACTACTTCGTTTCAACTACTTAATTAAGCCAGGAATCCTAATAGCGATGTCAAAAAAATCATGTAGGTCTTTTTTAACTTTAAAAAGCGAATATTTAAACTAACAATTAACTATGGACTCTGGTTGTTACTAATCACCATAGTATAGTCTCGGAAAGGATTGTTATATACAGCATGAACGCTTGAAATATATAATTGGATATCCAATATCAATTACCGAAATTTCAATGTTTTGTAGTTGTTATTTCCCAAGGACCCTGTGACGTGGTATTGGACATACCCTTTCCAATTAAGGCCGAAGGCCGATTATGCTGTGGCACAAGGTACCGTTTGAATAAAAGATCAATTCTCGGTATCTCGTTAATGTCTTGACATAATTGTTTCACAAGGGCCTGTGTAGTTTTATTTCATGACCGACAATCACTTCTTCCACTTCGTCGTCGCAATTTCGACAGTAGCTTCCCGTCAGCATTGAAATTACTCTTGTGGCTGGGGAGCGATTTGACGAATTTTTTGTGCTATTCATGTCATGGCTTGATATATCTGTAGATGTGAACTCTACTCTTATATTTATGCCTTACCGAGAAGTTCTTCCGTAAGAATGCAAAGTTTAAACTAACCCCTAGAATTTTTCCAACAATATCTCTCGATATCCAGAAATCCTAGAAATTTTTGGTTAATATTCTTTATGCTTGAAGTGCGCGTATGTCCGTCATATCCCTGATGCAAAAATTTTGGTAGCCTGCCTTAAGAGAAAAATGCATAAGTTCGACCGATGGCCGTCTTCTCCAAAAATAATTTAATTGTCGTAGCCGTCAGAGGAGAAAACCGGGCTATGGGCATATATCACACGGCAAGAATTAATAAGCCATATAGAAGATCCATGAGGGAATTTCCCTTTCTTTCTGCCTCAGCATCTGCGAAGTAATTACATATTCGCGAATCATTATAAGTTATGTTTTACGTTTTGCCGAAAGATATAGATGGCAAGAGACCAGAGATTTCTTTCTTTCTTCTTTGTCATATGTCCATCACGGGGATTTTTGAGCCGGGGTAATTTTGAATTACTGGTAGAAATCTGTATCTTAAATTCTAAACAGATGGTTCAAACTTGATAAGGGATTCTATTGGTATGCTAAATTGGCGATTAAAGAAATTCGGAGAGACCCATCCATGGACCAAGTGATAGTAAAATCAACAACAACCCAAGAGGAACTTTCAAGACTAACCTACTTACATAGCACATGCAAGCACAATTTCGACAAAAGGCAGCTATCGCCCAATATTTTTTTCTGAATTTTATGTTGAATTCAACATAATTTTTAACAATAGTTTTTAATTCCAAGTGTTTGTTTAATTGTGTTTGAATTCTGCAACATTAACCTTTGAATGCAATTCGAACATTGAAATATAATTACAGTTTAATTCAATTCCAGTGTTTACTTATAGTATCAATGAAGCCGAACTAAAGAAGTAATGAAGTTTGAATCCAAACAAGCTTTACATTTCATTACATTTCGCGGCGTGCACACTCAAGTCCACTTTTTTGTGAAATGGACTTAATGATGCAAAATTTTCCTAAAAGTCATAGCCCCAATGGTTTTATAGTTATTGTACCAAAACAATTCATTCATTCACCCAAGAAGACCATACACAAAAATTTTCTGGTGTATTTTTCAGCGAAGGTACCTTAAATATTTGTACTCTCATTTTGGAAATTGAAGCCCGATAATTAAACGAATTCATGGTGGCTACAAATATTGCGAATTATACATTCACATAGAAATAGTTAAACAACAATAGTTAAAGTCTTCAAAAATGTAAAAAAATCTATTATTGCTGGCACAAAAAAATAATGAATAGTCGAATAAAATATTTTGCAAAGCAAAACCGCTGCCGTGCGGAGTCATTTATTTAGTGAAAGGTTTGCCGTTTACGAATATGGATTGTTTGGCAATCGAAGACCGTTTTAAAATAGTTAAAACTTACTACAAAAATGATGATCCAATCGCTGTAACTTTTTTCTTATTTTTCTTCAGCGATGAACCTCATTTCTCACTCGGTGGTTACGCAAACAAGCAAAAATGTAGCTCGGAAAAAGTGACTGTTTGCTGCGCATTATGAAGTCATGAGGCAGGAATTATCGTTACCGTCAATTTAGAACGCGATGTCCGTATGATGAGAGTGGCAGTTGATATAAACAGACTTTAATTATTTAAACATTGATTAATATTCTCAGAGTAGAGTAGCTAAAGAACACTTACATTTTTTTAATTTTATACAAATTAAGCAACAATTAAAGATCATTAGAGTTCTTTAAGAATGAAGCTAATGCCTTTCTTTTCAATATTCATTTGGATTTTATCCAATATATTATTTATTCTATTTCATTATATTATTATTTTTCTATTTCACTTAATTTTCTATCTCTCTCTTTTAAAGCTATTCTTAAAGAAAGCAGTTGAAATATATTTTTGAAAAATGTAATTTTATTTGAGTTAGTAATGTCACATTTGGTACTAAACTTTTGAAATTATTTTTTTGTTGGTCTGTGGCAGCATGAAGTGCAACGAGCCATACAACACAACCGATTTCGGCTTTAGGTGATCGATTTCGGTGAAGTGAATTGGTCAGTACAGATATCGGAAAATTAAAATGTGTTGTGAGTTGCACAGGTTGATTACGTTGAGGCGGGATAAGAACCTGTTGTATCACAATGGATCTCTTCTGGTCGAAGTTAGTCACATGATTATCATCTGGCTGCCACCACAACCTAACTGAATCTTCAAGGCTGTGATAATATACTTTGTGGAATTATCAAGTCAAATCTCCCTTATCAAGCGGGTAAGCACTATTTTTGCAGGACAACAGACCTCTTACGATGATTCACATTTGGCAACTATCAATTCAAACAACAGTTTGAACAAAGGACCCTTCTCCTCTAACCGGACGACGTCCCTGTCCAAACATGATAACGATTAACAAATGCGGTTTTGCAAAGATTCAACGCGACAACAAAAAAAACCGGCAGCCACAAACTATTCCACATTTGATACATGAACACGGGGTTTTGTTCATCCTGCCCCGAGTGAAAGAAGGGGGAAAACAACCCCTCTCACTGCTCGCCGAGGCTATCGAAAGTCAAGTATCATCATCGTCATCATCATTGTCCTCGTACTCATCGTCATAAAAGAGTGAAACAATACAATTTGTAAGAGATGCTCCTTTTCCGAGCATTGTCACCCGAGAACAACAAGACAAAAACCTATAAAACAGCAACAGCAACACAAACAACAGCCGATAGATGCGGATGGATGCTCGGCCCAGGACGATGATAACAATTGATGCGGTGACGGAACAATGGAAACCCACGCGCGCGTTTTGATTTCCAAGAAGCAGACGACACAACAACAAGAAAGGCAAGGCAATTGGCGGCCAAACACGTGATCTCTCCAAACGCTCATAATGGCCTACTGCCTAGCTGCCAATGTACTGTGGCTTCCAACACAAAGCCAAACAGAAACGTGCAACGTGGCTCGTGATAAATAGATAGGAGACACGAGATTTTTCTATAAAGCAGAAGACGAGGACGAAGACCACAAGACCTTAGTGCAGATGTACGAGCATCTGAACTCGAATTTCATATGAATGTAAGTATGCGTGCGTATGTATGTATATAAAGATCCACATGTATGTCGTCCCAGTGCAGCAGTAAATCATTTGTGGCATGTACCACCACAAAAAATGGGGATGAAAAGATGCAACGCCACGACACGCCACCGTGCTTTGAGGAAACGTGTTGCCATGCGTGTGTGTGTGTGTGTGCGTGATTCCCAGCAGATGTTTGCCCCGGTGCCAGCCCGAAAAATTGCCACGACCAAAATACAAATGGCGCCTGTATGTTAAGCTCCGCCTCTATAACAAACCTTCCTCTGATCATCACACGCCGCATCATGGCACCATACGTCCCGTCCCGTCCCATATGCCCAACGAGAATTGTGTTGTGCTGGCCGGCGGACAAAGTCAATGATCGGCTTGTGTTGATTTGAGAATGATTTTCGATTTCCCGTTTATTAAAATCATCATTGAATAGGGAGAGAGAGAAAAAAGGAATTTAAGGATCTGCTTTGTTGGTAATCAGCTTGTCCTTTGGCTCGCGTATTCATGTCCTGTCCGTCAGGCATTGTTTCCATTTGAATATTCACTTGATTTTCGCCTTTCATTCTTCCATTCTCTCGACCATGGTTTAAAACAATTCATGCATTCCCCTGAATGAAGGTCCTGTTTTGTTTAGAACATTGCCATGTAATCGTTTATTAATATTTACTCTGATTTTATGTTTAAACGAGAAATGCAGAGATTTTTAATCGTTTTAATCCTTAAAGGCGATCATTATTTTGTATTCACAATTCGGGGACAGTTTTGCCATAAACAAATTGCAAGGCCGTGATCGCATTTGACCATAGGGACCGGAGGACATGCATGCATATGATTGTACGCGACTTGTACCTGACTGAATGTCCGTCCGGCGGCAGCGGTCCTGTTGAGTTATTGTTCTCGGGTGGTTGACGAAAAGTAGATTAAGTCCTTCGTTGAGGTGTTTTCATCGCTTTAAAATTGCGTTCAGCAGTGAAAGTGCGAAAAATATTTAAAGTGTTTTTATTTTTCATTTGAAAACTGTGTCCGCTTCCGCTGCACAGTGGTGTGGACAAATTTTTGTTAATAGTGAATTTTTCAGCAGCTAAAATTCAAAAAACTTCGAGTTTAAGGGGACCAAGATTGCGACCATATTTGAAAAAAGTTTTGCAAATTGAAGCTCAATTGAAATGGAATTGGAATTGTAGAGCTCAATTGAAATTGAGAGGAATGTTCGTTCATTTTGAGCAGGATTCGGCCTCTCTCCGAACTCAAAAGACAAGAACGAAGGGATTCAGAAATGGAATATGAGTCATTCCATATCAAACGGTAACATTTTACATTTACGAACATTATTATTATTTCTTCATTAGCTTATTTACAGAAGGTAATTTTTTCCAAAATTAAATATTTTCAAGAGAAGAATAAATACACAAAATCGTACCGCTTGACATGGAATGACTGATATGAATTTCAAGTCTTGGTAAAAATTAATAATTTATAATAATAAAATTTAATATTTGTATGGAATTTATCCGCTTAACAAGAAGGTTGCTTGCTACTCGCTTAGTTAATAAGTATGGTGCTCCAGATTTGTCGTCCGGATCCGTTCACAAAAACAATCAAGTATATTAATTTTAAGCTGGTAAGTAGCGAACAAGCCTATTAATAGGGCTGTTATTCTTTAAGACTGGATAATTAAGCTGCGAAATAAATCAATATAAAATTAAAAAGTCAAATTTACGGTTATCGAGGATAAGTCTTTTGTGGTATTATTTTATAAAAAATAAATATCTGCTGTTAATACCTTTCGAATGATGTCTAAATGATGAATATCGGTTGGAAATTGACGCCGCAGGCTCAGTTTTGTAAAAATAATTTGAACATTTTGGCTCTGAATAACAACCTACTCAGCTAAACGCTCCTGAAATCATCTCTAAAATATTATTTTTCCTTTAATTTGTTTGCGTAGCTTTTTTGTATTTTTTTTTTAAATAAACCTAAAGCGCTTTAATTAAAATTTTTGTCTTAGAGTAACTTATTGGTCGAATTATTGTAAATTATTGGACCATGTCAATTCTGATAAAGTCCTTGTAATTTTAGGTACACATCCGCCAAATACATTGATTTGTCAGCATAAATGTTGCTATTTTCACCAGAAAAAGTAATCAAAATTAAAATATATTTTTTTAAATAAATTTCAATATGTTTGGCTTGCTGATATCTCAGAAACTGATGTCGGTCCCATTGTGAATTTCTGCAGTATAATTGTAGACGTTTAGAACGGAATTAAAAAATACGAAGATGTTTGTTCAGAAATAAATTTCAATTTTTTATTTTTTTTTGACATAATAATTACATTTTTTAAATTTTTCGTCTTCCATTTCGAGCTAAAACTGCGATTGGCTTAGAAGATATGGGCTTTTGTCACTAAAATTTTGAAAACCGTACACTGTGCCCCGGTCAGACAATGTTTAAACATATGACAACGATGAGCTAACAGTGAATAATATAAAGCGATTGATTTTTTTTGGAAATTGTGACTATTCAGCCCACTGTCATGATAGTTTAATATTTAAAAAGAAGTAGAACGTTTTTCTTAATTTTGAACAGCAATTTACAGCGATGAGCGGTAGTAGTAGGTACGACAATTTGCCATGTAACACGCTTTAAGGATTATGACAGATTTGAAAGACACTAATCTATTTAAAACCTAAATCCCTGGTCCTGGCACACGAACAGCCAGCCAGCCATTCGCATGGCCGATAGATAGAGACATCAATTGCAGCAGCAGCATTTAGACACATCTTTGATCTGAATACCCCGAATTCCGTTGGATGGTTGGTTATGAATTACATGTCATTCCATTCCAGCCTAGTTGTAAAACTCTGCAGGAATGTAAAACAACTAAAGCGGTTCACTTCATTGTTAGCACTTCAGTGAATGAATGGACGAATGAATGAGGCAACATAAGTGCTTCGGTAGCTGCCAACAATAGCCGAAACTAAACTGCAGAGGCAGCCACCGTTGGACAGACAGTCAGACAGACTAGCCCTTCAATGGAAAGTCAAATGCAAATTTCCAAAGGTTAAGTTGTTTTTTGTCTACTCGCTGCTTCCTTTGGCCGAGAGTGAGGAACAAGCCCTTTCACACTTAATTCAATGAGTGAATGGCCGAGTGAATGCATGAATGGAGGGAAACAGGAACCCACAGAGACCTGAAATGAATTCATCACTCACCTCGAACAATTGTACTCGCTCATCCTCATCCACTCGCATTGTCCCTAAAGTACTTTACACCCGAAATGACTTCCTACTGTGTAATTATTCAGGGAATTTGCGCAGCACCGAGTGCGGAATGTGGAGGAGAGAGAGCGAGCGAGCGAGCACAAAGGTGCAAATAATAACCGATAAATTTCATCTTTGAACTGAACTCCAAACAATGTAACAACATGCCTTGACCTAAAGATGATGCTCTAAAACCAGGACACGCAACCGGCAACCGGCACAAACAAATCCATCATCGTCATAGTGATGCATGATTATACAAAATTATTGTTTCGCAGATACATAAGTAACCTGGAACCGGAGGAAAGTAGATTTTCGATGAAAGAAAACGGATCAGTGCAGAGGAAAGGGAATGATAACGATGATGTGGCAAAGCATGACATTTTTGTGAAAGGAATCTCTCAAAATAACCTTAAGGCATTGTGGGTCAATCGGGCCAAGCAGACAAACAAACATTTTCCACATCTAATAAGAATGTGAGCGATTCAAATGAATGAAGCAGCGTCAAGGTGTTATCTTATCATTACATAGCTCTAGTAGAGTAGAAAACGAGTAAAATTAAAGAAGCGTCCGGGAGCAGAAGTGTACTGTTCTACCTAATTCTTAAAGCGTAACGGGGTTTGTTGAAATAACAGGATCTAATGTGTCCTCAAAATGAAAAATACATTCCAACAGTTTCGATTGGACCGAAGATGTTACCAATGAATTGATAAACTGAACATTTTCTTAAAAAACAATGATCCAACTATGAGCTGTAAGACTCCTTCACATTGCCGATAATATTCTATAGGAAGAACACATCGATCATATATTAAGCAAAAGAGAAATAAATGAGGAATGAACCTCATTTATTTCTGGGCAGTGCAGACTAAGAAAAAAATCATTGGTTTTGAAGATGATTTCAGACCGTAAAGACCCGATATGAGTAAAGGTCATATCGTAGTTTACAATTCCTGCCAAATTGGTACGACTGTGCAGAATGATGAAGAATAAAAAATCCAACATTATCAGAGCCTCAACATTCTTTTTTGTAGGAGTCCATGGTAGACAACTAGAACCTTTATAAGTATAAAAAGAGAATGTGGTACTGGTAGTGAATGAAAACAAGACAAACTTGACAAATTAACGATTACCGAGACTGGCATATTGTCTCGTTCGTAGCTACAGCTATGAAGGAATATATCTCATCTATGATATTGAAGAAAGGAATACGTACACAGAAAGAATGTATTAATAAAACGAAATGGGGAAATTAAAAATAATAATATTAGTCAATTCAATGAATATTTTATTCAATTATTTTTTGATCCAATTAAACAAAAAATTGATTATGTGTAAATAGCTCAGACATCAAAGTCTAAAAAAGACTGTACAAGAAATGACTACAACCCTAGTTGCTATGCGTCGGAGAAACATGAATACTTGCATAGGAGGACAAAGCTGTTCATGAAGTTTTCGGGAGAGAAATCTTTCGTAAGATATGTGGACTAGAGTTTAATTTTTCCCGGGCTTTTGGAATTTCCGGGAAACCAGGAAATATTCTATCATTTCCTAGAATTCCCGTTGAATATACAAATAAAAGTATTTATTGTATTTATTGAAATTTCAACCTCGAAGCCAATTTTAGTTTTTATTTCGTCTTTTTTTGAAAGATATTCAGGGAACAAATAAAAAACGTAATATTGGAAATAAATAACTATTAAAACCAAACTTCGGGCGGGATGATGCCCTCCACTTTCTCCGCTATTACTATTCAATTCGCTGAAGATTTTTGCATATGTCCTATAACATGTATGCTTCCAGGTGAAATATAACGTTTTATACAGCAGAAAAGTCAAATCGGACGCGACGTTTATATGGGAGCTATATATAAATCTAAACCGATTTGTCTCATTTTCAGCAGAGATGTTAAAAAATTGGAAGAAAATCTGTTATCATATGTGGTTGCTGGAGCGGAAAAAGTTAAATCGAGAGCGAAATTTGTATGGTAGGTATATATAAATCTGAACCGATCCAAACCACTTTCACCATAGATGTTTCCATTTGAATTTTAAGGTGCTGTGGCAAATTTGAACTAAATCGAGTAAAATATGTGGTTTCTAGAACTGAAAAGTCAAATCGGGAGCAACATTTGTATTGGGGATATATCTAAATCTGAACCGTTTTGCTTCAAATTAAATAGCGTTCCTACGTGTCCCGCAAAACTAACTTGTGCCAATTTTTGTTAGGATCGGATAATATATGGACTGACAGACAAACAGACGGAAAGTGATTCTAAGCCGATCTATATAATAAATTATGGAAGTTTCCTTTTGGAAGTTACAAACAAATGCATAAAGACATAATACCCCAGTGGAGGGTATAGAAATATACGAATAATTTAAACTGTAGCAATTCCAAAATGGTTTCGCAACAACTTCCTAAATCTTTTAATATTTTATATACATATTAACAGAAAATTGCTGAATTATTATTAAATAGCGACAGTAATTTTCTATTAGAATTAAGAAAGTTCCATCTTTTGGAACAAAGAGGAAATAATTGATCAAAATCAATTAGGCTTTGTTATATGTACAAGTAACCATTTGCGATAACTTAAGGACGAATGAAACCAATCAACAAATATATTTTTAATTTCTTAAAATTTTAGATAATTTCTTCATGTACACATTGACGACAAAATGGTGCCGAAAGAGAACTATGATTTTAGACCGAACATTTTCACTTTTAACGTTATTAATACTGGTCTGGTTCTAGACAATGAAGCAGTTGTCTCTCTACATCATCGTCGAATTTAAATTCCAGTGAAAAATCATTTTAAATTTTATAAATTTAATTTAATTAATCAATTGTTTATTATTTATTTCATTATTAAATTATTAGTTTAATTAATTTTAGTAAATTATTACTTTATTTTTAATGTATATCCAATATTTCCGAATCATTTGGAAATAGAAACAATACATAGAAAACTAAAAAAATAATAAGAAAATAAAATATTTGGTGTAAAAATATGGATGATAGCAAATGTTTATAGGAATTTGGATCCTCATTATTTTAATTTTATTTTTTATTGATAGTATTAAATATTTTAGTACAAATTATTTTCTTCTTTTTCATATCTTTACTATAGTTTCTTTTCTGACTTAAATCCAACAAAGCCTTCTGAAGATAGTCGTCACCGATAAACACCATTATAAAGGTAGCAAGTAATAAATGTGACCGCAACATTTGTAAATAAATTTGCATTCTATAAAATATAATATAACCAGTAAGGAAAGGCTAAAGTCGGGCGGGGCCTACTCTATGATACACTCCACTTTCAATCCGAATACAATTCAATTCGGTGAAAAAGTGAAAACGGGAAGGTTTTTTGTATCCTGTAAATGTATGTGTTTGACAAAAAATGTTATATCGGAAAGGACATTTGTATGAGGATATATTGAAACCTGGAACGAAATAGGTGAAATATAAAATGTATAGTTTGGCCAAAATCGGTTAAACTTATGGGAGCAACATTTGAATTTGGGCTATATTTAAATCTGAACCGATCTTACCCACTTTCACCATAGTTTTGTTTAGTTAGATTAGATGATGTGCGAAATTTAAAGAAAATCGAGCACAATATGTAGCTTTTAAAGCGGCAAAAGTCAAATCGGGAGCGACATTTGTATGGGGGCTATATCTAAATCTGAACCGATCTTACCCAATTTCTGCATAGTGTTTCTAGTTGGATTATAAGATGTTGTCCCAAATTTAAAGAAAATCGGGTACAATATATGGTTTTTAGAGCGCAAAATTCAAGTCGGGAGCGACATTTGTATGTGGCCTATATCTAAATCTGAACCGATCTAGCCCGCTTTAGCCACAGGTGTTTCTAGTTAGATTATAAGATGTTGTGCAAAATTTAAAGAAAATCGATTAGAATATGTGGCATTTAAAGCGGAAAAAGTCAAATCGGGAGCGACATTCGTATGGGGCTATATCTAAATCTGAACCGATCTTACCCAATTTCTGCATAAGTGTTTCTAGTAAGATTATAAGATGTTGTGCCAAATTTAAAGAAAATCGAGTACACTATGTGGTTTCTACAGAGGAAAATGTCAAATCGGGAACGACATTTGTATGGGGTCTATATCTAAATATGAACCGATTTGACCTATTTTCACCATAGATGTTATATGTTTTACCAAATCTGAAGACAATATGATACATTATGTGGTTTCTAGAGCGGAAAAAGTCAAAGCGGGAGCGAAATTTGTATGGGAGCTATATATAAATCTGAACCGATCTGTCCGATATTCACCATGGGAGTTTCTAGTGGGAATACAAGATGTTTTACAAAATCTGAAGACAATCTGATACAATATGTGGTTTCTAGAGCGGAAAAATTCAAATCGGGAGCGAAATTTGTATGGGAGCTATATATAAATCTGAACCGATCTGACCGATATTCACCATGGGTGTTTCTAGTGGAAATATAAGATGTTTTGCCAAATCTGAAGACAATCTGATACATTATGTGGTCTCTAGAGCGGAAAAAGTCAAATCGGGAGAGAAATTTGTATGGGAGCTATATATAAATCTGAACCGATCTAACACATTTTTACCACAGGTGTTTCTTGTTACAATATAAGATGTTTTGCCAATTTTAAAGAAAATCTGTTGTAATATGTGGTATCTAGAGTGAAAAGAGTCAAATTGGGAGTGAAATTCGTATGGGGGCTATATCTAAATCTGAACCGATTTTCTTCATATTAAATAGCGTTCGTCCTTATCCCGAAAAACATCGTTGTGCAAAGTTTCATTTGGTTCTGTCTACAATTGCGACCTGTATCGTGATTACAAGAATAGATGGACGGACGGACGGACGGACAGACAGACGGACATTGCTAAATCGACTCAGAAAGTGATTCTAAGACGATCGGTATAATTAACAATGGGTCTATCTCGTTTCAAGATCACTATTTGTAACTTTGGTGGCTTCGTGACCCCCATTGAAATTTTCAAGCAAATTTTTTCGTAGAACATTTTAATCCTTAAACGTCCTTCCTGAAATAACTGTTTTTGATTTACTCGAAAAAGGTTCCATAAAGAGAGGATCTAGAGGGTTAAGATCTTCCACAAAAATGATCGCCATAAATTTTCACAACATAGTTTTAACAATTCGCTCAGACATTAACTTACAGCATTTTTTCGATCCCTTTGACCAAAAAATTAAAAAACTGTGATCCACGATAAAAAGAAACTCAGACCTAGTCCAGATGGTTTAAGTTTAATCCACCAAAAATGATCTACTTAACATGGCCTTTCAGAATTATAGGGTCACTACTGGACAGTGTAATCAGTTGACTTGTTCCGGTATGTTCGGCATTTTACGGCACCATCTACGATTGTTGCGGAATGAGGTTTTCTTCGTTCGGTATTGGTATTACTCACATGGATTTTCGTACTTGTAATTTCACCCCAATAACGTGCCTTTAAATATGCAGGGTGTTATATACTCTGCTTAGACCGATTACAAATTTCTATAATATTTCGGTGATTTTCCTCCTAAATCAAATGTGTCGCAACACATGACGTTTAACATTCAAAAGGTTTTTGGCGTTTTGTTTCGCTTTTTCTGTGTGACACCTTTTGTGATGGGCCGTTGCCGCCGCCGCCGCACTGTCAAACTCACCTTGATTGATGTCCTTTTTTAATGAGTGCCACTCTCTCTCCCTCACCTCCGCTGCACTCCACGCGTCACGAGCGAGTGTGCTGCCGCCGTGCGGTTTTCATTTATTGATGGTCGGCCAGTGGAAATATATTTGCCAACAATTTGGGTGATTTTCCTATATTTTTACAGTTAAAAAACACACATTTCTCCGATTGATGTATTGCACTCTCACAATGGACAATGACTGTGGGCCATGGACTCATGGAGAAAATTGATGGATGAGTTGCGCTGCACTGATTGGCACGTAAAAAAGAACGTTGAACAAACAAAATGTAATTCGAGCATAAACAAAAGTTGAAATATTTAACAGACTTTTAATTTGCTTCGACAATCTTCGACATCCACATCCACATGAACGGAATGGATGAGTTCGCTGTAAATTTTTGATGTGGGGTAGAAATGATGGCCCTCGAAAGATGTGGGATGACAAATGTGCGCATCCCAACAAGAGTGTGCCTTAAGGCATGTCGGTATTACGCAAATCGATGTTTATACATAAATAGACACACATATATATGAGACATACCATGTCAAACGGTGCGATTTTTAACATCACTAGCTTGGATTGGTATTTTTCTCTTAGAAATACTCTCACGAGTTACGACCAATTAAATTTATGTGAAACTAGCAGTACCCGCTGCTTCGCACGCGAAAAAGCCAGGTATTTGTTATTAGTTTTATCCGTCTCTGTTTTAGGATAGTATTTATTTGATTTTCTTTTCTAAAATAGTAAATTAGAAACATAGCACCCATATAGAGTCAAAGGAATTTGCTTGTCGATGTGTACTGTTTTAGCTGAATTCCCCTCGTTTATATATTTTTTATCATTTTCCACATAGATTTTAACAAAAAACAAGTAAAAACGGCGTTAAGTTCTGCCGGGCCGAACTTTATATACCCTCCACCATGGATTGCATTCCACAGAGGTTGTCGGTTTTCGTAGAAGTGCAGTAATATTACAGGAAAACATAATTTTTTTAATATAGCCAAATCAAAACAAATACAAATATTGAAAAATTATTTTTATAAATAAATATAATATTTTAATTATTTCAAACCACGCTTATAAGGTAATGCTACCAATACGTCAATTCAAAAAATAAATATTCTTATATTTATATTTTTCATAAATATTTTCAAAGCCATAAATATTGGTAGATAGTGGGTGCTACAGTTGGTTGTATTTCCATTCTATTTGAATTCCAAAAGTACGAATTTTGAAAATCCATTATCAGACGTACATAGTGCAAAATAACCTAACTTCATGATGCAACCAATTTTTGCCTTAAAAGAAAAAGTACGAATTTGGAAAAAACATTTTATTTTGCGTGTCTATGCAGTCAGAGGAATGTATACACCGAATTCCTTGATTCCAGCTGCGCCCATTTGGTTGGTACCATTTTTACCCCCTTGACGTTTCTACACAATTAGAATTTTATCATTCTAGCTGTGGTCGTTTAGTTGGTACTATTTTTATCCCTCTGTACCATTGTATCCCTTGAAAGTACTAATTTCGAAAAATTCGTCTATTTTCGTCTATTCGTGTCTACGCAGTCAGAGGAATGTATACTCCGAATTTCATGACTCTAGCTGCGGTCATTTGATTGGTACTATTTTTATCCCTTTTTTCGTTTTAACCCCAAAAAGTACGAATTTCGAAAAATCAGTTTATTTTCCGTGTCTACACACTCAGAGGAATGTATACTCCGAATTTCATGACTCTGGCTACAGTCATTTGATTGGTACTATTTTTATTCCCTTTTTTCATTTTAACCCCAAAAACTACGAATTTCGAAAAATCAGTTTATTTTTCGTGTCTACACACTCATAGGAATGTATACTCCGAATTTCATGAATCTAGCTGCGGTCATTTGATTGGTACTATTTTTATCCCCTTTTTTTATTTTAACCCCAAAAAGTACGAATTTTGAAAAATCGGTGTATTTTACTTATCTATGAAATCAGAGGAATGTATACACCGAATTTCATTATTCTAGGTACAGCCGTTTGATTGGTACCATTTTTATCCCTCTATTCCTATTTTACCCCTTAAAAGTACGTATTTGGAAAAAGTACTTTTATATTATGTATCTACTCAATTAGAGGAATGTACACACCGAATTTCGTGTTTGTAGTTGTTGTCGTTTAATATGTACCATTTGTATCCCTTTTTTGCCCCATTTCACCCCCTACAAATAATAATCACTTTATGGTGCACGTTTTTGCTATAAGGGGAATGCGCATACCAAATATGAAGCAAATATAAACAGACATATTCAAAAAACATGCTTAAATACGCTAAAATATTAGGGATTATTATGGGTATTTTTAGTCCGTGTGAGGGAAAAATTTTTCCCTTTGGGCCGCTTTCGGCCCATTTCAATCCCAACCGATCTACGACTATAAGACGCATTTATGGAAAATTTTAACTTTCTAGCTCCTTTCGTTTAGATGCTAGCGTGCTTTCAACAGACGGACAGACGGACGGACATGGCTAGATCGTCTCTGAATTTTATGATGATCAAGGTGTTACAAACGGAATGACAAAGTTAGTATACCCCCATCCTGGTGGTGGAGGGTATAATTACAACCTTTTATTCGAAAAAAAAAAAAACATTTTGATGGCGCTTCTACATGGTCAGAGGAATTTACATACTAAATTTCATGATTCTAACTGTAATCCTAACCCTTCAACCCTTTTTGTCCCGGTCTCCCCTTAAAATTAAAAATTTCGAAAAATATTATTAGTTGGTACTATTTTTATCCCTTTTTGTCCCGCTCACACCTTATAGGTATAAATTTCGAAAAAATCTATTTGGATTTGCGCTTCTACGTTGTCAGAGGAATTTACACACCAAATTTCACGACTATAGATGCAATACATAAATTAGTACATTATTATTCCTTTTTGTCCTTCGTAGCCCTTAAAAGTAAAAATTTTGAAAAATCCAATTTTAATGCGCTTATACATGGTCAGAGGAATTTACACAGCAAATTTCACGATTCTTGATATAATAATTTAGTTGGTACTATTTATTTTTGTCCTGCTCACCTCTTATAAGTACAAATTTCGAAAAATTCAATTTTACTGCGCTTCTACATGGTCAGAAAATCATACATATCAAATTTCAAGATTCTAGCTGCAATACTTTAGTTGGTACCATTTTTATCCCTTTTTGTCCCGCTCACCTCTTATTAGTACATATTTCGAAAGATCCAATTTTTCTGCGCTTCTACATGGGCAGAAAAACTTACATATCAAATTTCAAGATTCTAGCTGCAATACTTTAGTTGGTACCATTTTTATCTCTTTTTGTACCGAGCAACCCTTAAAAGTACAAAATGCACTTATATTGCGCTTCTATGTGGTGAGAGGAATTTACATACCAAATTTCACGATTCTAGCTACAATACTTTCGTTGGTACCATTTTTATCCCTTTTTGTCCCGCTCACCCTTTATAAGTACAAATTTCGAAAAAAAAAATCAATTTATATTGCAAGTCTACGTTGTCAGAGGAATGTAAATACCGATTTCACGAATTTAGCTTCAAATCTTAAAATTGTACCATTTTTATCCCTTTTGTCTCTTTCCTCCCTTAAAAGTAAAAATTTCGAAAAATCTTCTGCATTGTCAGTGCAAGGAACACACCGAATTTCATGTTTCTAGCTACTGTCGTTTAGTCAGGACGAAGGTTCGATGTTTAAATTTCGATGTACGAATTTTGTAAAACCCTTTCTTAGTCGACGTCTAGGTCATATTTGGTAACTACCCTGAATATTTCATGAGCCTGGCTTCAGGCGTTTGGTCTGTGGGCTGGTCAATGTTAATTCAGTCAGTCAGTAACGCAACTCTTTTATATATATAGATTACGATTTTTCATAAATGTGTGGTCATTAAACCATGTTCTTGCATTTTTCTAGATTTTATGCGTTGTTCTATAGAAGAAATCATAATGAAATATGCCCCAAAATCAATTGAAATAACATCAAAAAAAGGAAAATGACATAAATTCCAAAATATATGAAAGTAACCCCCAATTAGAAATGAAGGAAACCCCAAAGAGGTGAATGTCATCTCATAATGAAATAACCTCCAAAGTACAAATGAAATATCACCCAATGAAATTACCCCAAATTAAGTGTACTTTGTGTAGCCGGCTTTGGACTTATCCCAGAGGAGATATCTTTAAGCCCGGCCGAAGACCGTCAACCATATAAACCTTGATTCATATTTTTTTAAATGAAATAAACCACAATAAGGGTAAAGTAATGCCCAAAACAAAAAGTAAGATAAAGTTATCCTCACTTGGGCGTTATTTCATTATGAAATAATCCCCAAAATTGAAAATTAAATAATGAAATTATCCCTGATTTTTTTGAGGATTATTTAATTTCTTCGTTTGGATATTATTTCATTGGGCGTTATATTGTAGCACCCCATACAAATATACAAATTTGGCATAACTTTATCGTGAAAGCTGATAACATCGGTTCGGTATCGTCTCATAGCAATATTACTTCCGATCTCACTTTTACCCTAGAAGCCACATAAAATATGATTTGGTTCAAGTTTAACACATCATGTTATAGTTCACCTAAAAAACTCTATTCATACATCATATCCGTAGCATCTGTTCTTATTTGAATATAGTTCCTTCACATAATACTGGCTATTATTACTTAATATTTCATTTAGAAACATCTACAGACAAAGTGAACTTGGACGGTCAGTGTTTTGACATAGAAATATCCATCCCGATATGACTTCTTAACGCTATAGAATCCAAACATTGTAATTTTTGGTTAGCAAGGCTAAGTCCAAAAAAGTCAATACAAAATATGTGTTCTTTTAAATTTGTTTTGATACAAATATTTATATTGAAGTTGGCGATAATGTGAAAAAATATATATTTTTATTTTGATAAACTGGGGCACTGTCGGCCCTGTCCGACTTTAACATTTCCTACTTGTTTTATTTTTCTTAAAATATAAAGAAGTTATTTTTAAGAGATGAATACATACACAAACTTTCACAGCTATCCAAGATAGTGATGTAACAAATCGCACCGTTTGGGATGGAATGACTCGTATATGTATACATATTTACAATTTCGTGTTTGAAATTCTATTGAATTTCTCAAGTATATGTATACGCATACATGTACTTCAGAAATAGCTGAATCAAATACATGTTTCGCTATATTGAAGATTTTGGTATTTTAAGGTGACAATGTCCAGGATTATTGAAAACGTTTTTTGGGAACGAACGAGCAGACGAGTGTTTAAATAGTTGGTCGCAGTACCTAGATCGAGCGAATTTCTGGTGGACAACTTATTAGAATTTATCAAATATCAAGACAAACCAAATTTGAGTTCTTACAATGTTTACTTCGCATGAGAGAATAAGAATGCACCAACCTCGCAAAATATTTAATAAAATTTAAGACCAAATATCATGTGATTTGTTTATTTCTTAAAAACTCAGTTAATGGAACAAATTTTCCACCGACGAAAATCTATTGATTTATTAATTTACCACGTCACAATATATCTTCACCAATATCCACGTTAATTAGAAAAATCAGCCCTGTCCGTTAATTAGAAAAGTCAGCCCTGTCCGTCTTTAGACATTCCATACTTTTTAATTATCGAATTCTTCGGATTTTACCGCCAAAGTGGTAGCCGTATTTAACGCCTGCAACCGCTCCACTTTAATAGCCAATTTGTCTTAGTGCGTTGCGACTATGGTTTGGGATTTCCCGGGCAATGGGAATAAACAGTTACATTCCCGGGAATATCGGGAAAAATTTAATTCATTTTACGTAAATCGAATACGATTGAAAATATATATATATATTCAGTAATTAGTGTGTTTTATTTTAAATATGAAACCTACATTAGATTAAACAAGTAAAAAGGCGTTAAGTTCGGCCGGGCCGATTCTTATATACCCTCCACGACGGTGTGCCTTCCACAGTATTGCCGACAGATTATTGGATGTTGGCTTTACATAGAAGTGCGGAACCATATTAGGAAAATTGTTATATTTTTATGCAGATTACTATATTTGTCTACTATTTGAAATTATAAGGCATACTTATGCGCACTGTTAAAATAAAATATAGTCTTGCTATATATAAATATAATACTGCAAATTGTAATAAAAAAGTGAATATCAGGCATCAATCTTCAAAAATGTATCCTAAATATTAGGTGTATAGTCAGGCGTCATTTGGAAGAAACATTTCCGCCTATTTTCAATGTCTTGATTTAGTTACAGACAAAGTGACTGAAAAGTACACACTTCAAAGATTCGTTATATTTCAGGTACACATTGGAATGTTCACATCTAATTTCATGATTCTAGGTACATCTGTATGCTTGGTACCCGTTTGATCCCTTTTTTCATTTTGGCCCTAAAAGTACGAATTTGGGAAAATACTCATATTTTGCATGTCTACGAAGACAAACGAGTGTAAACACTGAATTTTATGACTCCAACTACAGCCCTTTACTTGGTACAAATTTTATCCCGTTGTTATCCTTAAGGTACGAATATCGAAATATATCTTTATTTTTCGCATCTACACAGTCAGATCAATGTACACAACGAATTTCACTATTCCAACTGCAGCCCTTTTTCTTTTTAAAAGTAAAGGGTGTTTTTATTGGGGTATAGAACTTTAAGTTGGCATCACTTTTTTAACTGGCGGCCATTTTGTCAGCTGTCAAGTGATTAATATTTAGTTTGGTTTGCCATTTCATCATGAACAGGTTGACAAAAGAACAACGCTTGCAAATCGTGCAAATTTATTTCGAAAGTAATGGTTCAGTTCTCGAAGTTCACCGCTCCGTCCATTTTATGGTCGACATAATCGTCCATCAGAGCAATTAATTCGGTTAACCATGGATCGTTTTCGCACTACGTTTACTCTATGTGATAATACGCATCCGCAGAGACGTCGAACAGTGCGCACCGAAGAAACAATTGCCGCTGTAGAGCAAAGTGTTGAAGAGGACCCGAATGAATCGATTCGCCACCATGCACATCAATTGGAGCTGCAGAGCAATTGGAGAAAGTGGTTGAAAATTGGACCTGTAGAATTGGCTATATTCGAGCCAGCCGCGGCGGCCACATGCCCGAAATCATATTTAAACATTAATGGCATAAAATTATCCTTCCAATAAAGCCAAATTGATGGACATTAAAACGTTTTTCTTGTGTTTTATTTCAATTCGAAGTTCTATACCTCAATAAAAAAACACCCTATACAAATTTCGAAAAAATCTATCATGTTTCGCATCTATACAGTCAGATGAATGCATACACCGAATCATGATTTCAACTTCAGCGGTTTGGTTGGTACCATTTTTATCCCTCTTTTCCAATTGTACCACTTAAAATTACGAATTTCGAAAAATTCCCTCTATTTTACGTGTCTAGGTAATTATAGGGATGTACACACCGAATTTCATGTTTCTAGCTGTGTACGTATCATTGGTACCATTTTTATCCCTTTTTGTCCCATTTCACCCGCTACATTTTTTTGTACTTTTTGGTGTTTTCACGTTAGTAGAGGAATGTGCACAACGAATATCAAGGGTATAAAAAACAAAAATCTAAAAAAAAATGCTTAAATAATCTAAAGTATTTTCAGTCCTCGTTAGGGAAAAATGTTCCCTCTTTGCCGATTTCGCCCACTTTCAATCCCAAGCGACCTGCAACCATAAGACATTTACATTTACGGAAAATTTCAACCTCCTAGCTCATTTCGTTCGACGACGTATTCATGCAAAATTTCGACGTCATAGCTCCTTTCGTTTAGATGCTAGCGTGCTTTCAACAGACGGGCAGACGGACATGGCTAGTTCGTCTTAGAATTTGATGACGGTCAAGAATATAAATACTTTATAGGGTCTCAGATCGAGGTGTTACAAACGCAATGGCAAACTTAGTATACTCCCATTCTGTGGTGTAGGGTATAAAAATCGTGTAGAATGAAAAATAGTAATAGTATTTACACTATGTCAGTCATACCATTGTCGGCATGATATTTTTGTTTCATTTGCAAATATTCCTACAAAGACTTTTCAGATACTTTTCAGACTTTCAAGATAAAAATATGAATTCGTAATATATTAACAATTCTCCATTTGTAAAGTGTAACTATTTTAGTGCTTTTCAAACCCTATAATTGTGAAAGGCCTTGTTGAGTAGATCATTTTATAGAATAAACTGATAGTCCTGCTGGTCTGAGTTTCTTTATACAGTGGATCCAAGTTTTAATTTTTTGTAGAATTCTTATTGTCGGAGCTATATTGTGGAATATTTTAATACACATGCAAAAACCATCCAGATACGCGTATCTGCGTATATACGTTGGATAGATTGCGAGAAAATCTCAAAAAGTTATGTATAGAAAATCATTTTAGCCATATCTCCCGCGAAAATGAAAATTTCACACAAATATCCCATTTGTTTCATTTCATTTTCACATTTTTGGTTGAAAAAGATGGATCTTCCAAAAAAAAACAAGTAAGGAAAGGCTAAAGTCGGGCGGGGCCGACTCTATGATACACTTCACTTTCTATCCGAATACAATTCAATTCGGTGAAAAAGTGAAAACGGGAAGGTTTTTTGTATCCTGTAAATGTATGTGTTTGACAAAAAATGTCAAATCGGAAAGGACATTTGTATTTGTATTAAATCTGAACCGATCTTACCGACTTTCACCATAGTTTTGTTTAGTTAGATTATAAGATGTTGTGCCAAATTTAAAGAAAATCGAGCACAATATGTGGCATTTAAAGCGGAAAAAGTCAAATCGCGAGCGACATTTATATGGGGGCTATATCTAAATCTGAACCGATCTTACCCAATTTCAGTATAGGTGTTTCTAGTTGGATTATAAGATGTTGTGCCAAATTTAAAGAAAATCGAGTACAATATGTGGTTTCTAGAGCGGAAAAGTCAAATCGGGAGCGAAATTTGTATGGGGGCTATATCTAAATCTGAACCGATTTGACCTATTTTTACCACAGGTGTTTCTAGTTGAAATATAAGATGGTTTGCCAATTTTAAAAAAATCTGTTGTAATATGTGGTATCTAGAGTGAAAAGAGTCAAATCGGGAGTGAAATTCGTATGGGGGCTATGTCTAAATCTGAACCGTTTTTCTTCAAATTAAACAGCGTTCGTCCTTGTCCCGAAAAACTTCATTGTGCAAAGTTTCATTTAGTTATGTCTACAATTGCGACCTGTATCGTGATTACAAGAATAGATGGACAGACGGACGGACAGACAGACGGACATTGCTAAATCGACTCAGAAAGTGATTCTAAGTCGATCGGTATAATTAACAATGGGTCTATCTCGTTTCCTTTTGGGTGTTACAAACAAATGCACAAAGAAATAATACTCTCGTGGAGTGTATACACATGGACTAAATACAACAATAGTAATTTTGTTGTAAAAGCTGGTGTGTAAGCGTGAAGAGCATTGTTTACAGCTTTAGTGTCTTTGGTGATCCCTACTGAAATTTTCTGGTCAAATTGATCCATAAAAAGGACCCATAAAGGGAGCTTAAGATCTTGCACCAAAAAATCCTCATAAAATTCCACAACATAGTTGTGGCAATAAGAATTCTCTCTCCCTTCTACCAAAAAAATTAAAACTTTGACCTTCTGTGAAAAGAAACTCAGACCAGCTGGACTATAAGTTTATTCTACAAAAGTGATCTACTCAACATGGTCTTTCAGAATTATAGGGTCTACTCTGTTCCAAAAATACTTTAGGGCAGTGTAATCAATAATATATGTTTAATATTTCCCGTTTTATTTTCCCGGAAATTTCAAATTTATTTCCAATGAATAAATGATTTTTCAAGCTTGCTTCAATCCTGAAAACGCAATACTAATCCACAAACAGATGACTAAGCTAAAAATTCTGACATCTCTCAAATTTACAAATGTCTTCACTGGCCCATAATGTCATCTCTCCAACGCCCAGTACTTGTAACCCAAAAGTTCTCACGATATATTTTAGGAAATTGAAATCTCAAATAGGATTATAAATTACAGGGTAATTTATTTAAAATCCTACACAAATATTCGAACAACAGCAAAACACATGACACTGCATTGTGTTTATGAAAATTTCGAGGAATTTCATTCAATCAAAAGACACTTGAATCGAAAATGAAAATGAAAAATTTGCCACATTTTTAACACCTCATCCGAGGATAGGCCACATTGTTCGTGGGCCCTTCATTACAAAGGATTTTCAAAATTGATTTGTAACCTGTTTGAATGCAAAAAAGGAAAAGACATTTTTTATAAATTCCTCCTCAAGACGAATGTCACTTTATGTGGGTTTTTGACGCAGATTTTTGACTTCTTCCAATAATTGGCAGAATTGTTTCAAATGTTCATTGTTCTCTGTTGTTGCTGATGGTGGTGCTGCTGCTGCTCCTGAGGTGTCAACAGGTATTCATCAAACTTGAAACGAACGGACGGATGGATGAAAGGATCCTTTGCCTTCGTATGCCGCGCGTTTAGTGAGAGTGATTTGTCTTTTGTGGAGTGTTGACTGTCGATGTCGATTCTCGATTGTCGATTGTCGGCACAATCACAGGGCCAGTGCTGTGTCACATATTATTTCACCGAGCAAACACCAAACACCCTCAGGACATCACATGCCGACGCCGTATAAAAAGGATAATGTAGCAAAATCTCTGCAAACAACACAACAACAGCTCAACAACGAACGCAACACTGTGTATGGCCGTGTGTACTCGTACTTGCAGTCGTAACTAAACGACAGAGTAACCGAATTGTTTGCCGATGCGCATGATCAAACGCCGATGCCGCCCCTGATCCTTGAACAGGCTAGTATCGATTGTGGGTTTTTGTTATTTCTGTTCGGTTTCGGTTTGTTTAAAGAAGGCTAATAGAGATATTTTCCAATTGTTTCCATTCGCAATGGTTGGCTTACAAATTATTAGAAATATTGCCAACAATGACGTCTTCCCGAGAATTTCCCTCATTATTAATTGCGATGTCTTTATCAGAGAGGAGTTCAATTGAACTTGTCACTACTTTTCTGTTCGCCTAAGAAGGTTGAAGGCTTCTAGATAAAATGAAATGAATCATTGTTGAATTCCAAGATGAGTTGCATTTGAAGAGGTGCTATTGATGACACGAAATGTACATATTTTGCCGATATATTTTTAAGAGATATGTTCTCCAGGCAATATGATCATGTTCAATAAACCGGTTCGGTTAAATTTGTGGGTTTTATGTATGCCTCCAAAATATTTCTGGTGTATTTTTACCTTTTGCGGGACAAGATTGAAGAATTTCATAAAAAATGCTTTAAAATTGCCATTAAAATCTTAAATTACTTTGCAACTATTTGGCATAGATTGAACATTTTGGCATCTTTAAAGACAGAATCAGTCTCATTTCATGGTCTTATCTTTCATTTGGCCAAAAGTGGATACAAACCCATTAATTTTAAGAAAAACTTTGATTCCCTTTAGAAAATTGCCATGAAAAGTCTTCCTTTCTTTTCTGAATTTTTGTAAAATGCCCTGAGGTAACTTTGGTGTATTGAATTCATCTGCAGATGACTGATTTTTAACTCATCTCAGTGTAATAGCAATATTAAATTAAATATATAATATAATAATTTTTATTTTTGAGTATTAGTGTCTGCCAAATTATAATTTATTTAATAATTAAGATTGCATTAAGTCGAATGCAAAAATATTTAATTTCTTATAACAGTCCATTTTACACTTGAACCGCATGATATACAACTGAAAGTATAGGCGAATGGGGATAATATGTTTTTAGTTTTTCATTTCCTCATCCTGTTGTCCCTTAAAAGGACTACTAAGTTCCAAAGGATTAATTTTTTTCCAAAAATTATTTTAAATATATATTCGTCCCCTACGATGTCGATATAAATGTCAAAATAAAGATAGATGATTCTATCTACACTAGTTTGGCATTAAAGACCATTTCAAGTTTTCCTGGAGAAGTCAAATATGAATAAAATAAGGGATAAACTTGAAATTGCTGTTAATGCTAAACTAATACAGATAGATGCATAAAATTTTAAGTATTTTTATCATAGAGTGCAAATAAATATTAAAAATGTTTTTTTTTTTTTAATAATAACTTTTGGAATTTATAGTCCTGTGTAGAAGCAACTGGATGAGGAAATGAAAAGCTTAAAACGCCACTTAACTCCATTTGTCTTATAGTTTCATACGTATATCATCTGATTCAATTGTAACGAGTTATTTAATTGTCGTACGGTGTAATCACGAACAAATTAGACAGTAATCTCTAGCTGCAAAAGTTAAACATTGTCTTTCATCAACATCAATATGTTGACAGAAAAGGTTGATACAAACATTTATCCAAATGTTTATGAACTTTTGCAAAGGTGCAATAAGTCGTCCAATGAAATAAGTTTTTCGGTCGATTTGTAAATTTGTCGTAAATATGGAAAACGAATTAATAAAATAGCTTGTATCTGCTGGTGATATCTTATACCAGTAGCTATTTTAAAGTTAACCAAAAGTTACTGATGTCAAATTATTTATTATTGCATTCTAGTACTTTTTTGTTTCTTATGAACAATTTTATTACTATTTACCTTAATAAATTGTTGTTATTCTTCTTTAGTTAATTAATTAAAATTTATTAAATATTTTTTGCTTTACATTTGGTTATGATAAAGCTTATACATTTTTTTATTCCATTTGAACTGGTCAAGATTATTTTGCATCTATATTTTATAGAATTTACATTTATTTACATATATGACATTTATTACTTGCACACAACCTTCATGAGATCAACATGAACTTTTCATTGCAATAAAACGAATTTTGAATTTATTTGCGAAAAATCTCATAAAATATAAAAAAAATGTTTAATAAAAACTGTGTGCGGCATGCATAAATCTATTCCTACGCCTATGCCTACAGGCGCTAGGCATGTTTGGACCGTGTTAAGTTATTTGATCATTGTCAGTCCGTCAGACTGTGTCTACACCATTTTCAAAAAATATCAATTGAAAATCAAAAAATATCATTTGAAATTCAAAACTCATCATTTGAAATTCAAAACTCGTCATTTGCAATTCAAAAGACACCATTTGAAATTCTAAAGTCCCAATATGAAATTCAAAACTCGTCATTTGTAATTCAAAAGACACCATTTGAAATTCAAAACTCGTCATTTGTAATTCAAAACTCGTCATAAGTAATTCAAAAGACACCATTTAAAATTCGAAAGTTTTCATTTGAAATTCAAAAATTTAACATTTTTTGAATTTCAAGTGATATTTTTTGAATTGCAAATGGAATTTTTGAATATCAACTGGTGTCTTTTGAATTACAATTGAAAAAAGGTGTAGAATCTAGTATGTATTGAAAGTTTTCAAAGAAAACGACAATCGCTTGGATCCCAATTAATTGAGAGCAAATATTCGTACATAATTGCATAAAATTAGCTTAGAGGAAATATTTTTTTATAAAAAGAAAAAAAAAGCATTTTATTTCCCCAATTACAATTTATTTAGATATACTATTTTTTATAAAAATAGTAGTATCACAATCGAACAAATACGTATCGAATATGTATGGACAAAACCGATTACCGAGTTAAATATTAATTTCTAATTCTAATTTTAATTTATTAAGTCGCAAAAAAAAATTTATAGACACGACTCTTCAGGTACCTTTAACTACATTATTATAATTTGTATAAAAAAATAAATTATAAATTAAAGTAAGAAATCATATATTTAGATTTATGTATTTTAAATCTGTCATAGTGTCAAAAAATGGCAGCTACACTAGGTACTTTTCGATTCACCACAAATTCACCTTTCCCCTCTATGTAAAATGGTCGTGAAAGCTCGTGAATCAAAACAATCTTGTCGTTCTTCTTGACTGAGGTAATGTAACCTATAAGTTTCTTGGACAGAAATTTGTATTTGGCCGTGAACTTTCATAAATATGGAAATTTTATAAAGAAACCTCAAAAACCTCAATTGGATGCACTGACCACTTCCATTCTTCTCAAAACAGAAAAAAACAATATTTTACTTTAATTCGTAAGTAATATTTCCTTAACAAAAAATGAAAGAAACACACAAAATATTATATTTCAAAAAAATATAAATATATAAATATTTCCAGGTTGTTCGTCTAGAAACTTTATATTGAAATAAATATTTACTTTTCAAATAATTTCATTTTATATTTTATTCAAATTGTCTGCATCACCTAAAGTGGACATTATAAGTAAAACAAGTAAAAAGGCGTTAAGTTCGGCCGGACCGAATCTTATATACCCTCCACCACGGTGTGCATTCCATAGTATTACCGGCAGATTAGAGGTTGTCAACTAATATAGTGAAATATAGTGGACAGAGTGGAATATACACACCTAATTTCATGATTTTAGATACAGCCGATTTAGAAGGATTCGTTCATTTTTTGTCGCGTCTACGTAGACAGAAAATACTGAATATCATGATTCTAGCTACAGCCGTTTGATTGTTGCCAAATTTAATCCCATTTAGATCCTGATGGTACGAATATCGAAAGATCTCTTTCTTTTTCGCGTCTTTTTGGTTGTTTTAGGCGACCCATTTCCAGCCTAAAAATACAAATTTCGAAAAAAATCTTTTTCTATCGCATCTTCACATTCAAATGAATGTACACACCGAAATTCATAACTTCAACCTCAGCGGTTTGATTGGTACCATTTTTTACCTCTTTTCCAATTGTATCTTTTAAAAGAACGATTTAAAAAAAATTCCTCCATTTTACGTATCAACGCAATTAGAGGGATTTACATTCCAAATTTCATGTTTCTAGCTAATGTCGTATCACTGGTACCATTTTTATCCCTTTTTGTCCCATTTCGCCCGCTGAAACGTGTATTTACTTTTTGGTGCTTTTACGCTACAAGAGGAATGTATGCAACAAATTTCAAGTGGATATAATGCAGAAATTAAAAAAAATGCTTAAATATTCAAAATATCAGGCGGTATGTTAGGGAAACCTGGCACAATTAAGATCTTATTTTGCAGTACCTTTCAAGTCGTGTAGAGATTTCATATTATTTGCTGAGATATTAAAAATTAGTTATATAAATTGCAGTGTAATATTGTAATATTACTTCAATGCTTGACGTGGAAATATTCTACTCCAACCCACTGTGTAATTTTCTCTTACTCCTGATATGGAGTATGCCACACCAGAGCTTATCAATACTGTACGTTCCCCTATCTATGATGTAAGGCAAGATATGCTATTCTGAACTTCGTTACAGGATGTAGCGCCAGCGTCACAAAGGATACCCTATCTTGATATAACTCCATGTGTCAATGAATGGCATGCAAAGGAATCCTTGGACAAAAACACGTGGATAACAAAACTCGATGTCTCTGAGTTTTCGACATGTATGTGTGCACGCACATACATATGTACATCCTATTTACGCATATTACATGGCATCAATGACAGTAGAAGAATACCTCGTGTCTGAGTTTTGATGTCATTTAATTTCCATTTTTTGACTCCTTTAAATCTAGATCATCGGTGAAGAGGGATAACGTTCAAACATTGTAACACTGGCAGAATGATCTAATTATTTCATAAATCTTTTGTTTCGGGTACAAACTACGTGATCCCTTTTTCACCACAAACTATTGATACTTACAACTCATTATTTGTGAAAATGCCAACAAATTGAATCATCCCATCGGGACAACGGTCGACCGATGAAAGATTCACAAACATTTTGCACAACATAAACAACAAAATGCAGGAGCATCACCCGAACGGAGCGGAGCGGCAGCAGCGAATATCCAAATGACAAAATTGATGTCATAAATAAACCGACATTCCTACCCCTCTGCACTTCAAAAACCATTAAACAGCAAACCCTTAAAACCTCCACCAAGGGAAAATGAGGTAGGAAGGACATTGCCATCGTCGCCGTCACCGACGTCGCTGTTCTCGTCCTCGTTCTCATTTCGTGTGTATTTGTTGTTGCTCAAAAACGGCCATAAAACCGAATGTTAATGATAAACCCAAAAATGAAGGACCAAACAGCCCAACCAACCATCCATCCATCCAACCATCTATCGATTCGCATACGAGCCGGCATAACGTTACAACAAAACGTAGCGAAAGGGGGCGAAACCGTAGCCATCAACAAGATTATTTCGCATAAAATAAATTGATTCCCGCTAAAAGTCAACATTAACAAAACATCGCCAGACGAACAATGCTCGTACTCGAGGAGTCGAGGACTCGCCTCGACTCATCGCAAAACTGACGAGCATTTCGTTTATAAACCACCGAAAAGAAAGCGCAAACAATGCCGCAACCAAACATCGGCACCAGCAACAAAAGGATATGACATCAATGCCCAACAACAGGACAAAGCCAGCCAACCGAAACAATAACGACGAGAAAAAACGACACCAAGTTGAGCCGAAGTGTCACAATCGAATCCAGAAATTTGTCCGCAATGACGTTTTTACCTTTTGAATAGTGGACAGGATTGGACTGGACTAGGCACAGTGTTTGGAAAACTATAATTTTTATATTATATTTTTGGTCTTTTAAAATATAAAAAATAAATTATAAAAATATAATACATATATACAAAATAATCTAATTATTTCATAAATCTTTGTTTTGGGAACATTTCTCCTATAATAGATTTTAAATATATGTTCATTAGGATGGGTCACGAAAATAAATTATTGCGTCACTGACTCCATTTTCCGAGCCAAAATTTTCAATCTCTTTACAAACATGAGGACTGCCGGGCCAGTTTCCTTCCGATGTCCACCATTTATTCATCAATCGAAAGGTATTGAATGCACCTATTTATCTGTATATATATATAAAAGACTGATCAGCTCCTAGACCAAACGGCTGAAGGCAGGGGCATGAATCAAGAAAGAAAGGGTTTTACGAAATTAGTACTCTATGTCTATGTTATTCGAAGAGATATATATCAAAGATTATTAAAATGAAGAAACCATTTAAAAATATTTTTTTGATTAACCGATATCTGCAGTATAAGGATTTTAAGAAACATTCTTACTCATGTACTGTATGAATTAGAACCCCAAGACTCTACAGAAATCATATTTAGACCCATACCTCATCAAAAAGCATGAGATGGTTAAGTACCGCAGCTGTAGACGTGAGATTTGGTATGTAAATTCCTCTCACCACATAGAAATTCATTTTGTATTTTTGAATGGTGAGCGGCACAAAAAGGGCCGGGCCGTACTTTATATACCCTTATATACCATGGATTGCATTCCACAGCCGTTGTCGATTTTCGTAGAAGTCCAGGAACATTACAGGAAAATGTAATTTTTTTATATACCCAAACCAAAACAAATAAAAATATTGGAAAAATAATTTAAAAAAGTAATTATAAGCCAGCGAAAAAGCTTAAATGCCATAAATATTGGTAGATAGAGGGTGTGTACTGTTGTATTTCCATCCTATTTTTCTAATACCAAAAGTACAAATTTTGAAAATTCAATATCTCTCACGTACACAATGCAACGCAACCTAACTTCACGATTGAACCTATTTTTGCCGTAACAGTAGAAATACAAATTTAGAATCATCTTTTTATTTTACGTGTCTATGCATTCAGACGAATGTATACACCGAATTCCATGATTCTAGCTGCGGCCATTTGGTTGGTACCATTTTTATCCCATTTTTCCCATTTCCCCCCTTTAAAGTACGACTTTTTAAAATCTCTTTATGTTACGTGCCTACGCAATTGGTGTGTGTACATCCGACATACCAAATTTCATCATTTTATCCCTCTGTTCCCATTGTATCCCTTGAGAGTACGAATTTGGAAATACCTTCTTATTTTTCCTGTCCACGCAATCAGAGAAATGTACACTCCGAATTTCATGACGTTAGCTGCGGTCTTTTGGTTGGTACAATGTTCATCCCCTTTTTCCATTTCAACCCCAAAAAGTACGATTTTCAAAAAAAGTCCATTTATTTTACGTGTCTACGCAACCAGAGGAAGGTATACACTGAATTTCATTATTTTAGGTGTAGCCGTTTGGCTTGTACCATTTTTATCCCACTATTCCCATTTTATCCCTTAAAAGTACGAATTTGGAAAAAATACTTTTATATTATGTATCTGTACACACCGAATTTCGCGTTTCTAGCTGTTGTTTTTTGATAGGTACCATTTTTGTCCCATTTCACCCCCTACTAATAAGAATCACTTTATGATGCACGTTTTTGTTATCGGGGTAATGCGCATACCCAATATCAAGTAAGTACAAGCAAACATATTGAAAAAACATGCCTAATACTCTAAAATATTAGGGATTTTTATGGGTATTTTCAGACCTTGTGAGGGACATTTTTTTCTCATTGGATCGATTTCGACCAGTTGCAATCCCAACCGATCTACGACTATAAGACACATTTAAGAAAAATTTGAACGTCCTTTTGCTAGCGTGCTTTCAACAGACGGACGGACTTGGCTAGATCATCTAAGAATTTGATGACGATCAAGAACATATCTACTTTATAGGGTGTCAGGTCGATATTTGAAGGTGTCACAAACGGAATGACAAAGTTAGTATACCCCCATCCTGGAGGTGGAGGGTATAAAAATACTAAAGTACATTCCTCCAACCACCTAGTCGGATTTTTGGCAATTTTTATTTTTATATAAATACGACTTACTGCGCAAGAACAGTAAATCGTTTAACTTATTATCTTCAGGACAAATGTGGTATCAGGAATGTACTGAACTTCCTTAGAATCATATTTCATGCGCTAATTTTGACCAGTTGAATTTGGAAATTTAAAATTTTTAAAATTGACTTGTCTATAAACATAAGAAAGTAATTAAAAATACGTTAAGTTCGGCAGGGACGAATCTTATATTATATACCCTCCACCACGGTGTGTATTCCACACCATTAACGGCAGATTAGAGGTTGTCGACTATACATAGAAGTGCGGTGCCATGTTAGGAAAATTGTTATACTTTTTCGTTTGTTTTATTTTTGTCTGTAATCAATATTTGATTTCAATTGGGATATTCTCCTGACTCAAGACCATTTTGCTTCTATATTTTAAAGAATGCCAATTTATTTATTTACAAATGACATGGTGACATTAATTACTTGGCTGCACACTACCACTATCATGATATCTACCCTGTGAAAGGTTTCCTCAATTTTTATTTTTAAGGAATGAGTTCGGCTCAAAAGGTATAAAAATGGTACCAATTATAGCAGGAATCGTACTTACAAGGAGGATACGGGACGAAAGGGTATAAACGTGGTTCATGCTTAGAGGAGAAGCGACACATGTTACATACGTATGATTGATTTTCAAAATGTGTACTTTTTGGGAAAGAGCTGCAAAAACTTATAAAATGGCCGGTTGCATCTAGAAACATGTAATTTTTTGTTCGAAACTGGGTAGAAAAAGAGAAAAATTATACATAGGAAGGGAGTTCAGCTAGAATAGTGCAATTCGACAAGCACATTTCTCTGACTGTGTTTGAGTGCTATCTAACAGGAGATTTCCAAATATTATTTTAGATTTATCTATATCCAACAAACAAAAATTCAATAAATACTTTCCAAAAACAAAGATGGATAAAACGGATGACAAATAACTGGCGTTTCCGCGTGCGAAGTACAGAGCACAGAGCTGTTTTTTATAAAATACTATCACCAAATACGAAAACGTTTTCAGTTGTCACTATAAAAAAATAATTTAAATGTTAAAAAATGCAACCAATAAGAATCAAAAAATTATATTTAATGTTCTTTCATGGGTCTCTTAATTCACAAAGAATTTGGACAAAAATGCAACATAAAACTTACACATTATTTTTTATGGGTGTTTACAGGATCGCTTAGCTCACTACTTCACAGACGCCTTGATCTAGGGACGAAATATTTTGCAAATCATTATTAAACAATCCAAACTTTATTACAGTTTCTGCATTTGTATAGACCGCGACCCAATCTAATGTACATATATTAGGGTATCCAAAGAATAATCATTATGCATAACCTCTAAAACAAATGGTTTTTAATTTAATACATTCGAATTTTAGTTTTTAAAAAAGTTAGAGATAATAACAAAAATTTATAAATAATTTCTTTCATAAAGTAGCGATTGTTTGCCACCTACAATAACATTTTAATTTTTATATTTCCATATGACTGATCCACATAATCTTAGAAAATTATAGGCATATGTGACCAAAAATAAAGAAACTATTAGTACAGTACCAATTTTGCAATACAATTTTTTTATTTTCCTGTAAACTTGCGAAAATGTGGTCTTCGTCATTTTACATTTCCGGTGACGATATATTTACAAAACCCCACCGCAAGTCATTTTAAAGAGGTATACCTTCCTCATTCCGTGCAATTCCTGATATTTTTTTATTATATTTAATATGTTCTGATTTCTTATATGATATTCTTTGTTTCATCCTATAAAAGCACTTGGCTCTTTGTATGATATTCTAACTAGGGAAACGGGGATTATTTTGTCAATTTCCCGGGATCCCGGGACAGCACGGGGAATCGTCAACATACTGTTTACCATGAGTTAAGCTTATTTTTCCAAAAAAACAATCACATTTTATTAAAGTAAAATAAATATACATGTCACAACGAACCTGTTATAGAATTCATATAATAAAGCAGAATGTGAGATCAATTCAAACATCTTTTCAAGATTCAAAATGAATTAAAGATCAGATATTTCTTATTTTATTGGAAAATTTGGACGCGACAGTGAACGATCGTTCTCATTAATAGTGAGTAGAACATTAAATGAAATGTTTGTTCTTTGTCCGGTCGCTTCGAAAACTTTAAATTCTTTATTTTTGGAGTTCGGATACACGCCCGAAATCTATTTTTGCCGGATTTTAATTTTTTCATATGGAGCTTGACAGGAAAAATTCGAAAACAATTCTACATCCGAACGCAGCTTAAAAATATTTTGTCATCCAACTGCAATATTTGACATACATACATGATTAACAGCTATGTGATCTAAATTGTTATACAACATTTTTAATTTTATTATGGAAATAATGTAAAAAATATGCGAAGAAATATATATAATTTTCTACTGAATTCCCGCGGGATTCCCGTACGAATTTCCCGGGATATTGAAATGAAAAATGTCCGAATTCCCGGGAATTTTCCCGCGGGAAATCCCGGGATGCAAACCCTAATTCTGATCCATTCGTACTCTGTTCCCCAAGAAGCAAAACTCAATCCGTTTTGACATCGAACCATTTAAAACGAAAAACTTGATAAATTTACTTTTCCTAAAAACATTCCCTTCAATATTTGTAAATCATCAGCCCTTCGAAATACATTCAACTAGACATAATAAATTCATAACAATGACAGGATCTTAAGAAAATTTACGATCGACAAAACCACGAAAGATCATTTCACTTCTTCCTTGGCACACATCTCAGCTCACATCGCACATCTGTAGAGGCAGACAATGCACAATGCGGAGAAACGATTGTGTAACCATCCTCTTGACACCTTTCTCCTCCTCCCGTTCGCCCGTTTGTCTACACAAACAACTGCCTTTTGTTCGCCACCAAGTGTTTGTTGTCCTTTGTAAGGATAAATGGTTGATGGCTGGGTGATACAAATTCGAAATTCCGAAATCGAGTACCCGGTGGTGTCGTGCTGTTTTCAATTTCATTTCATTGCCACAAATGTGTGCATTATTTATGGTTGCATTCGTATAACGATGATGATGATGACGATGCCGCCAAGGATAACTACCACATAAAGGACTCCCAGCCATCCTCTAAGTTGCATTAAAGGTTTATCTGCCGTCTAGAGTTTGTAGACGTCATGACGCCTTTTTAGCAGGGAAGGAATTAAGCGTTCCAAATTGATTTGATTATGGCTTTTCTAATTGATACAAATCCGATGACACCCGATAAGACTGTCCGATGTCGTTCGTTGGCTCTGTTAACTTCATTGAGGAGTGCGTGGTGAGGTGAAGTGGAACGGATTAAATTACATCCGTAAAGGGGAGGATTAAGTTGTAATTTAATATATAAATACATAAACACATACGAGTATAGACGAGTATGTGTGTCCATGAATGAACGTGGTTGTGGTGTGTGGTTGGAGTTTTGATTTATGGATTGACTTTCTAACTTTCATCGAAAATTCATTCATTACGAAATGTGTGTTACCAAACTTTATTTGCCAGTAGATTAACAAATAAAAATCTCAAAACTGAAGCAAATTTAAAAATGAAAAGGTTTTTTTAAAGGGTTTTTACTGAACATATTGAACCAGTTTTCGTCAACATTTATAGATCTATAAATTTGCATAAATGTGTGATTAATTCTAATTTTAGGTTAACTTGAAGTGGTGGAAGCTTAAACATTCTGATGAGTAAGATGAGGGGTAAAACCTGCATATTTTGTCTCCCTGTGATATTTTGCGCAGGAACAGTAAATCGTTAAACTTATTATCTTCAGGACAAATGTGGTATCAGGAATGTGCTGAACTTCCTTAGAATCATATTTCATGCGCTAATTTTGACCAACTGAATTTGGAAATTTAAAATTTTTAAAATTGACTTCTCAATAAACATAAGAAAGCAAGTAAAATACGTTAAGTTCGGCAGGGCCGAATCTTATATATCCTCCAGCACGGTGTGTATTCCACAACATTAACGGCAGATTAGAGGTTGCCAACTTTACATAGAAGTGCGGTGCCATGTTAGGAAAATTGTTATACTTTTTCGTTAGTTTTATTTTTGTCTGTATTCAATATTTGATTTTAATTGGGATATTCTCCTGAATCTAGACCATTTTGCTCTTATATTTTATAGAATGCCAATTTATTTACAAATGACATGGTGACATTAATTACTTGGCTGCGCACTACCACTATCATGATTTCTATCCTGTGAAAGGTTTCCTCAACACCATAGCCGGCCTCTTTAAGTAAATGATTCTCACAAACGAATGAGAAGCACAACTCACTTGTCGAATATCCGTTTAAAAAGTCGCACCAATTAATAAAGCACACATGCCAACTTACAAGCATCTCATTGCATATGCAAGTATGTGTATATGCGAGTATAGTTACCCAGCAATACTTCTGCCGTGCCAACGCTCATTTGTTTTAGTTTTTCGTTTGTTTTATTTTGTTATGTAATCAATATCTGATTTGAACTGCTTCAATATTTTATAGAGACCGGGTTTGATGTTGAAAAGTCGCTGCGAAGCCACCTGAGGAACCTTTCACAGGGTGGAAATCATGTTAGTGGTAGTAGGCAGCCAAGTCATAAATGTCACCTTGGCATTTGTAAATAAATTTGCATTCTGTAAAATATAGAAGCTAAATGGACTTGAGCCAGGAAAATATCTCAGTTCAAATCGAAAATTATGATACATTTTATACACATTTACGAAATTTGTTTACTCTTTCGCACTGATGTGCACTGTATTAAATAAATTGTGATGCTTCATTAATCATTCCTTCCTTCAGAGTCGATTTCCTGTACAACTTTGAGACTTTGTTTCGCGTGCACACCTTATTTCATTATTCTAGCTACAGCCGTTTGGTTGGTACCTATTTTATCTCAATTTGATCCTAAAGGTACGAATCTCAAAAGATATCTTTATTTTTCGTGTATGCGCAGTTAGAGCAATGTACAATTGAATTACACTATTCTCGAATTCTAGCCGTCTGATTGGTACCATTTTTATTCCCTTTCGCCCCATTTTCCGCCAAAAAGTACAAATTTAGAAAAATTCTTTTATGTTTCTCGACTACTCAGTCAGATGAATGCAATTACCGAACTTCATGTTTTCAACTTCAGCGGTTTGGTTGGTACCATTTTTATCCCTCTTTTCCAATAGTATGATTAAAAAGTACAAATTTCGGAAAACCCCTCTACATATAGGGACGTACACACAGAATTTCATGTTTCGTATCATCGGTACCATTTTTATACCTTTTTGTACCATTGTAGGCGACAAAATTGTTATTATGGTGCTTTCACACTACAAGAGGAATGTACGCAACAGTTTTCAAGTGCATATCAAACAAAAATTTGCTTAAATAATCTAAATATTAGGGAGTTTTTTCAGTCCTTGTTAGGGAAAAATATTTCCATCTGGGCCGATTTCGCCCGCTTTCAATCCCAACCGATCTGCAACCATAACCCACATTTACGGAAAATATGAAATTTTGAGCTCATTTCATTCTGCAGCTAGAGTGCTTTCAACAGGCAGACATGTATAGATCTTATTAGGATTTTATGAAGAGTCTCCGATGAATATTTCAAGGTGTTACAAATGAAAAATATGTTTCAAATAGTACCATAATTGAAACTAAGTCAACACAATAATGAATTATTGTATATATGTTATATATATTTGTAATTTTTACATTTTTCACAAAAATGTGTATTCCACTATTCTTATTGTCGACATTTGAGTTTCTTATTGTGTTTTAATGAGAGATTAAACGGTGTTAGTAACCACGTAGTCCACCGCTTTTTAATACCAATTTCGATAAACTGAAGAAAGAGGTTAAAGTCTTAAGGTCAAAGATAATGTTTTTACAATTAAACAGAAAGCCGGAACTGAAATAAAGAGGGCAAATGGTTCATTTTCTGCGTTGGTTTATTAGTTTGTATATAAACAATTTGAAACGTTTGAATTCACTCAAGAACAGGACTTTAGTTTGTCAAAAAATGAGGAAATGTCGTATATGGTCTGGACTCAATGACATACATAAATAACAATTAGTAAAATTTCTTGTATTTTTACTGTAGCATGACATCTCATATTTATTATCAACGATCTACAATATATAAATGCAAGTATCTTATATGAAATGGAATATAAGATATAACATAATACAAATGGCTTTAGAAATGACCAATATGAACCATTGGATTATTTCGAATTTTGACAGCATGAGCGATTCAGACGATATTAGTGTCAGCATGTTTAGAAGCTGCTAATACCAGTCATAATCAAAAACAATAAAGCTACCTATTATAATTCTTATTTTCACAAAAAAACCAAATGGAAAGAAAACAAATTTAATGTTAGAAAACGTCAGAATACAACGACATGGTTAAAATTATCACTTACGTCCTTTTCGAATTAATGTAACGCTATAAACTTGTATTCTTCTCCCACTACATTTTCTAATTTTGTTGTACTTATTCAAACTCTTAGCAGGGTATAATCACCAAAATGCGTATACACCACATTGCATTAGTAATTCAACTCAGTGGTGAATGAGTGTACACTTAACATGGACACGAACCACCCAGGTGGTAAGTAACTAAATACGGTTGCGTGTGGTGGGACAGAATGAAACTGACCAGACCAGAATCAGTGTTACCGCAACTTCAAAAAGTATCACAAAAAGGGGATTTCTTCAAAAAAAGTGGCACATTTGTTAGAAAAAAGTGGCACACTTTTTTAGACAGATTACATGAAGTTAACAAAAACAATTCATTTGTATACATATATAACTAACAACTACCCGCTTGTTCCAGTATACATTACATCAGTCATTATACCATTATGCACAAAGCAACTACCACTACTTACCCGGCTATACCTACGCAGTGCGTTTGAGTGATGAATTTAACATGGGCATGTCATAGGAAGGATGCAATCGCTACCCCCTCGCTTACATTCCGTTGACGAAAACATGGTAGAATATTCATCATAGTATTCAATGCCACAAAATATATGATGAAAAGAACACTGAAGCAGGGTGAGATAATACGTAATAATAGAAAAAAAAAATTTTTTTCTTCAAAATCTTCGATCTACAGTTTGATTTTTTTAAATCAATATTTAAATTTCCGTGTGAAATATGAAAATTTGAGGCATATAACTCCCAAAATAGGATTTTCCCCAACTTTGGTATATACAATTTTTTGCTTAAAATCGGGTGTCTCACTAAAGTAGGCCTGTTCCAAAATAACTGATTACAATGAAACAAAAAGAGTTGGCGGAAATGGTTAAGCAAAGAAAATGTGTACCAATAGTTGTTATAGGTAGCTTGCTTGCTTATTTTGATTCAACGAAATATGTACATATGCTGTTTAACGAATTCGCTAGTATTGAATTCACATAATACATAGTTACACTAGAGTAGGTACTGGTGATTGTAATTGACGAATTTAGTACAGAAAGAACGTCAATAACAGTTTTGCCGAACAAGCGAGTAACTGTAAACTGCAAACTGTAACTTTTTCGTATTTTGTGGTAGTATCTCATAAAAAATAAATAGCTGCCGTCAATACCTTTCGAATAACCTAAATCATGTAGATCGGAAATAAATTGACGTCGCAGCGCTCATTTTTGTAAAAAGAATTTTGGATCTGAAAAACCATCTCCTGTTTCCAAGAAATATGAGTTTTTAGCTGTAACTTTGAAAACCCACAAAAAATCAATAAGCGTCCAATAATATGACAAATGAATGACAAATTTATATTTTAAGTGCTTCCAAGGGTCTATAAATTCATAGAAAAATTTGGACAGAAATGCAACATGAAAAAATAACACGGGAAAACATTATTTTTAGAGGTGTTTTCACAGACTGCTTAACCCAGCGACGAAATATTTTGCAGATCATCATTAAACAACCCCATCTTCATTTCTGGGGGGTGACCGCAACAGTTCATTTTCGTGACCTATATATATACTAAACTAAAAAATAAATTAAATCACATTTTGGTATTTATTTTTAGTTACTTTTTGGTAACTTCTTTCCCATACTTTTCAATGAGATCAGTACTGGGAACCCAATCCTCCAACTTCACGTCAAGTTTTTATCTTCAACCTGTTCGTTAACCTATGTTTCATTATTGTCAGCTTAGAAAAACGCGCTCTGCGCAAGCACTGCTATGAGGCAAAGTAAAAACATATGTGGCAAATTGGAATAAATCATTTAAATTTTTTTTAAATTTCCCACTTTATACCAGAAAACTTCGACATTAGTAATTGCAATACTGCTCGTAAGATTGATCATTTGACTTATATTGCAATTTTAATTAATTTACGAAAGCCTGTGGTTTCCTAATTACATCACTAAATTCAGCCCCGTTGGCAAAATAGTTGATATCATCGTTAGATTTTATATAAAAAGGGTCTAAGAATCTTAAACTATTCAGTTTTTTGTTTTTTGTCATTTATATAAATTCTTGAAAATATTTTTATAATCGATATCTATGTAAACATTATAAACTCTTTTTTTAAATGTTTTTAAAAAGTTGTTTGTCATCGAAACTATATATTGTGTGAAGTCTCACTTTGAAAACTTTTGTTTAGTGAGTTCATGATTTTAAGAATATAAATTTTAAATATATCTTATTTTTGTTGACAGTTCTTGTTGAATAATTTTATTAGGGCTGTTTTTCTCTAAGCCGGGATAACAAGCTGCGATAACAAAAACGTTAATAAAAATTTAATTTTTTGCTCAAAATAAAAAATTATTTTTTCACATTGTCGCCAACTACAATATAAATATATGCATCCAAAGAAATTTTAAAATATTTTGTGTCGACTTTATTGGACTTAGCCTCGACGACGGAGAACGATTGTTCCTGTCGCTTCGAAAACTTTAAATTCTTTATTTTTGGCTTTCGGATACACGCCCAAAATCTATTTTTCCCGGCTTGACAGGGAAAATAATTGCCACTTTATTGGCACAACGGTAACACTGGTTGGCTCTCACTCTCTGTGCTCTCCTGTGGTGAAATCAGCAAACTCACCACTTGCGCTGTCTTTATGCTCTCTCATTCTTACATTGCGCTGTCTTTATGCTCTCTCATTCTTAAATTGCAGATTCTCCCATTCTAATCCATTCTATACTCCCCTATACTCAACTCTGCGCTCTGCTTCTACTCCTTTCTTTAGCAACTCGCAACTCCTTCCACGTAAAGCTCCCAAAGCCCGCGCCCGTTAAATGTGATTGTGATTTTATATTTTATAGTTTATAAATTAAATCATAAATTATATTTAATTATGTACAAAAGTACAGAAGAGTGTGCAGTGAAAGGCTGCAAAGTTAATGCGTGTGCTTTTGAGCCAACATTTTATTATTATTGTTTGTTATAGCGCCGTTTTTTGGCTACTGTGGTCTTAATAAAACTATGAAAAAAATTGTGCCCAAGCCGAAAAAAATATTTTTTGTGTGTATTGAGGTATGCTGATTCATAAAAACAACACAAACAATTTTCTAGTTATATTTTTTAATTTTTTTTTCACTCAAATTAAATTTTTCGTATTAGATAACTTTAATATTTGGTCCGATCGCACTCGCTTATATGTTCAATTAAAGGTATTTATGAAGCTACAAATATCATAGTATTCCGAACATCCGTATAGAAGTTATAACCGATTTAATTTTACGTAGTTTAGGATGATTTGTGTGGGAGGTACTTGAAAGAGACGTGGCAAAACTCGCCATATTTAGTAAACTTGACGTGATTATAAAAACATTATCAAATACCAAAAGAGAGAGAAAGTTACATTAGTTTAGTTACCAGAAGGGGTGTGGCACTATCGCCCATCTTCGAACTTAAACTAAGTTTGGGAAAAATATTACCATGTGCCAGACGAACGGACATGGCTCAAAGAACTTAAAAAGTCGTGAAACTGATTTGGTCCAAACATACTTAGGGTCTTAAGTTACTCCTTCAATGAGATACACTTTTTCTGTCCCAAATTATATAAACCCTACTAATAGAGTGACGCTACAACAATTACAAATATAAAATGGTAACTGATTTCGAATATCCGTATTGAAGTTATATCAGTTTTATTTTAACCAAAGCTTATTCCAATTCGTGCGGGTGGTCCAGAAGGGCTGTGACAAAATCGCCCATGTAACAGGTGTAATCAACGACAGTGAAAGCACTGTCTTCGGCAAATGTCATTGTATTTTCTTCTTCCGTATAGAAGATATAAATGCTTCAACATTGCATAGATTAGGCTGATTTGTATGGAAGGAGGTGTCAAAATCCTCCATATTTCGTACCCTAAAAAATATTATAACATAATTATAATATTTTAGAAAAAAATTGATTCAGAGTAGCCGTGTGCAATTTTCATATCGAGGGCTTACATTCATAAGTGGCTATGAACAAAAACATAACTTTTCAGGAGAGCGAAACAACTGATTTTCTCCTTAATTTTAAGAGTAATTATTAATCATTCTTCTACAGATTAATCTAAAAAGGATTACTGGTTGCTACGATTATTTTTTACTAAATTTCCTATTATTCGCGGTTTTATGGTTCATAGCATGTTTAGAAATTAAGCCCTATAAATGTTGAAATAAGCCCTCGATATGTTTTGATTTAGCATTGGAATATGTACTATTTGTGTGGGAGGTAACCATTTCCGAACTCAGATTTTGAAGTTCGACCAGTAGCCTCAGCCCGCACTAGGGATACAAAAGATATCTTTTCCGTTCAAAAGTCACATAATTAATTCCAAAAAATCGTTTCGGAACCACTGCGTGCAAACGAGAATTTACAAAAAGGAAACTTCTAAAGCTTAAAAATACTTCTTAGAGAGATGGATGAAAACACTACACCTTTTTCAATTGTAAACCAAAAGACTTCACTTGAAATTCAAAAGACACCAGTTGAAATTCAAAAATTACATTTGAAATTTAAAAATAGCAATTGAAATTCAAAAATTCCATTTGAAGTTCATAAAATATCAATTGAAATTCAAAACTAGTCTTTTGTAATTCAAAAGACAACATTTGAAATTCAAAAATATCAATTCTCAAAACTATCAAAACTCGTCATTTGAAATTCAAAAGACATCATTTGAAATTTAAAACTCTTCATTTGCAATTCAAAACTCGTCATAAGTAATTCAAAAGACAACATTTGAAATTCAAAAGTCGTCATTTGTAATCCAAAAGACATCATTTGAAATTCAAAACTCTTCATTTGTAATTCAAAACTCGTCATTTGTAATTCAAAACTCGTCATTTGCAATTCAAAACTCGTCATATGTAATTCAAAAGACACCATTTGAAATTCAAAAGTTTTCATTTGAAATTAAAAAATGATTCCATTTGTAATTCAAAAATTATTCCATTTGCAAACTATACATTATTTATTTCTGTAAATTTTAATATTCTGCTGTTCAGAAAACAGATTTACCTCCATTTAGATTGATAGATAGAAAGTCTGTGGAGTGAGGATATAAAAATAAGAACATTACCCATTGAAAAATTTGTTTTATATATGTTATTTACAACTGCAATATGATCGATATTGCAAGACCTTTCACACAAGTTGGCATAAGCTTTGGATAAAATAAAACTGATCAGTAACAATTTAATATTGGAAATGGTTCTACAATCATTTTATACCTGTAAAATAGTTATGATTTGTTGTACCTCCCACACAAATAATCCGGCCCTAAGTAAAATGCAAGTCCTTATAAATTATATGCAGATGGTTATATTAAGGTTATAAACTATATATGAAATTACCGACATTTTACATCATTATAATTATTAGTTGCTTATCATTTTATTAAATCTGTTTCCAAAACTGCAGAATATCCAAATTTGCAGAAAAAATAAATGCTAATGTATATTTTTCTTAAATAATTTTGTTTACATTTTTGAATTTCAAATGGAATCTTTTGAATTTCAAATGGAATAATTTTTGAATTTCAAATGAAAACTTTTGAATTTCATATGACGACTTTTGAATTTCAAATGACGACTTTTGAATTACAAATTACGAGTTTTGAATTTCAAATGATATTTTTTGAATTTCAATTGATATTTTTTGAATTTCAAATGGAATTTTTGAATTTCAAATGTTATTTTTTGAATTTCAAATGGAATTTTTGAATTTCAAATGGTGTCTTCTGAATTACACTTGAAAATGGTGTAGTGAGTGCAATAACCCAGCAACATCACACACCAAAGGTGACAGACTTTAGTTGTCACTTATGAAAACTGGCAAGAAATTTAATTCCGAAATACATATACATAATTATTTGTTCTGTTTTGCAATTACATCACATAAAAAAGAGATTTTGGAAAAATCGAGATAAGCTCTTTATTAAGTCATCGGTTATGTACGTTCATCAAGTTTAATGAACGCGTTTTGGATTTAATGCATTTTTGATAAGCGATGTTTTGGGGGTGTACGTGTTATCCAATCAGAACGTTCACATATGCTTGGGTTTATTTTACTTTCTGTATATTTTGTTCATTTAAATTAAATCAGTGTTCAATATAAAGGCCGCAGATCTTCCTTTGGATACCATAATATTTTATCGCACGTCTTTATTGCTTTTGATTGCCTTATTCACTTTCAAAATAAAATATATATAATAGCCTCTGCAAGCAAAATCAAGCTGAAATCAATCAATCCGTCGATTTAAAATTTTCAGATCTTATGCAAATTTGAGTCTAACAATCGAGTTGAGCTCGATTTCGCCTTTTCATGCAGCCTGAATAGGCCATAATACAAAGCTTTTCTAGTAAATTGGACATTTGCAGTGTACTTATGCAGTTAAAATAATTTACAGATAATTATATATATATTGTGTTTTTTAACTCAGATATTGGTTGGTTTGGACTGTTTGCATGGACGCTTTCACGGGAGCGTCAATTTGTGCTTTCAGGCACCTGTTTGAATCGACCACACCATTCGGAAAGGTCTGTTATATCCAGCCTGATATTTTGCGATATTTTATGAGATTTCTGATATCAATTTCCAATATATCATCAAATCATCATGAATAGATTCATGCGTGAACAACGCTATCAAAAATCCAAATTTAATCTGAAAAATCAGTTATCGATATCATCGAAACTTATAGACACCATTGTGATTTTGTTTTTAAGATTTGAAATATTTATATTTGACATATAATTATACGAACGGTTTTTAAGTAGGACTATAAAGCTCAATATGACATTCATAAAAGTATACGTGGAGAAACTTTCTTCTGATAATGGGTCCTCATCTAACGTTTTTTTTTCATCTATTCAACCGTTGGACTATTATTTGTGGGGTGCCCTCAGCAGCCATTTGAATGAAATTATTTTCCATTATTAACCGGAAGGATTGTACTTTCAAATAAACAAAGAAATTTGAGAAAATATTCAGTAGTTTTTTTATAGCATTTTCAAAAAATGTTTCACACTGGACCATACTAAAAGCGAGTGCAAAAAATTTACTGAGTATAAATAAGTTTAAATGAGTAAATGAATCTCATGTCATTTATGTTTTACTTGATTTGATTGACTAAAACAAAGAAAAAATATACCTAAGTGAGAAGAAAGCAATTCCAATGAGAAATATTTAAAACGCCAGGATTAAATTCATGACATTAATAACTCTATGAAACAAAAATAAAATATTAAATTTCTAAACTCGAAAACAATATTAATTGTTTATGAACAAAAATTCCATTTTTTTGGGAACAGTCCCACAAAATTGCGAAAAAATAGATTTTTTGTAGAAAAAAATCTTTTTTTCTCGTCACGAACAAATTATAAAAAAATAGAAAAAATCGGGAAAAGTTGTTTTGTTCTATTTTTAACATCTACATGTCAACATGTAAAAGATCTATGGATAAATATAGAAGTTATGAAACTCTTTGTAGATAAAAAAATAATAAAAAACTATAATTTTTTATATTTTATAAATAGAGGAAACCCCCATTTGTAATAGGGACGTCAAATAAATAATAATAATAATAAAAATAATACAGATTGCCATCATTTTTTGAATTGAAGGATTTCTCAGAACATAAGGAAACTTCGTTTCTAAATGGATTATGATGCACCGAATTCAGAAATATTGTCGTTGTTTCTTGTAAACCGTGTTTGGTTATTTTCTGCTGCTTTCAGAAAAGTTATCCGAAAAGTAAAAAATGGAAATATTTTTAGCAGATAATATTAAAGTAGCTTTTAATTTACTAAGTAAAGAAAAAAATCAAAAACAAAAAGAAATAATATTTGATTTAGACACAAAAATAATAAATAAAAAAGAATCAGGAAAAAGGAGAATATCATGCTTTTTTGTAATAAAATAAAATCAAAATTAAATTGTTATTAAAAAATCAATTTATGATGTTTTTGTCTATTCTATAAGTTCAAAAATGTATTTTTATAAACTTGTAACGCCTAAAAGGAAGGAAGATAGACTCATTGTTAAGTATACCAATCGACTTAGAATCACTTTTTGAATCGATTTAGCAATGTCCGTCTGTCCACTTATTCTTGTAATCACGATACAGGTCGCAATTGTAGACAGAACCAAATGAAACTTTGCACAACGAAGTTTTTCGGTACACGGACGAATGAAGAAAATCGGTTCAGGTTTAGATACAGTCTCCATACGAATTTCACTCCCTAGTTGACTCTGTTCACTCTAGACACCACATATTTTCTTCAAAATTACCAAAACATCTTATCTTTAAACTAGGAATACCCATGGTGAAAATGGGTCAGATCGGTTCAGATTTATATATAACTCCCATTAAAATTTCGCTCCCGATTTGATTTTTTCCGCTCTAGAAAACACATGTTTCAACAGATCCTCTTCAAATTAGGCGAAATATCTTATATTTGTTCTATAAACAGCCATGATGCAAATAGGTCAGATCGGTTCAGATTTATATATAGATCCAACAGAAATTTCACTTTTTCCACTCTATAAACCACACATTTTAACAGATCTTCTTCAAATCTTTGAAAATATCTTATATTTCAACTAGATACACCCATGGTGAAAATGGGTCAGATCGGTTCAGATTTATATATAGCTCCGGGCTTGACTTTTTCCGCCCCAGAAACAATGTCTTCTCAACGAATTTCTTCAAATTGAGCATAACACGTTATACTTAAACTGGAAGAACCAATGGGTCAATTCATTCCATGTTTAGATATAGCCCCGATTCAAATATTCTTCTCGACTTGACAAATTGTGTCAGGTCATATTAGGAAACATACAAAAATCCTTCCCGTTTTTACCGAATGGAATTGTATTCGGATAGAAAGTGGAGTGTATCATATAGTCGGCGCCGCCCGACTTTAGCCTTTCCTTACTTGTTTAACTATATTTCACTTACGCACGATACTAATAAATCAATTTATTTTACATACAAATCGCCAACTCTCTGGAGCACAAAAATATATTTCAATGAAAAAATCTTTGCGAATTTTTCATAGTTTGACTATTCGAAGCAAGTCAGTTTTCTGATCTTGGTCCATAAAACGTAACAGAGTGTACTGTTGGCAAAGTAACAAGTAACTGCTGTCAATGTCTTTGTCGATAATTTGTCATAAAATACAAAAAATATATATTAGATAAAGTCAATTTACTGGTTAAATTAAACAAAGTAATAGTAATTAGTTCACTCGACCCAGACTTCACTGTACGTATGAAAACTTCATAAATAAAATGAAATGTTTTTTTTAAACGTTCCGTATTTCATAAAAACATTGTTCTAACTTAAGTATGTACCCTGATGTAAGTCAGAGTTATTCATTGCAAAGATTCTAGATTCTCGCAATGATTGTGGGTATCGACTGGTTAATCAACCAGTTTCCCGAACCTAAAAGACGTCAGACCTTTTTTTGTTTATATTGGAAACTTCAGGATAAATTATAAATATTTATGAAACTTTTTCATAAAATTAGTGAAGTTTTTTATAAAGTCTATGCAAAATTTCATATATTATAATATAAAAAAGAACTTGTATAACAAAAGGTCATTGAATGTAGAACTGTATTTCATAGTTTCTGAGAAATGTTTCAGAAATTCTAGGAGACTTGATTTTTCACTGAAGTTATGACAAAATCATAAATATTACGAAGGTAATTCTTTCAGTGTAGTGTATACAATTTTTATTTCTGAAAATCGGGAAACGTAGTTTTACACGACATATATAGTAAAATTTCATTAAAATCGGAGAGAAGAGACTAAATTTGTGTGATCGCTTTACTTGAAATTACTCAGATTACATATGAATAATAAACTCTTCTTTCAGAAATAATTTAAATGTGGAAATATATGAGCTGTTCACGTACAAAAGTTGTAATATCGGTGAGTTAATTCGAAGGACCACACATGACATATTCTAACAGAGCTGGACAAGCGACTTGCCATAGTAATTCGTAACTCAACAACAAGTGTACAGTACATCCGCTTACAAGAATAACGAATAACTGTGATTTGAGGTGAGTTTGCCTTTGTTAACATTCAACCCTCACAAAACATAACAAAGGCTGGCAGCCGTTGCCAACTCTCTCAAAGTGAAACACAAGTTCAATTACAACACCAACCATTGAATCTCTTTCGTGGTGGTATCTGCTCTCATTTATTTCACTAACGACTACTACGACGACGGTGACGTAGACGTCGACGACGACGTTGGCGCTTATGTATGTGATGTTGGTCTCTTTAGCTTTTCACGTTTGTTTGGCTTTCGTGGGCCAGAATGGTAACTTTAACCAACAGTTTGCTCTGAGAGTTCGCAAGTGATTGTAACGCTTTGAAACGTATCGCAGACACTCCTAAGGATTACACACGCATACACACACACCGTCATAGAGCACACTCACAGCATACACATATTACAGCAAATTTAAAAGAAACAATAACGAAGCGAACAGAACAGAACAGAACAGAAAAAACAGTATCCTTTAATAGAAAAATTACCGAAATAGAATAAAAAACGTTACAGACTTGAAGACGACAACGGAAACGGCAGCGACGATGACTGCGACTGCGATGACGACGATGGTGATGACGACGAAACACGACTAATAAACGAATAATGCGTTAAGAGCAAAAAGTCTTCCGACACACAGCAATTTCGAGCAGAAAAGTGAACCGAATCAAAGGATTTGCAATTAAACACCGAATCAAGGAAATCTCGAAATTATTTCTAAAGTGCTCTTGTGCGAAAACAACCCAGCCAGCCACGAGCCACAACGAGGACAAACCAAACTAAAACATGAAGATATGAAGAAATTGAAATTGTAAAAATAAAATCCAAGTAAAATGGTGTGAAAAGTGAAATGCATTGAAATGAAGTGAAATGTGAAAATGGTGTAATAGCAGTGAAAAATGAAAAAGTGAAAATGTTCAGGGACCGCAAGCCAGCACAAGAATCCAAGTGTCCGCAAAAGTAAACCTACGCAACACACAACGTAACAAACAAACAAACTAGCCACAAACCAAGCAGTTTGCCAAGGCAAAAACTTTAGGTTTTTTCGTCTGTATCTATTTTCCAAAACCAAAAAAAAAACGAAAGAAAGAAACACAAATTCCAATTCCACCACCCACCCAGTCGAATACGCCACGGAATTACGTGTGAAAATTTGTTGTGTTACGTTCGACAGGATAAGCGACAGCACCAGCAACGAGGAATAATTCAATCTCCAAAGGATTTTCTAAAGGATACCGCACTACAAAATGGTAAATTGCTGTTCACAATTCACACAATTCTCTTAAGAATATTAATTACACTCACACACCCATAAACACAAACATAAACGAACGAACACAATTCAATTGTTTTGTAATTTCCTTTTGTGAACGTCAAGTGTAAGTTTTCCATTTCCATTTTCATTTCCCTTGGCTGTGGTGCTCTGACATTTTGCGGTTTTTTTGCTTTTTTGTTTTATGAACCAACGAACGAACGACCCAGTATGAATTCCATCATTCAATTGTGAGTGTGTTTTCCGCAAAGCTCTTAAGGGCCAAGTGCCTACATAGTTTTGTTGTATTGCTCACGCTGTTGTTTTTGTTGTTTTCCTTGTAAATAGAAAATACACAATAGCAACAACGACTAGAAACAATAAATGCAACAAAAGGAACGACAATTGCATTTCCCCAATAGAAGACGGCGGAAGGCAATTGTTGGGAAATTAGCAACAAAACAAAAAACAAAAGGATTTAATGGCAGCGCTCGGTCGGTCGAACGCCAGCCAAATATTCGCATAGCCACACACACCTAGCCATCCATAGCCTTGCAAATAAATCCATCCAACCATCCATGCTTCCCTTTGTTTTTCTCGCAGGAAAAGCATTTTGCAATACCACCAAACGTCGATTGTTGGTACCATCTTATGATGTAACTCACCAATAGGCCCCAAAAGGGGGGAGGGGGTGCTGGTGACGATGGTACAGCGATGGGTCGAGTTTAGGGGTAACCAGTACACTCACCACTATCCTGTGTACATTCCAAGGAAGTTGGGAATGAGGGATGGGGGAGGGGGAGGTGGAGAGAAAAAATAACGTCACATGTAACATTAGGTTTTCTATTATATATTTTAAATCTTTAAAGACACGATATTCTATACATTGTGTGGTGTGCTGTACTGTGTGTGTCTGTCTGTGTGACACATTCAACGTCAAACCACCATCTATGCACGAGTATGTCTCAGCCATCATCGCCGAATCTACCGACTCAAACCACATTATTTTCTGCATCCCATCATTCATTAGCTGCTATTTCCATGTGTTATCTATTTCTCAACAATAATAACAACAACAGCACCAATATTAGTGTTATCTCTTCAAAAACATACACTCGAACACTTTCATGCCGACACTCTCCTCTAATACACTCAGTCAGTCGTTCGTTCGTTCGTATTCATTCATTGCGTTCTTTTTGCAGCCGTTGTAGTCGGTTCATGCCGCACTGGCACGGCTCGGCGCACACATGTCGTATGTATGAATGTTTCGTTGTCGTTGTGTCGTATCCTTGCCTGTATATGTAGAGCAAAAAAGAAAATCGCGTAAATCGATAACATGAGACAAGTTTAGTTCACAAGCTCTCTTTCACTCTCCCACACACACACCAGCACGTACATACACGGCGCCATGCAGCTCTGTGGCAGAGCGTAAACGTCACACCAATCCACCCGATGTCACTTACATTCTACTCTGACCGAGTGGCCCACTCACAGAAGCAACATTTTAATAACAGCCAAGAGCACTTTGTATGTGTTAGTGAGTGAGTGAGTGGCTGGCTACACAGTGCAACAAATCAACTGAATGTTTTTTGCTAAAAAGGAAATGTACACCGTATACATGTATGCATGTGTGTGTATATGATACATGTGTAGATATGCATGCACACATTTGTTGTTACACTAAGGATTTCGTGAAATATCCGGTTGTTTTAAGGTGCTCAGAATGTAAAAAAATAATTTTGCCGGTATTTTTAACATTTGATTGGATTTCAATGTTGCTCAACATAACTACATACATATATATATTCGAGAATGTACTCATGTACATACATATGTAAAAATTTCGTTAAAATAATTTTACTTTACGAGGGCGAACATTTGATGTAATGTTTATACATTAATATAAACATGTATGTACGTACAGTATTAAGGTGGAGTGAAAAATAAACAAGTTGAAACGGGGCATTAAGTTCGAATCTTTTATACTATCCACGAAGGAGTGGATTCCACAGTATTACCGGGATGAATTTCATGCTTTTAACCTGCAAAAAATATCATGACGGAGAAGTGGTTAAACTTGAAAAGATGTATAAAAGTAATTCTTTTTTGGGCGAATCATACATGATTTTAACATAGGGTTGTCATTGAGAGGAATTGGTTCATTTACAGATCCCAGTCACTTCGATCGAATGAGTGCTTAAAAACACAGCATGTTCAATGCTTACATGACAACATTTTTTCATAACTGAAAGTTATTCGCTTTAGGATACATTGTGAGAGTTCTTATGAACAATTTCTCTGAATTAATGAAAATAAAGTGAAACAAATCTGAATCTTTCTTAAAAAAGATTTTGTTTTCTTCGGTTTAATTTTAATAAAACTCCACTTGTATTTGGCAATATTTCATTTTTATCACATTTTAGAAACAACACAAGTATTTTTAAAAATATATTTAGTTTAAAGATATATACTTTATTGAATACATGCTGTATTTTCTTTGAGAGAAATCTCCCTGGAACATTCTGATCTGCGGCAGCTTTTGTTTCTCTTGTCGAATTCTTCGCAATTCTTAAATTCTCTCTCCGATTTAAAATACTCTTCATTATATCATTTTCAGTGTTTTGCCCAAACTTCAAAAAATAACAATATTTGAAATTGTAAAACTATTTGTTAAAATGTAAAAAATGTCACCAACATTTTATATTCTAAAAAAGTTCTCAATTTATAACAATCATTGCTTCTTCATCTACGAAAAATGGTCTTATTAGTACAGAATTTGTATGGCGCTCCAACAGTAGCCAATAAAAAATATTTGAGATCGAAATTGAACAAATAAATATTTCTATCCTACCCATAAGACCCATATAAAAATCGATTACACAAACCACAACTAGACATTTAACATGCAACGCAACAAAATTAATTGTTTTCGATATTTGATTATTTTACTTTTTCTATAATGAAGATGAAAAACTTAACTTCTTTCTATTGAAAGAGAAAATTCTAATTTATAATTTATTTATTCGCATTTGAAAAGCTATTTAGAATGAATTTTCTTGGTTGTATGATTGAGGAGCAATAAAAGTGTAATTCATTTGGAAATACTTCCATTTTATTGCTGGGAATAAGTAAGTAAACTATTAAACTATATTTTGAAATACTTCATTAGATGACAAATATATTTGCATTTGACAAACTATTAAGAATGAATTTGCTTGGATGCTTGATTTAGTAGTAATGATAATGTCATTCAGTTTGAACTACTTCCAAGTTTTTTTGCTGGGTAGTTACAGCCATTTGCTTGATAACATTTTATCACTTTTCCTTGATTTGTCAATTTGCCGCTAAAAGTACGAATTTGAAAAAATCATTTTATTTTGCGAAGTCAGATGAATGAATGCACCGAATATTAACTCTAAAAGTACGAACTTGGAAATATATCTTTATTGGAAATATCTCTTTATTGTACACATCTACATAGTCTAATTAACGTACACACCAAATTTGAAACAAAATTATTTAAAACGCCCTTAATTTCCGGCCAAGTTATTGGACCACTCGCTTCCAAATAAAACACAACTAATGTTTCCATCTTCACCCAATTATAAGAGCACATAATGACTCTGTTGGAATCTCCATATGAAACATAATGCAATTTTCTAATTAATTAATTATTTGTTTGAATAAGAAAATTTGCTCCGAAAATCACGAAGATTAATTGGAATATCGAAGTCAAATCTACTTGATGTACAGATTTTCATTGCCAAAATGAAACCATGTACGTAACAAAAACTAAAAATCCTAATTTTTCATTGAAAAACAAATCTTTGTTTTATTTGACATTGTATCACATTCACATGTGATGAATCAGCTGCTTTGTTTCGTCCTGCGGGAATGTGTGCAAATGATTATGTGTCTGGCCATAGGTTCGTTTACACCAAGGTTGGAAATGAATAAAGCTATGGCTTAGAATCTGTGTTTCAATTTCGATAATGCATTGCAAGAAATGAAATATTATCGTGAACATTGTCTCACAACGATTTGAACTTGGATATTCTCCTTGCTCAGGACCAGTTTGGTTCTAAAGGGCATGGGTCGACAAAGGTTCACTCAATTTTAGTCATGTTTTATTGGCAACTCGTTTTACAAACAAAATTAGTTCTAAAAGTTAAATCAAGTTGAATATTTTCAAAAATCCAAGCGAGTTGTCAATCTAACATGACATGACATTTCATCTGTATTTGCAGATGAAAAAAGTTTCTGATTTGCTCGCATAAACCAATGGCATCACGTATGTCGAAAGAAAATAATCCAGAGGCGTTAAATTGCATGAGAAATAACTCAACCATCTAATGTTTGCATCAATAAGCCGATGGTATATATATATTGTGTGGCATATGACGCCATCTTATTGGACAAACGTGTCTATTATCAACACGAAATATTTCGGCAGAACCAACCAAGGACCAATATTTCTACCAGCCCATAAAGTTCACCAAATACTAAATTTTTTGTAGATACAACAGTACCTTGTGAATCTCGTGCACTCTTTTACTCGGCTCTTCACAGCCTTATAGCCCATTTACAATCACAAACAGCCACATTTGCACTCTATAACATCAAGTTGTGTCCCTCTACTATGTTTAATTTGAGCGTAGATTATTTATGCGAATATTTTCCCTTCACTGATGACTTGGCAGCAGTCTTAATGAAATCCATTTCATTAATCAAATACTCGTACATGTGTGTACAGAAGAAACCTTTCAATAGTTCATACTCACTTATGTGACACCGCCCTTCAGTAAGTTCACAAAAAAGCGAGACAAAATGCCATTAAGTTAGGTGGTGCCGAACTGTGTTTACCCTGCAATATGGTGTGAGTTGAGCAATAATAAGGATTAATATAAAACATTCTCAGACTGCATGCGAACGCTGGATTTATTGCCAAATTTATATAGGACTTTATGTCAACTTTATCTCCTGGAATCATCTATGATTTTACAACATACCTCGTTATCTTCGGCGTGGCAGCATTTTGAATTCATACATCATATTGAATTCGAATATGATCGAATCCCTCTGGTATCTGAGTACTCGTACGAATGAGTACTATTACTTTTAATACACATTACGTATACGCCACTCGTTTGTTGATAAGAGAGATTAAACAGTTTATAGCAATTCGAGTACGTTAGAGCCTCTTAAATATATATAAATAATGCAAAATATAAATATAATGTGAATTTGTACACCATTTCCAAGAGTAATTCCGAAAACATCAATTGAAATTTATAGTATTCACGAAAAGTCAAAACAATGAGCTTTTGGCTTATTTTTAGTTTGTTTTCCAATTATATTTAGCTATAACAGCCCTTTAACAAAACTTGACTAAAAAGGAAAACTTTAAATAAATTCATTTCACAAATATTTGAAACAAATTTTAGTGGCTGCATCAAATCAGATAAAAATCGTAAATTAACTCGATTAACGAATAATGTTGGTTAAATAGTTATTTTAAGAGTAATACCAAATGACAAAATATTTGGGAATTAGTGAAGATTACTTTACTAGTTAAGAAGAGTAGCAAACTGGGGTGGAAAGATTAGATTAGATTATAAAGAAAGTACAATATTATGTGCACAGAAAAAAGTTCACCTGATAATATCAACGAAAACAATTGTTGCCTTAAAACAAAAATATTAGAACAAACGGGTATTTAAATTTCAAAAGTTTAGACAAAAGTAGAAACTCCTAAAATATCACTCAATTAAAACATTTGACTAAATTTGATTGATATTCCGAAAGTGAGTTGAGCTTCTCATTCGCTTGAGAGAATCATTAACTTAAAGAGTCCAGCGAAGCCACACGAAGGCTTTCACCGGCCAGAAATCATGATGATGGTATTGTGTAGCCAAGTAATAAATGTCACCATGTCATTTGTAAATAAATTTACATTCTATAAAATATAGAGCCAGGAGAATATACAAGTCCAAGCCAAAAAATTGACTAAAACTTTCATCAAAAAAACATAACATTTAATAGGGTATTGTTTTCTTTATCACACCAATTTTGAATAATATTTCATTTGAATTCGAGAATTTTAAATCCAAATTTTATTTATTTTTTTCTGTGTACGGAAATAGAAGACTAATAGTTGACTATCAGCGTTTGACACTTGAAGTGAATATTTCAAGATTAATTCGAACATATAAATCAAATCTACTTGATGTACAAAATAAAACCATGTACGTAACAAAAACAAAAAATCCTAATTTTTCCGAACATCCTAGTGTTTGAAAAAACGAATCTTTGTTTTATTTGACATTGTATCACATTCACATGTGATGAATCAGCTGCTTTGTTTCGGCTTGCGGGAATGTGTGCAAATGATTATGTGTCTGAGAATAGGTTCGTTTACAACAAGGTTGGAAATGAATATAGCTATGGCTTAGAATCTGTATTTCAAAATCGATAATGGCAGGGGCATTGCAAGAAATGAAATATTACCGTGAACATTGTCTCAAAACTATTTCAACTTGGATATTCTCCTTGCTCAGGACCAGTTTGGTTCTAAAGGGCATGTGTCGACAAAGGTTCACTCAATTTTAGTCATGTTTTATTGGCAACTCGTTTTTCAAACAAAATTAGTCCAAATGTTTTCTAAAAGTTAAATCAAGTTGAATATTTTTAAAAATCCTTTCTGATTTGCACACATAACCAATGGCATCACGTATGTCGAAAGAAAATAATCCAGAGGCGTTAAATTGCATGAGAAATAACTCAACCATCTAATGTTTGCATCAATAAGCCGATGGTATATATATATATATATATATGTGGCATATGACGCCATCTTATTGGACAAACGTGTCTATTATCAACAACATTGGGACACGAAATATTTCGGCAGAAACAACCAAGGACCAATATTTCTACCAGCCCATAAAGTTCACCAAATACTAAATTTTTTTGTAGATACAAAAGTACCTTGTGAATCTCGTGCACTCTTTTACTCGGCTCTTCACAGCCTTATAGCCCATTTACAATCCCAAACAGCCACATTTGCACACTATAACATCAAGTTGTGTCCCTCTACTATGTTTAATTTGAGCGTAGATTACTTATGCGAATATTTTCCCTTCACTGATGACTTGGCAGTAGTCTTAATGAAATCCATTTCATTAATCAAATACTCATACATGTGTGTACAGAAGAAACCATTCAATAGTTCATACTCACTTATGTGACACCGCCCTTCAGTAAGTTCACAAAAAAAGAGAAAAAATGCCATTAAGTTAGGTGGTGCCGAACTGTATTTACCCTGCAATATGGTGTGAGTTGAGCAATAATAAGGATTAATATAAAACATTCTCAGACTGCATGCGAACGCTGGATTTATTGCCAAATTTATATAGAACTTTATGTCAACTTTATCTCCTGGAACCATCTATGATTTTACAACATACCTCGTTATCTTCGGCGTGGCAGCATTTTGAATTCATACATCATATTGAATTCGAATATGATCGAATCCCTCTGGTATCTGAGTACTCGTACGAATGAGTACTATTACTTTTAATACACATTACGTATACGCCACTCGTTTGTTGATAAGAGAGATTAAACAGTTTATAGCAATTCGAGTACGTTAGAGCCTCTTAAATAAAGAGTGATTTTTTGAGGTTAGGATTTTCATGCATTAGTATTTGACAGATCACGTAGGATTTCAGACATGGTGTCAAAGAGAAAGATGCTCAGTATGCTTTGACATTTCATCATGAATAGACTTACTAACGAGCAACGCTTGCAAATCATTGAATTTTATTACCAAAATCAGTGTTCGGTTCGAAATTTTTTATCGACAAATTTTGTTCAGCGATGAGGCTCATTTCTGGTTGAATGGCTACGTAAATAAACAAAATTGCCGCATTTGGAGTGAAGAGCAACCAGAAGCCGTTCAAGAACTGCCCATGCATCCCGAAAAATGCACTGTTTGGTGTGGTTTGTACGCTGGTGGAATCATTGGACCGTATTTTTTCAAAGATGCTGTTGGACGCAACGTTACGGTGAATGGCGATCGCTATCGTTCGATGCTAACAAACTTTTTGTTGCCAAAAATGGAAGAACTGAACTTGGTTGACATGTGGTTTCAACAAGATGGCGCTACATGCCACACAGCTCGCGATTCTATGGCCATTTTGAGGGAAAACTTCGGAGAACAATTCATCTCAAGAAATGGACCGGTAAGTTGGCCACCAAGATCATGCGATTTGACGCCTTTAGACTATTTTTTGTGGGGCTACGTCAAGTCTAAAGTCTACAGAAATAAGCCAGCAACTATTCCAGCTTTGGAAGACAACATTTCCGAAGAAATTCGGGCTATTCCGGCCGAAATGCTCGAAAAAGTTGCCCAAAATTGGACTTTCCGAATGGACCACCTAAGACGCAGCCGCGGTCAACATTTAAATGAAATTATCTTCAAAAAGTAAATGTCATGAACCAATCTAACGTTTCAAATAAAGAACCGATGAGATTTTGCAAATTTTATGCGTTTTTTTTTTAAAAAAAGTTATCAAGCTCTTAAAAAATCACCCTTTATATATAAATAATGCAAAATATAAATATAATGCGAATTTGTACACCATTTCCAAGAGTAATTCCGAAAACATCAATTGAAATTTATAGTATTCACGAAAAGTCAAAACAATGAGCTTTTGGCTTATTTTTAGTTTGTTTTCCAATTATATTTAGCTATAACAGCCCTTTAACAAAACTTGACTAAAAAGGAAAACTTTAAATAAATTCATTTCACAAATATTTGAAACAAATTTTAGTGGCTGCATCAAATCAGATAAAAATCGTAAATTAACTCGATTAACGAATAATGTTGGTTATATAGTTATTTTAAGAGTAATACCTAATGACAAAATATTTGGGAATTAGTGAAGATTACTTTACTAGTTGAGAAGAGTAGCAAACTGGGGTGCTGAGATTAGATTAGATTAGAAGACACTACAATATAATGTGCACAGAAAAAAGTTCACCTGATAATATCAACGAAAACAATTGTTGCCTTAAAACAAAAATATTAGAACAAACGGGTATTTAAATTTCAAAAGTTTAGACAAAAGTAGAAACTCCCAAAATATCACTCAATTAAAACATTTGACTAAATTTGATTGATATTCCGAAAGTGAGTTGAGCTTCTCATTCGCTTGAGAGAATCATTAACTTAAAGAGTCCAGCGAAGCCACACGAAGGCTTTCACCGGCCAGAAATCATGATGATGGTATTGTGTGGCCAAGTAATAGATGCCACCATTTCATCTGTAAATAAATTTACATTCTATAAAATATAGAGCCAGGAGAATATACAAGTCCAAGCCAAAAAATTGACTAAAACTTTCATCAAAAAAACATAACATTTAATAGGGTATTGTTTTCTTTATCACACCAATTTTGAATAATATTTCATTTGAATTTGAGAATTTTTAATCCAAATTTTATTTATTTTTTTCTGTGTACGGAAATAGAAAGACTAATAGTTGACTATCAGCGTTTGACACTTGAAGTGAAACGCTAATGGTTTAGTTTTGATGAGTTCGTACTTATGGGAATCATGCGTTAATGAATATTTTCCATTCAATCTTTTTCCATTCGAGCCTAAAGATATTGGCATTGTTTTACACTTAGTATGTATACAATTTGGGAAACCGCCGTAGATTACTTTGGCGATATCGTGGGAAAATATTGCTATGGACGTACTTCAAGTTCATAAATGTTGAAATAATTGAATAATTGAAACCATAATTACACTTTTCTTCTCAAATAGTAAAGTATCCATTGCAAAATACACATGCTTCAATCAGCCCATAAGTTCATGGGAATGATTTGGAATTGTTTATTAATTAACAAAAATTACAAATTTACAAAGTGGAATTGTGTGTCAATCAACATCCAAAAATTGTTTTGGAACCAAATAAAATGTATAGAAAATACTACTTATTAACTATTGAAGTTAAAATAAATCTATTTTATACTTATTCCACCGTAAATGTTCTATTAATTCACACCAGAGTGTTTACAAAATCGAACGAAATCTGTAGAAGCTAAATATATACCAAAGATATTTATGAAAGTAAGAACATTTTTGAGCATAACTTTTTATAGAATTGACCTCGGAGACAGATTTTGGCAGTTGTCTCCTTTTGAATGCTATCTCATTTAAAAAGTTCTAAGTCTAGTTTTCGAGACTGAATTACAGGTAGAATACTTCGGAAAATAACTATCAACTTTAGTAATATATACACCAAAAGAGAAGAAATGATATAAAATAAATAAGATACATCGTACGACTCCTGATCGATGATGAATAGAGTGTCCAAAAAACCGGTTATTTTAGAAAGACGGTTTTCGGTTTAACCGAATATTGAATTTTTTAAAAAACCGGTTTTCGGTTATAGTTTTTTACTAAACCGGTTATTACCGGTTTTTTAAATCAAAGGACGAAAATATTTAAATTAAAATTTTGTATTACGTAAGTAAATACAGTTCATTTTTGATAAAGGTACATTAAATAAGGAGTTTCAGTAGCATTTTTTGTTTGGAATCATTTTAAAATAAAGTAAATTCTATAAAATAATTCATATTTTTACGTACAAAAACTTGAATAAAAAGTTCACGTAGAATACTTCTTATAATAATACAGTATACAATTCAAGCGATAAATTTGTAAGCGATTTTTTGTTTTTTTTTCTTGGCGTAGAAAAAACACTCTCGCTAAATGTTAATGTAGGGCTAACAATCATCAAGGCATCATATAAGTAACATAACTTTTCAGTTTTTTCTTTGTTTTGTCAAAAAATGCGAAATCGTCATATAAAGTCGCCTGTCTTTCGCTTTTTCGACCAACTTTGGGGGTTTTGCATGTGGTTTATTGTTTGGTTTCAGTCTAACATTGAATTATAATACTCTTCGATGTCACAACTTACATCCGAATCTGAACAGTTCTACAGAATCTGGTTCTACAGAAATTTCGTGGAAAGACGTTTGTATAATTAATTTGCAATTTCCTTTGTATCCGATTTTGATGAGTATTTCAATACGTCAATACGTCGAAATTTTACGCTAAACGAATACGTCAATGTTTTTACTCTTCTTTCTTCCAGTCTCGCCATCAGCCTTAGGCAGAAATCCTGGACGTCTTCTATCTTTTTTAAATTGTTTAATAAAAATGTTTTGTATTGCTTCAGCTTCTATGAGTGTTGCTGAGTCCTTTACAAGAGGCTTTAGAATTTTACTTACGGAAGTTAAATAAGTGTCACAATGTACAATGTTCACTTATTTACCAAAAACCGGTTAACCGACAAGAAAAACCCGGTTTTCTCGGTGCCGCCGATTTAACCTGTTTTTCTTGCCAGAAAAAATCGTCCACCGGTTTTTATAAATTTTTGATCACTCTAGACCCAACGGTGGTGGTATACACAGTATAAAAACAATACTTTTTTGATCCATTTTAAAATAAAAAAATATGTGACGATTTTTCATTTCATGGGAGGTTGTGACCGGATTTTAATAAAAACATATTTTTAAAAATTGTATCCTTTGGAACTTTGTAGTCCTGTAACGCCATTTTGGCTATGATTTCATGTGTAACGACTTTTTTAAATTATCGGGCGGGGCTGACTATATGATACACTCTACTCTTTCTATCCGAATACAATTCAATTCAGTAAAAATTGAAAACGGGGAGGATTTTTGTATGCTTCCTAAAAAAACGGGAAGGATTTTTGTATGCTTCCTAAACATAGGCTAACATGACCTGGCCCAATTTGTCAAATCGGGAAGAATATTTGTGTCGGGGCTATATACAAACATGGAATAAAGTATAACGTTTTATGCTTAATTTGAAGAAATTCTGTGGACAGAAAAAGTCAGGCCGGAAGCTAAATTTGTATGGGAGCTATACATATATATATCTGAACCGATCTGTCCCATTTTCACCATGGGTGTTTCTAGTGGAAATATAAGATATTTTGCAAAATTTGAAGAAACTCGTTTAAAATATGTGATATCTAGCGTGAAAAGTGTCAACTCGGGAGTGAAATTCGTATGGGGGCTATATACCTAGGAAGTTATTTCATCAGTAACATAGGATATATTGCAACCCGCACCATTTATGACCTTTTGGTATTCTCAAAAGGTCTAAATCGGATCAGGGTTGGCTGTTTAGGGACAAGGATGTGACCGCATAGACAGTTGACGGCTAACAAAGGAATCACACATGTTTTATTATTCCAATTTTTATTTGGTCAAAGCACATTCTTAGGAAGTTATGTAATCCTAGGAATTGGTAAAAGATATAGTAGAAATATTTTCGCAACACAAATGTTTTTATTTTATGTTTAATTTTAGGTGCTCCTATTTTCGACCCGGCTTAATGCATTTAGCTCAAACGTTGCTGTTGTTCTTTATTGTAAGGCTAATGACCCTGAATTTGTTTATGTTACAGAATTATTTTAAAATTATCATCAAACAAACCAAAGCTCATTTTTATATGGTTTGCGAGGCATTCTAATATCCTTACTATGTGTGAACATGACTATAATCAGCGATAATAATAATTAAGGGATGAACCGGGAGGAATAATTTGTACTGATCAATTATGTCTGATAATGGGCTTGTTCCACTTTTCCAAACCAAAACGTTTTAACGTTTTGTGACAGTAATCGTCGTTGCCGTAGAACTCTTCCTGTACACACATACATGTATGTATGTAAGTGTTGTTAAGGTACTCACGAGGGCAACGTCTATAAATGTTGTGACAGCGGCAATTATTGTTTTATTCCTTCATTTCCAAAATTCCCCAATTTGGCTCAAAACACCCACCAAACAGAAATGTGCTGTGGATTTTTGTTTTTTTTTCGTGCTGCTGTGTTTATCAATAGATTTATTTCCTCTTCCCTGTCTTCAGCCACCATCATGTCAAACATCCATCACTGTTGTTGCGCCAGCGAGAAGAATGAGTATTAAAAGTGTGCGAGTGTGTGTGCGGCTTAGCATAACCATACATTGTACAGTCGTTATCACTCACTAAATACTAAATATCTATGTACATGTATGTATGTCTGTATGTATATTTGTTTCTATCAGTGGTTCTTCTTCTTGCTCTTGTTCAGTAGTAACAAAAATCCATCATTATCATCTCCACGAATGTGCATTTAACTATGGATGGATGTCTGTGTCGTTTATGACTGCTCCGTCGCTGTCGCCGCCGCTGTGATTGTTGGTGGTCGTCGTTGGTTGTGTTTGAATTGATTCCTTGTCTATGGCAATCACTGTCGTTGATGATGTCATATGATGTCATCCTTGCAATTGGCAGTCAATTGTGGTGATTTCTGTGTTTTTTGTTTAGTATTGTTCACATTTTTGGTTTTTGTTGTAGTTGTAGTTGTTATAGTCGTCGTCCGTTCGGTTTTTTAATCTGGTGCGTTTTTGCTGCTATTGCTGTTGCTGCTGCTGCGGTGGCATAATGCTGCTCGTAGCAATGAAAAATGTGGTTTTGAGTTTATTGACACAGAAATGCTCGGTTGTTTCAGTGTTGCAGCCTGTAGTTGTTAGTTGTTGTGCTGTATATATGCTGGGGTGTTGTTGTAGGGCTTACCTAAACAGGCATCAAATTTCAATTCTGCCACTTTGGTGTCTCTCTCAAGTTTAGTTGTTTTCAATTTCCATTTCATGCTTGTTATTCGCAGAGTTTCAAAGTGCAATCCGTACATGACTGCCAAGATTATGAGACAAGATGACAGAGTTCGAAGTAGAAAATATAATGAGTTCTCAGCGGTGGTGGTGTGGGACGCAAAGAAATAATATTTGCTAGAAGAGCGTTACAACTGAAAATAATACAAAAACAATTTAAAGTTTTTAATTTTTATTCAAAATCCAAAAGATGCCCGAAATCCGAATCAAAATTGACAATCTTTGAGTTGTTACCCAGCAACAAATGCTGCAGGTCAGTGATAGTGGGGTGCAGTATCATCTAAACTGCCGAAAATTCGGTTGCCTTTTGTGTCTCGATTTTATTTACTCTTCGAAGTAGGAGACAGAAAAAAGTGTAGTCCCACAAATTGAGAAATGTAAATTATAATTGAGAAAATACAAATCGAAAATGAGAAATAAAATTTGAAATTGAGAAAATGCAAATTGAAATTCAAAACTGAAATTTGAAATTGGGAATTGGGAATAAACAAAATGCTATTCAGAAATATACATTTTTCTCATTTTCAATTGTTTACTTCTCAATATCAAATTATACATTCTCAGTTTCAATTTACATTTCTGAATTTCAATCTGTATTTTCTCAATTTACACTTCTGATTTTCAATTTGCATTTTCTTAATTTCAATTCACATTTCTGTATTTAAATTTTTTTCTCAATTTCCAATTGTATAAAGTTCGGTGATGGGTAAAATTGGCTCGTCCCCTCTATTCCACTGTGATAATGTAATATAACTCAATTATTTATTTTAAGCGTACGAAATGTGGACAGTTTGCCACACCCCACACAACTCGGAATAATCTGAAAATGTATGTTAGACATTATTTTTATACACACTTGGAATATATGAACTATACTAGAACTATGACTTGATATTTATGGAAGCTAAGCCCACCTAACATGAAACTTTTAATACCTCCCACAGAAATAGACCGGTCTCAAGTAAAGTTATTAAAGATTAGATTGTTTGATGATTTGCAAAATATTTCGTCCTTGGATCAAGCCGTCTCTGAGCTGAACGCTTTTTAAATCTGGTCTAAAATTAATAGACCCTTGAATTAATAGACCTTTGCAGACTTGTCTGATGAATTTTTTTCTTGTCCTCAAAGTTGCCATGAAAATCCTCAGTGATCCATAAATATCAAAACAGTTTTTATTTCAAAAAATTCTATCAAAACAAAAACAAACTATGAATATTTTGTTGATTCATCAACAATCAAAGAATATTGTGATCATCTGATGGCTCCTTATTTAAAATATATTTTGTTCTTCTTAATTTAATGATTTCACATGGATAAAAAAGCAACTCACTCAAGATGTCTACTTTGCATTTTGTTATAAATAAATGTCATTTTAAGTAATTTGTACTTAATACAAGTAAATAATAAACTTAAATATTAATTTTTGAGTGTATGTGTGTATGTATGTGGCTATGAACACTAGAGCGTACCAGGTTACAAGTAAAAAAAAAAAGTTCGCCGTACACCTTCGAATATGAAGTATTATTGAAAGGTAGTTTCAAAACAATTTTTTTATTTTTTTATGCCGAACGTAGGGGTCGCGCTTTTACATTTTTCTATATAACTTCTGCATTTATAAACGGATTTTAAGGTGTGATACATCGATGTTTTTGTCTCGACGAGGCCGATTTTTTTAAAAATCGACATACCTCCTTAGGAAGAGTTTCATGATTTTATGCGAGCTTTAATTTTCTGATATTAGAGTGGTACATTAGGGTAGTAGCAGCTGAGATATGATGGGTAAGTACCAGAAGGGGGTGCTTGAGCTCAATGACTTCAAAGACAAAAAAATCGTCCTCTTCGAGACAAAAACATCGATGTATCACACTTTAAAATCCGTTTATAAATGCAGAAGTTATATAGAAAAATGTAAAAGCGCGACCCCTACGTTCGGCATAAAAAATAAAAAAAATTTTTTTGAAACTACCTTTCAATAATACTTCATATTCGAAGGTGTACGGTGAACTTTTTTTTTGAGGTACGCCCTAATGAACACTGCAAGGCTATTTATATCAGGTGAAAGCAGGAGCCCAGCTGACTGAAATGTTTTTCATTCAAAAGTAACCGAAACTGTCAAATCCCATATAATTTGCTTTGACAGTATGGCTCACCATTCAAAAAATTACTTGATTTTGTTGTTGCCGAATTTGTTTTTGCTCTGCTGCTATCACCTATATAAATACGCCTTGGAATACTGTAATTTATATATTCAATATTTTCGAATCATTTGAAAAAAGAAACGAAATAAGAATGAAAATATTTCATAAAAAAATACATTTACATTTATGTGTCGAGTGATGTCTTGTTGGACGATATTTCTAATATTATTATACACTCCACGAGAGTATTATGTCTTTGTGCATTTGTTTGTAACACCCAAAAGGAAACGAGATAGACCCATTGTTAAGCATACCGATCGACTTAGAATCACTTTCCGTCTGTTCATCTATTCTTGTAATCAAAGTCCAGGTCGCAATTGTTGTTAGAACAAAATGAAACTTTGCACAACGATGTTTATGGGATAAGGACGAATGCTATTTAATTTGAAGAAAATCGTTTCAGATTTAGATATAGCTCACATACAAATTTTGCTCCGGGTGATTAAAGATTTATAGTTAAAGATTTTTTCGAGCAAATCGTATTGTGCAAAATATAAGAATTAAATATAAATCGAAGATGATATTCGACCCAACCAACATTAGAAGTGGTCTTAGTTGCTGACAGAGTATTTTTACATAATAAATATGTGTACATTTGTATGTATATGTACTTGTGTCAAGTGATAACATACCAATACCAAAGAAAAGGACAATGTCGGCATACAGTCTGCTACGTAACCCACTTTGTTTTGTGTTAACAAAAAAGGACTATGACGACCTAAAGTCTACGCCATACCCCAATGTTGTGTGTTTTCATTCTAAAATGGGAATTTCCCAGAACATGAACATTATTTCGTGGTCGTTGGAGAAGTGAGAGATTTTATATTTTATTCCAAACAAATACATATGGAGTAGGGAGGTGGTCTTAAAGTTGAACTCAATGGCAATAAACGAAGATTATTTTTATGAACTTGTCACTAAAAGTGTGTTAAATTCTTATTCTTCTTAAAATTTAAATAAATTTTTAGGAAAATGGTTACATCTACACCTTCCATTGTTTAGGTATGGATGGAGTTCTCCAATCAAATAAATTAATAGAGAGGATTTTCTTAAAAAATAATAATACCTACGTTCTAGCATTTCTTTATTTAAAACCAATATGGGTGTTAAATCGCACAGAAACCTTCTCTAGAAAAAACTCGTTATGGGAACTTTTCTTAGAACAACTCCAATGATAGATACCGCGTATTTCATGTCATCAAATTGAGCACAATCAAGTACAAGGACGTTATGTTCGACCACGACGAATCTTATATATACCCTCCACCTTGGAGAGAATTTTACAGTATTACCGGCGTATTGGCGGCTGTCAAATTTGCGAAGAAGTACATTAACATAGTAAAGATATTATGATAATATTCTTACAAACTACTACGTCCACTTATGCTCATTATTCTAAACAATTTTAATATTGAATTAGTGAAATTTTGAAAAAAAAAAACTCCTGTTTATAGGCAAAGACTATTTATACAAAGGATGTAAGGCTGCAATATCACTATGAAACAAAAATGTTATCGAAGGTCATGTATAAGATTTTCTGATGTATTTTGGCTTTCTAAACTCGAAGACGATATTAAAAAAATCGGCGAATGCAATATTTCGCGATATTTAAACAAAAATTAAAAATCATGATTTATTTAGAAAAAATCTTTTGCATCTACAAAGATTATCATAACTTCTACATTTATCCATAGATTTTTTACATATAAACATTGTTTTTTTTTTGCGTTACAAACTAAATATTATCGACTTTTCTTCATTCTTTTCTGAGATTCTTTCGAAAAAAATTCTCATTCTCGTTTCAGTGATGGGCCAAGTATCTCAATCGACGACGATATCTGGCCAAAGTTAACATGAAATGGATAATCTTTATGCCGTAGATTAAAACACTTCAGCCAAATATATTCTTCATCATAGAATATATTTGGCGAATGATTAATATAATCATTAATAAATAAAACTCATACGCCACCCTTTAAATTTGGAATAGACTTGCGTTTTCTAACATATCGAATTTGCATTCAGCAATAAAATGACCACGTTTTCGAGCATTTATGAAATATAATAAAACTGAATGGGGGTAGAAGGGGGAGCATTCGCCACATTTTTCAAATTGTGGTGCAATGAAGCCACTGATGTTTTCCAAAATTTCTATTTTATTTAAAAAACTACATCCGTTAGCTTCCATTTTTATACCCTCACTCTAAAGAGTAAGAGTAGGGTATATATCATTTGGGGCAGAAAAAAGTGTATCGCATTGAAGGAGTGACTTAGAACACTAAGTATGTTTGGACCAAATCCGGTTCACGGCTTTTTAAGCAGATTGAGCCATGTACGTTCGTCCGTCCGTACATCTGGCTGGCTGGAGTATACGATAACTTTCGAGTTAAGCAATAAATTCAAACTTTGCATAAGGTAGTATATATAAAACGAATATAACTTCCATTCGTATTGTCGAAATCAGTTGAAATCTAATATTTCAAAAAGTTTTTATAATCAATTTAAACCTCCCACTCAATTGTCCATATCCTAGGTAAAATTAAATCATTTATAACATCTATACTGGTGCCTGGAATCCACTATGACTTGATATTTGATAAGTCGGTTTAGCCGACTGACGTTTGTCTACTTGTTAGCTAGTTTCAATAACAGTGATTCACAAATATTCTATTATTTAAAAAAATCAAAGTGACCCAAAACCTTTTTGTTAGTGAATTGTACATATTTCAGTTAGAAATTAATTGGTAGAAAGCATCAATTTATTTGAAACTAGCAGTACCCGCTGCTTTATTTTAATTTCTTTATTTAATTTTCTTTTGGTGGATGTAGATAAATCTAAAGTAGTAATTTATAGTATTTTTTATAACTTTTTGCACCTCTTTCTCAAAAAGTACACATTTTGAAAAAAAAAAACACTATAGATACATGTGTTTTTGCTTCCCCTAAACACATGTACTTTATTTGGTTGTTGTCCGTTTCGTAAATTCTAAAGGCTCCCCTCCCATCCTACTTTACTTTTCTTTAAACTCCAAATTTTGTGTATTTTAACTTTAATCTCTGTAAACAAATGTGTTCGAACGATATTTTTCGATAAATTCTAAGAAATTTTGTAAAATGATTTTGGCAACGTTACGGACACACTTAAAAAACAAATTCCACAAACATCTCTAGGAACTAGCTGTATCTACAATCAATAAATGAAATGTGTCCAGTCCAAAACAGCCTTTACAAGACTTTAATGAGGGCGATAACGCCGCTAAATAAAATGTTTCACAGATTTAAAACTGAGTTAGACACTAACCAACACCAAACAAACCATGACGGCACTCAGTTCAACGAACAACGAATTCCGCGTTTCCAGCCAGATAAGACAGATACAACAGACAAACTGTTATGTTACGACTTTGGGAGACGTGACGGCTCGCTCGTTGGGGCTCTAAATTCAATCGGAAATCAAAAGTATCCCACATAATGAGTTACCGAGGATTGGTGTTGCTTTTGGGTAAAATCTCAGGACATCCGGCCAAAGGAAATGTAAATGTAATCAAATCATTAAATATTTGTTTGTGTATAATTGGCTGATGCCAGGCCATTATAATTTAGAGCACGTCCTTTGGCAAAGTCAATATTCAACGCATACAAATCATGTTTGCATACAATCTCCCCCACCCCACACACACACAAAAACAACCATGATGGGATGAATGTACTCTCGTACTCATCCACTTATTTACCCGCTGCCAGCTCGTATGTGGATGTGTGTGTTTGTGTCGTGGTGTTCAAATGTTCATCTCATTTAAACATTCCAGTAATCCCAAAGTTAAACATCTTATGGCGCCCACCAGACTAAGACCCAACATGTCATCGTTGTGTTGTCGTTGTCGTCCCCCAGTGTCTCAGCGGCTCAGAGTCTGGCCCGCCTCCGTCAGGCATGATTTCATCATATCTCTTCTTGTTGGTTTTGGTTTGATTTCCATCTCAGAAGAGAACACCACATGTGGAAGAGCACAAATCTCACTTAATGCCTCAAAGGAGGAAGACAATAGTTGCTCGACGATAAGACCGAGCCGAGCAAATAACAGAGGCGGATTTAAGCCGAAATGAAAAACTAAATTCTTTTAAGGATTGTCTGTGTTCAAATTAAAACAGAAGTGGTTTATCTTTATCGCCCTCCACCACCACCACTAACCCATTATGAATCACTGGCAATGCCATGAGGTGGTGAATGAGACACCTACTGGCATGCCTCCATGTGAAATCTGTGCAGTGAAAATTCCTTCTCGCAGCAGTTTTACCATCTCCGATTGTGAGCAAGAAACGAAATTGAAATTGATTTGTGGCTATTCGACATTCACTGGACAAGAAAATGCGAAGAAATACTGGGTTGGGAATTGTTAACTTTACGAATGAGTTTGAATGTTTTAGAAGAAAATAGCTGAACTATTATATGAGAAAATCCCATAAAAATGTCCACACAAATTTGCAATTCTCACAATTCTTTGGCAAGGATTAAGGAACATATGAAAATATTGATAAAGAAGATCAGTTCAGTGTTTCTCTATTATTTTCCTTAACAATTGTAAGTTTCATACGGACGTTTTTTTTTCAAATTTTCATTTTGGTCAAAAAATCAATTTGGTGTCGTACGGACAAGGTATTACTTAAATTACTAAACCGATTGCGGAACACTGTTCACTCTATTAGATGCCAATTTTGTTATATGATTATTAGTCATTATTATTTCATCTTAGAGGAAAGGTCTGTGAAGATTAATTCCAAAAAGTCTTCTTCCAGACTGAGCTGCTCGGTTCATTGAGGAGGGCCAAATTGTATTGTAATACATACATACACTCATAAATATTCATTAGAAGATGTATGTATTTCCATAGCAAAAAACCTTGTTTTCGTTAAGTAATATATATATCTATATATATATATATATATATATATATATATATATACAAGGACAAATTACGCAATGCCTCATCAAAGGAGCCAAGATAAAACCTTCCCAAATCGTATCCAATCAATAATTAATACTTTTGTAATCAGAATTCACAGTATCGACAATTTCTTTCATAAAAAGATCTGAATAAAAATTAAGTTTAAGGTAGCAAAGTTTTTCACAAACTGACAAACATAAATAAACTTGATCACGATAGTTTGTAAAAAAGCTTGAACCGGATGATATGCGTATGGAACTATAGGCAAAATTAAGTTAATTGACTTTTCAGTATTTCATTTTCTCATCCAAATACAATTTTTCAAAAATTATTTTAAATACTTATGCGCACCTTATGATAACGGGGTTGGCGTCACATTAAAGAGGAGAATATCTTTTAAAAATACTTCTAATAATGCTTCTACCTGTATTAGTTTAGCATTATCAACCACTTCAATTCTCGCACTTAGTTTAATTATTTTATTCATATTATACTTTTTAGTAAATTTTTGTTAATGCCAAACTAATACAGATAGAAGTATGTAATTACCGGTATCATAGGGTATAAATGAGTATTAAAAAATTGGAAATTTGCAAACCCTTTAGAGGCAACAGGATGATGAAATGAAAACTAGTAAAAACGGCGTTAAGTTCGGCCGCGCCGAACTTTATATACCCTCCACCATGGATTGCATTCCACAGAGGTTGTCGGTTTTCGTAGAAGTGCAGTAATATTACAGGAAAATATAATTTTTTTAATATAGCCAAACCAAAACAAATTCAAATATTGAAAAATTAATTTTATAAATAAATATAATATTTTAATTATTTCAAACCACGCTTATAAGGTGATGCTACCAATACGTCAATTCAAAAAATAAATATTCTTATATTTATATTTTCAAAAATATTTTCATAGCCATAAATATTAGTGCTACAGTTGGTTGTATTTCCATTTTATTTGAATTCCAAAAGTACAAATTTTGAAAATCCATTATCAGACGTACATAGTGCAAAATAACCTAACTTCATGATTCAACCAATTTTTGCCGTAAAAGAAGAAGTACGAATTTGGAAAAAACACTTTTTATTTTGCGTGTCTATGCAGTCAGAGGAATGTATACTCCGAATTTCATGACTCTAGCTGCGTTCATTAGATTGGTACTATTTTTATCCCCTTTTTCATTTTAACCCCAAAAAGTACGAATTTTGAAAAATCCGTGTAATTTACTTATCTATGCAATCAGAGGAATGTATACACCGAATTTCATTATTCCAGGTACAGGCGTTTGGTTGGTACCATTTTTATCCCTCTATTTCCATTTTACCCCTTAAAAGTACGAATTTGGAAAAAATACTTTTATATTATGTATCTACTCAATTAGAGGAATGTACACACCGAATTTCGTGTTTCTAGCTGTTATCGTTTAATATGTACCATTTTTATCCCTTTTTTGCCCCATTTCGTCCCCTACAATAAGAATCACTTTATGGTGCACGGTTTTGCTATAAGGGGAATGCGCATAATAAAAATATAAAGCAAATATAAACAGACATATTCAAAAAGCATGCTTCGTTAAAATATTAGGGATTATTATGGGTACTTTTAGTCTTTGTGAGGGAAATTTTTTTCCCTTTGGGGCGATTTCCCCCCATTTCAATCCCAAGCGATCTACGACTATAAGACGCATTTATGGAAAATTTGAACGTTCTAGCTCTTTTCGTTTAGATGCTAGCGTGCTTTCAACAGACGGACGGACATGGCTAGATCGTCTTAGAATTTTATGACGATCAAGAATATATATAGGGTCTCAGGTCGATATTTCAATGTGTTACAAACGGAATGACAAAGTTAGTATACCCCCATCCCGGAGGTGGAGGGTATAAAAATAAAAACGTCAATTTACTCCATTTCGCCTATAGTTTCAGACGTATATCATCCGGTTCAAGTGTAATATGTACTCTCGGACGATGTATATTTAAACAAACGTCAGGGTGTATATCGATTGCAAGCAAAACAATAACCCCCCCCTTCCAATTCAATATGGTCATCCATATGTAAAAAATTTCAGCTAGCTGATAATTATATAATTCCATTTCTTACATTGCCCCTCACAAAGTGGTCGATATGTTTGGCCCTGGCTTTTGCTTTCGAAGTTGTTTTTCATACCAATACATCATATCTACGAAACTTGTAACTGTTCTTAACTTTTCCAAGATTTTCGATCTGTGTTGTCTAGGTAGGGTATTATTCGGATTTTTACATTATTCGATTAATTGTCTATTCAAAAACGAAGAATTTCCATTAATCGAATATTCCATTAATATTATTATTCCATATATGTTCCATAAAGGATTAATCGAACAATCCATCTCAATAAATCATAATTTATTAATGCTAAATAGGCAAGGAAAATGTAATTCAATGTTAGTCAATACTTTTCCTTAGTGTAAAGCAAGTGAAAGCGGCATTAAGTTTGTCCGGTTCGAACTTCATTTACCCTCCACCATGGATTGCATTCTACAGAGGCTATCGATTTTCGTAGAAGTACAGTAATAAATGTTAAATTTGCTTAAAATAGTCATAGACAAAATATTTCCATCCTATTTTAATTGCAAAAGTATACGTATATAATGCAAAATAACCTAACTCCATGATTCTACCCATTTTTGTCGTAAAAGCAACACAATAAAGACGAATTTGGAAAAAATCTTTTTATTTTGCGTGTCTACGCAGTTAAAGGAATGTATACACCGTATTTCATGATTCTTCTATTTTACCCCTTAAAAGTAAGACTTTCGAAAATCTCTTTATTTTATCGATTAATCGATTATTTGGGGTAATTTATTTGAATGATGATTTTTTCATTATTCGAACAAATATTTGTAAAGAATAGTTCGATTAAGAGAATAAAATTTAATCGATTGGATACCCTAGTATTGTCTGTCGCCTAATCGGCATCGCCATATCCAATAATTGCCTATCGAATTTCTTGAAGTGTAATTTGGCTCTAATCATACCCTTCATATGTCTTACAATTTGGTTAAGATGCTGCCAATGCAAATCCGTCGGATTCTTTTGGAAACGGCCAAGATAGCCAACGGGAAAACAAATGTCTGGTCTCGAGCATAACATTGTATACAGCCCAAAAGTTCGGGGTAGAGTCTATCAGTATGGACATCGAATTTATTTGATTTCACCGTTTGGGGATTTCACGTTATTGCAATCCTGCATACCAAATTTCTCAAATATCTTGTAAATACTTTTTCTTGTGAAATGTACAGGTCACTGTTTTAAATGCCATATGCATTCCCAAAAAGATATTGTTTGGTCCACAGTCCGATGACAGCTTTCAAACATTCTTGACACTTTCTTTTCTTCAGCTTACTTATACATTCAACCACATTTCAAGTATCAATATTATTACATCTTTCGGTTCTGATTTCACATACATATATGCAATAGTTGTGTTTGGATCTTTCGAATCCGAGAAAGATTAAAAATTCGTTAAATTCCTCCTTCCAACATTTCAGCGATTGTTTAAGTCGAACTTGCATGAACAGCCTGTTTTTTTATCCATCTCTTTTGGAAGTCCCCGTATAAAAATGCTGTTTTTACTTCTAGGTGATGGAAATTGTATCCTTGTATCCAATTTTATTCGGATTTGCTAGATGTAACATACATAATAAATAAAAAAATGGACCGATCGGTCCACTCTCACTATCATCTCCCATATAAACTCAATATAGAACCAACATAATTATCACCATTTGTTGGTACAGAGTGGCCAAAATAAAAATTTTATGAATGCTTAAAAATAGGCTTAGTTCGCTTTGACGAAATTTGATCTAATTGATACAATTTAAATAATTATTTCAGGACATAATACAAAATGTCTACATGTGTACAAAAAAGTGAGTGATGTTATATACCATGTCAAAGGTACTTTCAATACCTGTAAAATAATAAGATAATAAAATGATGGTTCTGGTACAAAAATCTGATCAAATATGTTAACTGCGGATAATCGAAAACTATGCTAAATTAAAGTGACAATTGTGGGAGTTTGCCGAATAAAAAATACTGACGAGATATTAATTCCACCATAAACTACACACTTTCACATTTACATATTCAGTCATGTTGAGTCCTACATATAACTTTTATTCTACAAAATTTGTAGGTTATGTTCACTACAAATCACAAAATTAATTGAATACACAACAAACACAAAATGTTAAATATAATTTTTCATCTATTTGCTCTTGCATTTAATTTTCATAATAATATTATTTTATTTCTACGCATTGATCTTAATTAATTTGTAAAACTTCTTTAGATCAGAATTAGTCCCACTTTTTTTGAACTGCAAATTTTAAGTACCATTGGTGTTGCCACCTAATCTTTTCCTGTATTTTTTTTTTGATTGCGTTGTCATAAAGAATATATAAGGCCTGTTTTTCTTTAAGACGGGATAACTAAGCTGCGATAACAAAAATCTAAATAAAATGTTAAAATTTCACTCAAAATAAAAAAATCTTTTTTAAATTGTAACCAATTTAAAAATTGTCGCCAAATATCAATGTGTGTGTGAAAACTAATTTTGAAAAAATAATTCTGTGTTAAAAATTTTTGACTTAGCCTGGATAATTATCCAGTGTAAATCAAAATGATGCCTATCGAGGCTAATTCCAAAAAAGTCAACACAAAATATTTTTTTGAAATTTTGTTTAGAAACATTTTTTATTTTGAGCAAAAAAGTTAAATTTTTATTAACATTTTTGTTATCGCAGCTTGTTATCCCGGCTTAGCCTGGATAATTATCCAGTGTAAGTCAAAGGATGGTTATCGAGGCTAATTCCAAAAAAGTCAACACAAAATATTTTTTTGAAATTTTGTTTTGAAAAATTTTTTATTTTGAGCAAAAAAGTTAAATTTTTATTATCGCAGCTTGTTATCACGGCTTAAAGAAAAACAGCCGTAACTACACGTTTGACAATTTCCAATATTATTTTTAATATTGTTTTTTTTTTTTTTTTAATTTTTTGCCAAATTAATGGATTTTGGACCAGTGTGCCTGTCTCTTAAAATTACCTTCAATGATGTTATTTTTAATTTATTTACCACAAAGATCTTTATTACATGAGATTGCAGCTTTTTGGGGAATTCGAGTATTAATTCATAATTAATTTGTGAATAGGCAAAAAGTATTGTTTCCTTAACTTTATTGATACTGGCACCAGATTTTTTCTGATAATAAGTTATTCCTTAAGGCTGGAACATACAACACATTTTTGTGTTGAACGCGAATGTGCATCGCCACATTAATTTCAACTGGAGTTTCGAACTCTGCTAGTGTACTGAAATATGAATCTAATATAAAATTGATTTCACTTGGTTGGTACTATTTTTGTCCCATTTTCCCCCGCTATAGAAACCCAACAAAAATGTGTATTACTAATTAATTTTACTTTTAGGTGGTAACCAGAATTAATGTACATATTTACATATTTATTTATTAAACGACATCTCTTACCCATTTCGATAAATATTAAATGTCACAATAATATTGAACTCTGTCATTTCGATTACAGGCAATCAGTAGAAGGACCCGAAGGGCTCGCATGTGGAACATGGGCATCCTCTTCCTGATATACTATTGCGTCACAGTTTATTCGGCGAAAAACGTTGACACCGTTCCCAATTTAGACGATGTCTCTCCCATCGCAGACATGCTCGATAGTAAAAATCTGGAAGAAGGGACCCTCGCCAAATCAGGCGAGCAGCTGGCACCAGATGGACAAGATGGAGATGATATGACGTCGGAGGTAAGGCTTAGTGACACACACACCAATGGACATATTTTAATGCATGAAATGTTTTCTCTCTCTCTCTCTCTCTCTCTCTCTCTCTGCGTGTTCAGAATCCAGCTTACATTTCAAGTACCGAGGCTACACATACAGCGCAACATTCAGCAGTTCCTACATGGCGTCCAAAACGTGATAATTGCACTCCTCCGGCCATAGAACAGTTCCCTCCAACGCTAATGAGCAGATGGGCCAGGAGACACGGTGGCCTCGTTATACACGTCCTGGTGGCCGTCTTTACATTCTTCGGCCTGGCCATAGTGTGCGATGAATACTTCGTGGCCAGTTTGGATAGGCTATGTGAAGGTAAGAACTAAAAGTATTAACCAAAGATGTGTCGCCATAACTGAGTTTATTTGTTTGCAGAACTGAAGTTATCACCGGATGTGGCGGGTGCCACTTTCATGGCGGCTGGCAGTTCAGCTCCGGAATTGGCCACGGTGGTCATCGGTGTGTTCTTCGCCAAGGATGACATCGGCATCAGCGGTGTCATTGGCTCGGCCGTCTTCAATATTATGTTTGTCATATCGGTGTGTGCCCTGTGCTCCGGCACAGTTTGTCAGCTGAACTGGTGGCCCATGGTGCGTGACTGTTTCTTCTACAGCCTGTCCATTTTGGTGATGCTGATTATAATATTCAATGATGTCATCTCTTGTGTAAGTATGCCCTGTAAAAAAGTATTCCAAGTTGAGAGATCCACTACTCGGGGAACACTTCATTCTGCCATTTTAAAAATTGTAATTTGTTAGGTCAGACTCATGTCCGATTGGCGTGCTGCTAATCTAGAATTTGCGACAGCATAACTGAGATTTAATATTTTTGATAAGGTCTGGAAATGTTAATTTAAACCCCAATCCACAGAAATTTCAGAATCATTGTTCTGGAGTTTTGAAAATTGATTTTCCAAAATATTTGTTCTTGTTTCCAAAACATCTGTTATAATCATCCTTTGAAACAAAAGTAGTTGCCAGATCGGAAAAAAATGAGATTAGGAACATTTATCCCTCCTGTAGGAGATTTAGAACAACTTCACACAATAGTCTTTTCGTATTTGTAAAGACTCCAAGTAAATTCTCCGTACTTTCAGAAGTTGATTAGCATGGCAATTGTTAAACGATAGGAAAAATAATGTTCCTTTTTTCCTCAAATTCAGATATTTGGAATCTTTAGAATAAAGAAATCCCATAGTTCGCAGCCCCAGATGTATTTGGATCTCTCTACCCTCTCTCTGGGCAATATTCTTTGAATCCTTGATGTTGATTAATTTCAATTGCTCTTCTCTCTTCCAGGTTGAATCGATCATCATGTTGCTGTGTTACGTCCTCTACTGTGTGGCTTTGCATTTCAATACGGAACTCGAGCGATGGGCTCTCTCACTGAATCTTCCCTTCAAACTTCCCACCAAAGAGGAGCAATCATCTTTGGTCACCTACAAAAATGTTCCCGAGACTACCTATACAGAAGGCACTCAACAGCAGACTAATTTGTCACAGGATCCTAACGCCGCCTCGTCAGGAAACCAGCAGCAACAGGCATCCTCGTCAGAGTATCAAAATTATTCGGATCCAAACTCCAGCTGGGATCCCAATGCTGCGTGGGGCGAAGAGTCTTCCAGTAATCCCGTAGGAGCCAGTGCTAGACCCACCCAGCCGCCGGTGGACGATTGGGGCATGAGTCAATTCTCAGCCGGCCAAGGACAAGAGAACATGGCCTATAATCCCGATCAGCCCGATTCGGTGGTAACACAAGCTCCGTCGGCCGACACCAACAAACCTGTGGTCGGTAAGCCACAGCCACAGCAAGCCGGTGCCGTCGAATACTACAAGTCCAGTGACAAATCAAAGGAGGCACGACCCAATCCCCTGGATCGTCCTACGGAGGGTGGCCTACCAGCACTGGTTTCCTGGTACGTTGTCTATCCCATACACTTCCTCTGCCAGAAGACAATGCCCGACTGCCGCACCGAACAGTATCGCAATTGGTATCCATTCACATTCTTCATATCCATGATCTGGATTTCATTCTATTCATACTTCATGGTCTGGATGATCACCGTCATCGGTTCGACACTGGCCATACCCGACACGGTGATGGGTCTAACCTTTGTTGCTGCTGGTGTTTCTGTGCCCGATGCCCTAAGCTCAATAGCAGTTATCAAAGAAGGCTATGGCGATATGGCCGTTTCAAATGCAATCGGCTCGAATGTCTTTGATATCCTAGTGTGCTTAGGTCTTCCGTGGTTCATACAAACGGCCATCATTAAGCCGGGCTCTCACGTCAATGTCATATCGAAAGGTAAGTGCACTCCTCCGACCAGCCAAACATGTGGGTGCAGAATGCTCTCAGGAGATTCATCTGCATCTGTAAGACTTGGAAGACTTAAGGACAGCTAAGGACGCTCCAGTGTGCCCACCCATTTTGCAAACTTTACTTTGTTAATTTCCTTCTGTAAAATCATTGTGTGTCTGCGAGGTAAAATCTAAAAAGTTTCTTAACGCCCACACTCTCACATATGCACTCTATAGCAGTTCCATGCACACTTGACACTAATATCACTAATATCTGATTCCATCTTCAACGTAATTGAGAGTATTTGAATTTTCCCTTCATAAGCAATGGTCAAATTCAAGTAGCTACCGACACACTCACACCTTGTTTCTGGCACTTAAAGTTCACAACACAACACTAGCAATCTGGCAATTTATTCACTACCTACACATACCCTACACCATTCGGAAAGTCCAGCTGCTACTCTACAATTCAAGTAAAATGGGAAATATTGAAAATATTGTTTGTGAGAATCAGAAATTGCACAAAATTAATAAAAATGAAACCCCCGATTTGATAGGTCAAAATGCGATGGCACAAAAAGATATCCAAAAACTAATACACACATTTTACCAAATTAAAATAATTTAAATTCGTACAAGCTTGTCATTCAACTGAGTAGTCCACATGTTTTACAAATTGTTTGAGTTTGATTAACGTTTTAATCGCTCTATCACCCCACACCTACTACATAGTTATGTAACTTATGAATTTTAATTTTTATTTTAATTTAATACTAATTTATTATATTATGAAATGAACGTTTGTTCCTTTTCTTTCTTCCCCTTGCAGGTCTGACCTATTCCACCATCTCACTATTCTCCACGGTGATATTCTTAATATTGTCAACCCATTTGAATGGTTGGAAATTGGACAAACGCTTGGGTATCATACTGATGGTGTGGTACCTGTTATTCATAACATTAGCATCGCTGTACGAACTAAATGTATTCGGTTACATGAATCCACCAGAATGCCCAAGTAAGTTTTAAACGCCATTATCGACTAATATATTGATCTGATGAGCTCGAAAAACGCATTGCAAATTGTATGGATTGTTATTATTATTTTTTGTAAATTAAATTAATTAATTAGCGAATTATTCAAGTTTTTCAGGGGGTATTATTTTCCCCAAAAATGCTTTCTTATTGAAAAAGATTCATATTTCCAAACCCTTTCTAGACCTTCTGCAGTGTTCCAATTTATACCTTACATATAATGTTTTGGGTCAATTTGACCCAACCATACTAAATCTGTGATATATTTTAGTTTTTTTTAGACAGGAAAAACACAATATGTAAGGAATTTGTGAAGTAAAGCTGTGTTTATTCTTTCATTGGCAACCTTTACACTGAATACTTGTGAGCTGTGTTCTTTGTCAATGATTTCATAATTGGGTCATTTTGACCCAAACACTGCAGAAGGGCCGGAATGTGACAATCTTTATCGTCGGTTTATGGCAAAAATATCTCAAGTCAGAGTCATTGAACATTTAAAGTTTGCTAATTTGATACAATAATAACACAAAAAAGGTTGACTTGAGGTCTTTTTGCAGCATACCGACGTTATATTCATACTTTGACTTAAAGCCTTCATTACTTGTATATGGCTATCAGCGATCAGTACCTTTACAGCGAGCCATTTAAAATACAAATCGGACCACAAATATGGACGAATGGAAAGTGATAAAGCCTCATAAAACAAAGCAAATATTAATTTAAGTAGGGAACATCAACAAATTCAGCTAGAGTATGTGACATTTTCTAAAGGCGCTTTTCAAATTTTTTGACTTTACAGCCAATATTTATCCAATTTCTGTCTTTTTTAGATTTATGGTATATCGTTCTATCAAATTCTATCATTTCGGCGTTTATAACATTTTGCTTTCAGGAAGTAAAATCAGAAATTGTGAAAAGTGAAAAATCATATGGAGAATTCCAAATTATATGTTTGGCATATGATTGCTGACTTAATAGGGGCTATGTATTTGTGACAGAATAGTTACAGAAACCCAGATAGAGAAAGTACATTTATGTTACAAGCGACATTGATTCTGAGTACACAAGCAAAAAATTAGCAGGCACCGTGGGATAGATAGCTATGTAAATTACAATACAAAAATATCATGCATACAAAACCATTTTAGCCAAAGAGCGCAAAATATACAAGATGGGAATCTCGCTCTTTGTCTGTTAACATGTAGAGAGGCCGAGTTATGCCACAGAACAGCAATAACATTTCCTTCTGCAAAGTACAATTGTTAGTCGTTATTTTACTGTTTTTATAAGTTTTTGCTATGAAATTCAAATATATTTGAATTTTTTTCGTGTATATTTCTGTGTGTATTCATTATTTTTCTTATTTTAATATTTTGCTGTAAAAAGCAACATTCGCTGTTTTTGCCCAACGGTGCGCCGGTAATAACAGACAAAGAGTGAGATTTTCCCTCTTGTATATTTACGCTATTTGATTTTAGCCGTATCTCTCGCAAAAATGAAAGTTTTCAAAAATTTCCAATTTGTATTTTTGTGAAAATGGTTTTGTCCGGTTTGACATGGAACTTGACAATTTCTTGAAATATGAAATATGTACAATATTTCCACACTTTTGAGCAAAATCTTTGATTGGACATACGACAACTAAAAAAAAAGCCGTTACACTTAAAACGGATGTTATACTATATGAAACTATAGGCAAAATGTTTTTCATTTCCTCATCCTGTTGCCCATTCATAGGACTACAAAGTTCCAAAGGATACCATTTTTCAAAATATGTTTTTATATACTTGTTCGCACCCTAGGATAACGATCTTAGTATCAAATTAAAGAGGAGAATATCTATTAAAAATACTACAAATATCATGCTTCTATCTGTATTAGTTCCGCACTTACTTCTTTTTCTAGTTTATTCATATCTTGCTTTTTAATGCCAATCTTCTTTAATTCGAATATGTGTTCGAATATGTATTAAAAATAATCCTTTGGAAAATTGTGGTCCTTTTAAGGGGCAACAAGATGAGAAAATGAAAAACTTAAAACGACAATTAACTCTATTTCACCTATAGTTTCTGATGTATATCATTTTGTTCAAGTGTAATATGTAATATAATCAATAATACGGACGATCTAAATCTTTTGCAATTTGATATTTGCATCTATATACAGTTGCGGTTAAAATAACAGCTTAAAATAAATTTTCATATATATGTTTGTGCTATATTTTTTTATTGCTACTACTGCATTTAGTGCTGTGTTATGAGAGTACAAACACAAAATATTTTTTTTGTAATCTGATTTTAATTACTTAAGAAATTTCACATTTGTTGGAGTATTCAACATTATAGCAGTTTTCTCCAGAAAGAGGGATTTTATTTCAATTTTTCAATTCGATTTGATGTTGTAAGTAAGATATTATGAAATGGGCACTACTTGTGAAATGTTATTGTTTTATTTTTCTTCATAGTTAGAGCGAAAAAAGTTTGAAATCTGAAGGAATATCATTTAGTGATGTTCTATGCTATGTCAAAATGATGAGAAATTCGATATTATATGAAGAAAATCAGAAACACGTGGCAAAAATAACGTTTATATCACCTGAAACCCATCGCCGAATAATAATGTCTAGTACAAAAAAGCACACTTACGCCCACCACCTAAATAAGAAACATTGTCTGTCCATCTGCAAGTGCTTAAAGTGTTCGTAGAATACTAAGAAAACATAATCTGTATGCCAGATGAAATACATGGCACAAACAAATTGCAATTCGCAAAAATGCACTTGCAATGGCCAACCAAAATGTCGTTTTGTATGATGGGACGGTGTCTTGACAGTTTGAAAGACGCCCACAGAACACGGAATACATCTCCAGGTATATTACCAAAACTCTGCAACGACTCTGGCGCTAGATTCGTGTCCAGTGTAGTTTTTGCATAGCAATGATGTTGCTAACAAAAAAGACCGATCACATCATACAATTTAACCTTAAGATTTTTTCTTATTTGCCATAGTCAGCAGAAGAATTAGGAAAAAAAACAAAAATTCTAAATTTAAGAGATAAACCTATTTTTGCCATTTTCGACTTCTCAGATCAAATATACATAAAAGGCATATTGACATGTATATTAGGATGGGTAACGAAAATAAATTAAAGCGGTCAGCACCCCAGAAATGAAGACTGAATTGTTTAATGATGATCTGCAAAATATTTCGTCACTGGGTCAAGCCATCTTTTAGCTAAGCGCGCCTGAAAACACCTCTAAAAATCATATTTTCCAGTGTAATTTTCTTTATGTTGCATTTTTGTCCCATTTTTACTATGAATTTATAGCACGTAAATATTACAAAAATTACAGTTTTCACACATAAAAAATACTATAAACATCCAATAATTCGACCAATAAGTCACCTTGAGACAAAAATCAAAATTTGGACAATAATGCAACATACAAAAAATTACATGGGAAAACATGATTTTTAGGGGTGTTTTTCAGGAGCGTTTGCCCACAGACGGATTGATCTAGAAACGAAATATTTTGCAAATCATCATCAACAATCCAAACTTTATTTTCATGGGGTGACTGGAAATTGTTTTTCCATTTGTATGGACAGCGACCCAGCCTAATGTATATACGTTCTAAATGTTGTAATCTAGTCTTACTACTTAGTCATATTACTAATAACATATTTTTCTTCTTTCAGGTAATTATTAAATAAGTTTTTTATTTGTGCAAACCACAACCCGCAATACCACATGGAATCTTCAATATCCAGAGCATCCCACAAGTATTTAAGTGTTTCATTTCGTTTCGTTACGTTAAATTTGAAAAACAAAAACAAAAAAGCAGATGAAGAACGAATAGAGAGATAGAGTGATGAGCAAATAAGTTGCATATGTTATGTTATGTTAGTCATACCAAAATATACGAGATAATAACCACAAACCAAATATATATATATCATCAATCAATTGCATAGAGGACATATGAAACCAAATAGCACCCCCTTTTGTAGAGGTTTGAGATGAAATTCGGATTCCGATGGATGGATCAGCGTGCTCAGTCGTTTCGAAAGAGGAAGACGATTTCACTTTGAAAACGATTGCCTGAGGCGACCAACAAACCGCGAACGTTGCAGATCGGCGAACATCACCACAGCATTTATCGAATGAAATTCTTCACCGAATAAAAGTAGTAACGACAAGAACAACAACAACAACAAATATTAGCATATTTTACATTTTTACAACGCACCATAAACAATAAACAAAAAGTGAAATAATATTATTACAACAACAATAATACAACAAAATGAAAAAGAAAAAGTTATAACAAAAAATAAAAACGGTAGTTAGGAACATAATTTATAGAGAACAAACACCTTAAATCCTTTAAAAAAAAACAGAAAAAATAACTAATTATATTTTATGCTTTTCAATTGATTTAAAATGAAATTGAAAGAAAAAATTCCAAAACAACTAACATTTTTAATAAAGAAACATATTTATTTATTTATTTTTTTCTAAAGAAATTTGAACACAAAATAGTTAATCACATTAGAAACAAATTATAATAAGCTTTAATCTTTAAATATAAATATATACATATATATAAATATAAAATTCGTATTGGAATTTTTGTTTAACGAAAAATTGTAAATCTGTAACCAAAAAAAAATAAAATTTAATTCACTCAAGCGACATTTGCATAAACAAATCGAATGAATGAGGCAATTAAACACAGTAATCAGCGCAGTTTTTCGAATTTATTTCCATTATATATATTTTTTAGGCGGGAGCTGTGCCATTAAAGGGTTAATCAAACAAATGAATGATCATTCATTTGCTTAATCATTTAAATACCAGCTCTCGCTTTATTCTCTTTCTTTTTCCTTGTTAAATGAACAAAAATCCAAAATGGTTTCTTTTCCAAGAGCATTAAAGATGTAAACAAATGAATTAACAACAAAATGCAACGAATTTTTCGTTAATATTATTAAACAAAAAGAAATAACAAAAACAAGATCCACAAGATTGATATAAACAAAAATTAAAAATGATATAAAGCAAACATTCACCCCAAAACTATCGTATTATACAAATATAGGCATATACACATACGACGAGTACCACACACACACACACATATACCATATAAATTCATATGCAAATATGAAATTATTTTTAATATTTATTATTGTAAACTTTAATTTGTGATAGATAATCAATGCAATGACTGCACTCGTCTAATCGGCAAAGACAAGATAGTACTACCCACAAACCATATATATTTATATATAATATCTTCAGAGGGCGTTCCAATAAAATTGCAAGCCACCCTGTGCAAACAAATCTTTAAAATCATCGTGTTTTGTTTCCAAATGAAATCGTGCATTTTTATTGGGACACCCTTTTACATAAATGTATCTTCCTTTCTGTTTCTATGACCATGAACCATTTTTTCGTTTAATAGTTTAACAAAGTCATTTCAAATATTTGGCAATATCCAATATAATTGAGAATACAAATAACATTTATGTCAGTATGTATCATGGAAATTCGAAAATAAGTTGCTTTTGTAAATTATGTGAGGGGAAGACTCAATATATGTGACACACAGTATCGCCGGCATACATTAGGATGCGATCATATCTGGCATGACATAATTGTGAATGCTGCGCAATTATGATATCCAGATTTGACTACAACTTCAATCGAAACTATTGAAGTAGAAGAAGCACAAGCAATTCAGAATGGAAGTATCTGTAACTTGGACAAAAATTCAAAGTTTATTACTTTTTATGATTTTAAAGATGTATTTCGAAGAAGTTTTTTATCCCACCACAGAATTGGGGTATACTAACTCTGTCATTCCGTTTACAGCACCTTGAAATATCGACGTAAGACTCTCTCTATCTCTCTCTCTCTATATATATATATCTATATATATATATTCTTGATCGTCATAAAATTCTAAAATGGTACCTATCAAACGACAACAACTAGAAACGCGAAATTGAATATATACATAATATAAAAGTATTTTTTTCAAACTCGTACTTTTAAGGGGTAAAATGGGAATAGGGGGATAAAAATGGTACCAACCAAACGACTGCACCTAGAATGATGAAATTCGGTGTATACATTGCTATGATTGCGTAGACGTAAAATAATTCGTACTTTTAGGGGGTAAAATGGAAAAAGGGGATACAAATTGTACCAACGAAATGGCCGCAGATAGAGTCATGAAATTCATAGTATATTTTCCTCTGCCTGCGTAGACACGAAAAATAGAAAGTTTTCCAATTTCGTTCTTTCAAGGGATGCAATGGGAACAGAGGGACAAAAATGGTACGGTTACAGCTAGAATGATGAAATTCGGTATGTACATCCCTCTCATTGCGTAGACACGTAAAATAAAGAGAGTTTAGAAAGTCGTACTTTTAAGGGTGTTAAATGGGAAAAGGGATGGAAGAACAATCAGCCAAAAGACTAAAAATGCACCAACTTCCCCCCAATGTTTAGGGTATTTATGCTTTTTTTAATATAGCTGCCTTATATTTACTTTTTAAATTGACTTCAAGTATTATTTCGATATATATTGTCAGCTATCATGAATATTGACATTATTTTAAATTTATTTATAAAATTATTGTTTCAAATTTTTTATTTGTTTTGATTTGGCTATATTAAAAAATGTAGCATTTTCCTGTAATCTATGAAAATCGAAATCCTCCGTGGAATGCATTCCATGGTGGAGGGTATATAAAGTTCGGCCTAGCCTAACACCGTTTTTTTAATTATATGGATCTAATATATTTATGCTGTTCCATTACTTCTTTTTCCCTAACACATTTGAAATTTTAAATTCTGTTAAATAAAAAAAATTGCGAATATTAAAATGAGGAAGGTGGTGTAAAATATTTAAAACTAGCTGAACCCCGCCCGCTTCGCCAGGCAAAAAAAAAACAAATAGTAAAATTAAAATCAGGCTTCATATTGATTTTTATCGTTCGAATTTTCAGCCGTCTAGCTCAAAAAACACTATTGCCACGCCCACTCCGCCCTCAAAATTAAAATCCAAATTTCGGCATCATATTTATCATTCTCGTGGTCAGTAATATATACGTTCCAATTTTCAACCTTCTAGCTCAAAAAATACTATTGCCACGCCCACAAAATGAAAATCCAAATTTCGGCATCATATTTATCATTATCGTGGTCAGTAATATATACGTTCCAATTTTCAACCTTCTAGCTCAAAAAATACTATTGCCACGCCCACAAAATGAAAATCGAAATTTCGGCATCATATTTATCAATCTCGTGGTCAGTAATATATATGTATGTACCAATTTTCAACCTTCTAGCTCACAAAAACACTATTGCCACGCCCCTCCGCCCACAGAGCAAATTTTTAAAAATTCTATAGCCTATAGTTCCTTCCAGACAGATGTAGGTCTGGATCTGTACTGAAAATTTCAACAACATCGGTTCAGCCGTTTACACGTGATTGCGGAACAAACAAACAGACAGACAGACAGACAGACTTACGCTAAGGTTTTATAATATTAATAGGGATAGGGATGATTTCATTCTTCTTCATAACTTGAACTAAATCTTTCCTAACTAGCTTTTGCTGAATGGCCGCCTTATTTGTTCAATCCAACATCCAAGCATTTTCATTGAAGAAACATTGCAAAAACTTATTAAACCCCTCTTTAAGGAACGACATCAATCTCCGATGATGCAGTAAAAAGTTGTGGCTTGGCAAACTCGGCATTTTCATACTTTGCGATTGCCAATACTATTTTGTGCAGTTGTTAAAAAATCCCCCACAAATTCTTGTAAAAAAACAATTTAAAAAATCTATGTTAGACATTATAATAAAAAAATACACCCATTTTATTCTTGTGATTGGTTAGAAAAGAGAATACTGTGTTTTACAAAATTGATTTTTTCCTCAGCACTTCTTAGACTAACTCTTTAATTATAACTTCGCAGTGTATAAACGATAGGAAGTTCATGTCAATTTTTGTCTCCGTGTTAATTACCCAACCGAACAGGTTCAATTTCTATTCAAAGTCAATTTCATTTCAAATTTATGAATTAAAAAATTAAAAAACACAAAAAAGCAAAAACTAAAACAATAATATTATTAATATAAATATTTTTTCAAAACCAACCAAATCCAAATATGTAGTTACGATTGATTCTATGTTAATAATCATCACAAATGTTAATTGCAAATAATTGTTATAATTTTTTGATTTATAAAAAGAAGAAGAAGACGAAGAAAACAAACATACTTAAAATCTCTATGTCTACTATTTAAAGAACCAAAAAAGAAATCTTATTTATTTTTGAGAAGAAGAAAAAACCAAAAACAAAGATAAAGACAAATGTGCAAATTAATCAATTATTAACTTAACTGGAAACAATAATTACTATCTACCAACTGACTTAAAAAAATATATTTAAAGAAATCTATGAATATTTTTGTGTTATTTTTAAATAAAACATAAAAAGAAATAATACCCCCCCCTAAAAATATACATACCTACCAATGATTAACCTAAATACGTTTATGTTTTAAGTAACATCTCTAGCAAATAAGTTATATAATTTGCTCATTAACACTAATAATAATAAAAGAAGAAAGAAACAAAAGAAAGCGAAAAAAGAGTTTTGAACTTTGAAATTCGATTACAAATTGTTGATATTTTAGAGTTGATTTTGAATTTGCATTTCGGTTAACTACGACATAGACATAGAATTACAATCACCACCTCGACCGCCACGACCATCGCAACCAAGTCTTTCTCATGCCCGCAAAACAAAAAGGACAACTGGACAATTCCATAGAACAATTGAACAATCGACCGAACCAACCAAACATTGTTGAGCTACCACCACACTAAACTTCCCTGTTACACATTCAGACAAAAGGACAAGTAGTTATTAAATAAACAATAAGAAAACAACAAGAAAAACAAACATTAATTGATATTTATACAAACATACATACGTACAGACTAGTACATACATACAAACATATAGTTAAAGGATCTGTCAATTTCAATAGTTTCAATTATTGGGAAACACACCAACATAAACCATAATAATGACAAAAACAACAACAACAACTACAATGTATATTAACAATAACAATAAAATGCACTACTTTTTATATATGTATTGTACATACAGGATGTACACTCATACGAATATATACATACATTCATATAACATACATACATACATTCATACCTAATATTAATAAAAAACAATTTGAGTTGAACCAATCAAAGCTATGCGACTCAATTACACTAGTTTAGAGTCCTAAGTGGCAGGACAAACTTGAACATATAAATAATTTTCATGGATTCCTATTCATTTTGTTGACAGTTTGAACTATGTTTGAGGCAAAAATATTAAACAGGACATCTTTATATTATATTTATATTATCTCTCAAAAACATCTCTAGCGGTATTACAGGCTTTACCTTGCCATTCAAGCTCTTTCAGTCACTTTTCCTATCGCATTTTTTCAGTTTTGAGCAAAAGTCAACAATTCCATCTTGCACACGTGAGTTTAGTACTAAAAGTGTGGCAGGTGATATCTTCCTACTTTGATGTTTTTGATTCAAGCAGCATCTAATCTGTGCCTAACACATTTTATGTTAAAATGGATATGGACTGGGAAATTGGGACCGTCCACTTACATACTTTGTACAAGTGTAGGTACTCAAATTAAAGGAAATTCGATGTAGATGTCATTATTGTAAAATATAAATATCCCTCAGAGGAACTGAACTAAAATTTAATTGTGGATACTCAAGTAAAAATCATTTCAGAAGTTTGAATTAAGAAATCATTTTTAGGCCACTGGCTGCCGACTAGATCAACAAATAATATTTTGGAATATACAGAAATTGTCTTTAATTTAAGTCCATTTAATCCCAAATTTCGTCCTTATATTTCCTCATAGATAAGGACACATTGGGAATAGTGAATGCATTTCCGATTTTTGTGTTAAGCTTACACCGCACGACAAATTTTAAAAATGTCGTTACACTTGAACCGAATGCTATACGTCTAAAACTATAGGCAAAATTTACTTAGTTGTCGTTTCCAGTTTTTCATGGATTGTCGGACGGTGTTATAAGACCCAGTTTTATCTAAAAAGCTAAATATCTCAAAACTACTACAGTGGACATGTGGGTATATTATCAGCATTTAAATGGGTCCCAAAGAAAATGCACCCTAAAATATAGGGTGGACCATTTAAAACACGACTGGCTCGGCAGTACCTCGTCCGATCAACCTAATTTTTCAGTACATGGCCCAATGATGCCGCCAGGATTCAACTTATATACATAGATGAGATACAGATTTTCTAAGTAAGCGACCTTCGTTCGTAATCGGTTAACAATTACTACACGACATTGGCGAGTTATCGGAAATTGATAAAAGACATCAAATCAAATATCTCAATCCTTCTGTCTGGACCAATCTGAACTTTCTGTGTGGTATGGTCCATTCAAAATGGTGCCATAAGGTACTGCTTGACGCTCCCGTGAAAGTGAGCGACCACGTAAGCCAACTAAACATGTTTTTCATTCGACCAAATTTCGTGGAAACTTTCCTGGGGACGCTTAGGACATCTTTTCGCCTTGAGGATTTTCCAGGTATAAGTGGCAAGGTTAAAAGAATGCCAACCGAGTTATCGGGTCCTTTGGATGTCAAGCAAGCCGAAACGTAAAGTTACGACTATAGCTTAGTTCCAGACCCGATTTCATCTACTCTGCCTATGACAGCCTTGTATTAGAGCACATTCCCGACATATTTGTCGTCATTACAGACGAAAACTTTCTCGAAGAAATGCATCACATTTTGAGTCGGTTGTTGCTAGAAAACTTGCCCTTAGGGACACAAACGCCCATAACAGTCCTATCCGTTCATTATAGTCATCAACGGACAACTCTTGACAAGCCTGTACAAATGATATTAATGTTATGATCCTTAGTTAATTTAGGTAGCCGGCGGCTGTAAATTATTTATTAGATTTATCCGTAAACAAAGCAGGAGGTGCCACACTTTTAAACCATTTCAAAGAATCCCACTGTTTACACTGTCAGACAGTCCATATTACACTTGAACCAGATGATATACTCTTAAACCATAGGTGAAATCGAGTTAAATGGCGATTTTAGTTTTCCATTTCCTCATCATGTTTTCCCTTAAAAGGACTGCAAAGTTCTAAAGGATACAATTTTTCAAAAATTATTTTATATTCGGTATCCCCATTGAATACTATCTGACTACTACTCAGAATAGCTACAGTCGAAATCGTTTATAACGACATTCAAGGGAGCGCCGACATTCGGTCGTTATAAACGATTGGAGTTAAAAGCCATACTATCCTATTGAATATAACATTTTCGTGACTTCGGCATTCATCGCAATAACCGATTTGACGTTATAAGTGATTTCGACTGTACTTTATTAGAATAATAATCTATTTTTCGAGTTGAGTAAATCTAATGACTACAATTTATTAACCATTTCTTTGTAGTCTTGTGTTACACATTTATTAAACTAAATGTTGTTAAAGGCGGAAATGTACTTCCCTAGCGTTTGTCATCGCAAATGTTTCTAATTTATATTCCCTATAGGCCAAGTTAGTCACGAAATATATCGTTACACTTTTACACACACGGTAAAGTGCAACATATTTTGAAAGAAGGCTAAGAAGTCAAATAACCACGTGTGTTAGTTGTTCTAGATTAGCTAGTTCGTTTATCTATTTATAATCTAAATTAATATTTAGTATGAATGCGTTAAACAAGGTGGGGGAATTAAGGAAAACTATGAGGTCGTATGAGTGATTTAATCTCCATTTACGTTACTCATACCACCCATTGTACCGATTTGATAAGGTTACAAGGCATAGCATGCATCAGAGTGTGTATGCTTACTGAGAACTGAAATCGTTCTCTCTCTCTGCCCATGTTAAATTTGGAATAACTATCTAAAGAGATTATTTGATAAAAAGTCAATTATTTCTGCAAGTCGTTAAACAGAAGAATAACTTATTTGACAATTTGAATTGTAGAAAAACAAGTCAGAACATTTCAAATAAAAAAGAACCTTGTTACACTTTTCAATAAAAAGAACTGTTTCCAATCTAATCTCGCTCCAATGCAGTGTGAATTTTCGATTATTCTAAAATTAATCTTCCTTTTCATGCCCTTCTGTGCTCCATTTCAATATGAAATTTCCTTGCCCTTTCCCGGACAGTATTGATTTATTTGTTTTTTTTTTTTTTCAACTATAACACCAATCCTTTACTTTGGTATGGCTTTTGCTTTAAAACCCTCATTGTTTCTTTTTATATTGAATATCCTGTATCCAACCCTAGCTGTCGACTGTCGTCCGTAACGCAGCACACTTTCTCCAAAAACATGATAGCTTTTTTGTCCTTGCGGTTTGTGTCCCAGCTACAGGCATTTTGTTTATTTCACATCTCGCAACCACATAAACAACATAACTGTACAATTTCCAAGAAAGTTTTGATATATACATACATACTCCTTAAGTATATATGTACATATGCCTACCTATACATACAGATTAACAAAAAACGTAAAATCTAGCTAATCTCCTCAAGTATACATGTATAACGAAAAAGACAAAGCAAAGAATACAAAAGAAAATGTTCGTGAATAAACGAATTGTTTATCGTTGATTTAAGTTAATACCGTTACTATACCTGATCCCCCCACACAAAAAGACCTAACCTGCATATACATATAAAATATAATTTATTTATACATAAACCACACATTTATACAATCATAAAATAATTATTTAAAATCATAATATGAATGATTGTACACATACATACATGCATACTCGTACATAAAGACATAGATACATACATACATACTTATAAATAAAACCAAACCTAATATACTTACGATATATGTAAAGAAAACTAAAACTAAACGAGAATTATAACCATTGAAAACAACAAACCAAACCAAACAAAAAATAAGATGGACACGATATTGTACAATGTTTACTGTTGATGTTATGTTAGTTTATTAAAAATTAAAAATAAATAATAAAAAATACAATAAAAAACCAATACCAAAAACAACAATGATCAATCATTACAGCTTGCACTTACCAGAAAACAAACAAACAAAAACACGCAACGTTGTTTTATTTCAAGGAAAACATTTGGAAGGGGTGTCTCGAAATTCACGAAGTTGTTATATATTCATAAACTAAATATGGAATAAATAGCAAACAAGAAAATAAAACAAATAATTCCATGAAGTATCCCCGAAGGCTCCTAGCGATGGGCTTACCTAAAGCAGTGAGCTGTGCGCGATTTAATTTTCGAACTCATTGAAGACTGTTCCTAAACTACTTTCTTGAAGTGTAAAATTCAAAAAAAAAAAAAATGTAGTCATCATAATTACGTTTAATTGAACATGTAAACGGATGTGATCAGACTTATATTTTCAAAAGGAGGGTGCAAATATTAAATGTACTTTGGGGAAAATTTTTATTTTAGTAGAATTACAAAAAAAATCCATAAACAAAAGTTAGTTTTATGAATCAGTATGTCCCAATGCACAGGGATAGTATGGCTTTCGGAAAAAAATCATTAGTCAAAAAATGAGGGTGGTGGAGTAAAAAAGGTAAAAAAAGGGTTAAATGTAAGACAGATTCCCTTCCCCGACAATTTTCCCAACACACATACTCCTTAAGGGACTGCCATACAAAAATTTATTTTTTATAAAATTTACCCCAACCGCTCTTACTGGTCCAAAGAGGCCGCTACTGGAGTCAAATGTATGACCGAAACCCAATATTTTTTAAGCTTCCGCATTTTCTTTCAATATAACTACCTACTATTTTCAACCCTTAAGAAGGTCCCCATGCGATTTGTATACCCTACACCCCTTCGTGGTCTAGGGTATTATAAGTTAGTTTCGCGCCAAATGTTTGTAACACCAAGAAATAATTGAGTTAGACCCACCTTTAAGTATACGGATCGGCTTAGAATCACCAGCTGAATCGATTTACCGATGTCTGTCTGTCCGTCCGTCCGTCCGTCTGTCCGTCTGCTGTCCATCTACGCTTGTTCGCACTCTACAGGTCGCAATTGTTGTCCGATTGTCATGAAACTTGGCAGAAGTTATTTTTTCTGGCCAAGGACCATCGGTATTGAATTTGGAGGAAATCGATTCAGATTTAGATATAGCCCCCATACAAATGTCGCTCCCGATTTCACTTTCTCCGCTTTAGAAACCACATGTTGTACCCTGATTTTCTTAAAAATTGGCACAATATCTTATAATCCAACTAAAAACTCCTATGCTGAAAGTGGGTAAGATCGGTTCAGATTTAGATATAGTCCCCATACAAATGTCGCTGCCGATTTCACTTTTTCAGCTGTAGAAACCGCATATTGTTCCCGATTTTCTTTAAAATTGTCACAACATTTTATAATCAAACTAGAAACACTTACGCTGAAAGTGGGTGAGATCGGTTCAGATTTAGATATAGCCCCCACACAAATGTCGCTCCCGATTTCACTTTTTCCGCTTTAGAAACCACATGTTGCACCCGATTTTCTTTAAAATTGGTACAACATTTTATAATTGAACTAGAAACACCTATGCTGAAAGTGGGTAAGATCGGTTCAGATTTAGATATAGCCCCCATACAAATGTCGCTCCCGATTTCACTTTTTCAGCTTTAGAAACCACATGCTGTACCCTGATTTTCTTTAAAATTGGCACAATATCTTATAATCCAACTAAAAACTCCTATACTGAAAGTGGGTAAGATCGGTTCAGATTTAGATATAGTCCCCATACAAATGTCGCTACCGATTTCACTTTTTCCGTTGTAGAAACTGCATATTGTTCCCGATTTTCTTTAAAATTGGCACAACATTTTATAATTGAACTAGAAACACCTATGCTGAAAGTGGGTAAGATTGGTTCAGATTTAGATATAGTCCTCATACAAATGTCGCTCCCGATTTCACTTTTTCCGCTGTAGAAACTGCATATTGTTCCCGATTTTCTTTAAAATTGGCACAACATTTTATAATTGAACTAGAAACACCTATGCTGAAAGTGGGTAAGATCGGTTCAGATTTAGATATAGTCCCAATACAAATGTTGCTCCCTTTACATATTATATTTCACCAATAAACATACATGGTGAAAGCGGGTTACATCGTTCTAGATTTCAATATACCCCCATACAAATGTCCTTTCCGATTTAACATTTTTTGTCAAACACATACATTTACAGGATTCAAAAATCCTCCCCGATTTCACTTTTTTAACCGAATTGAATTGTTGTGAGATAGAAAGTGGGGTGTATCATATAGTCTGCTCCGTCCGTCTTTAGCCTTTCCTTACTTGTTTGGGAGATGTCCATACTTTGGTATAACCCAAGTGGGCCCCATTCTTCTCTATTACAGCTCTAGAACCCACATCTTACATCGGATCTTCATCAAATTTTGCAGATCATTATATGTTTCAACTAGGAATACCTACCGTGAATGAGAAATATATAGGCGCATTTTTTGGCACAGGCCTCAATTGTTGTTATAGTCCCCCTTCAAATGTCCGTCCGATTCATCCTATTACCGCTGTATAATCTGTATTTATCATTGGATCTAGATCAATTAATCCATATCATGTTATATTTACTTTTTTTTTTTTTTTTTTTTTTTTTTATAATTTATTTAGGATAATATATATACAACAATATTAAAGTTGCCTCAGCGTCACTTGGACATTATAGAGGCGAGCTGGCAAATTAGTATAACATACAATTCAATTTAATTCAATGAAGTGAGAAATAAAGAAACAAATAAAAAGTTTTACAATATGTATGTACATCGTATTGTATCATATATTACGTGAGAAGTATTTCTAATTCATGAATCAAATACTCTTTTACTTTCCTCTTAAAAACCGAAATTGGGTTTGTATTTTTTATATCTTGAGGGAGACGATTAAATTCAAGACTACCAATGTATTCAACGCGTTGTTTTGTTACTTCTAATCGACATCTGGCGGTTCGAAGATTCAAATTGTTCCTAGTGTTAAAACTAGTCTGATTCCTTACAAAAGTTATGGTATGATGACCTATATTTTTAACTGATTTGAAAACATACAGAAGTAATTGCAACTTAAAAAGTCCGTAAATGGGCAATATTGATAGTGAAACATCTCTATACAACGATAATGTGGGAAACTGCAATGGTAGGTTAAAAACAGTTTTTATTGCTTTGTTCTGGGTTCTTTGTAAGGATTTTAGCTCATTACTTTTTCTACTAGCATAAATAATGGGCAAGTAGTTTAAATGACTATGTATCAAAGACTGGTATAACATTAGTTTTGTTCTTACATTAAATTTATTTTTAAATTTGTAAAGCAACCCTAAAGCAGAAGCTACCTTTTTCTTCAGGTTTTGAATGTGAAGACTCCAAGATAAATTATTTTGAAGATGAATTCCTAGGTATTTTATTGATTCACTCTCATAAATCTCCCTACCATCCACAAAAATACTAAAATGTCTATTGTTTAACAAATATGGTCGAAATCTCAACAATTTGGTTTTATCGGCATTCAAAACAAGCTTATTCAGTCTTACAAATTCACATATTATAGCGGCGTCTCTTTCCATATACGCCTTCGAAACCACCTCACTTGTAAATGGATAGAACAGACATATATCATCCGCGTACATATATAGTTTCCCAGACAAGTCAAGATTCTGGATATCATTGAGGTATATAGTGAAGAGCAATGGCCCTAAAACACTACCCTGAGGCACTCCGTATTCAACCTTAGCAATACAACTTTTATAGCCCTCAATTTCAACATATTGACTGCGATTTGTCAGATAATTCTCTATCAATCTTAATGCGGTTTCACCAATACCATACAAGTTTAACTTCTGAATGAGGATTTTGTGGTCTACTAAATCAAAGGCTTTAGAAAGATCATAAAAAATACCAGCAACACCATTAGAACCGCAATCCAAACCTTGGCAAATATTGTTAATTACATTCACAACTGCTTCTTCTGTTCCACACCCTTTTCTGAATCCATACTGGAAATTACTTAACAAATCGTGATTTTCAAAGTAGGACGATAACTGTCTATGTAAAATTATTTCGAAGATTTTGTCAATTATAGATAGTACGGCAATTGGTCGAAATTTACCCAATTCTGTTGCATTTTTTTCTTTTGGTATTGGCACAAGCTTTGCAATTTTCAATTTATCCGGATATAAGGAAGTATCTATGATATTGTTAAATGCTCTAGTTAGATGTATAGACAATATATCCTTACACTCAAACAACATTCTCGGAGTTATACCATCACATCCACAACCTTTCGCTAAATCTAGTTCCGAAATAATTTGATCTATTTCAAAAACAGTAGTATGTGAAAACTGAAATGTAGTTGCACAAGGAGTAAGAGTTCTGAATGCATTGATAGAATCACCTGGGAGGCAATCAATTTGCTGCTTTAAAGCCTTAGGAATTTCCAGAAAATATTGGTTGAATAAATTGCACTTAACCTGATTATCTTCAACAAATCTACAGTTAGAATCTTTCAACTTTATTCGGCAATTCGCATTCCTTCCAAGACTCTCATTTAAAAAATTCCAGCACTTCTTTGGATTCGATTGAAACCTTTCCAAGTTATAGCTATAAAAAACATTCATCGACTCTCTATATGCTTTCCGTATTATATTACTTATTCTTTTCAACCTTTCATCCAAATCTTTACATCTTCGTTTTCTTCGTAACAACAGAAGTTTATTCTTGTAAAGAATAAGTGATTGTAAATTTTCATTTACCCATGGTGTCAAATCATGCCTTAACATTCTTTTCTCTACTTTTTTCACGGTTGCATTCTCTGAAGCATTAGCAATGTGCTGAATCAATTGTGAGACGTCTTCTGAAACATCATCCGTTTCTTGGAATGATTGTATATAACTATTTAGATTATCCCTGGCTTTGACATAATTACAACTTTTCCGTATAAAGCTTCGGAATTCTGTGCTACCAGTATTGGCTCTGAGTTTACACGAAATTATGTAATGATCTGTTAAAGATGACTCTATCGTGTCTATAAAAAGGTTATCTTGTATATTACTGTAGACGTTATCAATACAAGTACGAGATGCTGGACGCGTGACTAAAACATGACTTTACTCGGAATATCTGCTGGATCAATTACTTTATTATTTACCATACTCATTAACTTTGACTAAAGATGAATTTATAGTAACTGTATAATTTATATGAACTACATAAAATTGCTCCCATGAAATACCTGGGTTTAGTAATCAAAGCGAGGTACATATATACGCTGGGAGTGGTGTAGGGTATTATATAGTCGGCCTCGCCCGACTTTAGCCTTTCCTTACTTGTTTTTTTATTTTTTGCGTATGATATGTCTAGCAAATTTGCAAAATTACAAGACTGTATGTTTATTTTTCGACTTTATGCCATAAAAAATGGATTTGGGACCAGTGTGCAGTGCGTTAAGAAAATAACTTGTTGTTTACACTGAGCGACCACAGCACATTCATTGGCTTGATGTGGGCTCTCAGATTACTCCAAACATCTCTTGATAGGTCTCTCTCTCCCTCTCTCTCTTTGTCTACCGCGCACATTTCTGATAACAAAATATTGTTGTGATTATTAGCACTCACAAACCAAAACAAGCACAATGATAACGACGCGACGTCTGTTTGACATAAACACTGTCCGACAAAACTGATGCACGCACAAACGAAACGTAGTATGTGCTACGTAGTGTTTTGTGTTTGTTAGTCAGTGAGAGAGCAGAGTAGAGCAGAGAGAACGAAAGAGGGAGGTAGAATACTCCAAAAAACTGGTAGGTAAGCTTTTTCCAAAAACAAAAACGACGAATATGCTGCTGCTGATTTAGCTTTTTGTGTTGTTCGCACAGGCACACAGCTGCACAGCACAGCCCACAGAACAGCACAGTTAAAACTGCTGTCAGATTTTGGATTTTGCAAACAGTTTTCAGTCTACTGCCAAACCGGTCGAAACTCGAGAGGACACGCGCGCGTTTTACAGCGGAACACAACGTACATTTATTTCACTTGAGGCTCAGTGAAATTTGGAAGGTAAAATACCAAAATCTATCGGACAGAGGTGGTGGTGAATGGATGGATGGTTGCAAAGAATGAATGGACAGAGAGTTATTGTAGAGAACAGATGCAAAACCAGCTGCTTTTACTCGCCAGCCGAAGACGACGTAGAAGAAGGCGGTATACAGTGTGTGAAAAAAAAAAACGAAATAGAAATCGAGTAGATTTAATACAGGAATTCGGCATATCAAAAAAGTGTCTAGTATTGTGGATTATATGCGTCTTGAGCGTTATGTAACAAGTGATTTGTTTGTTCTCCTTGTTGAAAAAACCGATAAGAAATAAATGATGTGTTGTTTGTATCATCCACCCTCCCTCTCTTGTTCGTCTCTCACGCCACATCTTCCATTAGTAAAACGCACAGTATACACGCGTTTTTTGCTTCACATCAATTTTCTTACGCTCGCGCCTCCAATTAACAATTGAACTGAAAGGCAGCAACAAAGCAGCATTTGCTGCTCCAACCAGCAGTCAGTGTACAACAACGACAGCGCACTAACCACTAATCGTCCAATGTGAAATGTGACATTGCTCTTGAAAGTGAACTTTCGTGGCGAGCAAGAAATATTTTTTTGTTTGTTTGGGAAAAATCGTTATCAGTGAATGAATTGAACTGATGTTTCAAAAGTAAAAGAAAATCGAAAAATAACAACTGATAATTGAAATTCGAGTACCGAACTGAAAGAAACGGCCAGCACAAATCGTAGACTTATTCAAATAATATATGTGGTATGCGAACGTAATAACAAAATCAATGAACTCGCTCAGTGTATGAGGTAATGTTGGGGGTTTCAACCCTCCCCGGAAACGAGCATGTAACCAAGGGCAAAAGTTACTGAAAATCGTTATGCCATGTGCATGCACACAGAAAAATAGTGTTCCTAATTTTGAGAAAAATTTAAAAGAAAATTATAGAAATTATTCCAAAGTATTTTCATATTTTTCAATTAAAAGATATGTAAAATTACATTAGTTACATATTTTTACGAATTTGTTAAAAAAAATTGAAATTAAAATGGAAATTTGAGCTATTTTCTAAAATATTGATTGAAACTATTCGACAAAGTCGAAAAGAAAAATTTAAAGTTTTTTTAACGTGTTGTCATTTATTTTGGTTTAAGACCAAAGTTTGTGCTGAAGTCTTCAGCAGAACTCAAAATTATCAAAAAGGCAAAGTGAGACCTTTATTGTTGCGCAGTTTCGACGGATGCTACCCCATCCCGTCAGAACTTTCGCAACGAATGTGTTTTTTTTTAATTTTGAAAATTTAGGCTATTTTCTAAAATATACTCGATTGGCAAATGTGAATACTTCTAAATAATACTTGGGCCCTTCGTTAATTATTTTTTTTAAACTGCATAATGTTTACTACAGGGTGGCCCATTTAAAATTTTAAATTAGAATCGGCTATAAAAGAAAAAAGTACTGATTATTTTTTTTCAAATTTCTGATTTTATTGGAAAGGTTGAACTTTATCATTTAATAATGGAACACAATATCTTTCAGCCCAAAATCCACACCAAGCAGTGACTCGTAGTGGATGCATTGTTTTCTCAATAGTCACGTGTGGGTTCTCTGAACCCCATATTCGGCAATTTTGCTTATTGGCATAGTCACCCATTTTGCAAATTTCAAACATAAAACTGAAAATAGAAGTAAAAATGAAGGTTATTCTTCATTTCAAAGTCAAAATAATAGGTAATTCAAATTTAAAATGATGATCTGATGTTATCGAATTTTGGTCGGCGGCATTTGATGCTGAGCCACTGTGTTCATTTAGTGGTCATAAAATCAACTGGAAGTCAAAAACATTCACGAGGATTTTATATGTATGTTTTTTGGTCAGACACTACAGTACAAATATGAGAACGTTACCGAGTACTATAGAGCCATTATTCTGCCGATTAAACGTAATGTTGGCCGAAGCCGTGTATCTCCAATCCAGCCGTGACTCAAATTATATTCAAACACTAATGACATATAATCAAACCCTCTTTTAAATTATATAGTACGGGTGGGTGATTCATTTAGCCTGTTTATTACAGAACAAATTCTCAAGGTCAAGTCCAAAGTCGTGAATCGTAACCGATTAATCCATGTAAATCGGCTACACTTAGAGAAACAACAGCAGCGATTGTCTGCCTATTAGCAGACACTTTTCTGCTATTACAGCAGTCTTTCTGCCATAACAGCAGTTTTTCTGCAATCTTGCATCAGCATTAACACTGACAAAGAGCTTACAGTCTGCTGAAAATGGCTGCAATAATCATTTATAATTTAAAATCCTTACAGAATTACAGCGAAAACGAGTTTAGCTCGAATTTCGTTAAATATTAGCTTGGGACATATTATCCCAAAGACAATGAAGTGGTTATAAATTGCCTTATAATAACATTTATTATTAAAAAGTGTTGTTGATATTCATCTGGCCACGCTGCTCTGTACATATGCTTAAAGATTAAAGAAAGCGTTTTTTTTCTTTATTACTAAAAACAGCAAGCAGTTGTTTGCTATTTCAGCAAATGGAAATCTGCTATCTCTTTTTCAACAGAAAATCTGCTCTTACAGCAGACTTTCTACTTTCTTTTAATGACAAATTCCTTTGAGTGCACCATTCATGTGATTCCCTTTCAAAATTTTTTAGTGACATATTCATCCCCAATTTAATAATCTGTATTATCTCCAAAGTAGTCGTTAGTGGCACGACCATCCCTTCAAGTCGATTAGTTGACAGTGGGAACTTGGACGACTCTGTGAAACGCGTTAATTGATGCATGATATAGGGTATTTTGCGATTCTTCTCAACCGAACTTCATTCCTACACTTGTTTTCATTTGCGATAAGATGTTATCTCTGTTATTTAATGTGAGTTGACCGGCATTGGTGTCATTCTTTGTTTTTTTTTTCTTTGCGGACAAAAGAGTAACTACAAGTACGTCCATTTCCATACGCTTAAACGCTGTCGTGTTGAGATAGATTTTAATGTATGTAAATAAGTCTGAATGAGGTATTCCCATACATACAAACGAGGGTAGTACTACAAGTAGCCGATTTAAAGAAGAAAATAAACTTTTTTCTCATCATTTTCATTTTATTTCTCATCAAAGTCTACTTCTAGTGATGTGGTCCATTCAAAACGGCATTACTTGAGAGTAAATCAACCAGCAATCTTCCTAGTCATATCTCCAATTTCATTGTGGTATTCTTGTAGTACGATTCCAAAGTCAAAGTTATCCAAAATACATGGTAGTTTTCCTGTTACCTTTCTCATTCGATGCAAATCGCTTCCACCAAGTAAGAAACCCGTAGCGTAATTAGTCAAAATACTGTGATTTTTCCATGACTCTTATGATTTTGTTCTGATGACAATATTATTTACATTCCTTATTGCTTATTGTACTGCCCTCGTAAATACATAGTCCATGGAAACCATTAATGAGCCATAAGTGTTTTTTCATAAACACAATAATATTTCTCAATAAAAACTTTAAATAATGATTTTTAAAATGTCTCAAGCATTTTAAGTTCTCTCCTAAACAGACGGCCTAACATTATTTCACTTGCATTACGAGTTCATTTTACTTTACCGAACAACGTTAAAAACAAATAAATCGATTTGTTTATTATCAGCCAACTGTCAATAACATTATATATACATATATACAAATATGTATGTAACACATAGTACTCAATGTACAAATATTCGAATAAACTAAGATTAGCGTGGAATAAACAAAAACTATTATGTATTTGTGAAAACAAAAAAAACTGCAGACAATGCGGGCAGCACTTGACTTATTTGCTCATGTGAATTGCTACACTATTATTACTTGTAATTGAAAAAAAAATGAAAATTGTAAATTAAATACTAAAAATTTAAATCAGAAATTCATGGTATACCACAGGAAATGGAGCTACTCTAATTTTGATAAAGAAGAAGCGACCATCTTTGACTTTATCTGTTTAGTGTTGTTCACTCTAAACGATTAGGAATCCGATTATAGTTCTATGTAGGTTTTTAAAATAAACATATTGTATCATTTAGCTTTCAGTAAAAGATAAAACATTTTTTCCATAGAAAATCATTAATTTGTTAAGTTTTCTGATCCATTTTCAAGTTGTACAATAAATCTTAAAGTGTAAACAGTGCTTTATAATAAGAGAAAATGAGGCAGTGTTTGGGATTTGTGATTTCGTGTTACAAATCTCCAGCCCAACTCTCGTCTGATTAGAACCATATTCCATTTCCAATCTGAAACAATTAAATTATTAATCATAATATATATCATTATCAAATATATCTTATTATAATAATATAGTATCGAAATGACAGGCGGTATAAATCAAAACAAATATAAATGGCGTTAAGTTTGGCATGGAACGAACAGTACCTCAATATAATATGCAAGTAATAATGTGTTTTAATTAATTATCAAAATCGGTCGGTTACTTTTGGACATCTAAATATGTGCGTATACTTAATATTGTTACGCATACGAATAGGTATTTGTTACAAAAAAACAAAAACAAACTCGCACACATACAAAGTTGTAATTGTCAACACTGCTTTTCATTGCACTTTCGAAATTGTTGTGAGTGTCTCAATCTTATGTTCAAGAAAAACGCAATATCAAAAAAAAAATATATGCGCTGTCTACGTACGTTTAAAATGTCTTAGCACCCTTACTTTTAAATGCTCACAATATTTTCTGATACATTTTGGAATTCTAAACTCGAAAACGACATTAACATTTCTTATGGATACAGTTTTTTTATTTTTTACTAAATACCAATTTCCGGCGAATATACCGTTAATATTTGTATTCTGATTTTGCGAATTTAACTTTCACACAGGAACAGTCACCACAAAATTGAGATGCAATTTGTTTTTCTGGCACGAAATAAATATTTTATTATATATTTAATTAGCTAACATTCTAATTCTTATGACACTCTTCAAAGACGCACAAGATTTTTTAAAACTTTGTTTAAATAGCGGGAAAAATCATATACATAATATAATATTATTATATAGGTTAGGATGAAACAGACGAGTCACATAAATCGGAGTGGTTGAGGGTGACTCATATCCAGGGGCCTAAGCATGCAAGTCGGTCTGGTGTACGCGTGAGGTAAAATTTTCCTTATTTGGGGAATTTTGTATCGATCATGAACCTCATGATGGTCTAATACAACTCCAGAAATTTTTAAGGTCCCCCACATATTTCAGGTACAATTTTTTAAATTTAGCTATGCCAATAGTAGGGACGTTTACACATAAAGACTGGTTGTACAACTCGAAATATATCTCTACTTCTGTGAACATTTGTAATAGATGGAAAAAACAAAGTGAATCCTTTAATCCTCAGACTGCATCCCAGTAAAAAGTTGGAAGTACTTCCGTTGGAAGCACAATTTAATCGTAACTCAAAATCCAAATGTGATTTAATCCCGCTTTTGAGGAAGTTCTTAAAACAAAAAAATCTTCCAAAAAGTCAATAATATGTTAATGTCACGTAAAATTTTACGAATTTTTAGTATGGGATTACATTTTTTTTTTTATTACTTTTACAAGTAAACAATGTTTCTTTTTCTATAATTTTAACAAAATAAACATTTTTCTAAAAAATACATATTTTTGCTTTACTAATGTACTTCAAATATTTAATTTCTTATTAATTATTAATACTACATAATGTCATCAAAACTAGGTGGTGTTAATTTATTTAAAACTATCTCAATATAATATTTATTTGCAATATATATTAGTTCATGTTAAATGAATATTTTTTAAGTTTTCTATTGCCGAACAAAATGGTTATTCATCACATTTGAAAATGGACCTTATGTCATTTCAAGTTGAAATCGATTGATTTCACATGTAGTTTGAAGAGGATATAAGAAGCACGATCAAACGAAGCACCACATGTAATGTTTTCAAGCATTGAAAATGCTAACTGCGAACCAATATTTAGTTGGTTTAATTAAACATAATAAGTAGATATGATATTATTTCATAAATGGTTATTCATCTCAAAAAATCAGATCGTATCAATTATTCCCATTGATGGTGGACCACAGATTTGTAGTCAATATTGCATTAGAAGAACGATTCCAAGGTTTGGAAGGTATGTAAATAAATATTCTGTATAAATGTGAAAAATATTTTAATGCCGGGCTAAGAGAATGTACTTAAAAAAATCACAACCCTGCTTCTTTAACTACTTGACACACACATTTGTATACAGTAGATAGGTTTGAGAATATAGTCTTATTGTATAATACGTATTAGAATTTTATTTTCGTTGGTTATCGGTTTTTTCGAAAATTTGAATTTTTTTCGGTTCAAATATTCTCTGTAGTAAATTATATACACTCTTCTACCCTGTTGGGTGAGGGTTAATTATTGAAAATATAGATGGGTTTAAAATTTTAAATTAGAATCGGCTATAAAAAGTACTGATTATTTTTTTTCAAATTTCTGGTTTTATTGGAAAGGTTGAACATTGTCATTTAATAATGGAACACATACGGTCAACCCAATTTGTCAGTACATGGCCCAATGATACCGCCAGCCCAAAATCCACACCAAACAGTAATTCGTTGTGGATGCATTGGCTTCTTAATAGTCTCATGTGGGTTCTCTGAACACCATATGCGACAATTTTGCTTATTGGCATAGCCACCGAGATGAAAAAGAGCTTCACGAAAGCTGAACATTTTCCACGTAAATGTCTTATAGTTTGCATTAAAGATTCACCACTTTGGCAGAAAGTTTTTAATATTGCGCAACTTTGTTCGAGCGTATAACGTCCCATTTTGCAAATGTCAGACCTAAACTTGAAAATAAAAATAAAAATGAATCTTATTATACCTTTCAAAGTGAAAGTAATCGGTAGTTCAAATTTAAAATGTTAAATGACCCAAACTATAGAGATTGTAAATTCTTTGGCTTTGGCAAAAGCATAAGTATTTTGTAGATTTAAAACATTTTCAAGATTTTAATTGCATCTGATTTCATCTATTTGTGAGGGAGTTACAAGGGATGATCGCTCATATCACTCGTGTATACGAAAACTTTGAGAATATTGTCAAATTGTATCATACTGTTCCGGTTTGTTAAAAAACGGTTTACGGTTAGTAATTATATACACCCTCCTATCCTTTTGGGTGGTGGTTAATTATTGAATATAACAATAGCTTTTTTGCTGTTTATTTGTATTTTAAATCTCATCTTTTTTACGTTGAGAATATTTGAAAGATGAGTTCGTTAAATAAAGAACAACAATTTTAAACACGATTTACAATATACGCCACACGGCCTTCAACCTAAACTAAGCTATTTGAAACATATATATATATTTTATTATGGTTGCATTGTATATTCTATACATTAAGCCGGGTCAGTTTGTTCGGAAGAAAAAAGTTACTTGTTTTATGAGATTTCGGCTATATTTTTTACATTTGCGTATCTAGAGCAAAGCTTTCATTTTAGTTGCAAAAAACCACAAAAAATGCGACTCGTGTTAATATACATATACGTATATATTTCTATCGAAATATATATGAAAATAATATTTGTTTGTAAACAACATAGAATATTTTGGTGATTTCTGTTTTTCATTTTACAAAATTGTCTTTTGTCGATTATTTTAATGAGTGCTAATTCTGTCCATTGCACTTAATTATATCCTTATCATGATATAATTATAATAATTTTCAAAATTGAAACCAACCCGTATTTGCACTGCATTAAACACACAATAAGTATCGTTCGTTCGTAATAATCCTAATTATCATTCTGTGCTGGCTGTTATAGTCTCGAATGTGTTAATGAGCAATTTTAATATATTTACTTAAGTGGGAATTGCGAAATGCCGCACATTTTTTTTAAAACAGTGACGCGCTAATTGAAGACAAACACAACTATAGCCAATCACTTAATATTAGGACACTTGATTATATCATGGCAAGTTCCCTCACAGATTAATTAAATATTTAATATTTTAATTATTAGTTAGAGTATACAACTGCCAAATGTTATACCAACTATGTTTATTCCTCATCGCATTTGCCTCTAAAATGTTGTGTGTGTGTGTGTGAAAACTTAAAATAAATTCAGTCATAGTTTTCATGGATCAAAGAAAGACACCCGTGTTGCAGACCCCAGACATGCATCTGGTGCACAATCTTCGCATACACGACAGCACATGGCCGAATTTATCACACCCAGAGTGTAATCAGTCCTATGTCATGCTCCAGTACACTGTTCATTTGTTATGGCACAACACACCAGAGATATTGTTGTCCTCTTAGGCAGGGCACCGGCATTGCTTTAATCATTCACATCGGAGATGACAACATTCCAAATTGCTGGGCCTTTTGACTTTATTAATAAAGTTGAAAGAGGCAACAGCAAAAACGATGCATTAATGAAAATTGTGAGCCCCAATTCATTAATTCTGAGTCCATTTACACCATTTCCGGTCCAACATAAATTCCTATTTTCTAAAAGTCATTACAAATCAATTCAATCGCCCTATTTAACCACCAGTGTTTTCCAATTAAAATAACCATGCAATCTCCAGAAGAGAGTGGCCTACATTTAATTTAGACCTGCTATATTCGTTAATATGAAGTACGAAAATTGAGTACAACTTTCCTCAGAGTATGCAAAACTGGCATAAAAAGACAACATATAATTCTTAGTCATTTTATGATACTTTTTAACTTCATGTGCTGCGAAGAAAATTTAAACGTCTTGTTTCTAAAAGACCTTGTTTCTAAAAAACCAAAGAATTTTGGGATCATAGATGTAATGTGTCCGCTTTGCACCCAGAAGGTCTCGGTTTCGAATCGTGGCTCGGAATAAATCTTTTTTTTTTTAATTTTTTATAAATGAACAATGTTTGTTTTGTATTTTTTTTTTTTTAATTTAAATAATTTTTTTTAACAATTTTATAAATTTATTGTACTTCAAATATTTAGTTTTGTATTAATTATTTTTAAAAATACTAATAACATTAAGTTCCATTTTCTCATAGTCCGGATAGAATTTATTGTAACGATTACCACAATTTCATGTTCTCAATATCTGATTACAGGTTATACGATCGTTAAACGGTAAGCGGCACTCGTCCGCCGGTTAGGCGTTTATCAAATCGAGAAAAACTCGAACAGCTGGTGGTATTTTGCTGTTGCAGTAATTAAAACTATTCTCCATTAATTTGTGCCGAACTTCAATTTGTTTACTTCCAAGTTGCTGTATCGGATTGTTTATTAATTAATTTCCTAACAAACACTTGTGCTCCTCATCAGCCTAGGAACTAGGTGTTTCACCTTATGTGAATCATATTTGCCTCATTGCTTTTTGGAGCATTTTCAATGAATTTTCAGTTGTTCACACTTCGACACAAGCAACAATCAAATGAACAGCTGAGTTAGCACAGCATTGTCATTTGATTCTCATTTCAGTTGATAATTATCAGTGGTGTTGCCACACTCACGCATTTATAAGAGCCTAAGAGCCATTTTCTCATCGTCCGGTTAAAAATTATCGTAACGATATTAGAGATGTGAGCGTGAGTGATTTTTGGCTCACGTTCACGCAGGAAGTTTTTTTCGTTACTCATGTTCACGCACGCTCACGTGAGTAAAATAAATTTTGCTCACGATCACGCGTGATTCACGTAAACCACGCAAACAATTTCCACAAAGAAAGTAATATATACATTCTAAATAGAAATGAGTACGCCGCGCAAATCCGAAAATCAAAGCATATACCCCGATATCAGTTATTTGTTAACACTAAGGGGATTTCCCATATAAATGCAGTGACTAGTGTTGGTGCTTGCTTAAATAATAGAAAAATAGAAATTATACCTGCATTGAAGCACTTTGTTTTAGAAATAATAGGGTTGTTTTTCATTGCGCCGGGATAACAAGCTGCGATAACAAAAACGTTAATAAAAATTTAATTTTTTGCTCAAAATAAAAAAATATTTTTTCACATTGTCGCCAACTACAATATAAATATATGTATCAAAAGAAATTTTCAAAATAATATTTTGTGTCGACTTTATTGGACTTAGCCTCGATATCCATCATTTTCACTTAAACTTGATAATTATCCAGGCTAAGTCAAAATTTTTTAACACAAAATTATTTGTTCAAAATTTGTTTTCACACACACATTGATATTGCTTTTGGCGACAATAAAAAAAATTATTTTGAAACAAACAACAATAAAATGAACAGCTGAGTTAGCACAGCATTGCCATTTGATTCTCATTTTAAATTTTGTTCAAGGGTTCATGTAAAACATTTGCTGATGTATTTTGGCTTTCTATACTCGAAAAAGAATTACCATAAAAAATCTATGGTAATTTTTTCTAAAATTCCAATTTTTCGTGAAGCTGCCTTAATTACACTGTGCAACATTTTTGAAGTCATTTCAAAATAACCATATACGGACACCGCTACATGATAAAAGACCAAAAAAAAAAGACCCGTGTTTTTTTTTTCCCCCAAAGTCATGCACTTTTTTTTTATGGGCCCCCAGAGATTTGAGGCCTCGGTGTAATTTTTGGAAAAAAGTGATCATATTCTCAGGCTCATATCTTGCAAACCGTTCGGAATTTTGATTTACTCTCTGAGGCAAAGTTCTAGCTCTTGTCACAAAGAACAAAAATTGTAGTTGATTGTTTCCCTGAATTTTCAACGGTTTGCTACCTATGGACCTGAACAGGGGAAAAAAGGTTAAAAAAAATCGAATTTTTTTAAGTTTTTTGCGATTTTGACCTTGAAGGTGAAGTTTTTTTGATTTTATATGTTCACAATTTTTGTTCTTTATGACAAGAGCTAGAACTTTGCCTCAGAGAGTAAATCAAAATTCCGAACGGTTTGCAAGATATGAGCCTGAGAATATGATCACTTTTTTCCAAAAATTACACCGAGGCCTCAAATCTCTGGGGGCCCATAAAAAAAAAGTGCATGACTTTGGGGAAAAAAAAACACGGGTCTTTTTTTTTTTGGTCTTTTATCATGTAGCGGTGTCCGTATATGGTTATTTTGAAATGACTTCAAAAATGTTGCACAGTGAAATTTTTGGGAAATTTTTCAATTTTGCGGCTACCTAAGCGCTACCTAAGCGCTACCTAAACGGTGTTAAGAATAATTCCTAGGAAGTTCATATGTTCTAGAAAGTTGTTTATTGAGATCTTAGGTACATTTTTGTAGTTGATTGTTTCCCTGAATTTTCAGCGGTTTGCTACCTATGGACCTGAACAGGGGAAAAAAGGTTAAAAAAAATCGAATTTTTTTAAGTTTTTGAACCTTGAAGATGAAGTTTTTTTGATTTTATATGTTCACAATTTTTGTTCTTTATGACAAGAGCTAGAACTTTGCCTCAGAGAGTAAATCAAAATTCCGAACGGTTTGCAAGATATGAGCCTGAGAATATGATCACTTTTTTCCAAAAATTACACCGAGGCCTCAAATCTCTGGGGGCCCATAAAAAAAAAAAGTGCATGACTTTGGGGGAAACAAAAAAAACACGGGTCTTTTTTTTTGGTCTTTTATCATGTAGCGGTGTCCGTATATGGTTATTTTTTTTCGTGTTGCACTGTGTTATTTGTACTTAAATTTTGGAAATATAAGTCCGATAACTTCGGTTATATGTTAAATTAAATGTACTAACATTGCAAATTACTCTTTCAAATAGAAACTGTTCCAACTCTGTTAGTAGCATATATTTTAAGAACAATTTTTTTTTTAACTTTTTCTTCTTGACTTTTAATTCTTTCAAAATAAAGCACATCTCAACTTCCGAATCATAATATTAGTATCTTCTTCGGAAGCTCTGTTCTGTCTTCAGCATTTTTTTCATTCAACATATTTTTTTGTTGATTGGATTTTGTTTTCTTTAGGAAATGGTGCTGTTGTTGCTATGTTATTATGCTGTCGCAATTAATTCAAGTCAAGAGTTGTTGTGAAAACGTTCAGCCAGAAAACAAAAAGAAAAATGAAACCTCAAACACAGAGTCGATTACAGTCATAATTGTCGCACTCATTAAGATACGCGTAGTGTTGGACGAATATAAACATCGGTGGTGCTATAAATACTCGAATAGTCTGAACCCGAATATGTGTGCAAACAGCTGATAAGGCATCAATAAAAAGGAAATAGAACATGTCGGGTAGGGTACAGCCGAACACGTACATAAATGCGAGTATGTAGTTATCACAAGTAGATAAACTTATAATCGAGTACAGAACAAAAACGAAAGATAGTCTGGACGATATGGTTTTACTACAATCAACCTACAGGTTCGGTGAGGATACATACAGACAGATATGTTTATCGTTATGAACGGCTAACAAGTGCAGCATATCTAAGTAGTAGTTCTGTCTAATCTTATATATTGGTGCTGTTTTACTTTATGTCGGGATAACAAGCTGCGGTAACAAAAACTTTAATAGAAAAATATTTGTTTGCTCAAAATAAAAAATGTATTTTTACAATGTCGCCAATTACAAATATTTGCATCAAAACAAATTTCAAAAAAAAAAATATTTTGTGTTTAACTTTTTTGGACTTAGCCTCGATAAACAGAAATTTGACTTACACTGTATAATTATCCAGGATAAGTCCAATATTTTTATCATAAAATTATTATTTTTTAATTTATTTTCATACACTCTTTTTCAGTTTCAAAAATATAGACCTATTATATAAAGATACAATAATAAATAAATAAAATACATAATAATTGCAAGTTCAAGGTTTTATTGATCCACCTCCTTCACTTATTGCTTAAATTAAATAATTCAAAAATTAAAGCATTTTTTTAATGATAATCCGATTACCGAATACTAGTATTCGTTCAATTTTGATATAAATATATATGTTTTTATTTTCTCTTTCAGTTTAGATTGCCTGTCTAGCAAATCAGAGAAAATAAGTCAAAATGTCGGAATTACCAAAAGTTGACATCGATCAGCCCAAATATGAGCAAAGCACTTATATGAATCGTGCCAAACATTTCTTCCTTTTGACGAATCCTCTGAACTTGCTGGCCTCCACGGCTGAACTGGAACGCGCCAAACGCATTGTGACCGATTATCGTGCTGGCAAACCCGTGCCGGATGTGAAGAATGTCGAAGATCTGTGGCAGGCTAAATATCTGTACGATTCCGCGTTTCATCCGGAAACTGGAGAGAAATCCCTAATTATCGGTCGTATGTCTGCCCAAGTGCCCATGAACACATTGATTACAGGATGTAAGTATTGAAAATTGAAAATTTAAATTGATTTATAAAAAATAGGTTAAACAATTAGTGTGGATCGGATTTGAATTCAAGATTATTGAGGCTTTCATCTGAACTCCAGCAAAAATACATACATACATACATATGTTTTTGTTATAGACCCATCCAAGGCGTATTTATACAGGTGATATCAGCAGAGCAAAAACAAATTCGGCAACAACAAAATACAAGTAATTTTTGGAATGGTGAACCATACTGTCAAAGCAAAATATATGGGATTTGACAGTTTCGGTTACTTTTGAATGAAAAAAATTTCAGTCAGCTGGGATCCTGCTATCACCTGTATAAATACGCCTTGGACCCATCCAAACAACATAAATCATTCACAAGTAATGACAGATAACGATTTGGATCTCTCGCCATTATTTTATGGGGGTGTATTATGATTTTGTTATAAACAACAGTTTCTAAATTCCAGCTGGACTTTGTCCAAAGGAAATTCTTTTCTTTGTGAAAATACATATGTCCAAACACACACAAAAACGTATAATTTTGAAATGTGGTGTTTTGTTACAAAATAAACATCAATTTATGTACTTCCGCCAAGCTTAATGGTGGCGGCAAATTGAAACTTTCAAGTTCATGTTCATGAGTTCAATGAACGATCAAATAACACACGCGCTAGAATTCAAATTCAGAACACTCTGCTGCTTGTGCGACAGACTTTCCCTTTTAAATATTAAATATTTTAATTAATGTATGTATTGTTATTAATTCCATTTGTTCATTGTCATGTGTTTCGTGGCTTTTGTTTTTTCTCGCTTCCTTAGGCATGCTGTCGTTCTACAAAACAACACCGGCTGTGGTCTTCTGGCAATGGGTCAATCAAACGTTTAACGCTGTTGTAAACTACACAAATCGTTCGGGCTCAACACCCATCTCGAAAGAGTGAGTTCTGAAAATGTGCCGACACATTTTCTTAATTGACGTAAACTTTACTGATAATTTCACAACACTAACAAAACAATAATACTTTGTTTCCCAATAGGCAATTGGTGACCTCGTACATTTTGGCTACGGGTGGTGCTCTGACAACCGCCTTGACATTGAATAGAATAGTTAAGGTGAGTTTAGATTGCTTAATTGATATTTGAATTTGTTTTCAAAATTTCCATGCTCACAATAACAAGTAATCACAAAAAATCAAAAGTAATCTAAAATAGTCAAAAGTAATCAAAAGTAATCTTTTAAAGTAGTCGAACTCATATTCGATTACTTTTGATTATTTTTCAGTAATCGCAAGTAATCCTGATTATTTTTTGATTTTGAATCGTAATCAATTACTAATCGTATAAAACTGAATGTAATCTTATTGTAATCATTACTTCTACTTTAAAAAAAAAGTAATCTAATTACTAATGATTACGATTACTAATCATTACTTAACAGCTCTGATTACAACACAATAAAATAATAACAAAATAAATACCAAGAAAATAAGAAATAATTTTTCATATAAAATTTTATAAAAAACTGTGCAATATTTGTACACGAATGACTGTTTTTATATCCTCCAATGCCATTACTTCTACAATAATGATCATAACCTCTACATTTATCCATAGTTTTTTTCAGCTAGACCTTGTTTTCATCGCTAAAATCCCAGATATTACAAGATACAATAAAATATTATGTTATCTAATTACTAATAAGGGTTTTCCACGCTATTTAAACAAATGGAAAATCATAATTTAAAAAAAAATAACTTCTACATTTACCCATAGATCTTTACATCTAGTAAACAATATCTTCTTAGTTAGAATTTTTGCTATTAGAAAAATTTAATTTAATTTATGCTCTGCATCTAGGTGGTACTTTATTTGGTGTAACGTTATCCCTTTTTGTACCGGTTTGAATAATCTATTTAGATTTCACACGGTCAGAGGAATTTACACATCGAATTTTAATCCTTTTTTGCCCCGCTCTGCCTTAAAAGTATAAATTTAAAAAACAAATATTGCGTAATAGGAATGTACACGCCGATTTTCACAATTCTAGCTGAAAAACGTTTTTATACCTTTTTGTGCTGCTTCCGCCCTTAAAAGTACATTTATGTTGCAAGTCTACATATTGAGAGGAATATACATGCCGAATTTCTCGAATATAGATGCAATACTGAAACTGGTACTATTTGTATCCCTTTTTGTCCCGCTCACCCCGCTAAACAAATTTTGAAAATGTCACTTATGTTGCAACTCTACGTGATCTAAGCAATGTACAAGCCGAATTTCACGATTCTATGTGCAATACTTTGGTTGGTACCATTTTTATCCCTTTTTGTCTCTTTCCTCCCTTAAAAGTACAAATTTCGAAAAGTTATTTTGCGTTGCGCGTCTACGTAGCGGAATCTACATGCCAAATTTCACGATTCTAGTTGCAATACTTTAGTTGGTACCATTTGTATCCCTTTTTGTCTCTTTCCTCCCTTAAAAGTACAAATTTAAAAAAAAAAAAAAAACTTTTTTTCTCGCTTATGATAAGAATAAGGCACACGCCGAATTTCATAGTTCTAGGTATTGCAGTATAGTCAGGACGAAGGTTCGATGTTTATCCCTTCCTTAGTCCGCTCACCGTCAAATTTACGAATTAACCTGAATAGTTCAAGTTCCTGACTTCAGCCACTGATCAATGATAGATTATAATTTTTAATATGATAATGTACCATTCAGTCATCCGGTAATAATGTGAAAGGCCCACGATGGAGGTTACATAAGAACGCCCTTTTTACTTCTTTTAATTATCACTGTTTTAAGGAAAATTTAACTAGATTGTAATTACAGTTTTCATTTATGAATTTCATGATATTATAAATTGAAAAATATTAACTTGATTTAAACTAAATTTAACTAACGCGAATGTTTTTTCTGTTCGTTTATTTATTGCAGAATTTAAACCCCTTAATTGGCCGTTTGGTGCCTTTGGCCGCTGTGGCTGCCGCCAATTGCATCAATGTTCCCATGATGCGTTTGCAGTAAGATTACTTTAAAGAGTTGATGGGGAAATGATATAATTTTGGTTTTTTTTTTAGAGAACTGAAAAATGGTGTCACTCTATTGGATGAACAAAACAATGAAATGGGTATTTCTAAGAAGGCAGCTGCTGTTGGCATCACTGCTGTTGTGGCCAGTAGAATAGCCATGGCTACGCCAGGCATGGGTAAGTTTGCATCTTATATTATATTGATACCTATCTGCATTTGGACGAACTCATTCCTGACCCGATCTGCATCTACTGTAAAAATTGCAGTTTAAAAAACGCATTTTTAGTACTATATATCTTATATCTTTAGTACTATATGTATTTTATCATTTGCCTATCTACAAGCATACTTAGTTTTGAATATTATCAATGCAAAACTGCTATTTACTAGTCCGATCACAAGAAAAATTGCCAACAGAGAGTTTTCAGATTTAGATTTAGCGTCCATACGGATGTTGCTCCCGAGTTGACTTTTTCGCCGTAGATGTCGCTACCGATTTGACTTTTTTCGAAACCGAATAAACCACTTCTTTAACAGATTTTCTTAAAATTGGTCACAACACCTTATATTTCAAATAGAAATATTTACAGTAATTTTTGGTAATATCGGTTGGTATTCGGTATAGCTATATAGCTATATAGCTATAGCTATAGATATAGCTGCCATTTTTGCATTTACGGCTCTATAAGCAACATATATTCAAATCAGGCACACAACTTCATATGTCAACTAGCAACATGTATGGTTGAAGAGGGTCTCATCGGTCCAGGTTTAGATATAGCTCCCATACAAATTTTTAATTAATAATATGAATAAGGCAAAAGTCTGTACATATTATTTTCTTACACAAATATTTAATTTTTGAAAGAAAAGTTAAAATATATTTGTGGGGTTGCCCCATAGTATGTAAAGCGTATTGTCTCGCATTTTGTCAATGGATGACTTTCACCTATGAGAATATGTCTTGTAAGCATCAAACATGCAGTGATTCTAATCACTCATTCGAATGAAGGACGGGGATCTGTAAATGAACCAATTCCTCCCAATGATAACCCTATATAAAACAAGTAAAAACGGCGTTAAGTTCGGCCGGGCCGAACTTTATATACCCTCCACCATGGATTGCATTCCACAGAGGTTGTCGGTTTTCGTAGAAGTGCAGTAATATTACAGGAAAATATAATTTTTTTAATATAGCCAAACCAAATACAAATATAGAAAAATTAATTTTATAAATAAATATAATATTTTAATTATTTCAAACCACGCTTATAAGGTAATGCTACCAACACGTCAATTCAAAAAATAAATATTCTTATATTTATATTTTCAAAGCCATAAATATTGGTAGATAGTGGGTGCTACAGTTGTTTGTATTTCCATTCTATTTTAATTCCAAAAGTACAAATTTTGAAAATCCATTAACAGACGTACATAGTGCAAAATAACCTAACTTCATGATTCAACGAATTTTTGCCGTAAAAGAAAAGGACGAATTTGAAAAAAAAAAAATTATTTTGCGTGTCTATGCAGTCAGAGGAATGTATACACCGAATTCCATGATTCCAGCTGCGCCCATTTGGTTGGTACCATTTTTACCCCCTTGACGTATATACGCGATTAGAATTTCATCATTCTAGCTGTAGTCGTTTAGTTGGTACTATTTTTATCCCTCTGTACCATTGTATCCCTTGAAAGTACAAATTTCGAAAAATTCGTCTATTTTCCGTGTCTACACAGAATGTATACTCCGAATTTCATGACTCTAGCTGCGGTCATTTGATTGGTACAACTTTTATCCCCTTTTTTCATTTTAACCTCAAAAAGTACGAATTTCGAAAAATCAGTTTATTTTCCGTGTCTACGCAGTCAGGAATGTATACTCCGAATTTCATGCGGTCATTAGATTGGTACTATTGTTACCCCCCCTTTTCCATTTTAACCCCAAAAAGTACGAATATTGAAAAATTCGTGTATTTTACTTGTCTATGCAATCAGAGGAATGCATACACCGAATTTCATTATTCTAGGTACAGCCGTTTGGTTGGTACCATTTTTATCCCTCTATTCCTATTTTACCCCTTAAAAGTACGAATTTGGGAAAAATACTTTTATATTATCTATCTACTCAATTAGAATCTACTAGCTTTTATCGTTTAATATGTACCAGTTTTTTCCCTTTTTGCCCCTACAATTAAGAATCATTTTATGGTGCACGTTTTTGCTATAAGGGGAATTCGCATACCAAATATCAAGCAAAAATAAACAGACATATTCAAAAACATGCTTAAATACGCTAAAATATTAGGGATTATTATGGGTATTTTTAGTCCTTGTGAGGGTAAAAATTTTCCCTTTAGGCCAATTTCGCCCCATTTCAATCCCAACAGATCTACGACTATAAGACGCATTTATGGAGAATTTGAACGTTCTACCTCCTTTTCGTTTCGGACGGACGGACGGACATGGCTAGATCGTCTTAGAATTTTATGACGATCAAGAATATATATACTTTATAGGATCTCAGGTCGATATTTCAAGGTGTTACAAACGGAATGACAAAGTTAGTATACCCCCATCCTGGAGGTGGAGGGTATAAAAATCATGCATGATTCGCCCGAAAAAGAAGTACTTCCATATCATACTTTCACACATCCCACAAATGCAATGTTTTGTGCAAATATGTGGCCTTTTTTTATAAGACCTTTTTAGACACACGAAATATTTGCGCAATCATGCGTTGTGCAAATTACGAGATAATACGATTTTCACTCAAACACAAAATGTTGTGCAAAGCGGCGTTTTGCGCAAATATTTTAAATATATCCACCACTATAACGTATGAGTGTTATTACCATTCAATTAAATTAATCATACGCCACATAAAAATGCGAAATATTTATTTAGAAAATAATAAAATAATAAGAACATTCAAACCATCACATATGACTTATGCCCAGTTTTTGAGTTGTTATTTATCTTAGATTTAGTTAGATTTAAATCACTGGCAACATATATAAAAACAATGAAAACAAATATGTTTACAGTCATTAAACTAAATGAAGTATTTAAAGGATATTTACTCTACTTCCTATCGAACGTAATTGTACTTAACAAATTAACTTTAATTAATTAAATTAATGAGTTAAAATGAACTAAAATTTAGGAAAATTGAACTTCGTATAGCGCTAAAGAAACATTTCGTCTTATCAAGTTCAAACTTTTCCTTGAAAGTAGTGCATGCTTTGAACTTGATTCTAGTTCAATTTTCCTCAAACCAAGTAAATATTTACTCAAACTGAGGAAAATCTTGCTGAAATTTTCCTTAATCTAAGTTATTTTTTCCAAGATAGGCGCCCTCGCAGTGGTTGTTTAGAATAATACTTAAAGTATTTAAGAAATAAATCTCTGCATCCGAACGAGAATTGCTTGTTAGATTAATATTCAAGAATTTTCTAAACAATTTCAAGTGATTTTTTATAAGTTCATTAATACCTAAATGTATGAAGAACTCGGCATAAATTTCAATAAACACATTAACTTAATTTTAAGAAAAAATAGCACAATTTTAGTTAAAATTTTCTAAATGGAATTTTTTTCCATACAAAAAATTCTTAATATTTTTCTTACTTAAAACCTTGGAAATTTTCTTCCACACAAGTATGAATTTATTCAATTAAATAATTTTTTACTAGATCCAAAGAAATGATTTCAAGCTATGACTTTGAAATAAGGAAACTTCACACTTACTTAATTAATTTTCCTAGTTTTAAGGAAATGTTTACTGAAATGGAGTAAAATTGTTGAACTAAATTTGAGTACGGATTTTACTCAGATTTAGGAATGATATTTTTCTGAGTGTATAGCATTATTCTTATAAAGTGCTAATTGTGTGACAATTATTTAATTTCTTTTCAGTTCTGACACCATTGCTGATCAACAAATTGGAAAAGGGCGGTTTCTTGAAACGCTTCCCCAAGGCTAGTGCTCCCATCCAAACGCTGTTCTGTGGTTTCGTCTTGATCTTTGCCACACCCATGGGCTGTGCATTCTTTAGTCAAAGAGCTGCCATCAACGTAAGTTATCGACAGCCAGCTGTACTTCAAATCTTATATAACCGCCAACTGTTTGCTTCTTTTGAAAACTTAGGTCGACAGTTTAGAATCGGAGGTTAAGGAAAGCATCAAGAAGAACAATTCCGAATTGACCGAAGTGTGGTTCAACAAGGGATTGTAAACAGATCAGAAACAGAAATTGGAAACTACGTCCATGCTGCCGATGCTGTCGTGGTGCTTCCCAGGAGAAATGGGGATGAAAAGAGCTTAGCAAACTTAAAACAAAACAACCTGTTAAAATAAAAGTGTTTGACAATAACTTGCAACAACAACCAAGCGTAACTTTAATACATATGTATCACTAAAATTATGGTTTAAGTTCACTTTAGTTTAGTCGGCAATTTGTGTGGCCGGAAATGAATATTTTATACATATTTAAATCCCAACTATTCTCCATGTCCAACTTTCGATGGCATTTATTTTTATACTTGTTTATTTCTCGTCTCTGCTCACGTCTAGATTTTCTCATTAATAGGTATATTTTTTAATTTTAATTCCAAGCAAAGTAAAAGTCAATTGAAACATTAAAATACCTCAATATTTTGTCGCATAATCGCCACGATCAAATAATTAATGGAATCGTATCATCACAGCAACAATGACATTTAAGCGTCTATTTACATATTTTTTATTCTTGTAATTATTATTCTGTTTTACTTGTTTTCTCTCTGTTTAATTTTGTTGTTTCCTATGTTAAACAATTTTAAAAATATTTAATTGTACACACTTCGTTAATAAATTGTTTATTATGCTATTATGTAACAAATAAAAATGTTTAAACAATTTGCTGTGTTCTTTACAGAAAAATATTGAAATTGGGTTTCTTTATTGAGTAAATATGCACTTGGTTTGAGGAAATTTTAATTAGAATCAAGGTCCAAGCATATACTACCTTCAAGGAAAAGTTTGAAAGTTTGAGGAAATATTGCTCTAAGGTGGCACCCATAAATTTGCCTGGCCCCAATTAATTTCCCCCCTCAACATTTTCCACAAACATACCTACACTTCTCCCATCTAAGGTATACTGCGAGGCAGTCTTGTTCCTTTCTTTCATAAAAAATAGGCCACCTTAAGGGTTACAGATGGGTGGTAGGTGTGCTCTGAGAAAATATTGGGGCTAAAAAATATAGGGGGTTGGTCTTACATTTGACTCCATTTGACGGTCTTCTGAGGCCAGTAAAAGCGGTGGGGACAAATTTTATAAGAAATAAATTTTTATATGGGAGTCCCCTTAAGGAGTGGGGATAGGGGGTATGCGTGTTTTTTGGGGAGGGAAAATTAATAGGTGTCGGTCTTACATTTAATCCCTCCGGGGACGACTCCGAGGCAGTTTGGGGCTTTTTGTGTATTTTTACCTTTGACCCCGATGAGCGCCCACTTACACTGACCCCACCACCCCCATTTTTCGGCTCATGAACTTTTTTTCCGAACCTCACAAAATATCAAAATCGAAAAGTCGTGCACTATCTCACCCCTAGTGAACAATAGTTAAATTAACCTTTAATAGGCAACCTTGAATTTGATTAGTTTTTGTGTTAAGTTTTGGGTTTTGGTGTGTTCTGACATATATAAAGGGTGATTTTTTAGCTATTATCTTTTAAACAGCTGACGCACGTTTCGTGTTTTGTTTCACTGTCAAACATCTTCAGTTTGGACTATAATGTAACCATGAATCGTCTTACAAACGAACAACGATTGCAAATTATTGAATTTTATTATCAAAATGCGAGCTCTGTTAAGAAAGTTCATCGCGCGCTTCCATTTTATGGTCAGTTTAATCGACCCACTGAAGCGGCTATTCGGGCTATTGTGACTAAATTTCCCATCAAATTTACATTGTTGGACATTAAACCACACACACGCTTACGTAGAATGCGAACTGAAGAAAATATCGCAGCCAGTGTTAATGATTACCATCAATTATCGATTCGTCGCCATTCGCAGCAATTGGGCCTCTGTTACTCAAAAACGTGGAAATGCCACAATTGGACTAAGCGGATGGACCATTTGAGGCGCAGTCAAGGTCAACATTTGCATGAAATAATCTTCAAACATAAAATTATATGGACCGTACATCCATTCAAATAAAGATTTCAAGCATTTTTCTGAATTTTATGTGTTTTTGTTTTTGAAAAACTTTCCTATAGCTTTTAAAAAATCACCCTTTAGTACAATTTTATGGCCAACATTTTTGTAGAACATTTCATCCCCGCCCTTCCCCCTTTCGGGGTGTTTTTTACAATTTGTTAGAATAATGCCAAAAAGTACCGTTATAACGGAGAGTTAGAGGGTTAATATGTTCTACAAAAATATTTTCCATACCATTATTTGCCAGATGTAAAGAAAACATAGTTTAAATACCGATATGCTGCAAGAACACGCCAGAAACTTTAACCGCCTATAAAATGAAATTCCGATGTGATCTGTCAAAACGCCGACACACGTATATTTTTTGTCTCCTCTTTCATCCATTGTCAGAACCCAGTAATTTTGGGAAAAGTTTGAAATTGTTGTACGGTGATGTGATCAATGATTGCTGCGAAGGCAAGGTATGCGCCTGAGAATAATATTTGAAGTATTTAAGAAATAAGTCTCAGCAAACGAGAATTGCTTCATAGATTAATATTCAAGAATTTTTAAACAATTTGAAGTGATTTTTATAAGTCCATTAATACTTAAATGTATGAAGAACTCGGCCTATTTCAGTATACAGATTAACTCAATTTTAATATAAAACTCCTATTTGACTTAAAATTTCCTAAATGGACTTTGTATATTTTATATATTAAATCTTGTATATATTAAATCTTAAAATATTTGTAGAGTTTCGTTATGAAATCGTTAGTTTTAGACGAAGTCTAAAATATTGTCATACTTTATATGACGATATCAATTGGGCTGAACACAAGTATCATATCTTGAAGACAAGTAACGATTTTTTGCTTTTTATACTCACGTATGCTTCTTCTATCTCTGTTATTGATTCTACAGATTTAAAAGAAATACGATTTTGCGAATGTTTTCCACAGAAGAATAATCTGTATCACTTTCTCTGTTGAAAACTGAAAATATACAAAATATAATACAAACACTCTTACTTTTGATTTCACAACGTCATTATTCAAAAACATCGATAGTACATTGTACTTTTCTCTTATTTTGGTTAATTTATTGTAAGAGAATTTTGACGTAAGCTCCACTTCGCGAACATAAGCAAATAGCAATGTGGACTTACGTCAAAATTGCTTTTGCTATAAATCCGTAACGGGACTTTCTAAAACTGTGCATTTTTCGGAGGTTATGTAAATGATCGCAAATTACAGTTTACAATAAAAAAAAACGAAAATCCAAAATTGTGGGGCTGGCAAATAGGGCACGCTTACTACTCTACTCCGCTATGTGATATAGGGTATTGTAAATTAGTTCCATGTTAAATTCTTCAGACACCAAGAAAAACTCAACCCAAAACCAAACTTTAAATATACCGATACGGTTAAAATGTTGAGGGAAGTATATTTAAATAATTGGTATTAGCGTTCTACAAGCAACATTTTGTCATATTTGTCGCATCACAAATTTAAGAGGACTACGCTTTCTATTCAAAACGTTGTAATGGGGAGGAGAGTGGTGGAGAGTATTATAAAATCGGTCCTGCAAGACTTGAGCCTTTTCATACTAGTTTTAATTACATCGTAAAGCGAACCCTGTTTAATCTTTTCGGGACGGAGTTTTATTTTGAAAACCGATAAAATCTTGGTGGAAAATTTTGCACAAAAAATTTTGACGGATATGGCTAACAAATTATGATCTGCATACTGAAATCGTCCTTTTATCCGGGTCATTTAATCCCAATAAGCATTTTTTTCGTAAGACATAAGATCCCAATGAATAAAATTGATTTAGGCTATCGTCTGTTACTAGGAAAATTTGATGTCGTAGAAACTCTGATGAATTCTCAAAATCGATATCAGAGTCCGCCTCTTCGGATAAAATATGATGTGTAGCTCCTTATTTTGCAGTTAAAATGTGCATAGGGACAAATAATCCCATGTAAAGGGGTTACGAAAATTTCATTTCCATAAGACATACATGTAAAAAAACTCACGAAATTTTCGGTTTGAAATTTGCTTATAGCCTTGTCATACTGCATGCGAAATCTAGCTGAAATGACATAGGTCGATTTACAAATGTCAGATCCTATACGTATGTCATTTCAGCTAGATTTCGCATGTAGTGTAACAAGGCTTTTATGAAATTTTCGTTTGCTAAAAATACGGTTGTTAATTAAAATATAAAAATAAGATACAGAATGAGCGTTCTGGAGTTAAAGGTCATTCAGACTGACGGAACTTCAATTTCAATTAGCTCGTGACAATATGCCCATAATAAAAAATTTCTTTAATAATTTTTAATTGAAAAATAAACATAACAATTTTTGCTCTTCGTTTCTTTATATTAATATATCATACTGTTCTATAAATATGCTTAACGTTTCAAGATAACGAGTATAATTGTCTTCCTCAAAACAGCAAACAACTGTTTGCTATTTTAGCAGGGACAATCTGCTGTCACTTTTTCTGCAGAAAATCTGCTTTTTTCAGCAGTATTTTTGCTTTCTTTTACTAACAAATTATTTTGAGTGTACGCACCTCTTAACGTAATTTTGACATTTATTTTCTTAATAGCATTGCAGTGGACACTTTCTTATTTTTGTTTCTATTGTTGTGACAATTGTTTGCTAGCGAAATATTAATTATTTATGAAAACAATTTGGTGTTTTAGTTTATTGTTTGTCTACACAAATCTACACTTTTATTTTCCGTGTCGAGATATAAATATATGATAGTCATTGTCGTAGGAGGAGGACTAAGCCCACCCCAGAAAAATTTTAGCCCCCCCCAAGAATTTTAAATTATTATAATACAATTTATACTATTTGTCTGCGTCAAACAAAAATCATTTTTTTAAGTACTTAATATTTTCAATGTTGAAAAAAGTAAAAATGATTGTCAACACAAAAAATATGAGTTTTCAAATTGATCGTAAAAAAGGGTTGGGTTTAATTAAAGCTGTTTCATCAGTTTTTATAATTTCGTAAATAAGGGCTACAGCCGCTGTCAAGTTATCTTTGCATTTTTGTTTATTTGCCAAAATTGTAGTATCTAACTGTGTGTGAATAAATAAATATAAAACATATTCACCTCTAATGTTTCAAATCGTTGTGGGAACATTCGTTAATGGCAGTGATGTCTTTAACTGTAGTATTTACACAAACAACATAAAACCGTTTGCAATGTATTGAACAGAACAGGGGTACATATTTTAGGGCTGTTTTTCTTTAAAGCGGGACAACAAGCTGCGATAACAAAAATCTATACAAAATGTTAGTCTTAAAGAAAAAGCCCTATAGCCCCCCACAAGAATATCCCTCCTTCGCCAATAATGATAGTAACTACCGAAATTTTCGTGGGAAGTGCGTACCAGCCACTAGGTTTGACCCTTTGGAGTAAACACCGATGCAGGCAAACTAGATTTTTGAAGCAGTCATGAAAATCGAAAACAATCGAAGCATAAAGTCAACTTCGGCTAAAGTCGATAAATTACAAGAAGGCAATAATATAATCGTTCTGCGGAAAAATCGTAAATTCCTCTAATAGCCTTGTCACAATACAACCGAAATCTAGCAGAAATAACATGAGGTCGATTTTCAAATGTCAAATTTGTATGGGATTTGTAAATCATACTTATGTCATTTCAGCTAGATTCCGCATGCAGTCTGAAAAGGCTATAAAGGGCATTTTAAACACACAAATTATTTGCGCAAAAAAGCAGCTTTGTACAACCGTTTGCATTTGTGAGTCAACACGTTTTCTCCTAAATAGTTGGTGTGTCTAGCGGCCTTTTTAGACGTACAAAACATTTGCTCAAAAAGGCGTTTTGCATTTGTGGGGCAACACCAGAACATGTAAAGTGTATTGTCTCGAATTTTGGTGTTCTGAACCCCTTATAAACCATTACTATTTAAGCCGGAACATGGAACATGTGGCATCTCCATTTGAATTGCCAACTGTCATTTTGTTAAGGCGAAATCGACTACAGTCATTTTTTAAGTCAAAAATCGATTCCAAAATCGATTCACAAATCACTAACTTCGTAGTTCAGGCAGAAGGCAGAAGCTTTGGTTATTTTTTATGAATTTTGGGAATTCTTTCTCTTTAACCTAAATTAACGCATGGCTGGTTCCTATTTCTGGATAGATAGACTTGATAACTGTAGCTTTTGTAAATTAATTCAGTGAATGTAATTAATTTGCTTAAATTTCTACCAGAAAACATATTGTGCGCGTGTGAAAAACGTAATAAACTTGATTTTTTGCCGACCGCCGAACAGCTACATTCATACGATTTGATATGCAGGCATGGACTTGAGTGAAAACAAATGTACAATTGAATTTCGGGGTTTTTAATCAAACCTAACTTCCAACCACACCAATTGCCAATTGCGTGTACGTGTGGTGTAATTTGTTGGGGTTTGAATGGTAAGCGATTAAAACGGATTTGTTCAAAACCTGTCGAAACATGTGTCCAAGAAATTCATGGCGAAGAGAAGAGCAAGCATAATTGTAAATTGTCAACAAATAATAATGTGGTAAACAAAATTATTGATGAATACTGACTTTTTTTAACATATTATCGCCAATTCGTATCACTTGAAGAATCTACAAGAAAAGCGAAAGAAATAAAAGCCACAACGAATCAGAGAGTTCCCCCCAAAACACACTAGTGAGATTAGAAGAGTGCAAAGAGAGCCAACATTAAAATTCTTAGACAAAACGTCATTTTAAGTTGGGGACGGAGAGCAGAGAGCGTTAAAAAAAGTGTATTGTGGGGAAAAAGCGAAAGCGCAACCGGAGAAGCAAAACACTGACATTTGCAATCGCTCGCTTCAGTCAGTACAACAGTACTAGCAGTAAGGCATACGGCAGCCAACCAAAAACACCTCTCCAAAAAGCTGAGCTGCACGGCCACACACGCTAGGAAGGCTTCTACAAAAAACGCTACGATAAACAACAAAAGAAAGACCAGAAGCACAACAATAAGGAATGATATGATATACCTGCCAAATAACCACAAAAGAAAGTTGATTTGCTAAAAAAACTACTTAAAATACAAGTGCTTACTCTGTGCTAGGAAAGTGTTTTTATATCAGCTGTTAAGCAAAGTCGTCGTCGTCATTGTACAAGTGCAAGGAAAATAAAAATTCCATCATGAATGTGGACGATTATGAATCTTTGCCCACTACGAGTGTGAGCATCAATATGACAGCTGGAGCCATAGCCGGTGTCTTGGAGCATATTGTCATGTATCCCATGGATTCGGTGAAGGTAAGATACGTTCATTGCAAACCCGTGCAAAACAGCAACAACAACGATAACTGCCACAATTTATTTTCTTTTTATCATAATGACAAGGTAGCAATTACCTAACCTAACATTTGGTTTCTGAAGTGCGTTTAGTGATGTAATTCACCTTTTTTCCGTTTCTGTGCTACAAATACGATAAATGTACGCTCACTCTAATTACTCTCCCGTACACTCTGACTTGCTCAATTTCTCTTTGGCCTGGAGTGGTGGGAGAGTGTCGTGGAAGTGTCGTGCAATGTGAATGCTGAACGTTCTTCTTGAGTTTTGTTTTTATACCAGTGTTCTTTCTAAAGCCCCCCACATGTGCCAGCCACCTTCGCCAGCATTCAACAGAATTCCTAGAGAAATTGATTAGTGTTTCTTCAGATATTTTCGGATTTGTTGTTTTTGGTCATTCAAAAATAACTTGTGCCTTACTTCTACTTTACACACATGTTACAACATACATTCATCCATCCATATGCATATATGTACATATGGATGTATGTGAATGTAATCAGCTGATATTTTTTGGCATTTGTGCGGTCGGCATGAGATATTTGCAAAAATGTCTTTGAACATTTGGTGTAGTAATGTGATGCCCATCTTTGAAGGGGATTTCTTTTTGATGTTCTTCTTCCAAAATGTTATTGTCTTTAATTGAGTAATAGAGCGACAGACAGACCTTCACTCTAAAAAAGAGCAAGCAAACCTTGAACTATTACTTGGAGATACGATTAAGTATTCAGAACTTCCGGCAGTCTGAAACTATCGGACGTGTCGCGTAGCCACATTTATATGAACTAAATGCATACCACACATAGGTACATACGTCATGTAATAGGCTTATCACATTCGCCACGCCTCTTTAGAGGTGGTGATGTGGATGGCATATGAAATACGGCCCGGATGATTATTTGTATATATTCGTGCTTTTCAGAATACTTTAAGCTGCTGCGACTTCTAATCTCTTGGGGGAAAATAACACACATCATGAATAGAGCAAAACCAGTTATGTTTTGTTTTACTTTCTCGTTCTCTTTGGCCTGGAGTGCGAGAGTTTCGTGAATTTATCGTCAACCAATGCTCATATGTTTTGTTTTTACAATATTTATATTGTTTAAACGGCACCTCAAATGTTGGACATTCAAAGAATTTAAATTTATCGAAATCATTTGATAATAAAATCCCTCCCACAAATTTTGCCAACTTCAAATGTTCTGATTGGATTTACTTTACAATGACAAAGACCGACCATTGCAGCTGGGTTCGGTAGCCAAAGACTAAAGTGTGAATCAAACCCACTCTGCGATGGATAGTATAAAAGAGAAATCTGAAACATGTACAATTATAATTAAAATTCAAGCCATATCTTGAATTGTCGTTCAGTAACATAGCGCAGATATCCCTATATAAATTGATTAGCCCGAGTAAAACTGTGTAATTCACAGCTAAAAGAAGCCACCAATGCTTCATTAGTTATGCATGCAGGTTTAATATATAGTAGGTTCTTGATCAGAAACATGATGACTTTGGAAGGTATGTTCTAGATAAGTAAAACCACAACCGCGAAAAAACAGCACAGCATCTTTCGCTACCACATTGATATAGTAACTTGATCGATTGTTGGTTTACAGTGGATCTTTGTCGATTGCATAGGGTATATATACCTAATACAATTTGGACCGGTGAAGATGATCGTGACTGCTGTTTGTTTATATTCATGTCTCTTATACCAACACAATACGAAATCCATTATCGATTTCTTGGAAAAAGAAAATAAAATGTAAAAGAATACTCAACCGGTTTAATTTTGTCAACATATACAAATTATTATTTATTATAGCACAGACAAATTATTGTCCAATATTTTCGGCGAATGATCATATCATGCATTGTGGAATAGGATATGTAGGCGACAAAACTAAAATATATATGACTAACTTAGGCAAATAAATGATACTTTTCTTTTGATGTCAAACTTTGACTCAAACGGGGAACATATGCAAAACTGATAGCATTGCATTCTATTGAGAACGAGTTTTTCTTATTCCATATTTCATTGTTGTCATAGACGTGCGAGAAAAAGTGTGCTGTTGCTGCACCGGATATTCATATTCAAAGAAGATGTATGGTGTGCTGATTTAGAAATATATAATAATATATATAAAATGATATTTTAAATTTATAGTATCATATAGATACTGTAGTATCATTGTCGTAGGTGAGACTAAAATCACAAAAATAATAATAATAATAATAATAGATAACACTGTCCGACAGTCAATATTACACTTCAACTATAGGTGAAATGAAGTTTAATAGGCATTGTTAGTTTTTTATTTCCTCATGCTGTTGCCTGTTAAAGGGCTACAAATTTCCAAAGGATATAATTTTTCAAAAATTTATTAAATTAAAGAAGAGAAGATGTAGTAAAAAAAATATTTAAATTGCAAGCTATCGAAATGGGTGTAAATGCTGAACTAACACAGATAGCAGCATGATATTTGAAGTATTTTGAAGAGATATTATCTATTTAATTTGACACTCAACACCATTATCATAGGATGCAAATAAGTATTTAAAATAATTTTTGACAAACAGGACGAGGAAATGAAAAACAAAAAATTTCAATTTCATTTCATTTTGCCTATAGTTTCATACTTCTTTCACCCGGCTCAAGTGTAACGACTTTTTTTATATGTCGTATAATAATAATCTATGTGCATTTCCCTGTTCACATATAAGAAAAACTTTAAATTATTTTTTATTCTGTATAAATTTAAAGAAGCTCTATAATTACTAAAAAACGAAAACAATTGAACTGCATTGACGTGACACAAATAGAAGCCAGTTTTTTATTCTTACAAAAACGCACAACAGAGCGAATTGCGTCGTATTTTTTTCTTGATTCATTGTTCAATGAAGCAAATTAAAAAAATGGCCTTAAAAATAAAAAGTAATCGATTAAAAAATGAGTGCAACTTTGCAGTCGTATGATCATCATAGTAACTAGGCTAGGTTTAGTCTTTTTAATTTAATTATATGGTTTACTAATGCAAGTCGGAAGCAATATATATTTTTTTCTTCTTCAACTTTTTATTTTGCGTGATGGAACTTTCTGGAGAAATGGTCACATACATTATATGACAACTCCCGGTACGAATACTCAATTTAACGAAAATCCGATATAACGAATAATCAAATTGTTTCCATTAACTACATTATATAACGAATGATGAGAAAAATGTACTCCTGGTATTACGAACACTAAGAAAAACTCACATTTTTTGAATACCATTAGTTTTTCGTCAATAAATAATTCAAATTGTAGGTGATTCTAAAACGAAATGGTTTTAAAAACGAACACATAGAAAATCCAAATAAGAATTTATATATATATATATATATATATATATATATTATCTGTAAAGCAAAAATATATCTAAGAATCAAATGTTAGGTACTCCGATGTCAATAAGCAAAAAGAGAGCTGGAGGAAAGGGATCCAAAGATTGATTTAATAAAAAAATGGAATATATTTTTCCTATTTACTGTAATAGTTTATTATTAACACAATTGCAACAAAGTAATTTATATCTCGAAATAACGAATTTTTTGATTTAACGAAAAGGTCTGTCTGTATTTATTACGTTATACTTTTGTATTACTTCCTTTCGGATTCATCGAGTATCTTAGACCCATAAAACGTTATAATTTACTTTCCAATTATTTCACATTTTTTCAAACTTTGATGCTTAGTTTTTAAATCAAAGCTATGTGCATATTGTGTAACGCGTTTTTTAAACTCGAAAAATTAACCTATTCCAATTTCGATAAATTTCATAAAATGTTAAACGTTTACTGTGAGAATATATAAAAAGGCAAGTGAAGTATAAATGAATTATCTGAAACCATTTAGACAGACGTATCGTAAGTCTCTCCTCCACCACTTTGAAGCGTAAGTTAGTAGTTGCAATGACAATATTTTTCATCATTTTAGTTTTTTTTTTAAATCGTTAGGTTTCACTGAATTATTTTAAGTTTATTTTTACACATGAAAATATCAGAATATATGTATATAATTTATACGAAGTCATACGATTGTTATTTAAATTTAGAATTTATTTTCCGATCGAACTTCATCAATGGTAGGTGAGAGTAAAAACGCCCTTGCTTAAATTCAAATACTTAAACTAAAAATCTTAAGATTCTTGTGAAGAATGATATACAATATATATTGTTAAATATAAGATATGTATTCATTCACATCTTTACGATTTAGTAATGCTTTGAAAACAATTTATTGGTGGGGAAAATCCCTTTAAATTGAACCAAGTAGCATTTACAGTCATTCCGTTTTCTGCAAATGGCTACAATTAAAATGCGCAATAATGTACTATATAGATCTATACTGCACATGTTTTTGTATCGGTACGAAACGAAACATGACTAATTTCACAAACAGCAATGACACGTTTGCTGTTCGGTTATTTCCCTGGATGTTTTCTGTAATTCTTATCACTTTGACTTGTGAAACAGTTTAATAAATATTTATGGAGCAGATTCTTTACTTCAAACAAATGTATACTACACCGACTCATTTTGTGTTGAAAATTCTACTGGAATTATATCTAAATTTTATAATATAGCTCTAAAGGTATTGGATACATTCAATACAGATGTTGATAGAGTCGATATATTTTTGGAATAATCCGAAAACATATCAGTCTTCATTTTCAGAGGAACTTTTCGTTTTTTCCCGCAAGGCCTTTTATACATTTGCAAATTTATATATTAAGCTGTAATGTAAAATGCTACCTTTAGAAATTCAGATCTAAAATTAAAATATCTTCATTTCCTTTCAATTTTTCTCGCCGAAGGAACAGATAATGATAAAGACTGCTTAATGGAACGTTAGGACTTTGCAGAAAAATGTAGAAACGGTACATGCAGAAAAATGTTTTTTGATGATATGAAAAAAATGAACGGGAATACCAAATTATATTCGCGCACACCAAGAGATGATATTACCATGGGTTGACTGGATGATTGTATAAAATATCATAGGACTACCTTCTTGTAAATGACTCAGTCCTGCTTCTAAAGGAGACTTGTTTTTATTTATTCATATTTTACTTCTTAGAGGGTAAAACTTGAAATGATTGCCAATGCTAAAGAAATGCAGATAGAATCATGATATTCTCCTCTTTAAGCTGATAATGCACAAAACGGTGAAAATTCGTGGAAGGGGACATGTCCTTTGCAATTTCTATTTCCCTTTAAAAGGAAACTCGACCAGAGAATCACTTTTGTTTTTCGTTTTTTAATGAGGGAAAGCTTTACTTACGAGGGAAACAAGAGTTTAAGAATTTCTTTCTTCTTCTACTTTATTATTAATATAAAATTCTTTACCATTTCAGTCAACGATACAGGTTTACATATCGATATTTCGATGATGTCTAATAATTAACTAAAGGCAAATTTGAATGCAGCTACTAGCATTCCTGCAAATTTGTTTGTTTCCGCATTACATAATTGCAAATATTAAAATTTTAAATATTATTCCGATGCGCTTTTGGATGACCCTTATGCCACATGCTTAAGCATGTACTTTTCGCCCATAGAGAAATTCCACAATCGCCGATTGATATTGAATATCAATATCTAATAGTCGTCACAGCGCTCAAAACAAAAACCTTTTCGTTCAAAGGCACACCGCAATTTGTGCGATGATGATTTGCACACTCCGTTCGATTGAAGAACGACAAAAGTTCGCAATGTTATTGCAAATCCCCAATTAAACTAAAATAGACATTTCGAGTACACAACGACACATTTGAACTAAGTACTATGAACAGGGGAATTTGCCCTATAATTATTTAAACTCAACGTTTCAACGCTAATTTCGACAAATTGTCCGCAATGAATAGTTTTTGATTTTTATGGAATTCTCTCTTGCGGCTTCGTGATGGAGGCGCGCTATCAAATATCGCGTGCCACTCAACCGAACAATCAATCGTGCTCTCACATACACCGCGAGATTTTACAATTCACAAATTTGTACACTTTAGAATGTTAATGTGGGGGGTAAAGTTATATGACATATTTTAGCTGACGTTAAATAGTTTGCACAATTTTCTACCACGAAAAGAGCATGGCCGTCTGGTCGCCTTATCTCTATATAGTACCTATATGTCCACATGGTCTTATCTAGCCATTTCTGTATATGTCTTATACCAACCGCTCGCCGTTTCTAGGTAGATTGCTAGATCCCTCTATATACTTTGCAAATCAAATTGTATTTTTTTGTTGCGTTAAGTGTTAATGACACTAATGATTTATTTATTTATTTATATATACCAGAAAGGTAATTTCGACGCTAAGCTCTTTAGAAACAAATAAAAAGGCAGCAATTTTGATTTCTTCCACCTCGATAAGAAATTATGAGTGAGTGAGTTTAAGTAATCTCAAAACCAGAATTGTTTAAATGAATGTTATTTAATCAGAATTTATATTTCACACTTCTGTGAACAAAATTTCTCACTCAGAAGTCTATACAATAATGACTTATCACTACACTCTTTGTAAGAGTACGGTTGGTGCATAGTTTAATTAAGTTTAATAGATCGATCCGGTGTGTACATGTCCTAAAAGTACGAGATTATGCTGTTCAATTTCTGGGTTGAGCATTTCCCTCATTAGTTAATTTTCGTTTGCTCATATTTTAATTTTAGTTAATTAAAAGCAATGTCCACTTTTCTTTGATATAATCGCTATACCTAGAGTATATTCGTTCTGATTAGATCGTTCCTGTTTAGAATAGTGAATTGAAAGATTTCAATGTACATAATTATAGAGACGAGGAAACATATATTCTTATAGGCTCTTCTCTCCGACATTTTATTATCCGTATATGATGAATAAAGCTGCACTCCCGATTTTCAAAAATATTAAATTGTAGACATTTGGGTGGATCATAAAAATTGCAGAGAGGAGTCAGCATTTCTGTGATCGCTTCACATGGAATCACTCCCAAACAAATCTTTAACCTTTATTTTTATTTCTAATAACTGTTCCATTATTAATATTTAGTACATTATGATTTAGGTTTCCTTAATTATTTATTTTTTTAGTTTCTATGTTACTATACTACAATTTACAATTATACTAATAGGAAAAAAATGTATGCATTTATTTTATATGGGCCAATGGGCCAATGAAATGAAAAATATTTCCACTCTACTTTAGCGGGAGCAAAATCATCATTATTGTAGATAAATAATTGCAAACTTTTTGCTGAAACTAACTCCGACTTTTCTCTTCTAATTTGAGTAGCCATTGGAATGACAGTTCAGCATACCGATGTGTATGAGACAATTCGCTATTTTCTGCATGTCTTCAGGTTGGTGGCTAACCCTAACATTAGATTCATTCAAATTAAGGTTTTGTTGTAGATTTGTAAATGGGCAAGATCGGTAGTGCCACCACTGCATGCCGACTTGCAAACATATGCCAAATTAAATAGCAATACTTCGTATAGTTCAACGAATTAATTGCATTTTGTTGTTCTTGTAGTATTCCCGCATGGAAAAGATGTAGGCGTAAAATGCGTTAAATATATTTTTATATATACATACATATGTATATACACGAGATGAAACAAAAACAAAATTCCACTGCAATTATTTTGCATACATATACTAAATAAGTAAATAGTATATATAATGTTTATGTGATATCTGCGACTTTTTAATAGATATTTACAATCTTTTATCATTAAACAAAATGTATATATGTATATTGTATAGATAAGACTCTGTTCTATAAGATTTTTTTTATCTTATTTTTTCATCTTTTATTAAAGTGTGTAGCCAAGTCTTATCGGATCACGTTTAACGTATCTTTATGTGCTCTCATGCATGTACAAGTGCTACAGTATGAGCTATTGTCGAGCGATGCGATAAGATTTTCGTGGAAGCAGCAAATTAAACAACTCGTCGTGGTGGTTATCAATATCGGTGACACACCGAGATGAATATATCCCCCCTCACACATATCTGAGATATTTCGCAATAGGAAATCTAAATTATCGCCGTTTTAAAGCGTTCCGATTGATATTGAATGAGTTTCGTATACATCAATTAAACAATTTCCCATTGTATATATGTACACAGGCGAGCCGCTCTGCCCACAGTAAGTGGGAGTGAAAGCAGAATCTAATCTAAAAAAAACGCTCAATAATGGTGACTGTTTGTTTGATCACAGGAGGAAAAAAATGCCGTATTTAAATAGGGGATCTCTCATTTTGTGTGTAGGTATTTCCTAGTATTTTGTAGTAGATGTGTTTCTGTACATACTCGTATTTATTAATTACTTGCAACTTTGGCAAGTACTATACGACAGCCATGTAAATATATAGTACATAGTATAGATAATGGCGAGAAGCAAGTCATGCCTTCAAGACAACTTTGTATTAACCCACATGGGTCTGTCTGCCTGCGCAATATCTATCTGTATGCTTCACGACGGTGACGTGGCGAGCAATCGAAATTCGAGTACACCAATATGTATTTTGTACTCATTAAAAATGTGATTCTGATTAAATTGAGTTTATTAAACACATCAAATCTAGCGAGAAAATATCAGTACACCATTTCACTGTGAAATTAACCCATTAATGCCCACCGTACACGTCCGTTTACACCTTGTTTTTTGATCTTTTTTAATATGTATGTAGTTCCTGATCACTGAACTATATGATACTAGGGATCGGGAAGAAACAAAGCAAAAGTAATGAGTAGAAGGATTATTTAGGCTCCAGACTCATTTCAGTATTGCCAGTCATACCCTATCCAGGCACAAATTGTCAGTTGTACAAAAAAAATTCAGTACTAGTTTAGTACTAGCGCGGCACTGATTTTTTGTAAAACCTGGGGGCTAATCACTGGATTTGATACCGAGAAGTTGCAATCGAAATCATTTTTAAATTTCTGTAAATGAGGTATAAATTTGAGACAACAACAAATAGGATGTCGAAGTCTAGTATATTGCAACTGATTTCGTTAGATTTTGAATATTTTTTGTCGAACTTTGGGGCATCTTTACAATAAATAAAAGCTTTTCGATCTTAACGTTCTCACTTTCGAATGCCGTGACTAGACCCAAGGAGTTTTGTCAAATGCACAGGAGCACTGGTACAGTAGGGCTTACAACTTTGGTGACAGTAAACTTTACGGAGGAACTAAAGTTATTAAAATGAATTTAATATGTAATATTTAAAATAAATTGTTATTTTAGAAAATTATATTACGTCATTTTGGCAAATCTATAGGATGAAATCTATTTAATGGGGTCTATAACATTTGCATTAGGGCGATTCCATTGAAACGGGTGCGTTTGCTTAAATATGTTTAAATATCTCCAATATTCATTGACTACGATTTTTACTATACTGCCAATTGAAAACGACCGGTTAATAGGAATATTATTGCAAATATAAATATCTCTTAGCATTTTAAATATTGGAAATATACAACAAACTAGAGCGGAACGGGTGTGACCTTAGATAATGGAAATCCTGTTACGACACCAGTCTATATCTGTAAAAGGAAATGATCAGACCTATTGTAGTATTTTTTCGAAATATAATCCAAAAATATGTATTATGAGAAGTTTATCGATGTTTTTTTAAATCATGAATTGATATTGAAATTTTTGTCGAAAAGGGGTCACTTCACGTGGAATCACCCATTAACAAAACCTTTTCCCGAAATATTTTTTGTAAAAGAGATTATACGATACCTTTTTTCGTCATAGTGAATTCAGTTTTTTTTCTATATTTATTTAAAGTACAGTTATTTGTGTAAAAGCCTTATAGGTAATGTTTCATCGTGGAATACAATAAGAATAAATTCCAATTCCTCCATTTAAGGTAGAAAATTAGAGAGAAGATAAAATGTGACAAAAAAAACAATCATTTCACTGTAGCGGTCTGTTTTCACAGCTAAATGGTGGATTGGGGAAGTGTTTTGTTTGAAGGACGTTCATCGTAACTTATTTCCTTAAAATTTCTGGCTAGAGTAGCTCGGTATATAACCTACTGAATTGAACCTGTACAATGTACATGTTACCTACCACCCATTCCCATTCGCCATCTCAAATAATTGTGTTGAATTCAAGAGACACTAAAACGTATATTCTTATTGGAAGACTTTAAAGGTCATTATCTCATTATTATATTGGCTTCCATATTTATTTATTATATGTTATACTTCATATTGTTTAGTAGTTGGAAAAAATAGTTTATGCATTTTGTAGTTTATTTTATATCGGCCCATGGGTTTAGCATTACAAGCCATAAAGAAACGAACGAAAATGTCAATTTGTCAGAATAAAACACATCTAATATGCAAAAATGCAAACAAAGCTGTATAAATCATGAAAATGTAAACTGAATCAGCTTATTTTACTTAGTGACCTATCCCAATATGTATACATTCAACATATATTTATGTACATATCGCTCATATTTATGAGAAAGGCCGTCAAAAAGTTGTCGATGTGATTTTTTCTGCTATATATTTTTACCGCAATGCTGTTTTAAACAAAACATGAGTGTAAATAAAGGTGTTTGCAGTCGAACGAAACTAAAAATGTATGGAAAATAGTTAAAGGGAAGAAGACTTTTGGTTACTTGTTATTCCAAACAATGGGTGAAACTTGAACTTTTTGTGTTTTAAGAGATGGAAATTTTCCACTCAAAGGAAACAACTCGTACATATCCATGTAAGAACTTTCGCACCTATATTCTATAAGAAAATAAGCACAAGCAACTAAGGCTAGAATAATTTGTATTTTAATTGATTGCAGTAGAAAATGGAAAAACTGGACTGTTTTGTCAGCTAATCACTTCATACAACTCAGTCCGAAAAAAAACTTTCAAATGATTTTAACTCTCCATGTTTTCGTAATTACCAAAATAACGTTAAATAGATTGTCAGTAATTAATTTTAAATCAAATTTTAAATAAAAGCGTTTTGGAAAATGATCATTTAACAATTATAGAGCGAGCGAACGTGTTATATCACAATTATTCATTTGAATTGTATGCGTTCCCAAGTGTCTGCATGCATATGCATGTACAATACATACAGTATATTTACTATATCTATATAATATGCATATACACGAGTAACTGCATATAGTCAAAGTGGCATGTACATATGTATATACATAAGTACTTATATTATTAATAAATTATCTAATAACTCACAATAGAAAGGTTTGCGGTTTGGGTTTCTCTTTTTATATCTCTCTATACAGATGAAATCATTCATGCGGTTCGTGAATCTTTAATCTTTATATTTCGTAATTCTAAAACAGATTTTTCTCAAAAAGTACATCCCAACCTTTTGTCTGTCATATGGCTTTTTATTTTTTCGATTTTTTGTGTCTTATACCTCCTCTTTTCGCAAGCGCCGACATCATAGCGAAAATATGTGCAAATCGTTACATAACATGTACGACTGACTGACTACCAGTATGTACATATGGAATACATTGTACGATATTATTCGTGATACACCATATAATCGTCGTTATTGATTTTTTTTCAACTTTACTTTGCTGCAAAATAAAAATTGCAATTATAAAATGAAATGAATGGTTTCCCTTAATTTTAGCAAATACATATATATACATATCACATGATGACACCGCTGATTTGAATATTTATAGTACACGTACGTTCCCAAAAGCCGCCCCTTAAGTATTTAAAGAAAGTCCTTGACTTTATGCCCCATTCTTTTGGAAAGGATAAATCGATAACGTAACGTGTGGGGGTACGAACAGTGAGACTCTTATTATTGGTTATTTAAGCAGTAATTCGTGACGATGACATAGTGGTTGCTATAAAAAAATACAAACGTTGGAATATGTGCATATGCCATTTTATTTCCACGGAGTTGGAATGTCTTTGTTTATTAAAAACAATTTTGATCCGAGCTACTACGGCTCTTTTTCAGATTTGCAATTTCTCATAGAAAGGGGGTGGAGCAAGCCACTCCCGGCTTCCTGCTTCTCTTCCAATTCGAGAGGCATACACGAAGTGTTGTGAAATACACATTTTTATTCGCTGCTGTCTGCGTCGTAATTTTATTATGATTTAATTTTTCTTTTCTTGATAAATTTGTGAGCAAATATGTACAAGAACAATTAAATGCTGTCCCGGGCCCCTTCTTTTAGATCATGTACCACTCAAGTACCTTGACTTTCAATTTCAGTGTATTTTATCTTTTTTTTGTTTTCTCTTATTTACAGACACGTATGCAAAGTTTATCACCGGCCACTTCAAAGTTAAACATCACAGCAACTTTCCAGAATATGATCAGAAAAGAGGGTATATTTAGGTATACATTGCCACCACTTTCCAACAAGTCTTTAAGAGAAGTTGTTAATTACTACTTTTGAACTTTGCAGACCTATAAGAGGCGTTACGGCCGTTGTGGCGGGTGCCGGCCCAGCTCATGCTTTATACTTTGGTTCCTATGAAATGTCCAAAGAGCTCATGACGAAAGTCACCACACACAATCACATAAATTACAGTAAGTATTCGATTCACGTTGTGACTTTGATTTTGTTTTTGCTTTAAAATACGTTTCTTTGTATATTCTTAGTGGCTTCGGGCGTTATTGCAACCCTTATCCATGATGCCGTTTCCAATCCAGCTGAGGTCATAAAACAACGTATGCAAATGTATAATTCGCCCTACAAGTCGGTGGTGGCCTGTATGCGTGGTGTTTACCAAAGCGAGGGACTCAAAGCTTTCTACCGCTCCTATTCAACGCAGTTGGTAATGAACATACCAAATCAGACAATACACTTCACCACCTACGAGTTTTTCCAGAATAGGGTGGGTGGTAACATTTTGTGTACTCTGTAAATGTCCTTTTGTTTATTGATGGTCTTTCTCTATGTCCGGCAGCTCAACCATGAACGAAAATACAATCCTCCGGTTCATGTTATAGCAGGTGGTGCTGCGGGAGCTTGTGCGGCGGCAGTAACTACGCCATTGGATGTTGTTAAAACGCTGTTGAATACTCAGGAAACTGGTTTAGTTAGGGGTATGATGGAAGCCATTAAACAGGTAAATAATCGAGGAATGTTCACGATCGATACAGATTCCTTTACGTATCAAAATCAGCATATAAAGAATATTGAATTTTGATGGAAGATATATAATGTTGGGATCACAGAATCACAACAACATTTTAGCATAAACAGGTTCAAGTCTTTATCTTTTCTGGTGGATGGAAGTAGATTTGAGGAATGACTTCTTGTTGCAAATATTTAGGATGGAACACGTGTCCCGAAACATCTAGTGTCTATCTCCACAAAAGCGAATTCAAAATTCAACTCTCTTTTTATATGGCTGAAATGTTTTCTGTGCATCAGTAAATTCTGAATTTCTTACAAATACTTCTTTTTCAGATTTATACTGTGGCTGGTCCTCTCGGCTTCTTTAAGGGCTTGACTGCCCGTGTCCTTTACTCAATGCCTGCAACGGCTATCTGTTGGTCCACGTATGAATTCTTCAAATTCTATTTGTGTGGCCTAGATCGTGATCACTACAAGTCAACAATAACTGGCAAAAATATGTTGCAACCGCGAAAAACTTCCAATGCAGATGGTGCACAAATACACAATGCCTACGTTTTACCAGTGTCTGCTGCTACTGAAGAAACAAAAACTCCCAAAGAATCGACTACACAAACGACACCACAATCGCTACCAACGGGACCCATAAAGACCGTGTGCGAATTGTCGACCGCAGTGACGGCACCCACACTCAATTTGACCACACGACACACAGACGTTAAAAGTCCATTCGATAGAGGATTCTCCAGTACATAAACAGATCATTGATATGAAACAAAAACACAACATTCAAAATATCAACAACGTTCAATTGTGCGCCACTTTATACCACGCCAACGAATCACACAGTAGCTCAACCACACAACACTCGTCGTTCAGCGTTAAAGGTGTCTCGCCTGTGAGTTCCAGCAGCATCTAACAACGCTCCCCAGCTGTTTCCGGTTCGTCCGCAAGAACATAGAATTGAACGCCGTGCTATTACAATAATCACCCCCCGAGGGAGCGAGTGTTTGTAAACGTCTAAAAAACTAGAACAAGAGAGATCCACATGTTTTTATTTGTATTTATCTGAAATGTATTTGCAAAACCTAGTTTTGCCTCTGGGATCCATTGGCTTGCATTTCCTTCCTCATCCTCCTACCAAGAACTGCGAACGATGAAAGCTTTTTCGAAATGCATGCTCGAGTCGTGGTTAAAAAAACTATTGTCATGTAATATATTTAAAAAAACCAACCCCTAATCGTTATTATTATTATTATTTTTAAAACTCAACTATGTATATGTATGTTATATAAAACAACTCTAGAAAATAAACAAAAAAACAATAATAATTTAAAATGAAAAAAAAAAAAAAAACTCAATTTGTAATAAAATTACACAAGAAAGAAACAAAACAAACCAGTTTATATGATTTAAAGAAGAAGCAGAAAAACAATTGTTTATTTCAATAAGATCATTTTTTATTTTATATGCAAAGCGAAGGCCCCTTCAGGTTATGTGGTTTCGTCATGAGTAAGTCGATCGATCATTCACCTCATCCCATAAACTGCAATTGTGAGAAAGACAAGACATACAATTTTCATTCACATTCAAATCGCATCCATGTGTTCCAATGAATTTTGAAATATTTTTTGGCCACACTCTCACGAACGTGTTTTAAATTAGAATGTATTATACTTCTAAATGATGGTTAATAAAAATGCGTATTGAATTGAAAGATTGCGTTATAAAAATTGTCTCTTTAAGTTTAAGTCAGAACTAAACCATGCAATCTAAATAGGACCTTCCCACAAGCAGAATAAGGATATTTTCCTTATTTAATAATAATCTACATAAAAAGTATTGTTTTTTTTTTTGTCATTATTCATTATTGGCTTTACAAAAAACCTACGCTCTTATTTATAATTTTTTTATTTTTACATTTTATTCCTAAAGACATAATTTTATTGTTTATTTAATATGTCTACATTCGTTGTGAAAAACACGTGGTTATTTAATTGTATTGAAAAGAAGATATGAAACGAAATAAAAAGAATTGTTATTTATATACATATATAATATTTTTTGTAGTTATGTTGCAAAACATCGTCAAAATTACTTTTATATATTAATTGATTGTGAGTGCTATTTATAGAAATGAATAGCATTAAAAATAAACCTAAAATTAGAAAGGAAAAATTGAACTCTTTTTAAAAACTTGTTATCGTGAAACGACACACACCACAATAGAAAACCAACAAAAATCAGACATACTTGTAAAATATAACTACATATATAAAAACAGAACAGAAACAAATATAAACATTGTTTTTATGTCAATTATAAATAAAGATAATCGTCAAATTGTTTTATTTGGAAATGTTGTAAGTATGCATGTACACCTATGTCCAGCACCAAATGATTTTATGCGAATGCCCCGACTAAAAGTTACATCCTCCTGCAATTGTTTTCGTCGTGGTAACCACCAGCGGATAAACCCGGTATTGGGCTCGTCGGCGGCTTATTCAACAATAATCATGAATTGAAGGCTTCCAGCGTGGAAACAAATGTTGATATATCCATCTTAAATTCTCGATCTATGGCTACAAATTTAAAGGTACATATTTTGTAAATAGATAAATGTCGTGTACATACATCATAATGTATAAATTCAAGCATTTATTCAAAATATAAAATGTTTAATAATAAAAAACTAAACAATAAATATAAAAAGGAATAAACTTAAAAATGCAATAAACAAAAAGTAATTGTGATCAAACGACGGAATCCATGCCTCGGCGTCTAGAACGTTGGCCTAATATCGGACGTGGCTTATACAGATCATCGCTGCTGTAACGCTGCTGCTGTGAAAGTTTTTGCGCCGCCTTATGGCGATCCAGTTTCATAGACAGATCTAAAGGAACAAAATACATCATTATATGCATGTCAGAATTTTTGTTGTGCATTCATGGAACTGATGTAATGCGTATTTAGGTAAAGCTTTATAACAATGTACATTGTATGTATGCAAGTAAAAATGGAAATGCTTACCCCAAAAAGCTTGATTTGAATTTAAATTATATATAAACATTTACAAAACGAGCATTACCGAACGATCTGAGCTGAACTTATGTATGTCTTTGTGCGTGTGTGTGTGTTTGTGCGTTGCAACGTCACAATTCGAAAACACGCGTCTTTAGATTGGAAACGAAATAAACTATTTGTTTATTTCAAATTCTACATTCAGTTAAATATCTAGAAAAAGGGTAAAGGAAGTACATATCACCTGAAATGTCCAAAGGCGTAACATAGCATTACAGATGACGATATGAAAGCTTATAGAAATACAAGATATGAAAACCCTTAAAATGGAAATTTGAAACAAAAAAGAAACGCCAAAAATTATAAAAGACGAAACTTTTAGTTTTACATTCTGCCAACAAAAAACCAGAACTACTGTGTCAAAACCAGATAACGTTCTGGCGTTCGTGAGGCTGCAAGTTCTATAAAATAAAAATTTTCTTTTCGTCTTACAAAATATCATATCAATCAATAAAAATGTTGGAGTTTTTAATATCTAATTAATTATGCAAATCAAAAACAAAACTACCTTTTAAAAATCTACATTCCTCTGGGAATGAATTGTTCCCTTCAAATTGCAAATTGAATTGATAACTTTATTTCTGTTACGATGCTATTCTCGGTTTATATTCGACTCCATGGGAACAGAAAATTTCACGTGAATAAATTCCGTAAAGGCTGTATAATTTATCACACAAACGATAACAAAACAAATTCAAAATCTCCAACTTTAGAAAAACATACACAATCGGAAGTAAAAATAAATTATGAAATGAAAGAACACCAAAATAAACGCAGATGAAAAGTTGCAAAACTTCCTTACATACCCGTATTTTTGTCAATTTCCTCATTCTCCTTTGAACTAACACTGATATCCGAAGGCGTCGGAGATGTTTTCAACGCTATATCTTCACTCTTATTTAATACACGTTTTCGTGGCGTCTTCTCGAAATCCTCATAATTTATAGTGGATTTGCGTTTCAATGATGCACTTAAAGAGCTGAATGTTGCACTGGTGATGTGATTGTAATCATCTTCACTGGATACCTCGATGCCCTCATCTACAGGCGTTTCGAAACGTAAACTATTCACAGCTCTACGACACAGATCCATGGTGTCATTCAAGAAATGTATCCTATCTGCAAATGTTTTCTGTATGTCCTCAAAATACAGTAGATCATCGTTTGAATTGTTGCTTTCTACTGGTGTTATATTATTAGGCTGTAGTGGAACTCCGATCAAATGTCCTCGGGTATCTAAGTGTACAAATTCCGTTTGCGGATTTTCCAATAAGTCATTGAGTATAACAACATTGTTAGAAAGTTGTGGTTTATTTAGAGTTTCCCCATTCTCAGTGGACTCCTTTTGAGTGTCTGTAAAGGGAAGTATTTATGTATATAAATATAAAGTAGATACTAGCACATAGAATTCAATAAGTTTTAAGAAGTTTACAAGGAAATTTTATACATAGGAACATACCATTATTTTTTGTGGTCGGCGATTGGTTAACATCACTAGAAGACTTTGATTTTAATCTCGAATTCGTTGTACTCGATTTACTGTTTTGGGAACTCGACTTGCCTACACCATTCCCTGTCTTATCGCCATCATCGTCATTAGAGTCGGTAGACTTACGTCGTGGTGGCTTCTGTTTAGCCTCTTGATGGTCATCTTTACGCTCGTTACGTTTCGACGATGTGTTCGACGATGATGACGAATGGTCGCGATGGGAACTGGACGACGAATGATGACGTTTGTCGGAAGAGGAATGCTTCGTTTGTTTCGAAGAGTAATGTGAAGATGAGGACGACTTTTCTAAATCCTTTTCATTATTCGATTTGTTATGTGATGATGATGAGGAATATTTGCTGGATGAAGACGACGAATGTTTACTGCTACTGTTTTTGCTGCCACTACCACTACTACTGTGGTGTTTGCTGTCCTTACTGCTACGATATCGATCTTTATCCTTGTCTCTATCTGGAGATCGCCTGCGTTCTTTTGAATGTTTTTTGTGTTTGGATGAAGACGATGAAGAGGAGTGCCTCGTTGTGTGATGTTCTTTATCCGTCTTTTGGGCGGACACAGGGGAAGGAGTTGCCGTAGGTGTTTGTGAAAAGGGCGGCGGAGGTGTGGGCGTAGCTGTAGGAGTCGCCGTGGGGGTTGGCGTTGATGGCTGTTGTTGTTTAGGGGTTGACACCTGGGGCGACTTCGATTTATCTTCTATACTAAACTCTTTTTCTTTGTCCTCAGTTATCACTTGGCTTGTAGTGTTGGTGGGAATGGACGCAGAATCATCGATACTGGAACCAAAACTTAATTCTTGAGCATTTGGTGTTCTCTGCAAATCATCTTCCCTTTGCTCCATATTCGAATTATTGTTGGATGAAAATTTAAATGGCTCATTTTTATTATCTAATGAAGCCGATTCGGCGGACAATGAACATTTAATCTCATCGGGAAGAGGAGATTCGTGTGAATCATCCAATTTGCTTTTGCGTTCAGTTCCCTCAAATTTAATCTCATCTTTTTTTATGTCAAAGTGTAGTTCGGAGTCTACTTCATTATTGCCATTCATGCCATTGGGTTCGCTGGAATTTTCATTAAATTTTGGCATCTGTGCCTCTTCTGAAATATTGGCAGTAACAGCTTCCTCTTGAGAACTTCGTACTGAGTCATCTTTAGTCACGGGCGACAAGCGGGTGTCACTGGAAACACTGGATAATTGCGAGTCTTGAGAATTTCTACAATCCATTGAAAGACTGACATCCTTATCCATATTTGCAGAGGGAAAATTATTCAAACTCTGGCTTTCGTTGATCTCTTTTACTTCAGTTTTGATGGTTGCATTACTATTTTCATCTTCCTTCTTAAAAGTGCCCTCTAAAGTGGATTCATCAATTTCCGCTTTGATTTTAGGCAGTTCATGTTTAAGCTCAATGTCTGGTTCTGTCTTCACTATTGGTTCAAAAGGTGGCGATTCATCTTCATCATCTATTACTTTCTCTTCGGTATCCATGTCCACTTCGGTTTTGTCATCTCCTTCAATCTCCGACTTAACGGTTGCTTTGTCCGAATCCGGGCTGACTTGTTCCAAATCGTTTGGCAACAAACTACAAGTTTCCACTTTCAATGGTGGAGGAGGGGCGGGTAATGGCAAGGGCGGAAGAGGGTGCATTAGTGGAGGTGGTGGTGGTTCATATATTTTCGGGGGAGGTGGTAGACCCAAATAGTTATAAGCAATTTCCTCTATACGTGGTTGAAAAACACTACCAATTTTTGGATTTACCACTTGGTCGACAATACGCTCCACACCAACATCCAGGAATCCAGATCTGCAAAATACAATACATTATAGCGTTATCAAAGTTTGAGAATGTGTATGGCTTACTCAGCGATATGACGTCTTAACTTCTCTCGCAATTGATTTTTATTGGTGTCTGGCGTCCAGACAGTTTCGGACAAAAACTTTTTCACAGTATTTTCAACACGCTGCCGCAAGTTTTGATAAGCTGGCTTCGTATCAACATCGGCCATAGAGTCTTTGCGAAACTCATCGAATACACCCTGAGATTTCACCTCAAGAACAATTTTTTCCACAAGTTGGGTATCCATTTCCTAATTGACTCCTCCGTAGTTCGCTCCTTCGTTTTCTTGCAAATTATGTCCACCTTTTCTTATTTGCATTAACCACGATGGATTTAGAGTGGCTGCTTCCAATTATAGTAAGTGATTGTGATATTTACTACTTTGTTTTGTTTGGTGATATCGAAGTTTATTTGCAGGTGATTTTATTTTTATTATGTTTTTGATTGTCAATATGTTTCCAGCCCACCCATTATCCTCAAATATTTATTTGATAATTTGAAGCAGGGATGAAAAATTCAAAATTCAGTACTTTTTTACCACCGAAAGTACCGCAGTACCACCACGATATTCTCAGTACCTTTTTAAAAAATTGGCAAACAAACTTATTTACTCTGACTAATCCATATAAAATTTGTAATCTGTGTGCGAGCCTTGAATCTCAATCGAAAAAGAATTCAATATTGCAAAGAACGCGTCTAAACAACTTAATTTATGACAAATTTGGCATGTCCTGTTTACTTGTGGTAGATTCTGTTCTGTACTCCATCGTGAACCACCTTTGTTTTCGTATTAAAACTCACAGGATGTTAAAAAGATGGTCTTAAGACGACTAAAATCTCTAAAAATAATAATTACTGAGACGTTGCCAGGGATTTCACCGAAGTACCGAAGAATTTAGCAATTGTTGTAAGAATCTTCGACAGAAAGTGACGGGGACAGTTTTTACTGCAAAAGTTAAGTAATTAACCGCACAAACATTAAGCATTTAAAATTACAACAAATAATTTATTAAGGTGATATTATAAATTTGTTATTTCTAATGATTTCGTAAAATAAAAATCTATAATTGTTTGAATCTTATTGTTCGAGGAATAAGATTACCTAAGAAGTTTTTGTAATTGAACTAATATTTATAGGTAAACAAAACTATTTAAAGTATGTATGTTTCCTTTCTTTATTTAATGCAACATTATGTAAGTACTATGCCTATGAAGTATGTAAGTACTATGCCTTAACTTCAAATTTTGTTTTCGTATGAAATGAATAAAACAAATATTTAGTACCATTTGGTGAAAAAAGTACTTTTTCAATAGAGATTCAGTACTATTTCATAATAGCCATTTTTCATCCCTGATTTGAAGAAGAAGATCTTTCTTGAAAGAAAGGGACAGAAGCGAGAAGATGAAAGTGAGAAAGAGAGAATAGATGTACAAAAAAGACTGAACCACAACAAAAAGAGGAACTGTACGAAAAAAGAGGAACTGAACGAAAAAAAAAGAACTGAACCACAACAAAAAGAGGAATAATGAAAACTGACCGAAAGGTTTCATCGAACATCATACCAAAGATGCCGAACATCATACCATAGGTGCCGAACATCATACCAAAGGTGCCGAACAGCATACCAAAGGTTCCGAACATCATACCAAAGCTTCCGAACATCATACCAAAGGTACAGAACATCTTACCAAAGGTTTCATCGAACATCATATCAAAGATGCCGAACATCATACCAAAGGTGCCGAACATCATACCAATAATAGTATGGCTATTTTTCTTTAGGACTGGATAACTAAGCTGTTAAAATTTCACTCAAATAAAAAAATCTTTTTTAAAATAGTCGCCAAAAGCAATATCAATGTGTCTGTGAAAACAAATTTTGAAAAAATAATAAATAATTTTGGACTTAGATTGGATAATTATCCAGTGTAAGTCAAAATTATGGTTATCGAGGCTAAGTCCAATAAAGTCAACAAAAAATATTTTTTTTTTAAATTTGTTTTGACACATATATTTATATTGTAGTTGACGACAATGTGAAAAAATAATTTTTTATTTTGAGCAAAAATTAAATTTTTATTAACGTTTTTGTTATCGCAGCTTGTTATCCCGGCTAAAAGAAAAACAGCCCTAGTATAAAATAAATAGATTTGTGTCGAAAATCGGCTTTTTACTCCACAAAACGACTTTAGAAATCGGTAAATAAATATATAATATCGATAAAAATATAATATAGTTAAATGAATTAATATCGATATATTTGATTAACACATACTAGGGACGTCGATCGGGAAATCCCGTTCCCGGGATTTGTAAAAGTATATCTCTGGAAACTCCCGATGTATCATTTAAAACCTGCGATAACATAAACTTTGATAAAGAGTTATTTTTTACTCAAAATAAATAATAAAAATTTGTATCAAAAGAAATTTCCAAAAGAAATAAATTTGACTTATACTGGATAATATTATTTGTTTAAATTCGTTTTCATACACACATTGATATTAGGCTTGTTCGATTGGGCTTACTAGCTTATAATTAAGAAACTTGATAATGTGGCAACATTTTTTTTATTTAAATAAATCAGAGATAAAAATTTGGTACCACCTGACTCGGTAACTAAGTAGTAAGCTACTTTCTTGTTAAGCGAGTAAATTTCATACAAATATTAAGCTAGTAAGCCCAATCGATTGTAAAAACATAAAAAAGTAAAATGTAAATATGTATACCGAAATAATTTTGAAAATCCCGAATCCGGGGATTTAAAAAAACAGTCCCGATAGACATCCAAAAACATACGGCAAAGAAACAATAATAACTCGCAAAAAGAGCACCAGTTAAGGCATACACATACACGTGTTATAGCTATAGCGTGCTATATATATACGTCCACAATCCATTTTTTTTGGATTTCACTTAGCCTTTTCACACTGCATGCAGTCGATTTCAGCTCAAGGTCGATTTAAACTGTAAAATTTGTATGGGATCTGACATGTCATTTCAGCTAGATTTCGCATGCAGTGTGACAAGGCTATCAAACTCCTTATAAAAAATACAAAATCCGGAAAAGTGAATGTTTTATGTATATTCGAAGCATAATAAAATATGTAAAAAGTCGCTGAAGACCAATTCAACTGACGGACGCCATCACTATTATTACTTAAATATAGCGCTGCTCTTGTGTTCCACCCGGCGCATGTGTTTTTTACTAAAAGCACTCATCCAACTTTATAATTATTTTTATATTGAGTTGACAGAAGTCATACAAGTAGAAGCTATACTTCCATCGTATATAGTAAATTCCATAGTTAGTTGAGGAATGTCTTAACCGTGAGCATGATAAGTTTACAATTTCATTAATTTGTTGTCAGATACATGCAAAAATACAGTTATGGTCAAAAATGTCTATAAATCTGTCAAAGTGAATTGTAGAACAATCCGGTAAATACAGGTAAAATAAAAGCTACAGAACAGAAGTATTAACACATTAAAGCTCAGCCACATTGTTTTTCGCTGTTCGATTAATCGAACGGTTAAAATGGGTAAGACGCTTCGGTGTGAAGGCTGTCATAAACACAGCCCAATCGAACAGGCCTATTATTTCTATGCGAAAGAGTGAACGACTTTTTTTTTGAAATTTTGCATTCGATATTTTTAAAGTGGAAGAGGTATCCATGCGATTTCTCTCAGCAAAAATCTTTAGACTATCCTACATGTCAAACGATTTTTAATGTATTTCTTACTTTTAAAAAATTGAATGCAAAATCTTTTTCAAGCATCTCATTTAAACAACAATTCATATTGAATATTATTTACATTGAAATGAAACGACAATGTACAATTAATCCACTATAACAATCTAAATTGTAAATAATAACCTTTTCAGTGAAATCGAGCTGAAATCGATCAAGGTCGATCATTTCCTCACTTCACAATTCATTTTTATTAAAGAAAATTTACTTTAAATTATATCAAAATTCGATTTTTTTCTTGTTATTTTTTATTTTGACAGATTTCCGATTTTATATTATGGCAGAGTCGTATTTTAACTTCTTCATGTGTAAACAGACCTTTATTCGTACACATTGGCATTGTAGCAAAACGGTACCTTAAGGCACTACTTGACGCTCCTGTGAGAGCGGCCACGTAAACCACCCAGTGTAGCAGCTGCAGATAGAAGAGCTCCAATTCTGGTGTTGAATCGTGACAAGTTTCTACTTCAACTGCAAGAATTATTATATTTTCCGTATATATCGCTGCATCGCCACGCTTTTTTAATTAGGTCGCGGCACCGTTCTCTTAATTGACAGATAGACTTACGCTAAAATGCAACTGTGAGTTCTGAGAAGGGCAACAGATTTTTGGCGCGCGCTGTAGCTATATGCTAAATGCCAAGACGTACAACTATTTATCATTAACAAAATAGCAGCGTTGAACGCGAAAATATTTTTTCTTTTTGGACATTGTTATTTATTTTGTTTGTGCAAATACAAATGTTAGAAAATCTTGAATGGAAAATAATGTGAATCAATGCAATTGAAAAGATTTGCCAACGAATATAAGCTGTTACAAAATTCCAAAATTGAGTCAATAAGTTGTTTGTTGTACAGGAGTGTTGTGAACAAAGCAAGCACGCTGCTGCAGTAGTAGTGAACTAGAAACAAAACAAGCATTAAAATGGAAATCGAAAGTGATACTACTGCGGCCGACACTTCAGTGGTTGCAAAGGGAGGAAGGCCTACTAGGCGTAACAAAATAACGCACCAAACAGAGAGGGACAAAAACCAGGAGAATATTGATGATAACTCTTTGAAAGATGTGAAAGATATAGCCGAGACCGTTATAGAAGAAGCCAAGACTGTGACAAAAGTTGATGACAAGCAAACATCAAGTACACCAAATTCAGCTAATTCGTCGACACCCAGAAGTATGTGAATAAATACACACAAAATTTTCAATCATTATTTGCTAGTTTTTTTCTGTACATTACGTTTGTTATAATTTTGTTATTTCACTTTTCTGTTTTAAGGAAGAAAAGATCCTTTGGCAAATCTTCATTCCAATCTGAGTCCGAAATATATTGGCTTTGTTACTCCAACCTCAAATTTAGATAACAGTAACGAAGAACGAACACGCAAGACGCGTAGACGTCAAAATCTAAACAATAGTGCTGATACATCAAAGGATAACACAGATATGGGTGACGATATGGCCGGACAATTGTTTGGAGCTCATGATACATCGGTGGGCTATGTTCGCCGTATACCCAAAGAAGGAAATGATACACCAGATCAAAAGAATGGGAGGAGAAAAGAATTTGTTAGCCCAATCGATAAATTATTAAAGAAAAATGGTTCCATTGTAGACATCGACAAGTTACCCGACGAAGACTGCAATATTGACAAAGACATATTTTCCACGGCAGAGTTTAGTGCGGGCAAACTTTCACCGGAAAACAATAATGTGGAAAAATTCACCTATTGTGACGATGAGGAGGAAATAACAAATGATATGCATGATGTCGGGGATGTAACGGAAGAAGATGATGAACAAGAAGAAATAGAAGAGCAAAATAATAACAAATTGCAAAAGAATATGGAAGGGCACAAGGAGGAGGAAATGGATGACACTGAAGCAACGGTTGCGACGGAGTTAAATAACGAACAATACATCTCAGAGGCGTCATCCGTAAAATGTTATTCCCCTGAATTCCAAGAACCCACGGAAACAACGTCAAAAAAAGAAACAGATGAATATATTCCGGAGACAGCAGAAAATTTGGATTCGTCTGATGTCGAAGATAACGGGGAAGAAACATATACAAAAGATACAGAGATTTCAGAGTCACGCCAAGATAACGATTATTCGACCGACTCTGAAAGTAGCAAAGAAAACTCCGATAAAATAGATCCCATCGAAGGTAAGGCATATCCGGAGCAGTCTGGAGATTGTGAGTGGTGCCCTGATACTAAACCAGATGATGTCGACGAAAACCCATCCCAATTCAAATTGCCTGCAGAAATATCACCATCGAAAGAAGGACATATGGAAAAGGATGATAACATCGAACTCGAAACAAGTACAAAGCCATCTGAATCAGGCACAGACAATGTAGAACAGAAAACTGAACATAAAATGGATTTAGACAGTGCAGACACGGAAAGCAATACTGAATTTGTGGTCGATGCTGCTTCCGCCAAGTCACCTTCAGCAATTAGCATGGATAGCGCCAAAGGATCGTCTATACTGAACGAAGGCACTTGGATGTCATTTTCCACGGGCGATCTGTTCTGGGGACAAATCTACAACTATTGCTATTGGCCTTGTATGGTTTGTCCGGATCCCGATGGCAAATCTATTACCACCAAAGAAAATAATCTTTCTGGCGATCAACACGTCATGGTACATGTTCGCTTCTTCGCCGACAACGCTCGTCGCAATTGGGTGAAGCGAGAAAATCTCATGCCTTTCACAACATTAGAGCAATATCAAGAACGATTGGAGGAATGTCGTGAAAAATACGGAGCGAAAAGTGCTAAATTCAGATCATTTGTTCCGAAAAAGAAAAAGGTGCCCATATGGTATGAGGCGATCGCTGAGGCGAATTCGGTGGCTGAGGTTCCTTACGAGGAGCGCTTAGAGAAATTCTATGAAATATTTGAGAAATCCAAGTGAGTATTAGTCTTTTTGTTTTCATTTGCTTAAAGTGATTTCTTGTGTGTACATTAATAGATCCGCGATACGAGCGGAAACAAAACATGCAATTTATTTACCTAAAATAGGTTTTGGTTTGATTCCTTAATTTCAAAAAAATTTAATCAAATGAAATTTGCAGAGCAACACGAAGGCGTTGTTTCTGTGTTTATTCGTTCACAACGCGTCCCAGGAAATAAACCTGACTTTTGGATCTGCATATTACATGAAAATGTTTATGCTCCAAACATATGTCTATATCTTATAAATACAAACTGGCATCTTTAACTGTAATGGTGAAAAGAAGGAAATGTTTTTTCTTCAAACATAACTATATAATCAGTCCTATTTTTTCATGAATTCATATTTAGAATTTGGCTTCTAAACTTTTTCTTTTAAATGGGTACAAATTAGGAGATCAGTTGAAATAAACGTTTCGAAGATAAATCTCAAATTTCAAATCGCGAAAAATATGTCAAAGTGCGAATGAGATGCGATAGAATCTCACTTGATCGGACACATTGTAAAGTGAACAATTCAGTCACAGGAACACCTAATTTTGAATTCTTACAAATATTTCCTTATATAACAAACGAGTTGAATTAAAAAAGTAGGTGTGAAAACGATTGATCACAAATTTTTGTTTTGTATGCAAGAAAGATGTAAATGCACGTTGAATCGACTTTCCTTTAATCATTTTAAGAATAAATACCTACCATACGACTTATGCACTTTCACCACCGACGACGGAAATACATTACCGGTTTTTAGTTTTTGTGGTTTAGATTAAAAAATAACTATATTTCTTATAAACAGACACCAACATCTGTTTCAGAGAGTGATTATCAATTTATACATTTATTGGGTGTATGTGTTGTTTTAGTGAGGGCACTGTTGTTTCGTTTTATATTTTGTCATCTTCAGGAATTCTAAAAGATAAAAATTACATTAACAAACATAAATTTCAAACAAATGGCACTTCAAAATAAATAAAGCACACACAAACTTCACCACTACTATTGATCAATATGTTTCCCATAAGAAATCTGTAGACCTACGACCCTGTTCTCAGAGTCTCGTTTTTAAGTGTACTTTAAGGACATCACCATTCGAAATCTTATTTTTTATTTATTTTGCCATTGTAGATCATTTCAAAACAAAGAAAAGCAACGACGGAAATCTATGTATTTACCAACGACCCGCCATGCGTCCGCTTCGGACGCCGAAAGCCTCTATGGGTCGCATGAAAATGTAAATCATGAAAATGCAAATCTATCAGTACCATCCGCTAACTTAAAACGCGAACGTTCTACATCACCATTCAGCCCAGCGTATTCGCCCATCAAGAACATGTCTGTTAAAAAACGAAAGTTGAGTGAGGATCTACAAGAATTACCCACTACTTCAACAGCAGCAGCTACAGCAGCAGCAAACACAACCGCTGAGGCGTCCTCGCACAATGAACAACACCAAACATACACTATGGACTCAACTTCAAGTCAAAATTCTTCAGCAACTAAATCTTTACGTGAATTAGATATTTTCAATGGCATGGAATTCCAAAAGTTATACTCGGCCATGAAGGATTTTGTACTGGAGGGAAATACGGATGAGAAATTGGATAAAAGTTTAGTTGTGGCCGTGCGAAATATTTGGGCACTAAAGCAGTTAAGTCGCCAACAAATGAAACGTAAATTGAGCGAATCCACGACTGAAATCGATGTTGGCACCAATGATGGCGAAAGTGGCACAGTTAAACGACTATCTAATCGTCTGCGAAATATCATGGTTCGGAAGGCGACGTTTCTAACACAGCGACAATCTTTTGATTTGACAAATGACGCTGCTCTTTCGTCAAAACAAACTAAAGAAACGTTGCCGACGGGAACTGTCGTCGATAAACCGAAGAAGCCAATAAATCGCCCGATGCTGGAAGTTATTGATGACATCTTCGAATTGGACAACAAGTACCTGTTTAAGGGAATGGCCCGTGACCCAGTATGCAAGTATTGCTGTAGACCCGGTGGCAATTTGAGGAGATGTGCCAAAAATTGTCATTACTGGCTGCATGCTGAATGTTTACATAAGAACTTTTCTCTAAACAGCAAATTAAAAAGGGCCCACAAACGTTCTTTTGTTGCGCCAAAATCCAATAACGATTCTATCATAGAAAACACCACAACGGATCTACCACCTTCTACTGATGTCAGTGTATTGCCACCGAGTGCTCCTCATGTCACTTCAGAGACGGACACTGAAGTAATTTGCAAAGAATGTGCCAACAATGAACCATCCAAATGCATGGTTTGCAATCTAACTGAGTCTGTTAAACCAGAAGATCCCCTAGTAAAATGTTGCATGGCTCAATGTGACCGCGCTTTCCATCCAGCCTGCTGTAAATACTGGCCACAATCGAAAATAACGATTTCCAAAAATCACATACAATCATTTCGCTGTCCCTCGCATGTCTGTCACACTTGTGTTTCGGACGATCCCAAAGGTAAATTCCAACACTTGAGCAATACCAAGATAACGAAATGCATTAAATGTCCCGCCACCTTCCACATGGATTCCACTTGCATTCCGGCGGGATCGCAGATACTAACAGCTGCCCACATTATATGTCCACGACATGCGAGTCTAAAGCATGACATGACAGTCAATGTTAACTGGTGTTTCATATGTGTTGGTGGTGGCCAACTGGTCTGTTGCGAGACGTGTCCTACCGCTGTACATGCACAATGTTTAAAAATTCCCATTGATCCCAATGAGGGATACATATGTGAAGAATGTGAATCGGGCAGAATGCCACTGTACGGTGAAATGGTGTGGGCAAAGTTTACAAACTTTCGTTGGTGGCCGGCTATTATTTTACCACCGACGGAAATACCGCAAAATATTGCTAAGAAAACTCACAACCCTTCTGACTTTGTGGTGAGATTTTTTGGTACACATGATCATGGTTGGATTTCACGACGAAGGGTCTACTTGTATCTGGAGGGAGACAGTTCGGCACCGCCAAAAACGAAATCAAGTAAGCTTTTTTATAGAAAATTTATTTTGAATTTCTTCTAATTTATGATGTCTTGTCGACAGCCCTAGATGTAAGTTACAACCGTGGCGTTGCAGAAGCTAAGGAAGTGTATGAAATTGTTAAAGCCAAAAAACTTGAACAGCGGACCTTAAACGAAAACAAAGAGAAACTACACCCACAGCCATATGTGCGCATTAAAGCCAACCGAGCTGTGCCACCAGTAAAGCTGCAAGTGAACATCGAAAGCGTGAGCAAGTGCGATTGTGATCCCAATGATGAAAATCCCTGTGGACCCGAAACGAATTGTCTGAATCGCGTGCTGTACCATGAATGCAATCCCAAAGTGTGTCCGGCGCGTGAACGTTGTCAAAATCAAATGTTTGAATCTCGTGTATCACCGCGTCTGGATGTCATTTATATGAAAGAGCGTGGCTTTGGCTTGATTTCCCGCGAAGTCATAACAGCAGGAAGTTTCATCATTGAATATGTGGGAGAAGTTATCAATGACGATGAATTCCGGGCGCGCATGGCTCAAAAGTCTTTGGATCGTGATGAAAATTTCTATTTTCTGTCTGTGGAAAAGGATTATATCATCGACGCCGGACCCAAAGGCAATTTGGCACGTTTTATGAATCACTCATGTGATCCCAATTGTGAGACACAGAAATGGTCGGTGAATTCCTTAAATCGTGTCGGATTATTTGCCATCAAAGATATACCGGAGGTGAGAGACGCATCACATGTGTTGTTAGAATATCATCAAATCAAATATTTTATTTATATATATTTTTAATTATAAATGCAGAATACGGAATTAACATTCAACTACCACTGGGACGATTTGTTGGGCAATGAAAAGAAGACCTGTTACTGTGGCTCGAAGAAGTGTTCCGGCCAGATAGGTGGAAAACTTAGAGAGAGTGAAAGCAAGGTACTTCTAACCAGCTTTTCCATCACCACTGTATTTTATTATCTTTGTTTGTTATATTTTAGGAACCTTCTCCTAGCACTGATAATATCACCGCCAAGACAAAGAGCAAAACGAAAGCAAAGGGAAAGTTGAAGCCCTTAAAACGATTGCATACCAAAACCGCCATCGGAAAGCGTAAAACCATATCAAAACTTAAGGTGAATGCTGCTAAACATAAAACAAATAAAATGGCTGCAGCTGCAGCATTGGCTGCGGCAGCAGTTTTAGAATCGTCAGAAGCGAATACTAACCAAGAAGAGGGCACCGATAAGGAGACCGCTAGCAATAGATCGCAATCACCTCAAGATGTACTTTGATCATTTTTTCTTAACATGTAAATGATATATTTTCCAATTATACTATTAATTTGCACATAATTTTGCAGCATGAACTCCTCTTTTCTTAAATCTCTCACAGCGATGATAACGGTCTAGTATAAGAAGATGTATGTATTTCTGTTCCCTTTCTTCTTCTCTATCTTTCTTTTCGTATCCCTAGATTTTATATGCATTTATTTTTGTTATCCCTTTTCGATTTGTTACTATACATGGATTTTCATATTTTAAATTAGGTATTATAAAATTTTTACAATTAACGTTAGTTTAACCATACCGATTACAACATGATTTCGCACTCATACATACATAAATATATTTATATAAATTATTGTGTTAAGTTACAAACAAAGCGACGTTCATTTTTATTGTTTGTCTTTTTGAAATATGCATTAATATCGATAGAGGATTTAAACAATCACAATACCCACATAACATTGTGTCTGTTAGCTGCTGTTCATACCCATATTTTTTACGGAAATAAATGAAATATTTTTTGGTAAATAAATTACACCTGGAACAATGTGAAAAAAAATAATTTTTAAATTTTAGTTTGGGTTTGGGTTTTTCGTATGGGTTTGTTTAACAAGTTCAAAATGATTGGACGAATAATTAATAATTCTTCATCTTCTTCACAATCGTGAGCAATTGCTGTGGAGTCATTTCACTAGCAAAAGGAGTTGTCTGTTTTCTCTATTCATTTTGACTTTGGTTTTATATTAATTTACTATAAAAATAAATGGTTTAAAAAATTACAATTTTTGTTGTGTCAATTAGCTTTCCTAAAAATAATCACCCTTATCGCGAATAAAAGGGGAATTTGTTCACGTGGAATTTTCTATTTCCCTATCGGCGTAGGATGGTAATATGAATATAAATTGGGAATAGATTTCTCTTCTTTGCGTTGTTTTAGATATAAGGCGATCAAATCCAAGTAAGAAAGCGAAGAAGCATGAAAAAATCACCATAAATGGCGATTGGAAATTTAAGGGAACAATTCATTCCCGGGGAAATTTTATTCGCGATAGGGGTAAATATTTTCCCGGTCCCTACAAATGTTTTTTTAGCCCTTTCATCTCCAACTTTTGGTTTCAAATTCATATAGGACATGTGTTTTCTAAACTCATTATCCTCCAGATAATGAATTTCATTTTTAAAGTCTCAAATATGTATTACTCCGAATAACAAATACAGTTTTGTGCACTCGATGAAATACAAGATGAAGTAGGACCAGAAATTAAAAGTAGTTGGGGCCATGTAATAAATGTCATTTATCCAACAAAATAATTAATTTATAACTATGGTTAAAAATTAAAATCGAGACAAAAGTGAGGAATTACAATTCTTCAAAATGAACAACAAAATCTCAATTAATTTTGCACCTGTTAGACATAGATTGACCATTTTGACAACGTTGCTCATACGTAAGTAATTATCATTCCTTCTATTTGGTAAAAAAATATATACAGATATGCGGAGGTAAAAGATATACATACATAGAACAAGAAAGTGAGTTTCAGTCGGTTAAACCGACTTATATGTATATCCACAATCAAAATTCCTAGCATTTGTTTGGAATTCTTAAGAACTGTTTTATTACTTAGGACTGAACTATTTGTGCCAGAGGTGGATTTCAGACTTACATTGGATGGGGACAATTGTGTGAGGTTCATGTTAATGTTAACATCCTTAACAATAACATCAACCTTGAAGAAGATACAAATAACAGCCGGACAACATGAGAACGATGATGAACAAAGGTTCCCGCGATAATCAGATACATGCCGGAACGAAGTCTAGTACAATTCAGACTTAAGGATTGTCACATCAGCTCCCTCTAAAGCTGCTGAGAGGTACTATAAAGGGTGTGGCAAAAACATATGTAAATATTTCATGTTTAATGTGAATATAAAAACATTTTCAAATTTATAATTCCAACTGATCTCGGCTATCTGTATCTCAGTTTTATTTTAACCATAGTTTGTGACAAGTAACGCCCATATTCCAATTGTATGAAACGCCCATAAAAGCATTGCCAAAGGTCAAATTTCAGAGTGTTTCCGAATGACATTTTCTACATATTCGCGCTCCAAAATTTTGTTTTCGCGGCATACTTCTTATGAATGAAACACAGGCTCTCAGCCCAAATCTGATTGAGCTCTTTCCGTCAACTTTGGAACACTTAAAAGAGTTCATCTTATTCAGAAAATATTTTGGTTGCGTCTCGTTCTCAACATTTTGAAACTCTAGTTTTTATTGATGTTGCTTTCCACAATGGCCGTGGTTTATTGTAAGCTATCAAATCTCTACAGAATTTTTTCCTCGATCACTGTTTAAAAAAAAAACAATATCAATAGTGCTATATTTTTTTTTAGATTTTTGGAATAAAACTTTCAAGTTATCATTGGTCCACACGTTAAGCTTTAGTGAACGTCTTATGTGTGTGACCATATATATGGCCATGCTAGCACCACCCGGGTTAAGTGGGGACTACACGATACAATCAATCGTAAGAAGCACACACGCAATACGATTTGCTTACAATGTATTCATTCAAAACGGTTTATCATGATTTCAGTTTAAAATCAGAAAAAAACGAAATCATTTTGAAAATTGTGATAAAGCAAACAAACGGTACAATTTCACAATCAATCCCAAACATTTAAAATTTTCAGTCCGGAACGTTCGATCTCGTATATTCCCCACCTAATAAAGGCTGAAGTAGAATTTTGAAATTTATTTGCTATTATACGAACGTCCATTTTTGTTGCCTCTGTACGAAATTATTTACTCACGAAATATTATTTTTTTATGAAAACAATCATTATTTTTTAAATTGTTTGCTTACACAAATCTATACTATTATATTCCGAAATATATATGAAATTATCTTATGGAAGAATTCAAGGATTACAATTTGGCATTTTTGTTCCACTTTATAAAACAACAAGAATTTATTCAAATTGTCTTAGGACTTGCCTGCTAGATTAAAAATATTGACTAATTATATACTTAAGTCATTTTGAACGCGAAATCGACCAGAGAATGAACAACTGAGTAACAGTATTGTATGTTTCGTGCCTACTTCCAGAGTTATATATTAGTGTGTCGCACGGCGCAATAGGTAGGTGTGCATTTCATTTGCATTTACGAGCAGGACCTACATATGTAATGTTAATGGAGCGAACGAAATTTACATTCCATTCAAATTTTCGGCCCACAAATGAAAGAATAATTTAATGGCTTCTTCCACCTTTAACATCGATATTTTAAATCGTACTATATCAAAATTAATTAACATTGGATAAAAGAATCTACGTCTTAGAAAAAATAATGGCTTTTATTTTATATTTCATGTTTCTTTTCACAAAATATCTGAAATGAAAAGTATTTGTATTTGTTCTTTAATAATTTTGCAGATGTATGCACGTACATAACTATATATATATAAAATGTATTTCAGTCAGAAAATTTTTTTCAAAAATCTTCTTTTGGACTTTGGAAAACAAACATCCAAAATTAGTTTTACTGTGTTTTGTTTTTGTTTCTTTCAAAATATTTAGTTTAAATTGCTGTTATATAATTGGAGAAATGAATTGAACTTTGGCATTTACAGCTTGACTTTTTTGTTTTTACTACTAATGGTTATAAGTAGGGTGTCGTTTTAGAAACAACACTTGGAAACTTAAACATAAAAATGAAGTAATGCATAGATAGTAATGAAAACCAAAATCGTGGAAGATAGTAATGAAGAAAAATATACAAAGAAAATGTACACAATGTTACGACTCTAAAAGGAGCAACAACTTAAAAATAACCATTATTATATAGTGGCACGATGTTGGAGATGCGATGTACAATATTTTTCAATGAGTCGCGTGACGTTTCGTACAGCGTTCCCAAAGCCAGTAGACGTAAACCGCTCTGGTTGCTTATCTCGACCACATACCACTTTTCGAGGACTTTTAAACAATTTCTTACCGAGTCGGTGGATATACTCTCGGCTGCAATACAAAATAAATACAATCAAAAACAATGGGATATTTGTTATGCAATTTTACTTACGATACGGGCATTGTTTTTTGTTCACCTTGCTGTTCAGTTCTTTCATTACGAATTTTATGAATTCGGTTTCGAGCATTGAATTCTTATATAATATAAATAACGACTCTGCCACAATTAGGTATGTCTGAGCAAACGGAGCTAGAACTTCGCAAACTGCCTTTTGTTGTGTTATGGTATCGCGAAGTAAGAATATATCTGGTTCCTCCGTTTGATCGATGTTGACATAGTCGTTGACATCGTCGTCGTCCGCATCCAAGTCATTGCATTCAATATAAGAAGCAATGGCACGGGCCATGCGTATTGTTTCCATGGGAGCATCTGTTTGATTGTCAGTCTGGAAGTTAATTGAATAAACTGTCAGAAAAAAACTTTAAAGCGCTACACTTTCCACTCACCAGAGCCGTTTTGATGAAGCCTTGCATTATCAACTCATCCAGGGCTATCTCCAGCATATTCGCCAGCACTTGTGTGGGTTTATTCAGAATATATTCATAACGATACACCTCACAATTCTCAAGAGCAGTTTCTATAACCTTTTTGCGTGATACTCCGGGTTCTTGTTTTTCATTTAACTCAGCTTGTTCTGGCAGTAGTTTATGGAAGGTTGTTAGTACTATTGATTGTAAAGCAAAGTGCGGCGTAATAGTGTTGGAGTAATAGGCCAATTCTATCCAGCTTTCGGTTGTACCCTTTGGTTGAATAGTGGTATTGCCCACTTCGTCTTTGGATCTTATTACCAGATTTTCACCTAGTAAATCGGTGGCATAATTTATGATATGTAGTGACTCGCCTGAGAATCCAATATCCTTGCGTCCCTTTAAGGTTGTTCGCAGTTCGTCTAGACCCTTGGCAATTTCATGGTCCGTAGCGCCATTGCGATATCGTGTGAGCAGCAAGAAAGCTAAAGCATTTGTGGACATTACAGATGTGGCAACAGCACAATCGAATACCACTTGTCGTGAAATACTGTCAATAAGGTTTCGATGTTCCTCACACACCACATCGGTGCCGTAAAGCGAGGAGGTAGATTGATTGTGTTGTAAGGTGCGTGCGGATGGTTTGTAAACTTTCAGCGATCCATCTTCCTTGGCAATTTTGTTGTACGATTGCACCAATTCTTTGATCGAGTAAGGTTCATTGAAATCGATGCGCATGAGACCGTATTTGGAATTCAGAGCCTGGAAAAGGGAAAATGTGGTAAATCATATATTTGCAGCACGAATTCTAAGTTTAAAATTATAATAGTCTGCCACTTGAACCGTTTGCAATAGAAAATAGACTAGATGATGACCGCTATAATGCTACTCTATTCTTTATTCTTTAAATCGAGGATATCATCTTTCAAATATGAATTCTATTGTTTTGAGAAAATTTGTACCTCTTGTAGGATACACTGTGCGATATTCCAAAAACTTTTCTTGCTGGTATTGTCGAGTAAAACAAGAATTTGTTAATGAAATATCCTACACTCCAAAAATCTTGACTGGGAGCAAGTTTAGTTAAAATTTAGCACACCAAATTAACAACATTTAAAAACAAATAATTATTTATTTACATTTTCAACCATTAACATTACAATTTATGGAACAAGAAGTGGTTTCATATTGCTAAAGTATTGTATTTTTTCCTTTCTAAAAACAAATGCGGAATTAATTCCACTTTTCATTGGAATGGAATTCTGTTACAGTATAGCATTTTTGAATTCGACTTGATTCTACTGTCAAAACCTGACAAAATGCTATGCTAAAATGCTTCGAATGCTATATGCTTAAAATGTTCTAACATATATAACTAATTTAGATAGATCGCCGGCGACGCCGCTTGCGTTATCGTTACAGAAAAGAATTAAATACCGTTACCGAAATAATAATTTTTCAAATGTCGCTATCTTTACCGTTACACAATTCGTTTCGATATCCAAACTTGATTTCTACAGTAAATAAACTTACCTTCCATATGCCCGATATGGCTTTTCCAAAACTCTCTGGCACCTTTTTCTCCCCTTTCTGTTCACGCACAAAATTACCATCGACGAGTTTCTCATAATTCACCGAAACTGGAACTATTAAAGCATCTGGTATACTGCCATCCATAAAGGCATTTACAATTACCGAAAGAACACCACTTTTGGGCAGACAAGGTTTACCCGTGCGTGTACGGCCGCCCTCAATAAAGAATTCGACATTGTGGCCCATTTTCAAAGCTTGTTGTAAATATAAATGTAAAATGGCTCTATAGAGGATGTCCTTTTTGCCAACGACAGGATCTATTTTACGTTTGATAAAGAAAGCTCCCAAACCACGCAGCAATTCGCCAAAAATAGGGATCTGTAAATTATTGCCCGCTGCCACCAGTGGACTCCGTATGTCATTGTTATACAAGATGAATGTGACCATAATGTAGTCCAAGTGACTTCGATGCAACGGCAAGAAAATCAGAGGTATTCCGGGTGCTTTTTCCGTAGCCGCCTTTAACATTTCGATTTGTTGAGTATGAGTAACCACGCCGCTAAGAAAACATGGCAATAATTTGTACAGTATCCACGAGGTCAACGCTAAAAGGAAATTGTTGAGGGTTGACCGCATGTCTTTGAGTATAGTTATGGCACGGTATTCCTGTCTATTCAGTATATTTTGATAATCTGGACGATTATCTTCTAGATTTGAATCCTTATCTTCATTATTTTTATTGAGATCTTCGTTTGAACAGTCTGCAGTAAGTTGTTGTTCACGTAAAATTTGTTCGGCAGCCTGTTTGATAGCTCTTTGAAGGACTGGATCCTTCTGCACTAAATCGGTCACCTGTAAAGTTATTTGTTTAAGTAAGTAATGCCATCACATATTTTTTATTTTTTGCAAACCACCTGTGGAAACTGAAATTGTTTGCTTCTTGTCGCTTGGGCCACATACGGAAAATAAACACCCCAATCAAATAGCGAATTATATGGCTTTCGGCCGGCATGAGGAGTCATTTCCAACATATTTTGAGTACCGATTCCATGTGCCAATGCATTTTCACGTTTCGGCTCCTGGAAAACACAAAACAAACATCGATTTAACAAATGCACTCCATGTCATATGATGTAACAACAAAATATATAATGTTGTCTATAATTATTCGCATCTATATCACCTCACCTCGAACCATCCGCGTATTATTAATTCACTCATTTCGTTTGTTTATTTTGGGGACTTGTTTGCAAAATATAAATATCGGCGGGTGCCAGCAATGCTATGTTAAATATTTTTGAATTTCTCAGTTTCACTTTTCCATTTTATACGCCACTTCTCTATTACTTAAAAAAAATCATCCAATTTTGCACTGATGGTGCACCGGAAAAATGAAATGTGAAAGAAGAAAAAACGTGCATCGCGCGCCGCAAAAAACACAATAAAATAAAAAATAAACAAGACGGAATTGCCAGATCTACAAAATAGACCGCTAATTAATAGACCCCACAATTGGCATTGCACGCTGCAAAAAAAAAAAAATCAAAAAATTCCAACCCCACCACAGTGTTACCGATGTTGCACTAAAGTGACAATTTTGCCACTTTTTTCGAGCCGAGATACTTTTGTGCCACTTTTTTTCATTGAGGTACTAAATGTGCTACTTTTTGCTTTTTTTGTGCCACTTTTTCCTTTTCTCGTATCCTGGGAAATTCGTATGGGAATCCCACGGGAATTCAGTAGACAATTTTACATATTTCTTCGAATATTTTTTTCCATCACGCACCTTCTGGTACCTCCCAACTATGACCTTTAACTGCTAGGAGGGCTGAATACGCCATTCAAGCCATCATAAAGACCACTTACCCCCTAGGCCCAGATTGAGAGTGGGCTTTGATCCTGGCAGCAGTCGTTTGGTCTTCATGTCGCCACAATCTGGGGTGAAATGATGACCACAGACTCGGTCGGACGTATTTAATGGTCTGGAGATTCCTATAATCTCCTTCCATATCGCCTTGTTCGCTAAGGTGAATCTGTACATAGGTACTCCATCAACTCGTCAAACTTGGCAGCCTTTCACTGCACACTTTTCTGTACTTTTGTACATAATTAAATAAAATTTAATTTATAAAAAATAAAATCACATTTAACGGGCGCGGGCTTTGGGAGCTTTACGTGGAAGGAGTTGCGAGTTGCTTAAAAAAGGAGTAGAAGCAGAGCGCAGAGTTGAGTATAGGGGAGTATAGAATGGAAGAATCTGCAATTTAAGAATGAGAGCGAATGGAAGAATCTGCAATTTAAGAATGAGAGAGTGAGTGAGTTTGCTGATTTCACCACAAGATAGCACAGAGAGTGAGAGAGATAAGAGAGAGGATGCCAGATCGTGAAGTACGTTTGTTTACATTTCGAGAGGATGCCAGATCGTGACAGCAAAAACACTGAACCCAAAGATAATGGAAATATATAGATAAAATAGTTGTAGTTGTAGCCATGACCACTAGGTGGCGAATGTGTAAAAAGTACATTCTATTTCACTAAAAGTACATTCTAATTCACTCAATTTTGTACTCTCTTTCGCTTATAATACTGAAAATTGAAAGAAAACGAATAAGTAAAAGTTACTTCCAATGATTTTTATGACTCTACGTCAAATACCACACTTCAGTTTATTTAATACGCTTTTATTTTCCATTTATTGTAGTTTTTAGAAAAAGGGGAAATATTCTCTCTAAAGGCGAAACAAATCAATTAAAGTGTGGTACTTGACGTATAATCATAAAAATCATTGGAAGTAAATTTTACTTCATTCGGTTTCTTTCAATTTTCAGTATTATAAGCGAAAGAGAATGTACTTTTTACACATAGAAATGAAATGGAATGTACTTTTTACACATTCGCCACCCAGTGGTCATGGCTGCAACTACAACTATTTTATCTATATATTTCCATTATCTTTGCTGAACCGCTGCAACCACTGTTACCGTTGTGACACTAAAGTGACAATTTTGCAATTTTCCCTGTCAAGCTCCATATGAAAAAATTAAAATCCGGAAAAAATAGATTTTGGGCGTGTATCCGAAAGCCAAAAAAAAGAATTTAAAGTTTTCGAAGCGACAGGACAACGAACAAACATTTCACTATTAATGTGAACAATCGTTCTCCGTTGTCGAGGCTAAGTCCAATAAAGTCGACGGCGACAATGTGAAAAAATAATTTTTTATTTTGAGCAAAAAATTAAATTTTTATTAAAGTTTTTGTTATCGCAGCTTGTTATCCCGGCTTAAAGAAAAACAGTCCTAATAAAATTATTCAACAAGAACTGTCAACAAAAATAAGATATATTTAAAATTTATATTCTTAAAATCATGAACTCACTAAACAAAAGTTTTCAAAGTGAGACTTCACACAAGATATAGTTTCGATGACAAACAACTTTTTAAAAACATTTTAAAAAAGAGTTTATAATGTTTAAAGAGATATCGATTATAAAAATATTTTCAAGAGTTTATATAAATGACAAAAAACTGAATAGTTTAAGATTCTTAGATCCTTTTTATATAAAATCTAACGATGATATCAACTATTTTGCGGGCTGAATTTAGTGATGTAATTAGGAAACCACAGGCTTTTGTAAATTAATTAAAATTATTACAATATAAGTCAAACGATAAAACTTACGAGCAGTATTCGCAATTACTAATGTCGAAGTTTTCTGGTATGAAGTGGGAAATTTAAAAAAAAATAATTTAAATGATTTATATCAAAATTTGTATCAATTTGCCACATATGTTTTTACTTTGTCTCATAGCAGTGCTTGCGCAGAGCGCGTTTTTCTAAGCTGACAATAATGAAACATAGGTTAACGAACAGGTTGAAAATAAAAACTTGACGTGAAGTTGGAGGATTGGGTTCCCAGTACTGATCTCATTGAAAAGTATGGGAAAGAAGTTACCAAAAAGTAACTAAAAATAAATACCAAAATGTGATTTAATTTATGTTTTAGTTTAGTAGTATATATATATATATATATATATATATATATATATATATATATATATATATATATATATAATAAGTTATCCTAAGACATGAGAAAACACAATTTTTAGGGTGTTTTCAACGTGATATTTTGCAATCATCATTAAACAATCCAAACTTTATTTTCATGGTGTGACTGGAAATTGTTTTTTTCCATTTGTATGGACTGCTACCCAGTGTATACAAATGAATTGTTTTTGTTAACTTCATGTAATCTGTTGTTTTCTCTAAATAAAAACTAAAAAAGTGTGCCACTTTTTTTCTAACAAATGTGCCACTTTTTTGAAGAAATACCCTTTTTGTGATACTTGTTGAAATTTCTCAGCGGTAACACTGCCCCACCACCCTTTCAATTCTTTTCGGTTTTTGACATTCCTCTTTGTACTAATCATTTCCAACATCATACCTATCATACCGAACATCAGAGTCCAAACACAATGCTAAAGAGCCCGAACACAATGCTAACGCTGGCGGTGACGGTCGCTCACACATGTATTTCTTAGAGTATAAACCCAGTCAAACACGCTGGCGGCGGCCCTTGTTTTCACATATATTTCTTATGGATAGAAGAAAAACCGCCGACGGCTCACCGCCAGGATAGAATTTATTTAAATTTCTCAGCGGCGCTCTCAAATTCTCTCTCGTTTATTTTTACAAAATATGAACAGTGGTACAAACATTTAAAAGTGTATAAATACGAAACATATGACAAGGTTGTTGGAAATTTCAAAGATTTTAGACGTTTTTTGCACTTTTTAAGGCGAATAAAATAATATCCGACAAACAACAAAAAGTAACAATTCTGGCCACTGGTCGCACTCTCTTTATTTGGTTTGGATGCCAGCGAATTTTCTCGCCGCCGCCGCCAGCGTGTTTGATTGGGTTTAGACTCTTATGGGTGATGAAAAATCGCCATCGCCAGCCGCTGCGGCTAGCGTCTCTCCGCCAGATTAGATTTTATTCTACTTTCATGCCACGTATTACTGAAAAATGTACGAAAAAGTGAAACCTATAATGAGTTAAAATTAACTAAAATTTAGGAAAATTGAACTTCGTATAGGCGCTAAAGCAAAATTTCCTCAAATCGAATTCAAACTTTTCCTTGAAATTAGTACATGCTTTGATCTTGATTCTACACCTTTTTCAATTGTAATTCAAAAGACATCACTTGAAATTCAAAAGACACCAGTTGAAATTCAAAAATTCGATTTGCAATTCAAAAAATATCACTTGAAATTCAAAAAATGTCAATTGAAAACTCGTCATTTTTAATTCAAAAGACAACATTTGAAATTTAAAAGTCGCCATTTGTAATTCAAAAGACATCATTTGAAATTCAAAACGCGTCATTTGTAATTCAAAACTCGTCATTTGCAATTTAAAACTCGTCATAAGTAATTCAAAAGACAACATTTGAAATTCAAAAGTTTTCATTTGAAATTCAAAAATTATTCCATTTGCAATTCAAAAAAGGTAAACAAAATTATTTAAGCATATTTTATACATTAGGCTAGGTAACATTTATTTATTTCTGTAAATTTTTCATAGACGTTATATACACCTGCAATATGAGCGATTGTGCAAGACCTCTCACACAAATTGGCATAAGCTTTGGTTAAAATAAAACTGATCAGTAACAATTTAATATTGGAAATGGTTTTCCAATCACTTTATGCCTATATATGAAATTATCGATGTAAAATCATTATAATTATTAGTTGCTTATTATTTTATTAAATCTGTTTTCAAAACTGCAGAATATCCAAATTTGCAGAAAAAATAATTTTGTTTACATTTTTGAATTTCAAATGGAATCTTTTAAATTTCAAATGGAATAATTTTTTAATTTCAAATGAAAACTTTTGAATTTCAAATGTTGTATTTTGAATTTCAAATGTTGTCTTTTGAATTACAAATGACGAGTTTTGTATTTCAAACGATGAGTTTTTAATTTCAAATGATATTTTTTGAATTTCAATTGATATTTTTGGAATTTCAAATGTAATTTTTGAATTTTAATAGATATTTTTTGAATTTCAAATGGTGTCTTTTGAATTACAAATGACGACTTTTAAATTTCAAATGTTGTCTTTTGAATTAAAAATGAATGAAAATGGTGTAGTTCAATTTTCCTCAAACCAAGTAAATATTTACTCAAACTGAGGAAAATTCCAGTAAGTTTTTCCTCAAACCAAGTACATTTTTACTGAATCTAAGTAAAATTTTGCTGAAATTTTCCTAAATCTAAGTAATTTTTTCCTAAAACCAAATAAATTTTTACTAAATTTAAGTAAAATTTTCCTAAAACTATGTAAATTTTTACTCAAATCAAGTAAATGTTTACTCAAACTGAGGACAAGTAATTTTTTACTTAAACTGAGGAAAATTTTATTTGATACAAGGAAAAAGTGAAATTAAAATAAGTTCAATTTAACTAAAAAATCAAACAAATAGTTTTGCTTCAGAGTATGCAAAACTGATATAAAAAATGACAACATGAAATATTTCTCAAAAGTTTCATGATACCTCTGTCATAAAGAGTTGAGATAGGCGCCTTCGCAGTGGTTGTTTAGAATAATTCTTAAAGTATTTAAGAAATAAGTTTCTGCAAACGAACGAGAATTGAGATTAATATTCAAGAATTTTTTAAACAATTTCAAATGTTTTTTATAAGTTCATTAATACTTAAATGTATGAAGAACCTCGGCATAAATTTCAGTAAACATTTTAACTTCATTTTAGGGAAAAACGCATTTTTAAGTTAAAACTTCATATTTTATCTCACTTAAAACCTTGGAAATATTCTTCCACATAAGTATGAATTTACTCAATTTAAGATTTATTTATTAGTTCCAAAGAAATGTTTTTAAGTAAATCTACTACCCTTTTTCTAGTAAATGAACTATTTACTATGGCTTTGAAAGAAGGAAACTTTACTCATACTTTTTTAATTTTCCTACTTTGAACGAAATTTTAACTAAACTGGAGTAAAATTGTTGAACTAAATTGTAGTATGAATTTTACTCATTTATTTAGGAATGCTACTTTTCTGAGTGTAGTTTTACAAAATATAAAGCTGGTAAAATTCCGTTAATTATTTTAGTCAATTTTCAATCATTGTTCAATTTTTCTCGTGAAGTCTAGTCAGTCTATGGCGCAATGGTAAATGACGTTAATTTGATTATGTGTGATTACATGAGTGCCAACATCTTCGAGAAATATTTTGATACATTCGTCCGACAGACCTTGTCGGTAAAATTGCATTTCAGTAATCCATCTATCAGTACACTCAAAGGAATTTGTCGGTGAAAGAAAGAAGATTTTCTGCTGCCGAAAAAGAGACAGCAGAGTTGTATCTGCTGAGATGGTAAACAGCTTGTTTGCTGTTTTTAGCAATATTGAAAAAATTAAAGCATTCAGTGGCCGACAAAAGTCAACATACGACCCACATTTTTGCGTTTTAGCGAGTTCCAAAAAATATTTGAAAAAAGTAATGATGCGGTTTTGTTTGAAATCGTTTTTTATTCATATAACAATAACAAAATGCTTTACTTCAATATAAACTTAAAAGATATTGGCAAAATAAACAAAAAACACCTTGACAAAAGTCTACATACGACATAGCATCCCATGCTTTACGTCATTTTTTTTAATGTCCTTTATAGGAGAATTGACGAAATTTGTATTGCCATTTGTCTTGTGCTTGCTCTTCTTTAAATAAATATAATTCAAAAAACATTAGTCCGCGAAAATGGCTTCTCGTAAAGGAATTGCAACTGATATTCGAAATTTAGTAATAAAATGCAGAAGCGAAAGGAAATCTTTAGGCGAAATAGCTAAAATGGTTAATTTAACTATATGCAAAAACTTCGAAAATACGGGTACTGTTGAAAATAAGCCCAGACGTGGGCGTCCAAAAAAACTTAGCCGACGAGATGATAGCTTTATTTTAAAAGAAGTTAATGAAAACCCGAAAGTGAATGCTACAATGTTGTCCAAACAACTCGCAGAAAGGTCGGATACAATTGTACATCCAAGAACAATTCAAAGAAGTCTGAATAATAATGGTTTCCGAAGCAGAACGCCATGCAAAATACCTCTTATAAGTGAAAAGAATCGTAAGCTTCGCCTTGAATTCGCCCAGCAACACTTGGGCAAGGGATTAGACTTCTGGAAGCGGGTTTTATTTAAGGACGAGTCGAAGTATAATATATTTGGAAGTGACGGGAGAGCCAAAGTATGGAGAAAAGCGAATACGGCAATGAATCCGAAGAATTTTCTTGCTACGGTAAAGCATGGTGTGGCAACGTAATGTTTGGGATGCCGTCGCGGCGTCTGGAGTTGGAAATCTTACGTTTATTGAGGGTAACATGGATCGCTATCAATATAAATCCATATTGGAACAAAATCTGAAGGCATCGGTCGATAATTTAAACCTCGGAGAGCGCTGGGTTTTCCAACAAGATAACGATCCGAAGCACACAGCCCAATTTGTTAAAGATTGGCTGATTTACCATGCTCCAAGACAACTTTATTCGCCGCCACAAAGCCCCGACCTGAATATTATTGAACATAACTAGCGCCCAAACGCTAAAAAACAAGCTGGAAGAGGAATGGCGACAAATATCACCTGCGGAATTGGAAAACTTAGTCGCATCAATGCCCAGACGATTGCTGGCTGTTGTAGATGCTCATGGTGGACCAACAAAATATTAAATTATATAATAGTATCATTTTGTCACGTTAAATTGCATTTTTTATGTCTCATCTCAAACCGTATGTAGACTTTTGTCAAGGTTTTTTCTGCGTATTCTGTTAATATCTTTTGTGTTTATATTGAAGTAATGCAATTTGTTATTGTTATATGAATAAAACACGATTTCAAACAAAACCGCATCATTACTTTTTTCAAATATGTTTTGGAACTCGCTAAATCGCAAAAATGTGGGTCGTATGTTGACTTTTGTCGGCCACTGTATGTACAGAACAGTATATATGTAGATATACATGTTAACAACACTTTCTTAAATACAAGTTATTATAAAGCAATTTATTACAACGGAAAGATATTGGGATTGTCTTTTTAATGATACGCATATTGTCCCAAGCTGATATGAAAAGAAAATCGAGCTAAACTCGCTTATGAACGCTTATCTATTTTTATATTTAATCAGAAAATTAAAAAAAAATGGATTTAGAAAAAAATTCTTTTCCAAATTTATATGACATCCAAATCTGAGAATAGTTTGGAATCTAAAACTCATTTTTGAGAAAATGGTTCATAGCCACTTTTGAATATAAGCCCTCGATATATATTTTGAAGAAATATTACACAAAAAAAACGATTAAATTCCTCGGCGCTAAACTAAAAACTAAATGCAGAAAATTGGATATGCTTTTTGACAATGTATGGGTCTAAATAGGATGTCTAATGAGTTTTGGGGTTTTTAATTTATATAGGACATGAGTAACAGGATGTTTACTCAAAATCTGTATACGCATATTCCGATTAAATAAAAAATATTTGGAAATGTTTCTTCATTTTTATAACAGTTTTTTATACTCGATAAAATGCAAAAGAAGAAACACCTAGAAATTTTAATTAAAAAAAAAAAACAAATAATTGGCATTTTAGAGTTTCGTCTTCCTACGTAGATCCAAGTTACTATTGTTTCTCTTTTGAATAATACTTGTTCCATATGTACAAAAGAATACTAACTCTGAAAAATATTTGACACAAATGAGAAATATAACAAAAATTTGAGTAAGTAAAAACTTATTTCTTATTGTTTCTCAACTTCAAAGTAGACTTTAAAATAGAGACCTACACGCAGGGAAAAAATACATTACGTAGAAAAATAAATTTTAGACGCGTGAACATCTTTTTGAGTTTTTTGTGGGAAAAATTAGTTTGTTTGCGGTAAACATGTCATCACTTGTTGTAAATGAACAAAGAGAAATATGTTTACATCAAACAGTTTTCTTAGTTTGTCGAAATGGATTTGTATTATCAAAACATTAGAAGTAACAAAAACCGTTGTTGTTGCATCTGTGATAAAAATGCAGCGGTTCAGACAAAAATGCAGCTTCATAAAAATGTCGCATCGCAAATGTTACATGTTAGCGCTCTACAAGCATCAAGCAAATTATTTGCTTTTATTAAGAACGTTTTTAAATTTCTTTATGATATCATAGTGAGTCTTATCTAAACTTTTTTAAAATTACTAAAATATTTTGTTATTAAATTTCCAAACTTTTATTATAGTGCACAATTAAAAGTTCAGAAGATATCGCTCTAGTCGAATGTCAAGAAGTGTTAATTAAAATGAAACTTTTCCGAACAATTTGGTGTCCATTAGCGAAATTAGCATTACACAATCTTGAAATTGGCACAATTCGTTTAGTAGAGTATTAGTAGAAAGTATCCACGACTTTTTATGTAATTTTTGTTTTTTTTTTATTTTACTGCAAAATTACCATTCCAGACGAGTTATTTTAAAAAGACCTTAAAAATTCTATAGAAAGTCTTGAAGGTTTTAATAATTATATGTTCGAAATCCCTCCGGAGGGAGTTTATTTGCTGTTATCACAACATAGGTATACCGCCTTAAAGCAAAACAGTCGCAATTTTCATATTAACTTTCATTCGAACAATTTGATCTCACATAGAATTTGGCAAGAAAATTGATTTAGTGGCTTGATTGGGTACAAAAATTGTAGAAAGATTGTAATATTCGGCGATATTCATGTTGGTAGCGTTGAATTATTGTATATTCGACTGAATTATTGTTATATAGGACATTTGAACTATTTCCAAAAAGAAAGCTAGAAGCAGAGCCATTATGCAAATAATTTATTAATTTGCATAATAGCTACACTACTTAGTTCTTACTCAAATTTAACGCTTTTAGGACCAACAACAAAAGTTAAAGTTATAGGACTAAACTCGTAAACATTTGTATAAATTCCGATAACCTAAGTCTACAAAAAGATTTAAAACCACATGCAAGGTCTGTTCGATTGGGCTTACTAACTTGCAATTAAGAGACTTGGTTTTATTTAAATAAATCAGAGACAAAAATCTGGCACCACATTAGTCGGTAATTAAAAGAGTAGTAACCTACTTTCTTGTTAAGCGAGAAAATTTTATTCATACAGCGATTGCCTGCTGCCCAATATAGTAAGCCCATTCGAACAGGCCTATAGACTTTTGCACATAAACTTTATATTATTTCTTGCCATATTAATTAAATATATATAATTATATTACTGCTGCTTAAAGAAAAAGTCTGTTATTAACAGCAGCGTTTGTCTGCTGCCTACCAGCAAGCAGATTTCTGCTTTTGCAGCAGTTTTTCTACAATCTTGCATCAGCGTTTACACTGCTGAAGCGTTTTCAGTCTGCTAAAACCCTTTCAGATTGACGGCCAAAACGAGTTTAGTTCGAATTTTCTTTTACATTAGCTTGGGACAATATGCGTATCATTAAAAAGACAATCGTAATATATTTCAGTGGTAATAAAATGTCTTATAATAATCTTTATTCTAAAAAGTGTTGTTAATATGTATATTCTGACCATACATTTGCTTAAAGTTTCAAGATATTGTTTTTTTTATTTGCTAAAAACAGCAAACAACTATTTGCTATTTCAGCAGATACAAATCTGCTTTCTCTTTTTCAGCAGAAAACTTGCTCTTTCAGTAGACTTTCAACTTTCTTTTAATGACAAATTCCTTTGAGTGTATACTGTGTAATAATTTTAAATATATTCTGTAAGAAATTTTTCTTTTATTGACTTGAAATAAATGCAATGAAATATTTACACTACATATACATACATACATTCATGAATACTTACTGTTTTTGGACCATTACGAAGTGTTACGAGTAGTTCATTACCCATATTATTGAATTTCAACAATGACGACCGATAATTTACTTTCAGATGGAGATTGGGAAATAAACTGGCAATTATGGATGGAGCCCTGCGTAAAAAATAAAATGCGTTTAATTATAAAACAAATGTCATATACATATATAGTAGTAGTATATTATATCGGGCATATTTTATGTGATACCGCCACTTCGTGGGATAGGGTATTATAAGTTAGTTTCACGCCAAACGTTTCTAACACCATGAAATAATCGAGCTAGACCCACCTATAAGTATACCGATCGGCTTATTACGGAATTGATTTAAGTGATGTCTGTCTACCCGTCCGCCTGTTGTCTATTTAAAGCTTGTTATCACAGTACAGGTCGCAATTGTGGTCAGATAGTCGTGAATTTTTGCAAAAGTATTTTGCTTTTGGACCAGGCAGATCACTATTTACTCCTACACCAGATCAAATCAGATGATCAAATTCTTCACATCATATTATCAACTACATAAATTTCATTTGAAATTGAGAAAATACAAGTTATAGTTGAGAAATGAAAATTGTTATTGAGAAAATATAATATAATTCAGAAATGTTATTTGAAATTGAGAAAATACAAAATAAAAATGAGAAATATGAATTGAAATTCAGAAATTAAATTGAAAAATTGAAACTCAGAAAATGAACATTTAAATTCGGAAATGAAAATTGAGAATAGGCAAATTGATATTAAAAAATTGTATTTTTTATTTTCTCAATTTCAATTTACATTTCTGAGTTTCAATATTGAGAAATTACAAATTGAAATTGAGAAAAAACAAATTGAAAATCAGAAATGTAAAATTCTGTTTGCTATTGGAGAAAATAGCGTTAAAGGTTGGAAGTCAATTATCTCAAATACTGTCCGATCGACTCTTTTTATGTTTTGTTTGTATGCTGTATATATTCTAAATATGGAATTATAAAGTGCTGCATTGAGAAATTAATAAATTATTGATATTTCTTTATGAAATGTAAGTTGCTCTTTTGGGAAATATCAATTTTCCCCATTTTGCACTACATGTCTCAATCGTCGTTCTGAACCGAATTATGCGTATTTGGTTCTGTATGAAAATACAATAAAAATAAATATATGTGAAATAAAATTTCACATTTTCATTGGATTTACTATAACTTAAAGAAGAAAATTACGTATTACTTATTAAATTATTTAATAGTGCAGAAAACAAAACACTTCAGTCTCAGATTTCATATTACAACGTATGTACATTTAGTACATTTAAATAAATTCGTCCGGATTCGTCGGGATTTCAAATTATTGTTTAAAAATTATATTTTATATTTTATGGAAACTTTCTTTCGTCATTATCTTTATGGAGAATAAACATTATTTTAAATATTTGAGACAACTACAAATCTAATTTTGCAGACGGGAAGAATAACATTTAAAATAATCTGTGTTCATTACCATTATGATAAAACACACATTAGGCACGTTCGATTGGTATTACTAGCTTACAATTAAGAGACTTGATAAGGTGGCAACGTTGTAAACCAACAGTTTTTCTTAAATTAACCAACAAGAAAAATCTGACAGCATCACTAATAGCTTGCTACTCCTTCTTGTTAACCGAGTAAATTGCATACAAAAATTAAGTCCAATCGAACAGGCCTATTATCATTAGTCATATTTTACGCTGTACTGCAAAATTTTGTTGATCGGATGAGTACTGCTGAGCCAGTCATGGTATTCATATGAATGAGCATCATTAATTCCAATAGCCGATTCTAATTTAAAATTTTAAATGGCCCAAATTTATTATATTCGCGTCTATAACTAAGTAGAGTATATTAGATTTCTCGGGCTCCTAAAATTTCTGAGTAATCGTAATCTGTTGTATTTTTGGATTTGATACAAGAAACAGGTTTATATATGCGGAATTTTACTGGTTTCGATTTTGTGGGACACAAGTATCGTTCTGTAATGTTAAGCGTCCTTTTCAAGGTTTATTAGTCGTAGATCTACTTTAATAGCAATAGACATCATCTGATGTGTCGTTTATACAATCCACTATTAGAATCTTCAAACAAAATACATGTTGCTGTCTTGATGATATATTTGTTGTAATAAATGTCATCTAATCGAAGCGCTGCTTAGAGGTCAAAAACTTGTATTTATATTACATGCGCAATTTTTATTATTAAAACAGATTATCACTTCAAAGTTAGTGAATAATGTCATTTGGAATCATGTAAAAGCTATAGAAATAATGGAACGAGTATCAAATTATAATCCATACACCATCCTATTGGATATTGTCCAGAAATAGCAAAATATTCTTGCAAAAACTGGATAGGAAATTATTTACCTCAGATTACAAAACCAGGAACTCCATCCATAACTCTCAATACCCCCAAAGTGGCGGATGGACCCAAATAGTATACGAGCGACGATATAAAGTCAAATTTCTTTAAAGATGAAAATCAACCCTTCGATATCAAAACACCTGGGTTTAGTAATCTTAATCTGATATAAGCGCTAGGGTAGGGTATCATGTGTAGTGTAATGTAGGATCATAGGATCGGTACCGCTCGACTTTAGCCTTTCCTTACTTGTTTTTATTTTAACTTAGGCGTGTAGAACTTTAAACTAAAATAAAGTAATAAGAGTATACAAACTGAAAATTTACTTTATTTTTCTTTTTGTTTTGTTCGGCTGTAGGCTTTATTTGAAAAACAGATGTTGTGGTTTTTGATAATTTATTTAATCCCAATATTTCGATTGAAATCTTCAATCATCTTCAGGGGTGTCTATACACAAATAAGAATTACACATTTACATTACAAATTTACGTGGCCGCTATCGCGAGAGCGTCATTGATTAAGACAACGTTTTGAATTCCCTGTTTTCATTTGTAAAGAAGTAGTTACCAATGATTCCACCTCTCCATAAAGTCATTTTATTTGTTGTAAAGAGGGTATAAATTTGAACAAAAATTATACAAAATATAATTAGATTATCTCCAATAGTCTATTTTGAAAATATAAGATGTTTTGCCAAATCTGAAGACAATCTGATACAATATGTGGTTTCTAGAGCGGAAAAAGTCAAATCGGGAGCGAAATTTGTATTTGAAATTTTTATTATAAATCTGAACCGATCTAACACATTTTTACCACAGGAGTTTTTAGTTGAAATATAAGATGTTTTGCTCGACAATTTCCACTTCATTCATCGAAATTAAAAATTTCGATCGTAACTTCTCGATATCGAATCCAGAGATTTGCCCCTGTTCTATGTATTTGCTTAAAGTTTCATGATTGCAAATTGCTTCCTTCATTATAGAATTTTCTTTTCCAAATAAACAGCATACAACTGTTTGCTATTTTAGCAGAGTCAAGTCTTCTCTCTCTTTTTCAGCAGAAAATCTGCTTTTTCTCCCTGCTTTCCGCTTTCTTTTACTAACAATTCTATTGAGTGAAAGTAACATTGGGAATAAGCCAAACCAAAATCATTTACCTTTGCATTCAGTAAAAAATTGTTTCTGTTAATTAAAATATAAAAATAATTATTTAAATACTAAAATATTAAATTTGAAAAATAGGCCAATTGTCGATATATACGTTTGAATATAAAAATAAGACATAAAATAAGCGTCCTGAATTTAAAAGTCGGGTTTATCGACTGCATCTCGAAAAAAACTAAAATGAACTAATGTAGCTTGAGATGGGATCTGACATTTGTAAATCGAGCTTATGTCATTTCAGCTCCATTTCGCATCCTGTCTGACAAGGCTATAACTTGATTTAGTAAATAATACCTATGTTATTTTAGGAAGATGGCTTTTACACATTTATACATACATACACTAGCAGTACCCGCTGCTTCGTACGCGAAAAAGCAAGGTATTTGTTATTAGTTTTATCCTCTCTGTTTTAAGATAGTATTTATTTGATTTTCTTTTCTAAAATAGTAAATTGGAAACATAGCACTCATATACAGTCAAAGGAATGTGCTTGTCGATATGCACTGTTTTAGCTGAACTCCCTTCGTATACATATTTTTTATCATTTACTACCCAGTTTTTAACAAAAAATTACAACCACAGAGCCTTTTATTCGAAAAATAATAAATTTTGATGACGCTTCTTATTTTATTGATTATTATTTTTTTGAGGAATTTATATACTAAATTTCATGATTCTAGCTGTAGCTCTCCCCTTAAGAGTACAAATTTTGAAAAATCGATTTATGTTGCAAGTCTACGTTGTCAGAGAAATTTACGAATCAAATTTCACGACTAAAGCAGCAATATTTTAGTTTGTACTATTTTTATCCCTTTTTGTCCCGCTCACACCTTATAGATATAAATTTCGAAAAAATTCAATAGGATTTGCGCTTCTTCCTTGACAGAGGAATTTACACACAAAATTTCACGACAATAGCTGCAATACTTAAATTAGTACCATTATTATTCCTTTTTGTCCCTCGTAACCCTTAAAAGTAAAAATTTTGAAAAATCCAATTATAATGCGTTTATACATAGTCAGAGGAATTTAAATACCAAATTGCACGATACTTGCTATAATAATGTAGTTGGTACTATTTTTATCCCCTTTGTCCCGCTCACCTCTTATAAGTACAAATTTTGAAAAATCCAATTTTACTGCGCTTCTACATGGTCAGAAGAACTTACACACCAAACTTCAAGATTCTAGCTGCAATACTTTATTTAGTACCATTTTTATCCCTTTTTGTCCCGCACAACCCTTAAAAGTACAAAATGCATATATATTCCGCTTCTTTGTGGTGAGAGGAATTTACATACCAAATTTCACGCCGCTTCTATGTGGTGAGAGGAATTTACACACCAAATTTCGCGACTATAGCTGCAATACTTAAATTAGTATTGTAGTATTAGTAGTACTTAGGGATGAACCCTTTTGTCCCTCGCAACCCTTAAAAGCACAAATTTTGAAAATTCCAATTTTAACGCGCTTCTACAAGGTCAGAGGAATTTACATACCAAATTTCACGATTCGAGCTACAATACTTTAGTTGGTACCATTTTTATCCCTTTTTGTCCCGCTCACCCCTTATAAGTACAAATTTCGAAAAATCAATTTATATTGCAAGTCTACGTTGTCAGAGAAATGCAAATACCGATTTTCACGATTTTAACTGCAATTCTTAAATTGGTACCATTTTTATCCCTTTTTGCCTCTTTCTTCCCTTAAAAGTACAAATTTAGAAAAATCCCTGTTTGTTGCTCGTCTGCATGGTCATTGCAAGGAACACACCGAATTTCATGTTTCTAGCTACTGCCGTTTAGTCAGGACGAAGGTTCGATGTTTATCCCTTTTTGTTCCATTTTACCCCCTAAAAGAACGAATTTCGTAAATTTCGACTTCTACGTCATATTTCGGAACTACCCTGAAAATTTCATGACCCTGGCTTCAGCCGTTTGGTCTGGGGGCTGGTCAATGATAAGTCAATCAATCAGCCAGTCAGTCAGTAACGCAACTCTTTTATATATATAGATCATAGACCCCGACGTTTACGGTGCCTTGTTATTGTCTGCTCGGAATATTGTCCGACTGAACATTTTTGCGTGTTTTTCTTTGTTTTACTTGAACTGATTTTCTATTCTGCTTGTTTAAGGTTTAATGAGGTTGTTGATTTGTACTAAATAAACAAAAGAAAACGTATAATGCATTATTAAATATTAAAATGTAACTGTTATGACTCACAACGCATTTGTATATTGTATGCAGTACATAGTTACAGTCAAATAGGACAATTACGCCAATACACGAATACCCTGATTAACAATTAACTGTCATAAATATCTGCTATAGATTAAGATTAAATTTCAATACGGCACCCCACTAACCCATCACCTAACTTACGCGGACATAAATATAGCCGACAATAAAGACAACACAAACTGTAGCACATCATTCCAATCAATTTGAATTTTGCCGCGATAAAGTTAACAGCAGATCGTAAATGTCAATAGCCCCTTAGTTACCATAACCAAAATAAAAACAAACGAACATTCGCGTCGTGATCACGTCCGACCTAATGAAACCCTACCCACACTGGGAATGAGGTTGGTAACAAATCCATATTTGATAAAAATTCAAAGACAATAAAATTCAATAAATTAACTACTTACTTGACTTAGCGAATAAAATGTCAATTTCTAATTGAAATTTTATAATTTAATACAGGGAAATTTGTGAAGCGTGTGTCTTTTTTTGGAATCTCGAGCTGTTTGGCAAAATACGGATATTTCAAAAGGGCACAAGTAAGAAAAAAATTAAATCACATGTGGTTGGTGACTTTAGATGTAGCAAATTAGACCAAAATCGGTAGAAAAATGTTTTTTCTAGAGAAGGATATGCCAGGTGCGACATTTGTATGTGGACTATATCAAAATATGAACAATAATTACTTTGACTACACATTGAAAAAAGACTGTTATTAACAGCAGCGATTGTCTGCTGCCTATCAGCAGGCACTTTTCTGCTTCTACAGCAGTTTTTCAGCTATAACAGCAGTTTTTCTGTAATCTCGCATCAGCATTCACACTGCTAAAGAGTTTGCAGTCTGCTAAAAATGTCTGCTGTTAATTAATTATAAATAAAAATAGATACAAATAAGCGTTCTACTTGCCATATTGTTCTGTATATATGATTAGAGTTTCAAGATAGCGTTTTTTCTTTATTGCTAAAAACAGATAACAGCTGTTTGCTATTGCAGCAGATACAAATATACTGCTCTTTCAGCAGACTTTCTGATTTATTTTACTGATAAATTCATTTGACTGTACGTACGTACTATTAAAAGAGTGATTCTATATCCTCAGGATTACACATTTCTTTAACTCGAACTAAGCACCTATCTTTTAAGCTTTCATAAAATTGTGTTTTGTCGCCGAGTGGTGGTGATATATTTTATATCGAGTTTATATGGGAGGTGACAGTGACTGTGGTCGGACATTTTTTTTAATTTTTAGTATGTGTTATGTTTTACAATACAGTGTCTTTTTGACTTTATGCCATAATAAATGAGCAACATATCTTTCCAGTTAAATATTATGTTATATGGACAACGTTATCAAAACTAATATATGCAAGGATTTGAATTCTCGTATACTAGTGGTATGCTTAGAATGAAAGTTATTTTTTTAAATATCATCGAGGGGAAAAATATAATTTTATTTTTTTATAAATCATTAACAAAATAATTTGCTTCGGTCGCTCTTTCAATTAGCTCCAATTAAAACGGCCCTAGGAATGTATTAAAGCATATCGTTGGCTTAATATAAAAATAATATATAATATATTATTTTTTCAAAATCGTGTTCTGTACAAAATATACATTAATTGTCTTTTTTAGTGAAAATGCATTTAAATTTGTTTTTATAATGAAAGTTTTCCAGATTTACGCCCATGGTACGAGCTTCGAGTTCAAAATATGCTCGAATTCATTCATAGATGTTTCATTTATATATTAAGAACTTTCTTTGTAGCAACAGAAATATTTGAAGACAGAAAACTAAAATTTCAGACAAGAATACGAGTAAATGTTGTCGGTTTCAAATCGACTCGAATCTCAGAGCTATATATACTATATATAAATATATATACTAAATCGGTTCAAACCACTGACATTTTGCTACTTGATTACATTGGTTGTATGAACACTTAAACTTACTTCGACACACAGGTACAACACGTACGTACGCAATTGTTTAATCTTGAAGATTATCGCTATTAACGGTAGATTAAAATAATAATAATACTCATTACAACTGCCACTAAAGAATGAAGCGTATCCTAAGTTTGTCATTCCGTTTGTGACACCTTCAATTCAATTTATTTGAGTTTTACAATCATTGTAGTTGATTAGCTAATCTGCTTGTTTTTTGTAAACTTTGTACTTATTTTATAATTGTTTTATTGCCAAAAGATTGGTGTACATTTATTTCAAGAACTTCTAATCCTGTTTTATTGCGTGGCTATTAAGCCTCTACATGATAATATATCAATTTATTTGAAGTAATTGCATTCAATAATTTATAGCCGATATTAAATAAATTAATCGAGTTCAAAAATAGGAGTACAATTGTATTGGGCAATATATATCTACCATGAAAGGCAACATTTGGAATTCGGAATTTGTATGTGCGGGTATACACATTCATAGATTATATGAGTCATCACATGTCAAAAAAATGATTTTTGTGCAAGTGGACAGATTATACAATTTATATTTCATATTTCAATTTAACTGTGATACAATTATGATTATTTCAAAAAGCTGTGTTCATTAAATCGCTTATAACTCCTGGAATATTGGTCCGATTTAATGTACTTGTTTTGTAGACTTATATAGCTATACATATAAGCAGTCAACAGCTACTCGGTTCAGAATCAAAATCCATCGGCCAAAATTCAATAACTTTTGTTCTAGTATACATTTTTGAGTTCTGTAAAAAACTAAAATTAGACAAGGACCCAATTTTGAAACACTAACATTAAAAATCAGGAAATCAGTTATAAGCTAAGAAACACAGTTTCAAAATATGAAAAACGTGAAAATCTGTAATAAAAAAATAATTTTTTTCTTCGCATTATGAACAAATACGTACAAATATGTTAAAAAACGTAAAAACAAAAAATATTTTTCTTTAAAATCGGATTTTCCGATTTTAATTGTTAATATCGCAAAATCATTGGGTCCTTGTCTAATTTTGGTTTTTTGTAGAAATCAAAAATGTCTACTAGAACAAAAGTTATTGAATTTTGGACGATGGATTTTGATTCTGCACCACTGAGCGCCGTATATCAATAAGAAGTAAACATAAGAACTTAAGGCCTAAATACAATAAACTCTCTACCCATAAGAGAGCGCACATAAGATGATTGATTTGCAGAATGAAACGCCAACGAAAAGTAAAGTTTAAACTTTCTATTTTTTACGCTTCAATTCAATCAATTTAAAAAATTAAGAATCAACTCAAAATATTATTTTCATCGAACCGGCATCTGCAGGATAAAGATTTTATGAATTCATATTTAGACCCACCCTTTAACAAGAAGTATAGGCATTTTTTATCACAAAAATTGGTGGTGAAAGGGTTAGGGGAAAATAGCCCTATTAAGAAAAACTACAAATTAATGTAGTATCGAAATCTTGAAAATAATTAAAAAAGCTTTATAAAAGTAATGAATCAATGTCGCTTGCCTTTTTGTAATTCCGATTGCAGCTACAGGTGTACTAATAGGGCAACGGACTTGTTGCACACGAATATAATTGGTTGATGTCAAGGGAAATAAATTATTTATAAGTAGGACCTGGTTCTACAAAAAAGCTTTGGAAATGCATACATTCTATGGGTTACCTTACTTGTATGCAGTCAATTAATTCCGATGAAATGAATATGCGCCATAGCAAAAAAGGTACGAAGATATTTCATATCGATCTTACACGCAGGGAAAACAATTATTAAGCAGAATTGAAATTTTAGACAAATGAAATATGTTTATGTCAAAAACTAATAGAAAACGTTTGTGTCAAACGGTTTTTTAGTTTGTTGTATTTGTGGTGAAATTAGGTCACATCGGTTCAGATTTAGATATAGCCCTGATTTAAGTTTTCCTCTCTGGAGACCACACATTTTAACCAATTTTGTTCACTTTCACTTAGTAACAGCTATGGGGAAAGTGGGTAACATCGGTCCATAATTTTATAGTCCCTTCCAGGTTTTATTATATTATATTAAGTCTGTTTTAGTTTAAGTAGGGATAACAAGCTGCAATAACAAAAACATTAATAAAAAGTTAATTTTCCACTCGAAATAAAAAATATATATTTTTTCATATTGTCGCCAACTGCAATATAAATATATTTATCAAAACAAATTTTCAAAAAAATATTGTGTATTGACTTTTTTGGACTTAGCCTTGATAACCATAATTACACTCGATAATTTGATTTCATACACACATTGGTAATGCTGTTAGCGGTAATTTAAAAAAATAGTTTTTTAGGTTTTTGTTATCGCAACTTAGTTATCCAGTCTTGAAGAGAAACTGACCTATTACGTTAATATTAGTAGCCATCCTTTAATATAGACTACATTATATAAATTGCCACACCATGTTATATTTGATGTGGGGACATCTGTTGGAAATGTGGATTATACAACACTCATGTAAATGTCCCTCCCGATTTGAGGTAAGATTTTACCATTAATGGACGTAAATTACTCTGTTCTTTATAGAACAGCATTTTGCTGTAGGGTCCATAAAATCGTAAACCAGTGTTGAATTTGTCCATTCTTTTTATTTAACCACCAGGATAATGATTTTAGAAAGCGAAAACGAAATGTATTTAGAAACCAAAAATCTTTATAGAAATCATATTTCGATCCATACATCATTAAAAAATATAGTATTTTTGTATATCACAAACAAATTCGGGAGAGAAATGGTTAAACAAATTCTGACGATTTTCGAGTGAATGACAGATCTTGCACGGCAATGAAAGCTTCTACGATATATGATTACATTTGAGAAAATATTGTAACTATTGCAGTAAACGTTTAGGCTATGCACCAACCGAAGTTAATTTGCACCAAACGTCTTTTTCTCTGCGTGTAGGGCAGATAATAGAATTTTCAGACGACCAAGTAAATTTGGTTTCGATCGAAAATCAATCTGAGAATTGAACTCTCTAACATTGCACTTTGGTTGATTTTGTTGTTTGTAAATAAAATACATACCAACAAATTCAGAGCTAGAAACGTGAAATAATTATATAAAGTCATTATCGTGAAGCATTATACCTTTTTTATTCAGAGATAAACAAAAAAATAACAACACGTGTATATTTCTTTGAATTATTTTTTGTCCTGAAATAATAACGTAATTATATATTAGACATGTAATCAAAATTTTTTAAGGTTAGGCATACAACTAACAAGTTTTTGAGGCCAAATCAAATTTTATTTTTTCGAGTCAAATGTATCTCATTGTATCTAAAATTAAAATCGTGCTAGAGGTCGATTTTGCGATTTTCCATTATTAAGAACAGGACATGAAACATTAGAACAGTCAGTGAAAGCAAATCAAAATTTTGCACTAACATGATCTTTTTTATCTATATCTTTCATATTATCAGCGTTGGCTATTGTTGTAACACATATTTTGTCATAAGAAGCAACATGAAGCAAAACTTTAACAAAATATGAGTCACATTTTCCGGCCGCCAAGATCATTTGATTTGACACCGTTGGACTTATTTCTTTGGGGTTATTTGAAAGAAATGGTTTACGTCGATAAGCCACAATTCAAGAGATAAATGATGAGATAATTCGGCACATTAACGGCATAGAACCTCAATTATGCCTCAGCGAACCATCGGATGGAGGTGTGCCGCCAAGGTTGCGGCGGCCATTTTGCCGATATTTTTTTTCATACATAATTGAATCATACCAATATTATCATAATAAAAAGAAATTACAAAAATTTCCTAAATAATTTGTGTTTTATTCAAAATCAACATCGGCCCTTACAATTTAACCACCCTTTACAATTATTTTTTTAGAAAATGTGTTTGATATACACAGCTTTTGATTATTTCTGACGATAATATGAACAATTAGTTTTTTCCATTGAGTGAAAATTTAATCTTTTTTAGGTTTTTGTAATCACAGACTAGTTATCCAGTCTTAAAGAAAAACACCCTTAGTAAGAATTTCTAAACAAGAATTTTTTCATGTTTTTTCATGTATGGAATATGTTATGAAATATACGTAATTTTTGCTTTCTTTATTTTGAACCAATATTTTGAACCAATGTTCTAAATTTACTTCATCATCTTAAAAATATTTAGGAATGTATGTAACATTTGTAAAATATGTCGAGGTTTTGTAAAATTTATACAAGAAATCCAAATAAAAGATAATATTTTAAAAGAGCTGTATCAACTCACTATAATTTTCCTCGACAGAAATCAAGCTTAATATACTACCCCACTCAAAAGAAAGAGGGAGATATACATGGCATCTGAAAAGGCTAAGGGTTCCGGTTCGGCTGGACTAAGACCTTTTAGTTTGGTTGTCAAGAACAGCCTGGTGATGGCCGCCCCCTGTCAATGGTGATGTGAACTGTAGTATCCCTAAGGATAAGTTTGGTGATGCATGTAGCGAACTCATCAACTCACTGTACATAATCGTTCAGACTCAGTAATCAGAATAGTGTGTAAGATTTGTTAAATGTTTAGAATTTTTTATAGCCGATGATCACAAGTTAAGATCAATAAATTTCCAGCTATACATAAGAGTTTTATTTTTGGAAATTATTTTCCTTATATCCTTGTCACACTGTATGCGAAATCTAGCTGAAGTGACATAAGGTTGATTTTCAAATGACAAATTTGTATGAGATCTGACATTTGTAAATCGACCTTATTTCATTTCAGCTAGATTTCGCATGCAGTATGACAAGGTTGACTTATGCGTATGATTAATATTAGTAAAATTACGCATACGAAAGTTTCCTTTTCTAAGTTCTTCGGCATGTATCCTAAATAGAGAAGGGCGCGTGAGTTATTCACATAAGAACATTTTTTCGTTATTCACGTTCACACCTACTCACGTGAGTAAAATAAATTTTTGCTTACTATCACGTATGTAAATCGCGAAACAAATTCCACACAGAAATTAATATCTGCATTAACCCCTCATTTCATATTCGAAATCCAAATGAGAGAACGCAGCGCAAACATGAAATCACTTTGTGTTTGCGATTATTAGTATTTTGAAAGTAACATACAAAATTACAGCGCGTGATAGTTCGTATAAACTATACGTGATATAACTTAACAAAATTTGGACACAATGACATGAAATCAAACAAAATACAGCCTAAATTGAAACAAAACTCCCCTGTAAATTCAGTACATTGCAAATTACAAACATTAGAATGTTTGATGTTCATTGTTTTAGGAATATATAGATATGCTACTTATTTTCAGCGGAAAATTCCATTAAGCGTTAAAAAAGTGTTATATGTATATGTACGAAGATTCACTATCAATTATAGAATAATGCAATTGTAGAATATATATGTATACGCATATATATATGTATATACAAACTGAATGTTGTACAGTGTATTTTCGAAACTGCGAAATTTCAAAAGCAGAATCCCGCTATATCTGTTCCTAAACAAATACATAAGTCATTTTATATTTTCCCCAAAAATGATACATTTTATGTCTCATTTTCCCTCTGAAATATAATTTTTTTTTAAACATACGTTGCGCATCTACATAGTCAGATGGATGCACACACACACGAGTTTTAAGATTGTAGATCCAACACTTCTTAAATGTAAACATTTTGAAACATCCTTCGGAGGATTGCGAACACTGCGTAGCCTTGTCATACTACATGCGAAATCTAGTTTAAATGGCATAAGGCGGATTTACAAACGTCAGATGTCACACAAATTTGACATAAGGTCATTTATGTCAATGTGTTATTCTAAAATGATGCAAATATGAAATATTTTGCTAACCATCAAAATTTTACATAATATATTTATATTATAATTTAGTTAATACTTCTACTTTCTATTTTCAAAAAGTAGATTTTGATACAAAATATGTATATTTTCCTGGTCACATAAGTGGCAGTCCGTACGTTTCAAAGGGATTTGAGATTTGAGTACAACGTAAGAAGCTCTATAATCAAGGAAAAGAAGAAAAATCTGAACTGCATTGTCCTAAAATATTAGCTACTAAGACGTGACAAAAATAGAAGACATTTTTCATTCTTTACAAAAACGCTTAGCAGTGCGAATTGCGTCGGATTTTTTTATAAAACTTTATTTTTAAATGATTCAGAATATTTTTACTTTGTTTTACGATTTGGCGAGTTTTTATTTGTTTTACGTGACTTGACGTGATGTGACATAAATTTCTATATGTTACAGGCATGAGACACTAGAATGACCAATCAAAGCAATTCCAAATTTTGCACTAAACTAATTTTTATTATCCTCTTCACACTGCATGCGAAATCTGGCTTGAATGACATAAGGTCGATTTGTAAATGTCAAATCCCATACACATTTGACAGTTGTTGGTTGGCATCAAGTGTGAAAAGAGCACTTGCTCAATGAAGCAAATTTTTAAGAAAGACATAAAACATTTAATAAAACATGAATGCAATGCAATTGCAGTCTGTATGTTTTCGTTTACTAATTCAAGTCAGAAACAATATTTTTTTATTTTTCGAACATGGTGGAGAAATGCCCATATTTTTGGCGAAATACTCATATTTAAAATATTTTTTAAAGCAATATTTATATAATAAATTATGTGAAGTTGAAATAGAGTATTCGAAGTCTAAAATACATTCTCCGTACAACGTTTGCCCTACCGCTAATACTGTGGAATGCATTATATGGCGGTGGTTGTTTTTTTTGCGTTGTATTTAACAATAAATTGAATACTTTAAAGAAAACGTGATTTTTGAAAGCAAAAGTTATACAAAAAATGTATTTGCGTGAGCGCACATTTCTAATTAATACTGAATGTGCATAAATATTCAAAACTTACCTGGTTTTAGCATAAATATAATAAACAATGAATACCACAGATGCAGCTTCAACACAGCCTAACAACGAGAATTCAATTGCTCCCTGTAGGAAGCCAATCACAGCCGCAAGCATGGCGAAATCAGTCTATAAAGGAATAACCAACACTATCAAGGATATCCGGATATCCAACGAAAGAAGGATCAATAAGGATTACATACAACAAAGAAGGACAACAGGCATAAGACTAAATGGGCGACTAAAGAACAAAACACGATAACTGTGGCGAAAGAGAATGTACAGAAGATGCACGTTAACTATAAATGTCAGACGTGTGTGTTGCGCTCACTGGTGGTTGCAATTTCTCAGATGTTATAGTTGTTACTGTTGTTTCTGATATTGATGCTGTGTTGATGGGCTTGTAGACTTTGCACCATGTATTATGCACTCATTATTATTTATGCTGTTATTGTTGTTGTTGTTGTCAAGCGATCGCACTTATGCGAGTGTTATATGTTGTACATGCAGGATTTTATGCTGATAAGAAAACTTAATGTTATGGTCGATTTTGGATTTCCTCGCGAATTGTAACTAAAAACATCCATTTGGTGTTTAGCACTACGGCCCGGAATGAATGTTTTGTGTTTCAATTTCTTTTCTTTTGTAGTTTTATAATCAAATCGATTCCATGCTGCTGCTCACTTATCACCAGAATAATCTTCTGCTCAGTATATGTATTTCCGAACGTAGTTCGATGTGACGTTGTCCGTTTAACTAACAACACATTACGCTCTGCCTCGCCGCAAATATAACAGACGCCAAAAACCAAAACCAACCGAATACGCCGATACTACTATACAGACTTTTACGTTTTATTTCGAATGCTACTTAGAACAGAAAGACAACAAAATATCGTATGATCGACGATTTTTATTTTTTGTGTAGTTTGTTTTGTTTTGTTTTGTGTGATTTTTTCTACTTTGTAGACGCTTCTTGTTCTTCGAGTTACGAGTGTTACGGCTGTCGATTTTGCTTAAATTTTATTTTGTTCAATACTTTTTCAATACACGTCTAACGAAATTCTACAACGAAATCTTTCTGTAATTTTCGATATATTTATGAACATTTTATGAAGTTCTTAAGTTATTACTTCGACGATTCTTGTGCGTTATTCTGTTGTTTGTTGTGGTTTCTTATGTAGTCAGTCCATGACGTCTTGGATGTTTGAGATGCACCTCTACGGACTACTGTCAGACATCATAAGCAGATATAAACGAAACCACCACCAAGCACTGATGGGGAAGATATGGCATTTTCTCTTTGATTTGTTTGGATCGGCGTTTCCACTCCCCACTGTTGTCTTGTGTTGTGTATTTTCTTCGTTTAGTTTTTGCACTTATACACATACATACATATGTATATTCTTTGTTGGCCCTAGATTTTCTTCCACATTACTTTTAATTTTATTTTATTATGCATAAATTATTACAATGTTGTGGAAATCGCGTATTTTTATTTTAATTTTTGCGGGGGAAAAGTTACCGTTGCCTCAGAGCTTCACATTGAATGTGGCGTGCTTTAGCTCGAAGACGGTCGCTTATTAATTAATTTTCAATTAGATTTTATTCTGTGGTCTGGTGTTGTTATTGTTGTTGTTGTAAAGAACACTTTAGTTGTTGTGTTATATACAAGTCTGTGATTCAATTATTGTCGGTACTCTCAATACAAGATCCCCCATCACACACAATAAAAGAGAAATGGAGAAATGTTTTTTTTGTCTTTCTTTCTTTCGATATTTTACTTGCCCAAACCAAGAAATAACAACAAACCCTCCCTCTCACTGTCACCATCGTTCATGCCATTTACTCTCGCTCTCAGAGATGTTGTGCACACTAAATACGTAACCTGACATTATTTACTTAAATTTACTCATCATGATACCCCACCATAAAGAGGGGTATACTAAGGTTGTCATTCCATTTGCCTTTGAGAAATAGAAGTCCTGAAAAAAGGACTAACGATCACGAAATAAAAAAACTGAGTATGCAGTCTATAGTTTCATGGTCGTGTTCAAGTCCAATAAATCGACGGTGTTTCTCAGAAGATGACGCTGAACACGAAGTTTTTACCCGACCGTTCTTAGTCCTTGTATGGAGAAAATACTTAATTATTAATCGATTTTGACGAATTTCCAAAACGACCCCATCCCCTAATATGTATAGAACATATGCCAATATTAATATGGACATTTCCCTAGTCACATACTCTTGTACGTTTCAAAGGGGTGAAACGATAAACTTAAATTTATTTTTACTTCTGTATATATTTGTGTACCACGTAAAAAGCTTTAGAATTGCTAAAAAGAAGAAAACAATTGAATTTGTATTGTCCTAAAATATTAGCTACTAAGGACGGTGGCGTGATAAAATAGAAGTCAGTTTCTTCATATGGAATATTTTTACAATTTACAATTTGGCGAGCGGTTACAACTTTTTCTTGAGTTTTTACAACCTACAATGTGGAACGTGTCGTGACTACATGTCACAGGACATAAAACCCTAGAACGGTCAATGAAAGCAAATCAAAATTTTGCACTAAAATTATCTTTATTATCTATTCTTTCATATTGTCGGCGTTGGTTATTGTAATAAATATTTTGACATAAGAGCAAGTGCTCTCTCTCATAGCTTCATGAAGCCAAATTTAAAAAAAAATGATCTTAGAAATAATAAATTGCAGTCCGTATGAACATCATTGTAGTTAAGCTACACATTGGACACAATAAGTTAATTATATTGTCATTTACTAATACAATTTAGAAACAATATTGTTTCAGCTTTTTTTTCGAGCATGGTGGACCTTTCTGTAGAAATGCCCACATAAAGAAATGAAGAGCGAATCTTATTTTTAACATTGTTAATTTTATATATTTTAATTAAAAATTCCCTCTCTTCTTATTATAACAGTATTTAAGAAAAATACAATTACAAATAACTCTTAAAACAGTTAACACTTTCACATTTATCGCGAAAACTTAAAAAGGCTAAAAGTTCTCTGTAAAATATAAGTTTTACGCAATATTAATGATGAAATATAATCTATCATCCTCGTATGTTTTCAACGTGTTGTATCGAAAAATTCTCGATTTTTTTCAGGAATATAGATATTAACAATACTTTTAGAAAGAAAGTTATTACATTATTATTACTTGAAATATATTGCAATAGTATGTTTAATTATAGGGACACTGCGATGAGCAAATAGAAAATTCCGCTAGTCTGAATAGATTTTAACTTCAGAACGCTCATTTTAGTAATTTTTAGTAGACTGCAAACTCTTCAGCAGCTTGAATGCTGACGCAAAACTGCACAAAAAAACTGTTGTTATGACAGAAAAACTGATTTAATAGCAAAAAGTGCCTGCTGATAGGCATTTGTAAAGTGTATGTATTTTCAAAAAACTACTTCAAAGTTAAATACATAACTTTAGATCCTTCCGAAAAATTCAAAAACTGTAGATTTAAATGCGATTTGGTATCTGCGGCTTCTAAATGTTTTTGCGTAAAAGCCCAGAGATAGTTATTCTTGCGAACATTTTTCAAAAATATATTTTTAAGACTCTAACCACCACTCAAATCACCAGTTACACTCAATCAACAGTGGTTTAAAATTTAGTGCAGGGCACATAAGATTCGGTTCGGCAGAACTTAACTCTCTATTTTTGCAAACATATGAAGGAGAGGAGAGAACACTGATATTTGCACAAGCTGTTAGCTCATTTCCATTTGGTATGGAAACAAAAAGAAGCCACACAGTGCTGCTTTGTTGTTTTTTCCTTTAAGATGTTGATAACAAGACTTTGATAACAAATAAAAGCATATGCCTACAAAAGACAAAATTCATAAGAACGAACGAGTGCTGTGGTTGCTTCCTAAATTTGTGTCGACTGTGTTATCACTATGACACATGCTCGGTCTCTCTCCCTCTCTTTCTCTGACGTTTCTCATTCGTGCTGTCACTCTCCCCTTTGCCAGAGAACCATTTCATTACCCGTATTATTGCGGTTGCATGATGGAAAATTTATTTAATATGATGTTTTACGTTTTTGCAATCACTTTTTTTGAAAATGTGAAACATCCATTACCAGACGGAGAATTTTGAATATAGAAATAAATACTTATGAAGTTTCGCACTATATCAAGGGTGCTGTGAGAAGATTCAGGAAATATAGAAATCGGTTCTCCGCGACGTATGAGTATTAGGAATAACATAACATGTTATTTATCATACGACATCGATTACCAATTACATACCGTTATCGCTCACTTACTTCTATATTGACATAAGTCAAAAAAGTTTTTAATTTTCTCCCACGCTTCACTTTTCTTATTATTCAAAACGCAAGTGTTGATTTAAGGATTCCTTGCGCTGCGTTCCGTTTTTCTGGCTTGGATTTTAGAGCTGATGTCGATTTTTTGTTGCTTTTTTCTTAAATTAAACTATACGATAAAATGACGTTCATTTTCGCGTTGCGTCTCACTCTATTTCATTTAGGGATTTATATACTGGCGCGGCCAAAAAATGTGATTTCACATTGAATCAAATATACTAAAAAGCTCAAAAATTACAACAAATTCAATTCATTGAACCTTTCCTCGTTCGATCTTTCTCATATTAAAACGATCTCTTCGATTGTCATTGTCGTGTGCTATGATATTGTGAAAGCTCTTCATCCTACAAATGCAAGTACATAGGGGCGCAAATTCAAATGTGTTATATACTCGCCCTTATTGCGAATAAAAGGGGAATTTATTCAGGTGGGATTTTCTGTACCCCTACATGCGTAAGATGGTAATATGAATATTAACCGTAAGTAGGTTTCACATCTTTGCGTTGAAAAAAACGATCAAAGTAAAAATAAATTTGAAACAATTAGGCTTCAGTCAGTTAAACCGATTCATCTATACTCTCCCTGTCAGAAAACCTGTGTATGGAAAGACTTAAGTTTTACTTAGCACCGGATTATTTGTGTGGGAGGTACTAGAAGGATTGTGGCAAATGGACCCAGTTTCCACATTCGTCAATAATTGTAAAACCATGATCTAATATGAAGTCATAGCAGGCGCCGTTTTAGAAGATATTATGCTTTTAATTTGTCCTAGGATAGGGACAATTGTGTGGGAGGTAAAATAATGGGCGTGACTAAAGCATACATATTTTTTAGGTTGAAAGTGATTATTAAAACATTTTCAAATATAAAATTCCAAATGGTTTTGAATACACGTAAGGAAGTTATTTATATTGGTTTTATTTTAAGCAATGCTTATTAGGGCGTACCTCAAAAAAAAAGTTCGCCGTACACCTTCGAATATGAAGTATTATTGAAAGGTAGTTTCAAAAAAAAAATTTTTATTTTTTTATGCCGAACGTAGGGGTCGCGCTTTTACATTTTTCTATATAACTTGTATTTATAAACGGATTTTAAAGTGTGATACATCGATGTTTTTGTCTCGACGAGGCCGATTTTTTTGTCTTTGAAGTCATTGAGCTCAAGCACCCCCTTCTGGTACTTACCCATCATTTCTCAGTTGCTACTACCCTAATGTACCACTCTAATAATCGAAAATTAAAGCTCGCATAAAATCATGAATCATGTTTGAGCTCAATGACTTCAAAGACAAAAAAATCGGACAAAAACATCGATGTATCACACTTTAAAATCCGTTTATAAATGCAGAAGTTATATAGAAAAATGTAAAAGCGCGACCCCTACGTTCGGCATAAAAAAATAAAAAAATTTTTTTTGAAACTACCTTTCAATAATACTTCATATTCGAAGGTGTACGGCGAACTTTTTTTTTTTTACTTGTAACCTGGTACGCTCTAATGCTTATGCCACTTTGTGTGGGTGATACGAGAAGAGGTGTGGCACATCGCCCATATTCCAGGTGAGTGCAACGTCTATAAAATATTTGCCAAATATCAAATTTCACAGTATTCCGATCACAGTATTTAGTTATAGCAGCTTCAATTTTTTGTAGATTTGGGAGATTTGTGGGAGGTACTAAAAGGGGCGTAGCAAAACCCATCACATTTTTTTACACTTAAAGTGATTATAAAAACTTTACCATATATCAAAATACAACTGATTTCGAATATCCGTGTGTAAGTTTCGTCGGTTTTAATTTAACATAGTAATATGTACCATTTGTGGGAGTTACCAAGTCTGGGGAAAATATTAGTTTAAATAAATTCATTAACTCCTTTCGTGTACTCCAACCTGCTGACGGACATATATGAATCAAACAGCTTAGGTCCAAACATACTTGGGGTCTTAAGTCACTCCTTCAATGCTTTACACTTGTTTCTATCCAAAATGATATATACTCTCCTACTCAGTAGAGTAAGAGTATAAAAAATAACAAAAATTACGATTTGAAATTTTAAGGAACAATTCATTCCCACGGAAATTGTATTCCCTATAGGGGTAATTATGTCTATAAGCGGCAGGCTTTTCTTTGTATCTAATTTAACGAAAAAAGGAACCAAAAATTGGAATATATTAATAATTCGAACATGTATTTTACATATTGTAACCCTAATATAAAAAGCACCCAACTCATAATATTTCGTAATCTGAAAACCCAAACAAAAAATTAAGAGGCCAAACCTCGCCTTAGGGAAATATATGATCAAAATTTACCTCAATTCTTGTAGAGAAACTCTGTCATAAATGCTTTCCTTTAATTAAATTTTACATTTTGACCGCAACAATTTCTATCAAAAAAATATTTTTAATTTCTGATTAAAGGGGTCTCTATCATGCATTATAACAAAATTAATTTAGCTTGCCTAGGTTCAAAACAGTATCAGTTTCACTTGGGAGTTCTATCAGTGAAAATAAAATTGTTTTCCGTCCGAGGTCGAGAAGTTCCCATCTGTTTCGTCAATATTATTTGATGTTTGAGTAATTCATGCATATACATTCCTTATGTGTATAAACGTAAAAAACACATTTCGAGCGTGACTTTGTCAAAATCGAATGCGATATGTTTCTAACCATCCATTTTATATGAGTCGCTGCTTGATAATTTGTATTTAACTTAAACAATTGTAAAAACAATTTATTAAAAATAAACTTAAATTTTAAGTTGTTTTTTAAAGTTTTTTGTATTATGAAAATAATTCATACATTTTTGTAGCATAAAAAGAATTTAAAAATACGCATCCTGTTCCTTTTAACATCAGGTAAACTTTTGAAAAGTTTACTTCTTCTTGGGGGCAGCTGCGGGCTTCTTCTTTCTTGCTTCAAAAGCCTTCTTCAACATTTTGGCGCGGTTGGCAGCAGCTTTGTTGGCAACAACAGCGAAATTGTTTTTGGCCAATTCAACGTTGTTCTTCTTAGCCTTGGCCAGGGTCTTGGCAATGGTACGTTGTTCAGCAGCCAAAGCAGCACGACGACGGAGAACTTCAGCATAAGGATTCAACTTGATGAGTTGACGAACGTTGGACAATGGATTGAGGCGACGTACACGACGGAAGACCTTCTTGCGGGGATCACGGAGAACCTTACGGATCTCTTCGGATTTAAGAAGGCGCGACAAGTCAGTGTTGGCCATCTTGGGTTGAGGAAGGTTGTAACCCTTCTTCAAGGTGGAGCCCGATTTCCAGGTGCCGAAGAGCTCGTTAAGGCGAGCGAAGGCAGATTCTGTCCAGATGACAAAACGACCAACATGGCCACCAGGAGCCAACTTCAACAAGTTCATCTTGTCAACAGACATAGTTTCAATGCCTGGGATGTTGCGGAAAGCACGACGCAAACCTTCATCCTTGTAGTAAACGATGAGGGGACCGCGACGGGCAATGCGACGGCGATCGCGCATGGTACCACGGCCAGCACGGAAGCGCTGGGATTTGTACACCTGAAAGATAATTAAAAAGAAGGAAAAGTTAGCGATTAACTCTATAAAAAGTACAATAAGCAATTGTACTTATTTGTTGCAAATATTTGTAGATTTAAGTTTGCCCCGTTAGAAAAGTATTGAGAAAACTTTACAACGGAACGCCTACCGAAACCAAAATTAATCTAGCAGCTACTTCTACGATTGAAGCTATTAAAAAAATAGCCGTATAATGGATATTTGTTTAAAAGCGGTAACTGCATAAACGTTATCTGATTGTATGTTTACAATTACTTCGTGAATTGATATGGCCAATTGGAAATACCGATTGTTTTCAATGTTTTTAAATAGTATGTAGATTTAAGTTTGCCCCGTTAGAAAAGTATGGAGAAAACTTTACAACGGAACGCCTACCTAAACCAAATTTTATCTAGCAGCTACTTCCACAATTAAAGCTATTAAAACAAATCCCGTAGAATTGAATTTTGTTTAAAAGCAGTAACTGCACAAAACTTTATCTGAATATATGTTTACAATTACTTCATGACATGTAACAGGTTGAAACACAAAGCTCGAGCTATAACATTCAATGTTTCAAATATTTTTGTAGATTTACGTTTGCCCCGTTAGAAAAGTATGGAGAAAACTTTACAACGGAACGCCTACATAAACCTAAATTAATCTAGCAGCAACTTCTTCGATTGAATCTCTTTACACAAAATCCGTAGACTGGATTTCTGCCCAAAAAGCGGTAACTGCAAAATCATATAAATTTTCTTTCCAAGTGCTTATCTCAGTAACTTATTCAGTATTAATTAACATAATTTGTGGTATGTGAAATACACAAACATAAGAGTAAACAAACATTCAATTCAAATAACTATGCTTAGAGTTGTGATTCTTTGTTTACCTTTTGGATGTCAGCCCAGACCTTCATGCGTCTAAGGAACACGACGGCTTGCTTGGTCTTTTGCAATTTTTGTACTTCGTCAGAAACGACCAAGGGGAATTCAGAAACACCATCAATGATGTGACCCTTAGATTGGACAAGGGCTGGAACGCCAGAGGCAGCGATGGCGGAGACCAAAGCATAACGACGTTGGTTTACATTAACCTTGCGGTGCCAGCGACGGTAGGTCTTGGTTGGGGCGAACATGCGACCACCACGGCACATGTTACCGAAAGCACCCTGGCCGGAACGGTGAGTACCACCACCACGGACACGGGGAATACGGGCAACAGCACGACCGGTACCCCAGGATTCAGCAGAGGTTTGGTGACCTGTAATATATAGACAACACAGCAAACATGAAGATGACCACACACTTCAACGAACGTCGACTTTACTTACCGGCTTGTTCGCTGACAGCATAAGGTTGACGCTTGTTGCGACGCATCAATTGATGGATTTCGTTGACGACATCGGGGCGGATGGGTGCCTTGAACACAGCTGGCAAGCAGATGTTCTTATCCTTGACTTGTTCATTCTTTTCCGAGTAAACGGAGACCAGAGGTCTGGCGTTGGCTAAACTCTGCAAATACACACGTTTACAAAATAGAACACATCTTTTAATAACATTCACGAATCAAAAAGGTGTATCTTAACAATGCACGACTACCGAAAAACACGTGTGACACATCAAATATTTTCTACGGTCATTTCCGTATTAATTCAAGCAATTTTTCACAGAATATTTATATTTTCACACGTCATATTTAAGGCTGTTTGTTTCACTTCACTGCTTACCATTTTTATTGGCAATTTATCCCAAAATTACGAAAATATGTTATTCTGCAACGGCAGAAACGTCCTCCATTAACCAAGAGAAGACCGAAAAGAAAAAGGAAGAAAAAAAGAAGAGGAAAGAAACTGAAATAACGAAACAACTTGACGATTGGCCAACATGGCCGCCTAAGCAGTGTTGATACTCGACGAAACTCAGAGTTGCACATAAAAAAACAACAGTTTCATTTTTTGTCGCCAGGGGATATTGCTGTTATTAAAGACAAATTGTTCACTTCTCTTTTGTAGTTACATTCGGTTGAAATTGTTAATGCTGGCAACATTTTTGTTTTCTTTTTTTTTTTGGTTTACCACATGTTGTACGTAAATGTATGAGATGTGTTCCGGCATGAAAAAACAATTTTAGGGCAGATTGCTTTTTAGTAATTCGTATTTTGGGGGGAATTTTTTATGTAGTTTTGTGTGTTTATTTATGATTTAAGTAAGATTTAAATCATTGGAAAATCAATGAAGAGCATATGTTTTTAGTCATTTAATTAATTAAGGTTTTGAAACACCAACCCAAAACTGAACATTAGTTATACTAGTATGTATAACTACATCATTTATATAAATGTAGTAGTAGAAAAATATTTGAAATATGTTAGTGAAAGTGTAAGGATAGTAAATGTTAGCTCATAAGCGCATTTAAATATTGTACTAAGGTTATCGAATTCAATTAAGCAAAGCTTTAGGACAGGCATCAGTAAATAAAATAACCTCAAGTTACTGCTAAGTTTGATAACAGCTATCAATCCCCACACTAACTTTCCAAAATCGGATATTTTGGGAAAAGGAAAGGAGGATAAATTTCTTTTTGCTTTTTATCAATTATTCATGCACTAATTGATTAAAAAGATTATAGAGACTCTAATAACCTTTTCACAATGCATGCGAAATCAATTGATTTCAGCTGGAAGTGACATAAGGTCGATTTTCAAATGTCAAATTTGTATGGGATCTGACATAAGTTCGATTTACAAATGTCAGATCATATACAAACTTGACATTTGTAAATCGGCTTTGATTTGAAATCGCTTGATTTCGCATGCAGTCTGAAAAGGCTATGAGACTTATCATTAAAACGGATGACAGAAAACATCATCCATCCATCATTAATTTTTTCAATATTATCAATATTCAATATTTCAATATTATCTAATGTCATCGGATTTCACAATAGTAATACTTTTTTGGTGTTAGAATTCGCACTCCCAAAACTAATTTTAATTGAGGTGATTAGCAAAATCAACTTATTCCCGATTATAACTAAAAAAAACCATGATCGGATATACTTATAAAATCTAATTATTGGGATTTTGTAAAGAAAACTTTTCAATCCCCATACGAATTGTTATAAAATTGTTGACAAAATCATACGTAAGTGATTTTTGTGAACATATCCGACAGATATTATTTCAGGTTGACTACTATGATAATTTGAATGAAAAATGAAATTTGAAAATCGACCTTATGTCACTTAAACAAATGTCAAATTTTTATGGCATCTGACATTTGTAAATCGACCTTATGTCAGTGAAACTAGATTTCGCTTGCAGTGTGACAAGGCTATAAGCGAGTAAATTCCATACAAAATTTAAACTAGTAAGCGCAATCGAACAGGCCTATTGCATCGTGTCGCTTTGTAGTGCCGTTTCGCATATCAAATATGTACAAAGCACTATTGTCACAGCGACTTGCAGTTGCAGTGTCGCTTCTGTCTGAACCCGATTTTAGATTTAAATCACTGACAACATATGTGAAATCAATGAAAAACATTTGTTTTCATCGATTTAACGAAATAAGGTATTTCAATAACTAGCCAAAAAAATTCGGTTGTATTTGTGGATTCCTCGCGTTTAGTACACGACAGTCAGAGCGCGTTTTGATTAGGTTGCACTGTTAAAGCAAAGAGGCCCGTCGCCAGCGCGTTTGATTGTGGTTTCGCACTTACTATCAACATCAGCACATTATATCAAATAAACAAACGTTCCCAATATATTATATATTTATACATTATTTTTAAATAAGTCATGTCTGGAGAAGTCGTTGTCGATGCTTTGCCATATATTGACCAAGGATATGACGATACGGGTGTGAGAGAATCGGTTGGTAAACGTTACAAGTGGTTCAATTATTCAGAAAAAATAATGGTCTATCTTGCTATTCGGGCGTTTTTAAACAATACATTTTCTCTTTCTAGGCTTTGGCCATGGTTGAAGAAGAATGTCGTCGTTACAGACCCACCAAAAATTACTTAGAACATTTGGCTCCACTCTCTACCTCAACATTCGAAACAAAACTAATGGCGCATGAATTTGAACGTATTCAAAACCGCGTACCGATGGAAACATTAAGTATGAAGCGTTATGAGCTACCGCCTCCATCGGGGAGTCGCCTCTCCGAAGTATCTGCTTGGGAAGAATCCATAGACAATTCCAAAGCCCAACTGGAGCATCAATGGGTTCGTGCTATGAACTTGGAACTTATGTTGGACTATGGAATAGAGGCTTGGAAAGCCTATCTGGAGGTATTTGTAGCCCTTCAGGCAAAAGCCCAAATTCAGTTGCAAGAATTAAAAAAAGAAATACAAGACGTTAACTGGCAAAGAAAACAAGCCCAAACCCAAGCTGGCGAAAAGCTACGTTCACTGGAAGCCAATTGGGTATTATTAGTGTCGAAAAATTACGAAATTGAACAACAGTGCGTTGAATTGGAGAAGCACATACATGACATACGAACGCGAATAGCGGAGCAGGATGCCAGGGAGGAGCTAGAAGACAGAGATGAATCCCAGTCTGATGATATAGTAAATGGTCATGACGAGAATATAAACGGCATTGACGACGTAGGTGAAGACACCCATGAAAATGACCAGGAAATGAAGTCAGCGGAAGATTAAACTATTCATACAGTAAATATCGTAATCCTAGTGTTAAAATAAATCAAACCAAAAGAAAAGCATAAGATATTTTCACTCAATCTAGGCCATAGTCTACGGAACTGTTTCTTCTAATCCGCAATAAATTTTTCAAGGAAATTATTTTTAATTTGCTCTGTTTGAAATCTGAGCTGAGAATACGGCAGTTTCAACTGGTTGTAAGGGATCAGTATCGACATTTTCGGAAACGCATCACATCAATACATCACATTCATTTGGGCTATCATCCCACTCACAAATAAAGATTTATTATGAGTTTTTCACGTTTGTAATTGCAAATAGAAAAGTTCATAATAAATTTAATTTGTGGTCCAAATGAATCGGGTGCACTGCAGATATGTGTTTCCGAAAAGGATCTATTTTTCTTCAAATGCTGCGCTATTATTTTTTATACAAACATAAAATTAGAAACATTTCTCTTTCCACTTGGTATAAAAAAGCTGCTAGTGTTCTTAATGAAAAAATGTACAGGCAAATATTTCCTTACGTACTGACCACATACTACATTAAGAAAATTAGGCTAAATAACTTCGACACCGAACAAATATTTATCTATGTCAGTGTCGATGTCGTGATACCTCTTTCCGTAATATTTGGCGTATACAAAATAGGTGAGTACTGGTCTACATTGCATTATTAATTTTTCGCAGAAATACATTATTTGAGGAAATTCAATAAATACAAATTTCGTAATCCATTATTTAAATTATTTTTAATTTACGAATTTGCAATAAGGACAATGATTTCTACATCATCATTCATCAGTGAATTCATTTCTGAAGAATCTTATTCGTATATAACATATATTTTAAATGTTGATCCAAATTATTAAAACTGCAGATAATTTTGTATATATTTTATCAATTATTTATGTATGTATATATATTTAATATATTTTTTACAAAAAAGCAAATACAAGCTGCACTTTTCGACGTAATCATGATATTAAATATTTCGGGTTTACAGTTTAGTTTATGTTTAACAACTCTTGCTAATGGGGCTAACATTGCTATTTAGGTAAGTATGTATGCATGTATGTTTTATGTTTAATAAGTGTATGATGGCATTCATTGTAATAATAATTGTTATTCCCGTTGTTAATAATAATAGTAATATTAAAAATAAAATAAACGAATTATTTCGTTTAATGCTGTGAGTGTGGTTGTGTGTGATTTTTACAAAGCTAAATTTCATCATAACGAACGAATGGCACATATGTGTAATGTAAGTTTTCATATTATTATTACATATTTCGTTTATTTGCAATAACAAAAGCCAACATAGGGAAATGAAATAAACAAGAAAACCTATTTTGTTAGTAGAGTAGAAAAGAAGATAGCAGCCGCATAAAAACATTTTGAAATAGTATGTTGACGCGCATATAAGTGGGATTCAATGAAGGAGGGGGGATATGCATAAAGTAGGGCTCTAAGATCCTCTACTACAACGTGGTTTCGGGAACATTTTCCGAATGTCTCAGATGAGCAGAAGATGACGGTGGGGGTGGTGGGGTTATAAGTGATGGCGATGCGTGTTGTCTATATTTGAATTTGTGTGCACCAAAAGACAATGGAGGAACATCATCAGCCATTTGTTGCTGTTTGCACACAACACTTTGCTGGCGACCCAATTCCAATGTAACGTCCATTATTTTCTGTTCAAGTCTACGTATTCGCGTTTGATATTTACGCTTGTTTTGCTCTATTATCTGCGTAAGGCTCCTAAAAAGTATATATATATATACATATAATAATTTATATAAATAAATGAAATTTTCGCGATACTCACTGATTTGTTTTTTGTAATTCCCTAACGTTGCTGTGCAAATGTTCATATTTTTCATCGGACATTTTCTGTGTTTCTGTCACTGACGCTATCAGACACTGTATTCGACCTTTCAATTCAGTTTCCCGCGATAAAGCCTCAACCAATTGTTGTTCAGTGAGTGCAGCATGTTCCGCCTCTGAATAGGAGCTTCTATGCTGTTCTATATGCGGCCGTTGGTGTTGCTGATGATGAAATAATTCTGATGATTCGGAATTGAATTGTAGCTGAAGCTGTAATTGTTTGAGGGCTTCATGTAATACTCCTATGCGGTCATTTGCATACTGCTTATCGCGTTCTGCTTGTTCGGCTTTAATTTTCACAGCGATATTCTCTTCGCGCAGATTCAATAGTTCTTGCATTAATACTGCCATTTCCAAATCTAACGCTGTGGCCTTTTCTTTGTGACCACTCAATTCCTTTTTGCTCTCCAGAGCTAGTCTTGATTTTTCATATGAATCACTAAATGGTGACTCTAGTTGTACGATAGTATTTTGTACCGTGGCACGTCTACCTTTCAATTTGGAGACATGATAACGCAGGCGGTTGTCGTCTTCCTGTGTCCAGGGTTTTGAGGACACTTTATCGGGTATGCTAAAGCTATAGAGAGATACAATTCGTCACAAAAATAGGGCTAGATTTATGTTAATGTAATTGAAGAAATTACAATAAGTCGTCAAGCAAGTTAGTACAACATTGAATGCGCAATTACCAGTACCAGTGCTGCGTAAGTACAAACGTTGGGTATGAGTTGAATCAATGTGCTTAACTCGCAGACTCATAATGTAAAAAATAGTATAAATGTTGGTGTTCATTTATTACTCACCTATTTTGCCAAGGTCCTAGACTATTTTCGCAAACATTTTTCTCACTTTCCAAACGATCCAGCAAGTGTCTAGCCACTGACTCTACAGCTTTACGACTTTCTTCCGCAGATGCAGATTTTTCTTTGATCAGACCCAACCTTTGATGGAAATAACAGCCAATATAAATAAATTTTAAATAGGCATTATTTAAGAATTTCATACTTGCTCTCCAATAAAGCCAACATGACGTCATAAGCCTCTATGGCGCGATCACTGCAAATCAACGCCACCTGCAAAGCAATAGCATTCGATTCATATTTACCACACAGTAAATACAAATGTTCACAATGCTCCTTGGACTCATCCAATGTCAGTGATAATACTGTATTTTGAACTTTCAAATGTTCCACTTTTCGCTGCAGTCGCTGCAATTCGTTATCCAGTTGGGATGGCTCTATGAATGATTCCATAAGACTGCTGTTGTTTTGTTTTAGATCAGAAACCAAATGTTCTACAATGTTTGCATTTTTAATCTACATGAAACAAAAATTAATCTCGCATCGCGTTTTGAGAAGAGACGAATGATAGACTTACCTCCATATTTCGTAAATCCATGGCGGTTATATTGTCCACCTCCAATTTGCTGGCACATTTCAAACGCACTCTTTCGGCCATTTTGGGAACTGCCGGTGATTTGTGAGGACTAGTGACATAAGTATCTTCGGCCGTTAGTGTTGACGTATTATTTAAATCATTCAGCACCTGGTCATCTACGTCTTTGTGCGTTAATTGCAGGGAGTCTATACTTTGGGTGGCCTCAACATCAGCACCAAAATGTTCAATACTTTTTAACTCTTCAACAGCGGAACTTAAGCCCCCAGGGCAATTGGCATTAGCAATTTCCGACTGCAACAAAGCCACTTGCGCTCTTAAATGCAGAATTTCCTCTTGAAGAGCCTCCACCTGCCCCTTGTAGTTGGTGTCACAGATTTTAATATCATCGGTTACTTCACTGCATAGATTCTGATCAACTTCGGCGTGAGAGTATTCGGCTTCTTCTAAAGGGTCCGTTTGACATTCGGCATCAGGGTTAGTTAAGTTCAATTCTGAATTATAGACAGAGCCTTCCTGATAACTAATTTCTACACATCATAGGTAGTAGAATACAAAATTGAAAGTTATGAAATATTGTGGGAATATTTAGTGCAACGTACCACTTCCTTCTGGTTCTTGTTCTTCCAAAATTGTAGTTTCTTGCTTGTTTCTCAATTTCTTGCTTAGTTCAGCTATAACACAATGCATTTCTGTAATACGACATTCATGGGCTGCACTCACAATTTCCAGTCGCCGCAAACATAATTCCTTCTCAGTGTTACATTCTTCCAATTGATGTTGGACAGCTGTTCTTTGTTCTTCAGCCTGCTGAAGGCGTTGTGAGAGTTCACGGACTTTTGTCTCCAATTGTTGCAAGGAAAGATTCTCCACCTGAAAAAATCAATAATTGTATATCTATCTCTCGACTACATACTATATAGACAGAACGTTAATGGGCCTTAACGGCATAGGTTGTGCGACCAATGTATATTCCCAACTACGCCGTATTTCCTGACGCTTTAACATCGACTCCTGACGTTGTTGTTCCGAGCAACACATACAACTAACACTACGTCTCAACAGCTGTTCTGAGATCATTTTTCTTGGGGAACCCACTACCGAGCATTGAAAATAAAATGATTACGTCGTTGTGGAATTTTCTTTTGGGTTGTTCGTCTTTTCTATTATATTTCCAGAATTATTCGAATATGCCAAAACACATTTCGCAATAATCTTAACGTCATCTTCACCCTCCAACTCGCTTGCACCTACTGCTGGTACATTTTATTGTAATGCGTTTCTGTACGCAGCTGCGCAGAAAAATGCAGCACCTACAGCGAGAAACCGCCGACCCTACCAAACCCCTAGCATGACCTCCAAACCGTAAAGACCCACTACGTCCACATCTTCTCGCACTTACCTTATTAACGATATCCAGCGTGGAGCAGGAACTTATGTTATTGTCGCTTTCTGTTGTAGTATCACGTTGTGTGTGATCTGGAGAATCTAGCAAATCACTTGGGAAGTGTTGAGCCATTGTGATACAACCGCCCCGTGGACTTATGCTCCCAAACAAATACTCATCATCCGTGGATGGGCGTATATCATCAATAACATCACCACCTTTACCACTCAGACGGAAGTTAGAACGACCACGGTTTGTTTGCAGGACAACTCCTCCTTTGGCCACAACATCGGAACTTCTGTGAATTTTACTCACTTTGGCCAAATGGACATCGTTGGACATTTTTATAACTTGGCCAATTTGAATGAGGGTTGCTTCTCTCCTTTATTCCTGTATAGGCGGCTTTAATTTGTTTACTTTCTTCTTTGTTTTTACAATTTGTTGCTACTCTCGTCTATCCGTCTGTCCCTCTGCCCGTCTGCTGCATTGACTGTTGTTTCACTTCCATCCAGTAATCTAGATGTCCATTTATTTAAAAGAGTCCGGCACGTATTCCATTTCACATGATTATTCCTATATTACAGTTTCTTTTAGTATACGTTTCAATTTATAATTTTATATTTTATGCACAGAATTCTGATTTTCTTTCAATTCCTCATAAAAAATGTATATATTTTTACATTACACCTTAAAAACTGTCAGTTCTTGCTGTAGTTAATAACCTAACCTAATCAAAAGCGATCCGCGTGACGCGTGTCAAAAATAGTGTCGTGTTTATAGCCCTGTTCACACATAAATATTTTGTGTACAACTTAGAGTGCGATTCTAGTTCTGTGAAGGCTTTTCAGATAAAAATGTTATACCATTTATGCCCAGAGATCATCTCATAAAAGCCTTATTATTCGATTGGGCTTACTAGCGATAAACTTGATAAATTTTGTACATCAAATTGCGATAACAACACAAAATACAGGGACAGTCCGCACGGATTTAGTTTGGTTCCTACGCCTTAAGTTTCAGATAAAACGTATTTTCCATCGAAAAATGCTAAATTTCCTAATGCCGCATTAGAATACATGCAATCATTCTTTTGGCCTTTAAGGTATGTGAGTTAAAACAATTACACTTTTGGGATACATGTTTTTATTCTCTGCTGCTTTAAGCATTGGGTACATCAAGGCGTTAGGCGTAAAATGTCGCTGGCGTCAAAAAATGTGTACACATGTGCTTATGGAAGCCTTCACACCGAAGCGTCATGAAATTGTATGAAATTCATTGACTTAACTCGTCTACGTCAAGACTATGCTTCATACGAATACATTCACTTTCATTTTTTTCGAGTTATAAATGATTAAAATGATTTATTAGACGTACCGGCCGCTGTTGGGAAAATATTTTGAATTGGTTGGTGCATTTTTGTGCTATTGTGCAAAAAATGGAATAAAAATATTTTTTTTTTTGATTTTTTTTAACTTTGTACAAATGTTTTGTATATATAGGGTGATTCCGTTGGAACGGGTGTGCCACTTTTGCTTAAATATGTTTAAATATCTGTCAATTGAAAAAGTCAGGTTAATCGGAATATTATTGCAAATACAAATATACTACAATCTTCACCGTCACGGGTGCGGCCTTAGCTTTGAATAAAATCTTTAGGTTTTACTTATTTTCTTGAATTATTATTTTTGCTAATCAAAGAATAGTTCATACACTTTCTTCTAAAGTATACGTTACCGACATCTCTTCATGAATACAGGAAATATAGGATATTTAAATTGTAACGGGCGTGGCATTTTGACGGAAAACCTGTTACGATACCAGTCTATATCTGGAAAAGGAAATGATCAGATCTATTGTTGTCATTATTTTTTTAATATGATAAAAGATATGTATTATGAGAAGTATAAACATTACGAATGTTTATCGGTGTTTTTTAAAATCATATATTAATTTTGAATCACCTGGAATCACCCATATGTAGCTGATGTTTGTCACTTCAACAAGAAACTGCTGAATATTGAAAATGTAATTTTTGAAAATCTATTTTTTTGAGTTATCGAATCAGTTTTTTCTAGAGAGTCCTCTAGAGTTGTTTCTTAAATGTCTATTTTGCAATTGTTAGATGTTTGTTTTAGTTCTACTTTGTTCCTTTACATGTCTTTTCATTAGTACGTACAGAAGGAAATTTCAGCATTTTCTTTAAGTTCGCCTGAAAAAAATAAATAAATAATATTTTCGCTTCATGCTTATACGTATGTTCACGTTGAAATTCGTGTACAAAGTTGTACATTTTTATTCATTTGAACAATGTTAGGAAAAATCAAAAATGTTGATTTTTGTTCAAAATTTTGCACAGCCCACAAATTCATAATAGGCCTGTTTGATTGGGCTTACTAGCTTAATATTAGTATGGAATTTTCTAGCTTAACAAGAAAGTAGCTTACTACTCTGTTAGTTACCGAGTAAGGTGTTGCCAGATTTTTATCTCTGAATTATTTAAATAAAACCCATGGATAAAAATGTTGCCACCTTTTCAAGTTTCTTATTTATAAGCTAGTAAGCGCAATCGAACAGCCCTAATATTTGTCCAACAATAGGGCTGTTTTTCTTTAATCCGGGATAACAAGCTGCGATAACAAAAACGTTAATACTAATTTAATTTTTTGCTCAAAATAAAAATTATTCTTTCACATTGCCGCCAACTACAATATAAATACATATATGTATCAAAACAAATTTTCAAACAAATATTTTGCGTTGAATTTTTTGGACTTAGCCTCTATAACCATAATTTTAACTTACACTGGATAATTATCCAGGCTAAGTCCAAAATTTTTAACACAAAATATTTTTTTCAAAATTTGTTTTGTTGCTTTTGACGACAATTTAAAAAAAAAATAATTTTTTTATTTTGAGTGAAATTTTAACATTTTATTTAGATTTAGCTATCCAGTCTTTAAGAAAAACAGCCATAATGTTTAATCAAACGATGGTCGCATTTTTCTGTGGAGAATACCAACAACATATTTATCAGAGTTGTATCAACATAGTACATACGACAAATACGATAGTTTAGGACATCTTGTGAAAACCCTAATTGCATTGTTGTTGCTTGCAGGAATATATTCATCATCGGGGCGAGCGATTTAAAAATAAAAAGCGAAACCAATAATTTAAAAACTTGAAACATGCGGATTTTTTCTATTTTCCTTCTTTTTTTCGATTTTTTTATTTTAATGTATGAAGTTGTGATAGAGCAATAAGTGAGTCTCATGGAAAGACTTAAATTTTACTTAGCCCCCAATTATTTGTGAAGGTTCGTATTAGAAGGTTCGTGACACATGGGCCTAGATTCCACATTTATAAAACAGTGATAAAAACATGATCATATGATAGAGGTAATTGTGTGGGAGGTACAAGAAGGGGTGTGGCAAAAGCATACATATTTTACAGATTTAAAGTGATTATAAAAAACATTATTTTAACTAAAGCTTATGTTACTTTGTGTGGGAGGTACCAGAAGAGGCACTATCGCTCATATTGCAGGTGAATGCAACTTCTATAAAAGCATTGTCAAACATCAAATTTCACAGTATTCCGATCATCCGTATGGAAGTTATAACATCTTTAATTTTGGTAAAGTGATTATAAAAACTTTACCATATACCAAAATATAGCTTATTCCGAATATCCGTGTGGAAGTTACTTTGGTTTTAAGTTGAAAAATAACCCATATTCTTAATATGGGCGTGGAAATTTTGCCCTTATTCGGACTTAACCCACTACCGCCATGTGTGCCCATATGAAGACACCTGTTTCAGTCAAACAACTGACCTACAGTTTTCTTCGGGCGTAATGGGTTAAACTAAGTTTGGGGAAAATATTGTCATGTGCAAAGTTTGATTATATTCATTAACTCCTTTCGAGAGTTATCAAACCAGCCAGCCAGACAGACGTACGGACGGACATGGCTCAAACAGCTTAAAAGGTCATGAAACAGATTTGGTCCAACATACTTGGGGTCAAAAGTCACTCCTTCAAATGATATATACCCTCCTACTCTGTAGAGTGAGGGTATACAAATTTACTTTGCAAAAGTAAAGAACCCCTAATGTCCACTTCCATGTCTATTCATAAATATATATTTATTGTTGTCATGCGTTCTCACACATTTAATTTGTTATTTTTTCCCTTGTCGTTGGTATTTCTCATTCAGTTTGTTTTGATTATTGTGATTCTACAAAAACAAAACAAACGAAAAACTGAGCCGACTTGTTCCACCATTGAAATCAACATGTGAATGATGATGGTGGGGCTCTCTCGCGAGTTGTTGGGGGAGCATAATGACATCATTTTTAAATGTGTGAGTCTTATCTAATGACCAACGGTGAGTAGTAGCCAGTTCTCACAGTTCTCTAAACTTGATATACGGAATGTAGGTATGTACATACATCGTGTTGTGGCTACACAGTGCCGGAATTTATAAGACATTCCGTATGTGGAAGGCCTTATGTGGCAACGTCTTCCATTTATAAGGCATTATTGATGGTCCGTTAGATCTTCTACAATCAGACATTTCAGAAGACTGGTAGAACTTTCTTTTATGATTAGCATGATACAACCCCCCTTATATTATTATAATTATATTACTTTGTGTATTTGTTAATAACACATAAGAGTCACTCCAAATCACTATTCAAGTCGGTTAGATTGTTTTTTTGTAGTAAGTAATATTGTATTATTATTTTAGTTATGCCAGTCTGCCCGTATACTCCCAGCAAAGACTCAGTGCCAAATAACCCCTAGTAATTCAAAAGTAAAATTATTCACCAAGGAAATGACTCCAAATCACTATTCAAGTCGGTTAGATTGTTTTTGTAGTAAGTAATAAAAAGTAATAAAAATCTGGAAAAAATGATACAAAAATATTTAATAATTAAAATCGCCCAAAAAGTGTCTCATTCATAATTATTGGCTAATATTTCATATAAAAAATGCACATATTGTTTTCATTAATGCAATGCAAAAACCCTTTACTCTGCGTAGCCGAGTAGATTTGGATATCGTTATTAGTAATAGCCTTGTCACACTATTTAAATGACATAATGTCGATTTTCAAATGTGAAGTTTGTATGGAATCTGACATTTGAAAATCAAACTTATGCCATTAAGTGTGTGTAAGTCAATTTCACTACCAGGTACTGAAGATTCAGATATATCACATTTGTTCCACAAAAGAGTAACAACTCAAAATCTAAAAATTAAGTTAAACGACTAAAAATGTAATTCGATAGCCGAGTCTCAACAATTTATTCTGAAACTCAGATAGGTTCCTAAATGAAACGAAATAATGGAAGAATTTTTATATGTTTTGATTAAAAATCGGGCAATCGTGTATATTTTAGAAGTTAGACCAAAGTAGACTACTTTTTTGATCAAAAAGAAAATTCACATTATTATTTTTTGATCCTTTATTAATTTAATTTAATTATTGGAGTTTGACCGAAGAAATATATAAATCACTTGTCCAAAGAAAAATGAAAAACTATTTTCACTCAGGAAAAATGAACCCTATAATGAGTTACAATGAACTAAAATTTAGGAAAATTGAAATTCGTATAGCGCTAAAGCAATATTTCCTCATATCAAGTTCAAACTTTTCCTTAAACGTAATACAAGCTTTGAACTTGATTCTAGTTCAATTTTCCTCAAACCAAGTAAATATTTACTCAAACTGAGGAAAATTCCAGTAAGTTTTTCCTCAAACCAAGTACATTTTTACTAAATCTTAGTAAAATTTTGCTGAAATATTCCTAAATCTAAGTAAATTTTTCCTAAAACCAAGTAAGTTTTTACTAAATTTATGTAAAATTTTCCTAAAACTAAGTAAATTTTTACTCAAACAAAGTAAATTTTTTACTAAATCTAAGTAAAATTTTGCTGAAATTTTCTTAAAATTATGTAAATTTTTAACTCAAATCAAGTAAATATTTACTCAAATTGATGACAATTTTGCTGATTTTTTCCTCAAGTAATTGTTTACTTGATGATTTTGCTTCAGTGTATGCAAAACTAATACCAAAAATGAGAACTTGAAATATTTCTCAAAAGTTTCATGAAACTTCTGTCATAAAGAGATGAGCTATTTCTCCTCAATAGCTGCGAAGGCAAGATTGGCGCCTTCGCAGTGGTTGTTTAGAAAAATACCTGAATTATTTAAGAAATAAGTCTCTACAAACGGACGAGAATTGTTTCTTAGATTAATATTCAAGAATTCAAACAATTTGAAGTGATTTTTTATATGTTCATTAATACTTAAATGTATGAAGAACTCGGCATAAATTTCAGTAAACACATTAACTTAATTTAAAGAAAAAAACTAATTTTTTATTTAAAAATCGAATTTTTTCCATACAAAAAAAATATTAATATATTGAATGAATTTACTCAATTGTAAGAATTTTCTATTAGATCCAATGAAATGATTTCAAGTAAATATACTAACATATTTCTAGTAAATGAACTATTTACTATGACTTTGAAATAAGGAACTTTACTCATACTTTTTTAATTTTCCTACTTTGAAGGAAATTTTAACTGGAGTAAAATTGTTGAACTAAATTGTAGTATTTTGGTATATGATACAGTTTTTATAATCACTTTAATCGAACATAATATGGAGGGGTTCGTCAAGCCCCTTCTAGTACCTCCCACACAAACCACGCTAACCTATGGAATACTCTGAAATTTGACGTTCGGTAATGTTTTTGTAGACATTGCATTCACATAAAATATGGGCGATATTTTAAAAATCCCTTCTGGTACCTCCCATAAATTGGCATAAGCTTTGGTCAAAATAAAACTAATGTAACTTCCATTCGGATTGTCGAAATCAGTTGCAGTTTAATATATGAAAATGTTTTTGTAATCACTTTAAACCTACAAAATTTTTATGCATATGCCACGTCCCTTCTAGTACACATTATTGTCCCTTTCCTAGCTAAACTTCCACACCGGAACACACCATGACTTGATATTTGATCATGTTTTTACAGCTATTTCATAATATGGAAGCTGGGACCATGTGCCACGAACCTTCCACATAAATTTTGGTATATGATATAGTTTTTATAATCACTTTAAGCGAACATAACCACCCTAACCTATGGAAAATTAAAGCTGGTATAACTTATATCCGGATGATCGGAATACTCTGAAATTTGACGTTCGGTAATGTTTTTGTAGACATTGCATTCACATAAAATATGGGCGATATTTTAAAAATCTCTCCTGGTACCTCCCATAAATTGGCATAAGCTTTGGTCAAAATAAAACTAATGTAACTTCCATTCGGATTGTCGAAATCAGTTGCAGTTTAATATATGAAAATGTTTTTGTAATCACTTTAAACCTACAAAATGTTTATGCTTATGCCACGCCCCTTCTAGTACACACTATTGTCCCTTTCCTAGCTAAACTTCCACACCGGAACACACCATGACTTGATATTTGATCATGTTTTTACAGCTGTTTCATAATATGGAAGCTTGGACCATTGTGGCACACGAACCTTCCACATAAATTATCCGACCTCAAGTCAAATGCAAGTCCTTGTAACTTTTATGAATATGGTATCTGAGAGTGAGGGTATATATAAGTCGGTTTAGCCGACTGACGCTTACTTACTGGTTATACACGCCTGGGATGAGCTTTATTATTTTTGAGCAACCTATCGAGTTCCATATACATATATAGTTTTGTGGCTTATGGTGTCACAAGCTTTTTCGAAATCTGTAAAGACTAGGTTAAAGGTGCTTCGTTGGCTATGCTATTAATCCAAGTTCGCTTGTCTTCAATTCTGTGTACAACCGTTGGCGATGTATTGTTGTGTGTTAAAATTGGGCCCATAAAATAGAAACACCGATTTCGATATTTCACTAGTACTTGGCATTCCAAGCCTTGTAGTCGTGGGCCCCATATAGGGCGCTGCTGTTCATTATATCCACCGCTGAGCATTCATAATGCTGCATTATACTCAATCAAGTGCGTACGTATGTGTGTTACTTGTTGTTTACTATCGACTATCGAACGAAACCGAACAACAACAAAACAAAAAAGCTTAATTTTACTTTTTACTATGAATTCATACTAACACCACCGCCGCTGCCGCTATTTTATAAGTACCCCATCAGTACGAGTAATATACTCGAGGAAGAGATAGATACAGTCAGCCATTGCACACGAGTAGCGACGGAGACCGAGCTGCTGAAATATTTTAAGAACGTACACACATTTTCAAAATTTTGAATTTTTGTATTCAGTTGTGCCTTAGCAGTGAGCGTTAGAAGACGTGTTAGTACAAATAAAAATATAAGCAAACAAGCAGATACTAAAAAGAAAATGGCCGATAACGGAGATTCGAAATTTGGATTCAAAAACAAGGAAAAGGCCGAAGAGACCTTGGTCCTGCTGGAAAGTCATGATATGCAATATCGTAAATTAACCGTGCGCGGTTTGTTGGGCCGAGCCAAACGTGTTCTCACCAGTAAGATGACCGCGGAGACCGTTAAAGTGACAATTTATTGAATTATTTTGATTTCTCTTTCCACCGTTATTTAGTGACCAAAGCCGAAGACAAAGTTAAAAATATCAATGATGCTATTGAGGTGTTTGAGAAATGGTTGTCGGAGAATGGAGGTGATGCCGCCAATAAAAATGCCAAGACTGCCACTGAAGACAAGGTGGAAACTGTACCTGGTCTGGGCTTCAAGGACAAGGAAGCCGCCGAGAAAACATTACAGTAAGTCCAGCACACATATTTTATAGAATGTCCCGATACAATGGTAGTGATAGGGTTCATTGGAGGTGGATGTGAGGATGCACCAGATGTGCGTGTGTGTGCAGATTTAATTTGTGTCACCGCATGTTGTTAGTCCCTCTCTATGTTTGCCTCCTCCCCCTTAAAAAGCTGTGACTGTACGAATAACCTCATCAAATGGCTATTTCGTATAATTTTCATTACGATTCCGTTGATTTGGTTCCTATCTTTATACGTTTGCACTTTTGTTTCATTTCATTTCAAATATACAAAAGAAGACGGAGAGATTTTACTGCGCGAAGGTCGTGTTTGCAATGATGTCATTTGGTAGTTTCAGTGCTTGTGTACAGATACACTCGAAGAAATGTGTCCATCAAAGTGAACACTTGTTACAAATGCTTCTTTCCGGAGTTAAAACTACAATTTCACATCGTTAACTGACGAATGTATTTATGTCTCTCAAATGATTTCTCTAACCGTATTCAGTTTGTACTCATTGAAATGAAAATAAAGGACGCCAACTCGCTTTCTCCCCACCGTGTTCGGAATGTACCCGAAATAAAAAATTCTAAATCCGGAAAAAGGGAGAATATCCGAATTCGACATATCTACAAATTGAGCGAAGCTATGTCCTTATTACGGAAATTTTTATTATGGTTTCAGTGTAATGAAAAATCATGTTATTTTTTCCTGAATGTTATTATGTTTTTTCCTGGGAAAATTCATTTTCGTAGCTTTTCAAAAAAAATACTCTCCTGTAAAGTGATACTTTTTTTCCTTTTCGATGAGAAAATAATTCTGACTTAACAACTTTATAATTTGTAAATATTCAGTCATTCCATAAAATTTATCTATTTATATTGCCCACAATTTTTCTTCGAGTGTGTTTACTTCGATACAGCTAGACTCATGAAATAAATTGTTTTGAGTGTTCTTGTAGGGGAAACGATTAATAATGACATGCAAACAAACACGCATTTTCGGATATGATGATTTAAAATATTACAAAGCGTCTAAATTTGGCATGAACCTACGTTAGAGAGATACATAAGTCACAATAATTTTACTAATTTTGTGGTATAGTAAACTTAGATCAAAGCTTTAATTTAAATCTAAATAACTAAGCTTTAATTTAAATTTAAATACCTTCCAAGTCATTTGACTTAAATATATGAAATAACATCTATGTAAATAATTTCGATTATTTATCTCAATGAATATATGAGTTTAGGAACTCTTCAAATACATTAACAAATAACATCAATCAACAAAAGTGGAAAAAACATGAAAACTATTTGCTTTATTGAAGGAATTTGATTAATAGGTCTGTTTTTCTCTAAGATTGGATAAATAAGCTGCGATAACAAAAATATAAATAAAATGTTAAAATTTCACTCCAAATAAAAAACAATATTTTTTACATTTCCGCCAACAGCAATATAAATGTGTGTATGAAAACATATTTTGAAAAAATAATTTTATGTTTAAAATTTCGGACTTAACCGGGATAATTATCCAGTGTAAGTCAAATTTATGGTTATTAAAGCTAAGTCCAAAAAAGTCAACACAAATTTTTTTGAAAATATGTTTTGATACAAATATTTATATTATAGTTGGCGACAATGTGAAAAATGTTTTTTTTTATTTTGAGCAAAAAATTTATTTCTTATTACGTTTTTGTTATTCCGATTGATTTATATTTTGATTGACTTCGTGGTACGATTAAAAATCGCGATGTTTATACATATGTACAATATATATTAGTAAAATGTTTCGATATCTTGTTTCGTTTTCGAGATAGTTTCCGAGCAGCCCGTGTTAGGTCGTACTTTGAAGTATAGATATTTTATATTTTATTTCCGACAAAACGAGAATTCGAACAATGAGTTCTATCAGATCTATACAGATCGCGACGCCTCTGATATAATACTCCCTCTGACTTTGCAAAAATATTAACTGTTTTAATATCCCATCAATATCTGGAGGGAGAAGGTATTCGGGCCTGTGCTGACTTCCGAATTTTTTGCGAATTCTAGTTTCTAATTTTTTCATTTTTTAAATGTTTTTTTTTTTTTCAACCAAACATTTTTTCAACTTCTTGTCGGAAAAGATTAAAGCCTTATCAGATGAACCTAGCTCAATTTTTAGTTTTAAATTTGCATGGGAACTGTTGTGTGAAAAGGCTGTAAGGTCGAGGTCAAATATATAAATTTGAAATAGAGTTAAGCTCAATTTCACAGACAGTCTGAAAAAGCATTATGCCGATTTATAGTCCATTATAGCCTATTCAGACTTTTGATTTCATTTAATTTCATTGAATTCAAATGCCAGATCCCATACAAATATGACACTATCAATGGAGGTAAGCTCAATTTCGTATTAAAAGGCTTATACATTCCATGCATATGTACATAGTTATTGTTAAGTGAAATGTATAAACATTTTAATTGGTTTATGTCTTTAAAAATAACAATTCGATTTTCAATGACAACGAACTATTCCCACCAAACAAATCTATGTTCCTAGTAATTAGCATACGATAAGTTCTACTACTCCTTGGCATGCCTCTTTGAGCTTTTGAAAATAAGTTAAATAAAAAGCAACACGAAAGTTCGCGTTATTTTCTCTAGATTTTGTTGTCGTTACAAAAACAAGTTACACACAAACTAACGCAACGAAATCTCTCTTTTTACAGAATGAGGGAGTTAATCTACTTTAATGCAATCAAAATTTAGCAAATTGGCAAAAAAAAACAATGACGTCTTATTACTTTCCTGAGTTATTTTAATTTTACATTACTGGATCGTACCTTATGTTAGCTAAATCCCTATCGTAAGTGTAAGTTAAGTACATATGTATGTACGTATATATGTAACAAATTAATTCAATACATATTTTGTGTGTACACACTTTGTTGCGTTAGTTCGCCCATTCGAAAATCTTTATTAGCTTCAAAATGACACTGAAGTAATGTTTGTTTCGACGCGAAACAAGAGACATGTGTTCCGAAATGTCAAAGTTGTGACAATTTTGTGTTCGTATTACTGCAGAGCATTTCTCGCCGACATTTTGTATACATATGTATATACGGATTTTAACAGCGTCTATCTTACATATACATAATGAGGCTGATTTATTCAATTTCAAAATTATATAAAAATCCGTTAGTGTGAACTATGCACGTTATCTCATTTTATATAATTTATTATATTGATTTCGAAAGTTCAGAGAACGTCTTGATTTGTGTTCAGATATTTTCATGTGTAGGTCGTATTATGCTCATATTTCAGCCGTCTCTATACCTAAAACATACTTGCATTTCATTATAGAGTCAAGCTATAATTTTCAAAATATTATATTTAAATAAATATATACACACACATGTTCATATGTTTATGCATTTGTACATACATACATACATGCATAGATGAAATTCCAAAAAATCAAAAAGAAAATAATTTTAGTGTAACAACAATACATTTAAAATCATAAATACATACATATATAAACATTAATAGCTCACACATAACACCGTCACCATCATAATGATGATCTGTATTATCATTAAATTTGCCGGTGTTGTGTATATGAATACATTATACATCCACTCGTGTGTATTTATATGCAAATTAGCGTATACATACATTAGCGTTCGGAAATGTAGCACTGTAAGAATTAGTCACACGAACCAACGCGCATTAAGCGATAGAAAATGACTGAATCAGTCTGTAGCAAATAATGAAAAAAAATAAAAACAATTTTCGAATATTAAGCTTTTGGAATACCTTGTGAATGTACCCATAGTCTTGACGCAAAAGCTTTGATAACACCATTTGCAATATACAGAACTCACGCACACATCTTGCCAGCGTTGGCTTCTGTAAAGTGTTTACATACCTACATATGTACACATACAGTGTACGTAAGTACGTACATTTCGAATCCATGGATATGAGTATAAATTGCTGCGGTCACCTCCCAAAAAAGAAGATTGGATTGTTTAATGGTGATTTGCAAAATATTTCGTCGTTGGGTCAAGACGCTTGTGAGCTAAACTGTCTTGAAAACACCTCTAAAAATCATGTTTTCCCGTGTATTTTTTAGGTTGCATTTGTGACAAATTTTTTTCCTGAATTAATAAAACCTTGGAAGCACTTTAAATATATTTTTTTATTCTCGACTTAGAATAACTCATTGGTAGTATTATTGGATGTTTATATTGATTTTTTGTGTTTTTTAAAGTGACGGTTTATAACTCATATTTCTCTGTAACATTTTGTAAAAGTTGTTATGAAAAATAAACAGAAGAAATCAATACCTTACGAATTAAGCCTAAGTGATGAATGTCGTACCAAAAAATTACGTCACTGACTTCATTTTTGTGAAATATTATAATACAGGAGATGGATTTTCAGAGTCAAAATTTGCAATCTACTTTTACATAAATGAGCCCTGCAGCGTCAATTTCCTTCTGATGTTCCGATCATTTAGGCATCATTCGAAAGCGATTGACTTCAGATTTTCATTTTTCATAAAATACTACAACCAAAAGTTTTCAGTTGAAAAAACACTAAAAAATACTATGAACGTCCAATAATTCGACCAATAAGTTACTCTGAGACAAAACTTAAAATTTATATTTAAAGTGTTTTCAAGGGTCTATAAATTGAGAACAAATATTGGACAAAAATGCTACATAAAAAATATTACAAGGGAAAACATGATTTTTTGGGGGTGCTGTCAGGAGCGTTTAGCTCACAGATGGCTTGATCCAGAAGCGAAATATTTTGCAAATCATCTTTAAACAATCCAAACTTTATTTGGGTGAGATGACTGCAATTTTTTTTCCATTTGTATGGACCGCGACACAGCCTAATGTATATACATACGGATGTCCATCGGAAATTATTCTCACTTTGTCCACATTCTCATGTATCACATAGTAGTTAGTTATAGTAGAAAACAATTACATTTCAAGTATTTCTATAGTTCCACAATTTTCTATTACAACTGAGAACCATACGAAAAAAGCTCTCGCTTTGGAACTTTCTTTAAAAAATATTATTATCAAAAATAAAAATAAAACAATTTATGTATGAGCTTTATGAATTATTTGAGATATATTTTGTATAAAATTCTATAGAAAAATCTGAAAATCATTGCAAGACTGCAGGCTGCGGCATTTTTCTTACAATAATATGTGGCATTTGAGTGATATTACGTCAACAAATACATTTTTACGGGACCCACTAATGTATACACATGTATGAATGCGGTTACTTGATGAGTTTTCTAATCATGGCATTCACGAAATGACGTATCTCACTGCTAAAACCAAATATATAGAATTTGTGACATGTATCGTATACCCCAAATGAATACCTAACGCCTTACAAAAGCATTACCGAAATAAATCTATCATCATTCTATGCTGGCTGGAGGGTGTGGGTAAACGTCAGAGAAACCCAAACAATGTATGTGTATTTTTCAATATTGTCACAAATCTTGAGTTGTCTCTACCACACTGAATGCTAATTAATTGTATTGTATTTTTTGAATGACAATAACGTCGAGACTCGTATTACAAATACTTTAATTTTTAAATATTATCAAGTGAAAAATTTAATATTATGTGAAGAAGTTTTAATTATGTATTGACAATTAGTGTAAACGGGTTTCAGAATTAATTAAATATAATGTCAAGCTATATCGATGTGCCTAATGACAGCAAATACACAAGATTCTTCTTTTTGCTCTTTGACAATGGAAGCTAATTCAATCTTTAATTAATAAAAAGGTGAAATTTTTGAATTGAATTCTTTAATATTCCGCATATTCTTTGATATATCTTAGCACACTAGCAAATAAAGTTCACAAAAAAGTATCAATTCGTAGAAAGTCTATTTATCTTGCCTTTTCATTGTCTTTGGATATAAAAACTTTTTTTGATTGATTAACGCATTTTTATATTTTTAAACAAAATTCTAAACTATATATATCAAAAACCTGTTCAAGTTATCCAAAAGTAACATCAAATAATAGTTCAAATTAAGTCAATAGGGTTTCAATATTGTTCTGAAAGTAATCGTTCTTATTTTATAGATATTTGAAAATACTCCTTGAAGGAAACCGAAAAAATAACACAAATCCCGGAGTCATACCAGGGAATATCAAAAACTTGTTCATGTTATCTATAATCCAAAAGTAACATCAATTAATAGTTCCAATTATGTGAAAAGGTTTTTAATCCTGTTCTAAAAGTAATGATTCTTATTTTAGAAAAAAATATAAGAGCGATATTTGAAAATACTCCTTGAAGGCAACCGAAAGAATAACATAAATCTCGGTGTCATATTGATACGCAGGATTGAAAATTGATTTTCAACTTACCATTTTCAAATCGATTAATCCAATCTGAAAATCGAATTTTTGTGGTCGATTAATTGATTATTTCCAAAAAATCGAAATAATCGATCAAAATCAAACTTGATTTAACAGTTCCTAACTTATTCATGGTCTATACGTATGATTAATATATTGTCTTAGCCTGAGTTACACATCACTCATACGTGCAGTGACCATAAACAAGTGATCGGGGGAGTAAATACGAGGGTTGTTTTTCTTTAAGACTGGATAACTAAGCTGCGATAAAAAATCTAAATAAAATGTTAAAATTTCACTCAAAAATATTTTTTTTAAATTCAGCCGACAACAATATCAATGTGTGCAACAATTTGCAGCTTGTTATCCCGGCTTAAAGAACAGCGCTACTAATTTAACCCAAAAAGCATTTTTTTCAAACTCGTTCCCTTATTATTATATAAAATAATAAATTTTAATATAATATAAATTTAATATCTAATCTCTGGAATTATTATTTTCTATTTGCAGAATTTTGGAAGATCGTGATCCGGAATACCAAAAATTAGCCATCAAAGGCCTTATTGGCAGCTCCAAACGTGTCTTGTCCGGCACCAAAAATGAAGAGAAAATCCAATCGATCAAAGATGGTGTTAAAATTCTCGAAGATTTCCTTGAAAAATTCGAAACAGAAAATCTCATCAAGAACAATCGTGCCTATTTCGCCTATACTATTATTGAGAAACTTCCCCAGCCCGAGGACAAGCTACAAGCCGAATTCCTCAAGGCCTATGGCGGACCCAAGGCCAAGGGTAATTACAAGCATTTACGTACCATGTACCCCGAGGAAGATGATGCCACCTCCTGGGATATTATCCGTAATAGAAACATTACAAAGTTATTGGCCAAACTCAAGGAAGAGGATGCTAAACTGTTCGATGACACCGGCAAGCCATCAGATATTCACATGGAATTAATCCACTGGGCCTACAGTCCACAACCCGACAAGGTGAAGAACTATGCGGCCACATTGAAGACAGAATGTAAGAAGGCAGAGAAGCGTAAGTGTGAAGAGTCCGCCAGCAGCAGTAGTAGTGATGATGAAGATGGCGACGACGAACAAATGAAAGATGATAAGGAAGAGAATGGTGAATCTCCTGCCAAGAAAGTCAAATCTTCGTAAACTCGTTCAGATTGTTCCATTCTAGGCCATTTTATATAGTACTTACATATATATTTTTCAATTAGTTTTAAGTGTATCCTCGTTTAATATCAATCATAAATGTATCCTACTCATACAAGACATTTTGTAGTTTTCAATATACTGTGTGTATGTATAAATATGTATGTAATTAAGTTACACTTACACTCTTGAGTCATAAATTAGTAAATGGTTTCTGATTGTATTTATGTATGTATGTTCGACAAGATATGTATACTTACTTATGTAAATGTGTTTTCGAATCTCTGTTAACTACATTCTTACTTATACATATGTATACATTTTCCTACAATATCTCAATACAGTACAATACAACATATCAATTAACATTTGTTTCGACTTGCGAGCACATATCGAGTCCTATTTGCCTTCTTAAAACATTGTCATGTAAAATTTTGTTGATGGCGCTTTCGTCATTTTGACAAATAGGGCTCGATATGTAAGTATGTGGATTTGGTTTGTAATGGGAGAGGGTGGCCATCTCTATGCGATATTTCTAAAAACCAATGTCAAAGTGTAATATTACATAGGTAGTATGAGACAAGTATGTATTCAAGTCTATGATGAAGGAACTTTCATAACTTCTGACAAAGTTGGTATAAACAAAATTGATTTCTTTATCTGTGGAGTTCATTTGTGGAAATTTTGCGAATGAAATTTCGATGTACATCCAAACAAGAAATGACAACCAACTCTGTTTTAGTAAAATGCAACTCTGTTTGTCGTTGGCATATTTCCAGAATTTTAGTTTTTCTATTAATATCAGGTGTGTGTTTTTATAACTTGTACACGTTAACACACGTGCTAGGAATAAAACAGATTGTTTTTTATTCTGTTGGCAACACAATCATTCAATGTATATATTTTTCCGTTCCATTCGTTTCCGTGCCCCGTTAACTCTAACGAATATAAGATAACATGTTAAGATGTACATACGTTAGAATTTGTGTGAGTTAACGTATACACGTTACGAAATATGTACTAGCTATTAATACCCCAAAACATTTACATTTGCTGAAATCCAAACATTTTTATCATTCTATGATAATGCATAATATCAAACTGTACATTATACATTTACAATTGGCATTATATTGTGACCAGATTGTGTGGGAAAATTTACTAGGGTTTGAAGGGAAATTATAAATATTGATATATCTCTGCTAAAAGTCTAAAATGGGAGTGTGTACGAGGGTCCTCATCGGGGTCAAAGGTGAGGGAAAAGTAAGGTGACCATCCATCCCGCTTTTCGCGGGGCTTTTTGATACCCAGTCCCGCTTAAATTTCCTAACGATTTTTAACTGATTATTTAAAAAAAGAGAATAAATTTTCCATTTTAAAAAATATACATTTCAACCATTCCTGAACGTACACGAATGGTTTTTCCAATCGTCCAGATTTGACATTTGTGACGATAGATTTCGGGTTCTTGAAACCCAAAATACAGAAAATCAAACGAAAGCTTTTGTGTTTTACTCAAAAAATGGCATTCGTTATATAGAAACGCAAATCAACTTTCGTTAGTAGTTTTGACGAGTACAATGAGTGAATCGTCAGACAGAAACCCACCGTTAAAGTGATTATAAGAACATTTTCAAATATAAAATTGCAACTGATTTGACTACCCGTATGGAAGTTATTCAAGGCTTATGCCAATTTGTTCTATAAAAGCATTGTCAAATATCAAATTTCACAGTATTCCGATCAGCCGTATATAAGTTATAACAGCTTTAATTTTACATAGTTTAGGTGATCTGTGTGGGAGGTACTGGAAGAGGAGTGGCAAAACCCACCATATTTTACACTTAAAGTGAATTTAAAAACTTTATCAAATACCCAAATATAGCTGATTCCGAATATCCGTGTGGAAGTTATATCGGTTATAGTTTAACAGAGAAATATGGGTCATTTGTGTGGGATGTACCAGAAGGAACTGTTGCAATTTCGCCCATTTTCGAACATAAACTAGGTTTGGGAACAATATTATTGTGTGCAAAATTGATTCCTTATCCCCTTTCGAGAGTTATCGTATATACAAACCAGAAAAGTCTTGTAAAGGATTTGGTCCAAGCATACGTAGGACCATTTTTTCATAGTCCCGATAAAATTAATAGTAACGATATACTCCCGGTTACCACAATTTCATTTTCTCAATATCTGGCTAGGGGTTATACGAACAGCTGGTGGTGTTTTTCTGTTGCTGTATGTAATTACAAATATTTTCCAATATTTCCATAATTTGTACCCAATTTCAATTTGTTTGCTTCCAAGTTGCTGTTTCGGGCTATTTATTTATTTCCTAACAAACACTTGTGCTCCCCATCAGCCTAAGAAGTAAGTATTTCACCTCCCGAGAAGAATGTTTCCATCGTTGGTTTTTGGATCATTTTCCATGTATTTCTCTCTTCGACAAAAATGACAAAAATTACGTTTCAGTTGATAATTATCAGTGATGTTGCCATACTCACACATTTATCTGCGAACCATTTAACCGTCAAATGAGAAAACCAATATGTTTAATCGGGAAGCCATCAATTCGAATAACTAATATCGCGGTTGGTTAATTGGCACTTTAATCGGACTATGAGAAATTGGCCCCTAGGGTCTTAAGTCATTCCTTCAATGCGTTACACTTTTTTCTGTCCCAAATGATATCCTCCTATTCCGTAGAGTGAGTATAATTAGGATGTAGTGATATGTCAGGAAAATTAATGGGGTTCGGTATTACATTACGAGACAGTTTTGGTGCCTTTGTGGATTTACTCATTTTTCCTCCATATTAGACCCGATGGGTAAATTTATTTACAAATTGCGTGGTGGTAAAATATACAATGCAAAAAGGTCTTGAATCAGAACAGCATCCCACTTCAAATCAAATATTCAGTTCAAACGAAGTAAAACACGTGCATTGCAGATGTGTTTAGTGGAATAAAACGTTTTCTTATAATTTTAATGTAGTTAATAGTTTTTTGTGCACACGATAAAATCATAATAAACCGATTTCCAAATTTCCTTCAAAACGGTTTTGGCATAAACGGAAAGGCATAAATGCAACAAATATGAAGTAATTTAATTATTATTAACTTAATTCCACAGTTTATGATCAGAGAAATGTTTTCGTTAAAAACTTACTTACCGTGTTCCGATTTTTTTTTGATTTAAATCGAAAACAATTAGATCGGCTTTGATTATATTTCACAGGGATTTAACAATGATATTTTCTCTTCGACATTTTTCTTTATAAAGGCTATACATACATGTGTCATCTATTTCATACGACTTTTATCTTATACATACAGTTTGCTATTTTTGAATGTCTATTAATTAAAATTTACCATAGTACAATTGCTCATGATGTTTAGTCGCCGACACGGAGACGTGGTTTAGGGAAGACCTTTCACGATTCGACTCTTCATCCAATGAAGACGTCGCATTGGAATCTCTGATTAGCAGACCAGTATCGAGGTTATTTTTACCAACAGCTGTTAGCAAATGGTGATGGTGGTGGTGATGATGCTGATCGGCCTTAGTTGCTGTTGTCGTTGCTGCAGCATTGCCGCCAAGATGACCGTAGGCCATGTTGAACAGAGCCTCTGGATCACAGACGAAACGGTAGACGTATCGTTCTCCGTTAACCTTCTGCATAATGCCTTTTTCGTAGTAGTAACGTAAGCTTCGGGACAACTTGTCGTAGTTCATAGCTGGACGATTCTTTTGTATACCCCAACGTCGTGCCACCTCTTCCGGTTCGATTAGTTTGAACTCCATGCCCCGTCCGGTCCAAGCAATACAACTGGAGCTAATGTATTAGTATAAATCGTACAACAATAATCTCACGAATAAATTATATTTAACTTACTTTGTGGTCGGTTCATCCAGTAGGGCCACCAGAAATTGCCACAGCTGCAGGGATCCTCTCCGTTGGCTCACTGTGTGACTCGTTGTAATACCATTATTGGCCGCATACAGACTTTCCAATTTGAAATCTGTGTCCGTTGATGATACGGCAGTCGATGAGTCGACTCCATTCCCCGTCCTCAGAGCATAGGTGGAGGATATAGCTGCATTATATGGATTTTCGTATTTGATGTCCACGTCCGATGTTGTTGATACTGGCGCCAATGCCAGAGAATTTGTTATGTCCGAGGATGGCCTTAAGCCATAGGAGCCTGATGTGCCTTGACCATTATACTGATGGTAGACACTGGGCGATGAGGAACTTAATACACTTGAGTGACTAAATTTGAAAGCGGACGAGTGGTGAGGACTTAAGTGGGCGTGTTGATGGTGTGGATGTAGATTGGTAGCCGGGGTATGAGGATGATGGTGGTGGTGCGGGTGCGGATGATGATGATGGTGGTGATGGGGATGATGATTAGCCAAGTGCGTGGTCGTCGAATCTGGATGCTCGGTTTTGGAATTGTGGAAATGTTGACCGAATTGCAGGGAAGATGAGACGGCGGAGTTATTACAAAAAGGTGCATCTGGAAATAATGATGGATCGCATATATTATTAACTAGCTTTTTATAGCCGGCGCTGCCCGGCTTCTGAAGGAGAATAATTTCGTTATCACTACCAATATAACATTCCATCACTTTTCGAATTCTAAGATTTTTATTTTTCGCAAAAATTTTGAAAAGAGTTTTAAAAGAGTCTGTAAGCCCACTTATATTTTAGGAAATTGAACAAAAGTATATGCAAAAAATAAATTATAGTCCAAGATATTTAGGATATTTTGTAAAATTTTTCAACAAATAATATGATTAATATTTTTTAAGTAAAATGTATAATTAGTTTCTTTTTCGCTCAATTTCATCAAAAGTATTTGTTCAACGTAATCTGTAGTTTTGTTTTCGTTAAAGCAATTGCCAACATAGTTAGACGATCCTCTTTTTTTCCTGATCAGATTTTATTGATTAATACAAACGTTTCATGTCTCAAGACTTTATTCCCCTGAACAAAATTTTAGTTAAGCTTTCGTGTAGTTATACCAAGAGAGATGTTTCGAACATATGTTACTGTTACAAAAATCACACGTCCATGGAATAGAAGAATCCGAAATCTAGCTTCGTATATACATTCGGTGATCAGTATTATATGTCTAAAAGTTTTGAACCTTTTCTGGTCTAAGTGTGTCAGTTGCTAAGTTATTAGTTAATTACAGAATGCCCTTTATATGACCCGCAACACAGTGGAATATTTTCATACAAGTTGCCACAAAAATTAGAAGGAATAGAGCTAGAGCCCTTATATTGTCAAATTAGATCAGAAACAAGTTTTTGTTTAAATACGCCCACAATCACGACTATCTCCATGTAACATAAAATGAAAAATGGTCATATATTTCTTATTTTCATAGATACGTTAAAAAATCTTTAGCACACAATCTTTAGACCACAATTAAAAGAAAATTGCCAGTGACACTCCCAATGCCCACTTGCAACTGATACTTTTAGGGTTATAATAAATTTACTATTGAATTACAGGTAAAAATGAATTCACATGTTGGAATGCCAACATATCTATACTTTTGTATGCTTTGCCAAAAAGTGTTCAAAAAGGTCTACAAAAAAATTAAATCAGACCACACTAATAGCTTTTAACTTTGTTTTTTCCCTTTTCCGACAACTTTTTTATATGGAACTTGAAGTTAACTTGTTCTCTTTTATTTTTATTAAAAGTTGAAGTGTTATAACGAAAATTACTACTTTTTTACTACGCGTGGAAATATTTGTCGCGTCCGTATTTCTGTTACACCTAATTAAAAAATCTAAGAGATAGTTCAAATATTTCATAAATCGAGGAACAAAATATATCCTCTGACCTTCATTTACATATATGTGTGGAAAAACAAAGTTCTTAAAAAATCTAAGACATATTCTGACGATATATTTTTAAAATGTAGTACTCTTTAAGCGCTTTAGAAAACTAAAAAGGCTGATCGACTTTTTCAGTTTCTTTCTTGTTTTTGGCGTAGTTTAAGGCGTGCGAATGTCGCGTCCGGCCCATATGAACAATTTCGGTCTGGCTTTTGCATTTTGTTTTACAATTTTTGAAATTAAATCGATGTTAGCAACTATAAGCAGAATATTATTTTGGCAATAATTAACTAAGACTATGGTTTATCGATCTTTGTAAATGCCTAGGAATCGGTCGACACCGCTAATGGTATAAAATTAACCATACTTAATAAATACAACTTTCAGGTAAACCACTGTCTGAAAAGGAAAGTGAAAACATAATTACTCTTTTTAAAAAAAATAAAAGAACAAAATAACCTATATTATGATGGAATTTTCAACCATTTTATGAACTTTAAATACATCCAAAACAATGCGATATCGCCAAAATATTTTGGAATATGTTTGATTAGAATGACCTTTGCGGAATTCAATCAACAAAGTCGAGATTTGAGCGCATTCATTTTGTGAGTTTTTTCCGCTGGTAATACACTGTGCGCCACCATACCGAGTCGGATATATAAGGTGTAGATAAAGTAATTTTCAAAATGTTTACTCACTCTACAGAGTAGGAGGGTCTATATTGCGAAATTTCCACGCCCCTTCTGGTACTTCCCACACAAATGACCCATATTTCTATTTTAAATTAAAACCAATGTAACTTCCACACGAATATTCGGAATGGGCTGTATTGTGGTATTTGATAAAGTTTTTATAATCACTTTAAGAGTATATAATATGGCGTGTATTGCCACGCCCATTCTTATACCTCCCACACAAATCACCCTAACCTACGTATAATTAAAGCTGTTATAACTTCTATAAGAATGATCGGAATACTATTAAATTTGGTATTTGTCATTGCTTTTATATATGTTGTATTCATGTGGAATATGGGCGATATTGCAACACTCCTTCTGGTACCTTCCACACAAAGTGGCATAAGCCTTTGTTAAAATAAAACCGATATAACTTCCATACGGGTAGTCGAAACCGTTTGAAATTTGATACTTGAAAATGTTTCTATAATCACTTTAAACCAAACAAGTAAAAACGGCGTTAAGTTCGGCCGGGCCAAACTTTATATACCCTCCACCATGGATTGCATTCCACAGAGTTTGGCGGTTTTCGTAGAAGTGCAGTAATATTACAAGAAAATATAATTTTTTAATATAGGCAAATAAATAAATATAATATTTTAATTATTTCAAACCATTATTTATTTCAAATCAAAAAATAAATATTCTTATATTTATATTTTCAAAAAGCTTAAATACCATAATTATTGGTAGATAGTGGGTGCTACAGTTGGTTGTATTTCCATTCTATTTTAATTCCAAAAGTACCAAAAAATCCATTATCAGACGAACATAGTGCAAAATAACCTAACTTCATGATTCAACCAATTTTTGCCATAATAGAAAAGGTACAAATTTGGAAAAAAAACTTTTTATTTTGCGTGTCTATGCAGGCAGATTAATGTATACACCGAATTCCATAATTCCACCTGCGACCATGTGGTTGGTACTATTTTTACCCCCTCGACGTTTCTACGCAATTAGAATTTCATCATTCTAGCTGTAGTCATTTAGTTGGTACTATTTTTATCCCTTGAAAGTACGAATTCCGAAAAATTCGTTTATTTTCCGATTCCTACTCAATCAGAGGAATGTATACTCCGAATTGCATGACTCTAGCTGCGGTCACTTGGTTGGTACTATTTGTATCCCCTTTTTCAATTTTAACCCCAAAATGTACGAATTTCGAAAAATTCGTCTATTTTCATTGTCAACGCAGTCAGAGGAATGTATACTCAGAATTTCATGACTCTAGCTGCGGTCATTTAATTGGTACTATTTTTATCCCCTTTTTTCATTTTAACCCCAAAAAGTACGAATTTCGAATAACCTGTTTATTTTAAGTGTCTACGCAATCAGAGGAATGCATACACCGAATTTCATTATTCCAGGTGTAGCCGTTTGGTTGGTACCATTTTTATCCCTCCGTACCCATTGTATCCCTTGAAAGTACGAATTTGGAAAAAACCTTTTATTTTTCATGTCTACGTAGTCAAAGGAATGTATACTCCGAATTTCATGACTCTAGCTGCGGTCATTTGGTTGGTACTATTTTTATCCCCTTTTTCTATTTTGTCCCCAAAAAGTACGAATTTCGAAAAATCCGTTTATTTTCCGTGTATACACAGTGATGTCTACGTAGTCAAAGGAATGTATACTTCGAATTTCATGACTCTAGCTGCGGTCATTTGGTTGGTACTATTTTTATCCCCTTTTTTCTATTTTGTCCCCAAAAAATACGAATTTCGAAAAATCGGTTTATTTTCCGTGTGTACACAGTCAGAGGAATGTATATTCCGAATTTCATCACTCTAGCTGCGGTTATTTGATTGGTACTATTTTTATCCCTTTTTTTCATATTAACCCCAAAAAATACGAATTTTAAAAAATCCGTGTATTTTACTTGTCTATGCAATCAGAGGAATGTATACACCGAATTTCATTATTCTAGGTACAGCCGTTATGTTGGTACCATTTTTATCCCTTTTTTGTCCCATTTCACCCCCTACAAATAAGAATCACTTTATTGTGCAGTTTTTTGCTATAAGGGTAATACGCATACCAAATATCAAGCAAATATAAACAGACATATTCAAAAAACATGCTTAAATACGCTAAAATAGTAGGGATTATTATGGGTATTTTTAGTCCTTGTGAGGGAAAAATTTTTCCCTTTGGGCCGATTTCGCCCCATTTCAATCCCAACCGATCTACGACTATAAGACGCATTTATGGAAAATTTGGACGTCCTAGCTCCTTTCGTTTAGATGCTAGCGTGCTTTCAACAGACGGACAGACGGACGGACGGACGGACGGACGGACGGACGGACGGACGGACATGGCTAGATCGTCTTAGAATTTTATGACGATCAAGAATATATATACTTTATAGGGTCTCAGGTCAATATTTCAAGGTGTTACAAACGGAATGACAAAGTTAGTATACCCCCATCCTGGAGGTGGAGGGTATAAAAATATTTACGGTCTAGCCACGGCCCTTCCCACACATCCCACACAATTCCCTACATCCTAGGTACAATTAAATGCTTTATTACTCCTTGGCCGGTGCCTGAAATCCATTGTGACTTCATATTTGGTTACGTTTTTTACAATTATTAACAAATGTAAATGGCAAATTGGCACAATCTTCTACATACATACATACTCCGGCGTTAAGCAAAATTTAAGTCCATCCGTACGCATGTTCTCTGAGAGTGAAGGTATAAATAAGGCGGTGTAGCCGACTGTCGTTTTCTTACTTATTCTTGTAAAACTATGGTGTTTTGGAGTCCCCCATTTGAACCTTTCTGGTCAGAGTGAACGATCTTTTGGATGCCACATTTTAGCCCCAGGGGAGCAGATTACAGAAATGTACTTTATATGATCCGCCGATCACACCGAATCAGAGATATGTAAGGTGTAGCTAAAGTATTTCTCAGTATTTTCAAATCGGTGACCCCAAAACACAACAGTTTTATATGAAGAAATAGTGAAAAATATTTCAGTTTAAAATATCTAACGCGGTGATAACATACCTCCACAATACTTTAAAAGTAATTGAAATTACCTTCCAAATAAAGTATAGTATATTGAAATCGGTCAAGTATTTTAAGAGTAACATGCGAAAACCTTGGAAAATCGCAATTTCACACATCACACAACTCTGAAGAAAAAAAATACGTATAAAATTTTTTTATGAGAAGAATTCATACACAAACTTTCGTAACAATTCATGTTGTCGAGGTCAAAAATCGGCCCGCTTGAGATAAACATACTAAATTGACTAAAAATATCAAATTTATCAAAAATACCATATGCAGCGGACGGACGTGAATACCGATTGTATGTTATATAGATTTATATCATTCCCTTTCATTATAAGGTTGAATAATACGCAGGTTGAATAATAAGATACTATATTTTTCTGTTGCTTGCAACCACCCCTTTGACGAACATTTAACCCTTGATGTATAGAATGGCTACACATATGCCATGTTTTTGTTTACATTTCACACAATTTACAATCTGCTTAACGGCAATAATAAATCGAGAGTCCTTTAAGCTAAATGGCCATCATCATCAACAGCAACAACAACACATCAACATTATAAAGCCATTTAAAAACAATGAGTATTAATTAAATATAGATGTGATTCTAAGTCCCACAACAACAAAACCTTTTAAAACAAACTTTTCGTTGTTTGGGTGTTTGCTGTTAACAATGCGTTAAATACGTTACGTGTGCACATTAAGCTGGGTCATGACACATAAATCGGAAAACGTATCTTTCCAGTTAGCCCTTGGAAACTATCTTAAAACCACTTCTAAAGATCTTAATAAATATCCGATTAAGCCAATTATTTGTCAAAATCTAATAAAAGTGAATTTTGTTGGATGAACATAACTTAATGATATTCTGCAATTATTTTCGTTACAATAATATAGAAAAGATAAGAAGGTAATAAAACAAAACGTGATTTTGTTATTTTACTTCCTAACAAACGGGTAATGCAAAGTGATGGAAATGCCAGGACTCTTCTTTTAAATCAAAAAAACCTCGCTTACTTTATTTTTTCAAATATTTTTTAATTCTATGTGGTTTTAAAAACAATACATTTTGCGAATCTTTACAACACATTCCAATTTCCCCGAACCCATTCTAATGTATATACGCAAGCAGTACTCCTTACTCACATTTGGCTACAAATTGTTGGAGTAAAACCATTTAGCAAAGGAGGTATGGAAAGGATGCTTTGCATGGTTGCATCTACCAACGACAATATCAACAACACAGAGAATCTGTCTCCGCTACTCTGTTTAGTCCTCGTTGAAATCTCTATACATTTCGGATGGGAGGGTAATACACACCATACTGTTATCATTTAAATATTCAACAGATACCTGCATAATCTATGAACAATTGTCGGGAAGTACGAGTAAATACAAACCAGTAAGTGGCTGTGTGTACATGGTTGTGTGTGTGTGCAAAAAACCAAACAAGAACAATAACAACAAAACATTAATAACAACATCAACAATCCAGCGCCAGAGGGTTGCGAATTGCGAGAAGTGAGTGAGGGGTGTGAGTGCGAAACAGAAATAAACTGAACTGAGCGGGGGAGATTTGAGATTTCCTTGATGGAGTTGAAAATAAGGTTAAATGTTGCGTAAACATTCCCATAGGATCATCAAATATTTGATGTAAAAATAAAAAAGTAAACAAGGACGAGAACGAGAAGGGTGGTTCGTTCGTCACAATGAAAGGTAAGACAGTGGGATGGATGGGGCATTACTACTGGTACTGACGACTACTGTATGTATACCACTCTTGATTTTAATGGTGAATAGAATAGAGTCACGGTGGACAAGAAGTAACAAATATATATTGTTCTGATTTTCCAAATACGTTTAAGTTGGTTTATATAGCTTCTATCAAAATTAGAATATGCGTCATTAATTTTAAATAAACAAATATGAGATGGATTTGAACAAATATTCTTGCGGAAAGATACATACGTCCGAAAATATTTGAATTTTATGTATAGATATTGGAGGTTGTTATCATAAATGCACAGGTATGAAATGAAAGAAATATTTGAGAGAGAATCTAAGAAAATATGTAAAATAAATTAATTTGGGCAGCTAAACCCAAAGTGCAGTTGTGTGCAAGGCATCTAAGTCAAACCAAGTCTACTGTATCTTCAAATTACAAAATTTTTCAATTTTTTTTTCAATCCAATTTCTGGCTGAACTTTTTTGACGCAAGAAAAAACAAGACATGTTTAGCAGATTTTTCAATCGATTTTGCTAGAGCCGATTGTATATTGTGAAAAAGTGTAAAAAAAACTTAACCTACTGCACACTCACTACACCTAGTTTGTAACAATTCATTAACGCCGCAACCGAAATACTTACATACACCGGTAATGATACATCAGATTTTAATGAAATGTTGCATACGGTTTAAGAAAGGGTTTCATATTTATTATTATTACAAAATATATTACAAATATTACACTGTACGACAATTTAAAAAAAAAGTTGTTACACTTGAACCGGAAGATATACGTATGAAACTATAACCAAAATGGAGTTACTTGGCGTTTTTAGTTTTTTAATTTCCTCATTACCCACTTCACAGGACTACATATTTCCAAATGATAAAAGTTTTACAAAAGTTATTTTATATACTTGTTCGCAACCTATGATAACGGTTTTAGTGCCAAATTAAAGAGGAGAATATATATTAAAACACTTCAAATATAATGTTTATATCTGTATTAGTTCAGCATTAACATCTACTTCAATTTTAGTTTAGTTTTTCTAGTTATATAAAATTTTAAATAGTTATTAATGCTAAACTAATACAGATAGAAGCTTGAAATTTTAAGTATTTTTAGAACATGATCTCTTCTATAATTTGACATTTATGCCGGTATCATAGGGTGTGAATATGTATTAAAAATAAAAAAGAAACGAAAATCAACTCCATTTCACCATTTCATCTGGTTCAAGTGTAATATGGACTGTCGGACAGTGTTATCTTCTGTTTAGATTTAAACGGAACCAGATTCCATTCATAAATGAAAACTACACTCAGAAAATCTTATAATTAGTTAAAATAAACTAATTAAGCTGAAAATTTCTAAACTCTAAGTAAATTTTTACTAAATTTAAGTAAAATGTTCCTAAAACTAAGTAATTTTTTACTCAAACCAAGCAATTTTTTACTAAATCTAAGTAAATTTCCTATAACTAAGTAAATTTTTACTCAAATCAAGTAAATATTTACTTAAATTTTGCTGATTTTTTTCTAAAAAAAAGTAAATTTTTACTTAAAATAAGGAAAATTTTACTAGATAAAGGAAAATAGTGAACTTAAAATAAGTTCAATTTTACTAAATAGTTCAAACAAATGATTTTGCTTCAGAGTATGCAACTAAATACAAAAAAACATGAAATATTTCTCAAAAGTTTAATGATACCTCTTCCATAAAAAATTGAGCCATTACTCCATGATTGCTGCGAAGGCAAGATAGGCGCTTCGCAGTGGTTGTTTAGAAAAATACTTGAAGTATGTAAGCAGTAAGTCTCTGCAAACGAACGAGAATTGCTTCTTAGATTAATATTCAAGAATTTTCTAAACAATTTCAAATGATTTTCTATAAGTTCATTAATACTTAAATGTATTAAGAACTCGACATAAATTTCAGTATCCAATTTCTAGTAAATGAACACATACTAAGTTAATTTTCCCACTTTTAAGGAGATTTTTACTAAATTTGAGTAATATTGTTGAACTAAATTGGTGTATGGATTTTACTCAAAATTTGGAATGTTATTTTTCTGAGCGTATTTCGTTGCATTAATGACACCACAAATCATCATCAAGCATTAATAATAAATATTAAATATTTCACTTTTCTTAAATAATTAAATGAAATATCATTTAAATAACTGTATAGTGCTTTGCTCCACTGTTCCTCTCATATTCGACAGATATTATTTACATACATAGAAACACCCATAGGGTGTAACCTCACGATTCATAACGAACCTTATGATTGTAAATTTGATTTTACATTATTACTTTAGTTTCCATTAATATACACGATTGTTTGCAAACGCCGACGACAAGCAATGTTATCGCCCGCGATTTGATTATCGCCCGGAATTCAAAGATTCTTCGGGTACATTGGTGGCGGCGGTTAGTTAGCGGTTGATTATCGCGAGCACGCGGCACCGTAGGGAAGGAAATCCACTCCAGTATGGCTGTCAATTGGATTAGTATTGAATGAAACAAATTGTTGGCGATATTTGACGCTGGATAATTTTTCTTGTTTTCAATTTGTTTATATTTGGAAAATGTAATAAAAACAAATTGAGTTATTGGCTCTTCTGATGTTTGTGCAATACGCGAGACGCCTGCCAACGAAAAATATCTGCTGATGGTTTTTGATAATCAAAATATGAATAAATTAAAACAAATGATTGAGAGCAAACAATATTGTTCATTTGGCTTATTCTGGTGTGGCGGATGGCTGGCTGTTCGTATGAAAATTCATCTTATTTTAAACCACTTAAAATCTTACCGTCATCGCTTTTCTTTAAAATCCCTGCAGGTGGTGATGATGGAAATCTATCGCCCGCACAGCAAACGCCAAGTGGGGGAAGACATGCAAAGAGAAAGGAATCGAAAAGAGAAAAATGTGGTAAACGAGAAAAACTTAAACTCATGATTACGTGTTGTCGTGTCGTCGTAGTCATCTCCGAAGGAGACGAATCAATTTAATGTCAATGCATTTGTTTGAGGTTAAGAAGGAAGATCTGAAGTCATCGTCATGTTGTTGTTGTTATAAGTCCTTTTGTGGGAGTTGCCATTAATTTACCTGTAACAGTACGGGTGCGTCACAGCTGGAATGTCGAAAAAAGATGATGTTCTTTCATGTCGCACTCCTTTGACGTTCACTGCAAAAGAAAAACGATTTCGGGCTTCACTTTCATGTTTATGATTTTCCAGATAAAGTAACAAAAAAGTTGCTGGGGTTTGTGGTGAGTTCTTCGCCCCAGTTTTCCCTTTGTTAAGATAATAATACGTTAAATATCGTAAAAATATAAAACATGTCATATTAACACTCGACAGGAGTCGAGAATCCTTAATCTAACCGTGGAAGCTACCATTGCTACAAATCGTTTTTCCGTTTTTTGTTGTTCTTATCACATCTTGAATCTATTGTTTGGCCTTGGCTGGGATGAAGATGGTTGGTCGGTTGGTTGGTTGGTGGTTGTAGGAGTTCCCCATATTAAGAATATTTCTTGTTTAGCAATAACAATCAATGTAAATATTTACATTGTAACGTAAAAACGTCTACTATTGTTTATGGAAGAAGTCAATATGCCCCAAGCCATGGGGTGCGTTTACATACATTTGTATGCACGTGCTATAATGAAATCATAAGCCTGACAAACAGATACCTTTTAAAGGGTGGGGTTTGGGCTAAAATGCCAAGCAAAACTGGACGATTTCTTCAATTTACTGAAGAACGAAAATGTATTTTAATGTTAGGACAATTTAGTTGTTCAAGGCCCCTAAAATGGCAAGTATCGAGAAATGAAAATTTTAAAAAATTGTAAAAATTGGCATCATTTTGGATAAGTAAATTCTGCTACGAATTTGCGATGGTCTTCGGTCTGTCTATCCACCAGGAAAGCTAGCGATTTGTCTTCAATATATTAATTTTTCTTATTTTCATTTTTAACTTGATAATGACTAATTTGGTTAGCATAAAAAATATATCCTTAATAAAGAGTGATTTTTTTGAGGTTAGGATTTTCATGCATTAGTATTTGACAGATCACGTGGGATTTCAGACATGGAGTCAAAGAGAAAGATGCTCAGTATGCTTTGACATTTCATCATGAATCGTCTTACAAACGAACAACGCTTGCAAATTATTGAATTGTATTATCAAAATGCGTGCTCTGTTAAGAAAGTTCATTGCGCGCTTCCATTTTATGGTCAGTTTAATCGACCCACTGAAGCGGCTATTCGGGCTATTGTGACTAAATTTCGCACCAAATTTACATTGTTGGACATTAAACCACCAACACGCTTACGTAGAGTGCGAACTGAAGAAAATATCGCAGCTGTATCGGCCAGTGTTAATGATGACCACCAATTTTCGATTCGTCGCCGTTCGCACCAATTGGGTCTCTGTTACTCAAAAACGTGGAAATGCCAAAATTGGACTAAGCGGATGGACCACCTAAGACGCAGCCGCGGTCAACATTTAAATGAAATTATCTTCAAAAAGTAAATGTCATGGACCAATCTAACGTTTCAAATAAAGAACCGATGAGATTTTGCAAATTTTATGCGTTTTTTTTTAAAAAAAAAGTTATCAAGCTCTTAAAAAATCACCCTTTAGAACTGAAACCGACAAAGTCTCAGCTACAGTCTCATTCAAGGCGTATTTACATATAAAGGGTGTTTTTTATTGGGGTATAGAACTTTAAGTTGGCATCACTTTTTTAACTGGTGGCCATTTTGTCAGCTGTCAAGTGATTAATATTTAGTTTGGTTTGCCATTTCATCATGAACAGGTTGACAGAAGCACAACGCTTGCAAATCGTGAAAATTTATTTCGAAAGTAATGGTTCAGTTCGCGAAGTTCACCGCAAGCTCCGTCCATTTTATGGTCGACATAATCGTCCATCAGAGCAATTAATTCGGTTAACCATGGATCGTTTTCGCACTACGTTTACTCTATGTGATAATACGCATTCGCAGAGACGTCGAACAGTGCGCACCGAAGAAACAATTGCCGCTGTAGAGCAAAGTGTTGAAGAGGACCCGAATGAATCGATTCGCCACCGTGCACAGCAATTGGAATTATTGAAGGAAACATTCGATGAGCGCATAATTTCGCGGAATGGACCTGTCAATTGGCCACCAAGATCGTGTGATTTGACACCATTGGATATTTTAAACATTAATGGCATAAAATTATCCTTCCAATAAAGCCAAATTGATGGACATTAAAACGATTTTCTTGTGTTTTATTTCAATTCGAAGTTCTATACCTCAATAAAAAACACCCTTTACAATGAGTGCCATTAATATTCTCATTGGTGACAGATCAAACGTCCATTAAGATTAATGGATTAATTAATTAATTAAAGTGCAGCATTTAAACATAAAACTTTATTTTATGATTTTAATTCGCCATTTGATAAGCTTCAAAATCCACGGAAAAATAATCATTAATTGGTTGCAAACAATAAAAAACAATACATTACTACATTTACATATTAAAATATTCGTTTTCACAAAATCCATTCCATGACTTCTTAAGCTGTTTGAGCTATGTCCGTCCGTCTGTCTGACTGGTGTACACGAGAAAGGAGTTAATGAATCAATCAATAAAACTTTGTACAAGGCAATATTTTCCCCAAACTTTGTTTAGTTTAGGTCCCTTTTGGTACCTTCTCCACAAAAATGATCCATATTTCTATGTTAAATTAAAACCAATGTAACTTCCACGCGGATAATCGGAATCAACTGTATTCTGGTATTTGACAAAGTTTTGATTATCACTTGAAGTGCATAACATATTGCGGGTTTTGCAACACCAATTCCAGTACCTCCCACTAAAATCACCCTAAACTACCTAAAATTGAAGCTGTTATAGTGGCGAATACGCCGTTCCAATTCATCCCACAGTTTTCTATGGCATTTATGTTTAAATGCTGTCCATAGATTAATGGGCGTTTGATCTTTCAACAATGCGAATGTCGAATATTAATGACACTCACTGTATGAATAGGCGATATACTCTGAAAATAATTGAAAACATATATTCTTCACAGCTAATTCCAAATTTACGCGATGGATTTTTTGCTTGGCTTTATTTTCAATTCTCTTTTGAAGTTGCTACGTAATGTTGCGTGAATTTATACGATGAATTTTTGTTTGATTTTCTTCTTCCAATTGAAAATTTAAAGAAACCACAAATTTTCGTTTTACTCCATTTCATTTAACGTTCCTTTCAAACGAGACCAAAGACGTAAAAATTGGGTAGATAGTTAGTCTGTAACTCAATTATGAATCTTTTTATATTTTTTCACTTTTTGTTTTTTCTTGAGTTCTGAGAAATTAATCAACTTTGAGGGGCTATATAAACCACAATTTTTATCCGATTTAAGTTCTATATCAATTGGTATTTTCAAAAGCTTTTATAAAATTTTCGACTTTTGCCACTGATTCCTGACAGAGGCTCCACAGTGCGTTGTTCCTCAACAAAAGTCAAACTCAAAAGTCATGACTTTTGAGTCAATTAAAAAATTTACCGTTTAAATTGGGTTTAATTATTATACCCTCCACCTCCAGGATGGGGGTATACTAACTTTGTCATTCCGTTTGTAACACCTTGAAATATTGACCTGAGACCCTATAAAGTATATATATTCTTGATCGTCATAAAATTCTAAGACGATCTAGCCATGTCCGTCCGTCCGTCCGTCCGTCCGTCCGTCCGTCCGTCCGTCTGTCCGTCTGTTGAAAGCACGCTAGCATCTAAACGAAAGGAGCTAGGACGTCCAAATTTTCCATAAATGCGTCTTATAGTCGTAGATCGGTTGGGATTGAAATGGGGCGAAATCGGCCCAAAGGGAAAAATTTTTCCCTCACAAGGACTAAAAATACCCATAATAATCCCTACTATTTTAGCGTATTTAAGCATGTTTTTTGAATATGTCTGTTTATATTTGCTTGATATTTGGTATGCGTATTACCCTTATAGCAAAAAACTGCACAATAAAGTGATTCTTATTTGTAGGGGGTGAAATGGGACAAAAAAGGGATAAAAATGGTACCAACATAACGGCTGTACCTAGAATAATGAAATTCGGTGTATACATTCCTCTGATTGCATAGACAAGTAAAATACACGGATTTTTTAAAATTCGTATTTTTTGGGGTTAATATGAAAAAAAGGGATAAAAATAGTACCAATCAAATAACCGCAGCTAGAGTGATGAAATTCGGAATATACATTCCTCTGACTGTGTACACACGGAAAATAAACCGATTTTTCGAAATTCGTATTTTTTGGGGACAAAATAGAAAAAAGGGGATAAAAATAGTACCAACCAAATGACCGCAGCTAGAGTCATGAAATTCGAAGTATACATTCCTTTGACTACGTAGACATCACTGTGTATACACGGAAAATAAACGGATTTTTCGAAATTCGTACTTTTTGGGGACAAAATAGAAAAAGGGGATAAAAATAGTACCAACCAAATGACCGCAGCTAGAGTCATGAAATTCGGAGTATACATTCCTTTGACTACGTAGACATGAAAAATAAAAGGTTTTTTCCAAATTCGTACTTTCAAGGGATACAATGGGTACGGAGGGATAAAAATGGTACCAACCAAACGGCTACACCTGGAATAATGAAATTCGGTGTATGCATTCCTCTGATTGCGTAGACACTTAAAATAAACAGGTTATTCGAAATTCGTACTTTTTGGGGTTAAAATGAAAAAAGGGGATAAAAATAGTACCAATTAAATGACCGCAGCTAGAGTCATGAAATTCTGAGTATACATTCCTCTGACTGCGTTGACAATGAAAATAGACGAATTTTTCGAAATTCGTACATTTTGGGGTTAAAATTGAAAAAGGGGATACAAATAGTACCAACCAAGTGACCGCAGCTAGAGTCATGCAATTCGGAGTATACATTCCTCTGATTGAGTAGGAATCGGAAAATAAACGAATTTTTCGGAATTCGTACTTTCAAGGGATAAAAATAGTACCAACTAAATGACTACAGCTAGAATGATGAAATTCTAATTGCGTAGAAACGTCGAGGGGGTAAAAATAGTACCAACCACATGGTCGCAGGTGGAATTATGGAATTCGGTGTATACATTAATCTGCCTGCATAGACACGCAAAATAAAAAGTTTTTTTTCCAAATTTGTACCTTTTCTATTATGGCAAAAATTGGTTGAATCATGAAGTTAGGTTATTTTGCACTATGTTCGTCTGATAATGGATTTTTTGGTACTTTTGGAATTAAAATAGAATGGAAATACAACCAACTGTAGCACCCACTATCTACCAATAATTATGGTATTTAAGCTTTTTGAAAATATAAATATAAGAATATTTATTTTTTGATTTGAAATAAATAATGGTTTGAAATAATTAAAATATTATATTTATTTATTTGCCTATATTAAAAAATTATATTTTCTTGTAATATTACTGCACTTCTACGAAAACCGCCAAACTCTGTGGAATGCAATCCATGGTGGAGGGTATATAAAGTTTGGCCCGGCCGAACTTAACGCCGTTTTTACTTGTTTTTATATAAAATTGTTGCAAGAAAACAACAATTCCAACATTTTTTTCTCCGAGCATTCGATATAATTCCCTCAATACTTACCGTTATACCGTGAATTCAAATAACTTTCCGTTGAACTTTCAATGCCAAATTTACCAATGGAAGAACCGGAACTACTTGTGGGCAAAGCGGGTGCATACATGACAAACTCTTCGGATAGCTGGTGTTGTGGGTGTGTCGGCGTGTGATGGGCATGATGTACATACCACTGCTCTCGAGCAAGATCTGAAAGGGGGAAACCATTACAAATGACCTATCTAAGGAAACTAGACGGATTCGACCTTACCTGAAGTTGGTAATGATGTAACGGCTGTGGAAGGCACAGTGGATGATATGCTTGTCAGCGGTGTCGCCATACAACAATGACTCTTTTGTATATTGGAATTTAAGTTAATGTCAGCGTTCGTATCCAAATGATTGTTGTTGCTGCTACTTGTGGGCTGTAACTCAATACATTTCTTTTTGTCCAGAGTGGAAGGACTATTGCCAATGTTGTTGCCATTACTACTGCAGTTTGACGATTTATTAACGGCTGCTGCTGCGGCACCGACGGCGGATGCTGTGGAGACATCACTTGTTGTTGTAGTGTTAACCGAATGGGCTGAGGGCGATGTTGACGAGTATGAGTTGGTGATAGGGTTAATATTGTCAATGTTATGACGATTGATGTGTAGACTTTCAAGAACTAAATTGCTGTTGTTGTTGTTGGAGGAATTGACGTATTCGGTCTAAAAGCGGTGTAGAAAAACATGTAATGCAAGAGATCAAATTTAAGAATTATGAAATCAAATTTGCAAAAATATGCATTTATGTTGTATATCGTCACCCTAATATAAAAAAGACTCAACTAAATTTTTTTGCAAATCGAGATTTTCGGTCATAATAAACAAAAATATCGAATTGGGAAAAAAAATAATTGAGTCTTTTTATACCCTCCACCTCCAGGATGGGGGTATATTCACTTTGTCATTCCGTTTGTAACACCTTGAAATATTCATCGGAGACCCCATAAAGTATATATATTCTGGGTCGTGTTAAAATTCTAAGACGATATAGCCATGTCCGTCTGTCTGTTGAAAGCACGATAGCGGCCGAACGAAATGAGCTAGGAGGTTCAAATTTTTCCTAAATGTGTCTTATGGTTGTAGATCGGTTGGGATTGAAAGTGGAAGAAATCGGCCCAGAGGGAAAAATTTTTCCCTCACAAGGACTGAAAATACCCCTAATATTTAGAGTATTTCAGCATGTTTTTTGAACATATTAGCTTGTATTTAGTTAATATTTGCAATGCGCATTCCCTCTATAGCATAAAAGGGCACCATAGAGTGATTTTTATTTGTAGGGGGCGAAATGGTACAAAAAGGGATAAAAATGGTACCTATCAAACGACAACAGATAGAAACACGAAATTTGGCGTGTACATTCCTCTAATAGAGTAGATACATAACATAAAAGTATTTTTTCTAAATTCGTACTTTTAAGGGGTTAAATGGGGATAGAGGGATAAAAATAGTACCAACCTAACGGCTGCACCTAGAATAATGAAATTTGATATATACATTCCTTGATTGCGTAGACACGTAATATAAAATAACTTTCCAAAATTCGTACTTTTTGGGGTTCAAATGGAAAAAGGGGATAGAAATAGTACCTACCAAATGACAGCAGCTAGAATCATGAAATTCGGAGTATACATTCCTCTGACTGCGTAGACACGAAAAATAAAACGTTTTTTCCAAATTCGTTCTTTCAATGGATACAATGGCTACAGGGGATAAAAATAGTATCAATCAACTAAACGAATACAGCTAGAATGATGAAATTCAGTGAGTACGTAGCTCTAATTGTGTAGATACGTAAAATAAAGAGATTTTAGATAGTCGTACTCTTGAGGGGGCAAAATTGGAAAAAGGGGATAAAAATGGTACCAACAAAATGGCCGCTGATAGAATCATGGAATTCGGTGTATACATTCCTCTGACTACATAGCCACGTAAAATAAATAAATTATAAATAAATTTTCCAAGTTCGTACTTTATTTTGTTGCTTTTACGACAAAAAATGGTAGAATCATGAAGTTGTCTTATACTGCGTACGTGAGAGGTACTTTTGAAATTAAAATAGGATGGAAATACAACCAACCAAACGACTGTAGCTGAAAGTACACTCTCTATCCCCAATCCAATCTTTAGGGTATTTATGATTGCTCCCTTATATTTACTTTATGAATTGAAGTATTATATCCATTATATATATAGTATACAAATATTGGTAGCCTTGGCTTATTAATTAAATTTCTTATTTTCATACAGTTAAAATTTGTTGCGGACATTCCTCTTGTTGTACGACAACAGCTAGAATCATGAAATTCGATGTGTACATCCCTCTAATTGCATAGACACGTAAAATAGAGGGATTTTTCGAAATTCGTACTATTAAGGAATATAATTAAAAAGAGGGATAAAAATGGAACCTACCAAACCGCTGAAGTTGAAATCATGAAATTCGTGTTTTTTCGAAATTTGTACATTTTGGCGGAGAATGGGGCGAATGGGGATATCTTTAAAATTTATACTTTTCTTATCACTTTGTCTGTATCTGGAAATGCTTCTTTCTAATGGCGACTGACAATCGCGTAATATGTAGGCATGTTCACTTTCACAATTTCAGCATTTTATTTATATATAGTAGTCGATTTCAAATAGTACGCATAAGTATACATTATAGTTTGAAATAGTAAACAAATATAGTAATGTGCATACAAATATCACAATTTTCGTAATATGGTACTGTGCTTCTATGTAAAGTCGACTTCCTTTAATCTGCTGGTAATACTATGGAATGCACTCCGTGGTGGAGGGTATATAAGATTCGGCCCGGCCGAACTTAACGCCTTCTTACTTGTTTATATTATCGTCATCGTTGTTCATATGTCGATGTTGTATATCAAGGGCTTATATTCAAAAGTGGATATGAACAAAAACACAACTTTTCAGGAGAGCGAAAAAAAGATTTTCTCCTTTATTTTAAGAGTAGTTATTAATCATCTTTTTCTACAGTTTAATCTAAAGATGATTTCTATTTGCTACGATAAAAAAGTTTTCAAAATTTCCTATTATTCACGGTTTTATGGTTCATATCCACTTTAATGCCCAAATATATAAATATGATTTATTGTAAACTCGACAAAGTTTTTCATGAAATGTTGGCAATGTTGTTCAGAAAACGCATTTTCCGAATTTAAAGATTGCAGATTTTACGCCAGATTTACAAAAAGTGGATATTGCGGTATGGCACGGTAAACAAAAAATCCAAATTGGATATTTTTTTCGTTTTATCGCGATCTAGCCAATAAATATGATTTATTGTAAACTCGACAACGTTTTTCATGAAATGTTGACAATGTTGTTCAGAAAACGCATGAGATGTACACACCGAATTTTACGATGGCAGCTTCATACGTCAGATTTACAAAAAAAGTGGATATTGCGGTATGGCACGGTAAACAAAAAATCCAAATTGGATATTTTTTCGTTTTATCGCGATCTAGCCAATAGATCCGACTGAATTTTTGTTTGTGTATAATTTGTTTTGTTTTGTATGCAATTTCTTCCTCAAATTTATACGACAGATGACATCCAAATCTGAGAATAGTTTGGAAAAAAAACTTATTTTTGAGAAAATGGTTCATAGCCACTTTTGAATATAAGCCCTCGATATATGAAGACATTCTAATTATATCTCACTTTTCATGTCGAAATACTAAACCTTAGCAAAATCCATATCCAAATGTAATTCCCTTGAATTAGGGTAGTAATTTTACTTTTACTCGAGTAAAAGTAAATTTTCCATAAAGAAGGGTCACTGATGATGATAGCCCTATGTAATACTTTTTGTTTTTTTTTTTTTCAGTTATGCTTTATGCGAAAACCCTATTTAATAAAGAACATAAGGTGAAAACAGCAGTGGTATTATATAAGTTTACTAGTTGTATTATTTATCATTTATGATGTATTTCTTTGTTCACCACTTCATGTCATTATTTATTTTGAATCAAAATATGGAAAATTGAATTCTTGCCTTCTATGTGAAGTTCTGGCGATATCCCCGTTTAATCTTTCTGGTGATACACTGGCGACATCATTCACATTTCTTCTAGGTGATAATCTGACAATATCCCAATTTATCATCATTGAGTATTGATTTCGTATTACCTTGGCGTATCGCCCTGGCCGCACATACTTCTCCAATTGAGGTAACTTCCGAATATGATTGTTGTCCCAATATTATTTTTCTTTCTAGATGATACGGTTTCGAATCGTTTTCGTATTACTTTGGATGTTGGGCACTAATCAAACAACACAAAAATAAAAAAGAATTAAATTGGTCCAGCCCGTTGAAAAAATGCACCTTTCTTGGACATAAAGTGTCTTTGGCCCGACCCGGTTTCGAACCTGGTTGCACGTTCGCTGGGCGGACCACACTCCGCACCACAACGTGTTATGCGTGGTGGTGAATAAAAAGACGCATGAGATGGAGAGATGCATCTGATATTCAACAAACAAATTCATTTCCAAGAATTAGCACTACTCGTTGTTGTTGTGGGTGGTTGTCTAATAAATTCAGGATTAAAGGATTCAGGTAGATCACAACGTGTGTGGTTCAATTTTTGTTTTCGTAAGCGCACAAATACTAAATCGCTAAAATCTTATTGATGGTAAGCAGCTAGCCCTTATTTCATGGATTATTTATTTTCTATATATAAATGGATTACACATTTGATCTTGACCCCAAAAAACAATTTACCGCAATTTGATTACAAAAATATACAAATAAATTAAATCATAAGAGAAAACTTTTAAATAAACAAAATAGATGATTTTCGTTTAAAAATGTAAATATCAACACACACAGGATGGATGCCTGAAACTTTTTTAAATTTTCAGAAAATCAAAATCTTATTAGGACCACATCAGTTTCGAAACATAAATAATGACCCAACATTGTAGAATTCCACTCTATGTGAATAAGAATATTAAAGTTATCTATCTATTGGAGATTTTAGAGTTCTAATATTACACTGTTCGACAGTCCATATAACATTTGAACTGGATGATATACGTCTGGAACTATTGTCGATATTCTTGAAGTTGTCACATGTAGCGGTTTTAAACTAATTTTTAAAAAAATTGTATATTTTGGAAATTTGCTGTCCTGTGAAGAGGTGACAGGACAGGAACTCCATTTTATCCATAGTTTCAAACGTATATCATCTGGTTCAAGTGTAACGACTTTTTTCAAAAATTGTCGTACGGCGTTATAAATATTATAAATTTCCACCATGAATATTTTGCATCTTTAGAGTGTTATATTTTATGTTTAATTAAGAATATATTCTTAACAATGAAATAAGTTTTTCTTAATTTAAACAAATTTATAAATTAAAGGTTAAGTTTTGGTGTCAACACGACGCCTTCTGAGCTTTATTCAATCGGTGAATTTACTATAATAATATTACGTCGATTTGAGTGTAACTTTTTCACAGATGAATTAAAATCCAATAAAACCCACCGTTACGCGAATCGCAGCCTCAACTTAAAGTATTTGTGTTAACAGATACAATCGAATCAACTGTTTGTGTGCCACACTGTTTATGTTTTGGTTTACAAGAAGGAAACAAATCAATCTTTAACAGGATGTTGTCATAATGATTTTCTAATAAGGAAGTTGTGGAATAGCAAAGCATATGTTTTTTTCCAAACACGACATAACGAATCAACCCCTATTTGGCATAGTAAACGACAAAGACATGAAAAGCCTTGAGAATTGCCAAAATAAAAGCGAAAATATTGAGTTGTTGCAACCACCGTGTTTTATTCTATTCGATGGTGGTGAAATTGTACTGACAAAAACAAAACAAATTGCAACAGATATTTATAATACATTCATATATGGGGTACATGGTTCACATACAACTATTACACCGTGCGACAATATACTGGTGAAATTAGTCGTCGTATATAAGAGAACTGTGTACTCAATTTTCAATTTGGTGATCTTTTCTCCCTTTTTTCGGGAATTTCCAAAGATTCAAAATGGTCTTGAGCCAGGTCAATATCCCAGTTCAAATCAAATAAAATAATATCACTGTGAACCTATTTCTAGATCGTTGAATTTACTTACAATTATATTTCTAGGGATCCAAACACAATATCATTTAATATCTATTGGAATACATGGAAATAAAAGAATTTAAGTTCATTGCATCGCATCCACATGGGTGGCGTATTAGTTATGTTTATTAATGTTACTCATTCGCTTAGTTATGCCAACGAAGGAAATCAGCGATCTAATTTGATTTCAAATAGTTTATATTAAATGAATATTCGTCGATGATATGTTTATTCATAGACTTAATTCGGTAAATGCTCAATAAAAAAGAACAATTGCGTTGGAACCATGATTTAAAATGGCACATCTCGAAAGCAGGATCTAACACAGTCTGCTTATGTTACATACTTATTGTTTCTCAGTGTATTAAACAAAAGTAAAATTTTCGAAAACGATAAAATAAGATTTGCGCGAAATGCCCCATATATCAAATTAATTAATTGTGTTTTCTGCGGTGGTACATCATTATCGTCTGCTGTCTTCAGCTGTTTGTTGAATGAAAGGGTCACTATTAGCTGTGGTCTGTCACCTTGTACCTAGTGTGACATCTCTGTTGGTGACTCCTGTGAACTGAACTCTCTGCATGAGTGTGTGTGTGTGTATTGTCAGTTATTGTCACCAACATACAAGTAGTTGGACTTTTTCTCAGCTGGATAGACTTCAGAAACTTGTTGGCTAAGTAAGGTGTAATTAGTTTAACAGCTTTTGGAATGTTTTCCTTCGCCTCTATATAGAACACAATACGAATGTGACAACAAGAAAGTATAAGTAACACCAACAAAAGGTAAAGTGTTGAGTTAATCTGTCCGTCCACTCTTTGATATTTAAGTGGCCACACATGTGTGTATGTGCGTTACAGTTGACAATTAAGTAATGAACCTTAACAAATAATCAGGTTTCAATTGCAAGTTTTGATGGTGGTTGTGATGTTATTGGTGTCATACTGGCACTTCGTACTGCAGCAGACACTTGAGGGCGGATGAAAGTGTCAGATGTACTTTTAATTGTGTCAATTGAATTGTGGTGGCGAACACCAATGTCAGTTGTCCACAATTTTCTGTTTTGGCTATAAATGAAGTCGCAGAACTTTTAAATTCAAGCGTTGTTGTGTTTACGGGTTTAAACTGTTTCTTTCAATAATTTATATTTTATTTATTGTATTTGATTTGAACAGAAATATTGTCCTGACTCAAGACCATTTTGCCTCTATCTATATATATATAAATGAATCTGTTTGTAAGTTTGTGGGTTTGTTGTTGTTTGTTCTTTATAGCAGACTAAACTACTGGACCGATCTTCTTGAAATTTTCACAGTATGTTCATGCTGAACCGGTGGTCAAAATAGGCTATATAATTTTTTGATATTTTCAGTGGGCATGGCACCTCCCACACAAATTGGGGATTTATTCGTTTTTTATAAATTAGAATATTCGGAGTACTGTTGCAGCTAGAGTCTTGAATTTTTGTGAAAGTTCACTAATTGTTAGTCTGCAAAGTTTTGCCAAAAATGGGCGGTGTTGTAAAAGTGGGCGTGGCACCTCCCATACGAAGCTAACACCTATTATTGAATATTGTCAGTTCTATGACACCTAGAGTGCTGAAATTTTGTGCAAGTGCATATAGCATCAATTTGCGTAGTTGTGGCAAAAATGGGCGGTATTGTAAAAGTGGGCGTGGCATCTCCCATACGAACTTATATCCCATTTTCGAATATATTCAATTCTATGACAGATACAATACTGAAATTTTGTGTAAGTGCATTTAGCATCAATGTGCGTAGTAGCGTGGTACCTCCCACACAAAGTTAAAACCTATTATTGAATTTTGTCAGTTCTATGATACATATAGTAAGTGCATCTAGCATCAATCTGCCTACAACTACGAAATATTGTGTGAGTACATCTAGCATCAATATGGGTAGTTTTGTCAAAAATTTACGGTATTGGGATAGTGGGCGTGGAACCTCACATACGTAGTTAAAACCTATTATTGAATATTGTCAGTTCTATAAAACTGCTGAAAAATTGTCTGAATAGATCCAGTGTAAATTAAATCCGGTTTTAGAGTATATTCGACACCGAGATGGGCGGAAAGTATCCGTGACCCTTCCCATACGAAATTAAAACCTGTTTTAGAGTATATTCGACACCGAGATTCCTATATTGTTATACAAATGGGCGGGATTTGAAAGATGGGGAATTTTTCATTTGAATTTTGTAAAATTACACGTTTTCTTTGGATTTTCTTAGCACAATAGCTAAGAAAGATTACAAAAAAAGAAATATCGCCAAAAGCCGACTTAAGTCAACAAAACGGAAATTATATTAATTTTTTAGTTTTTGTGTTGTTTGATTAGTGAACAATTTGATTGACTTTCTATGTGTTTTGAATGTAGTACATTCAAGAAATCCAGCTATTCGATTAAGTAAGTTCTTCTTACGTAGGAAGTTTTTTGTTTTGGTATTGGAAAGGAGGAGAATCACACTCAACCTAAAATCGATTTGATTTTTAACATTTCTTCCTTTATTCGCCGTACTTCAATATTTTCCATGGAACATATCCATTTCTATCTCAGGGAAGTTATTATAAGTGGTACATATAACACCGATCACAAGAATAAACAATATGATTTTTATTTCCAGTATTTTATAGAATGCAAATTTATTTACAACTTGGAAACGCAATCAATCGATGATGTACTACATATGTATTATCTTTCACTTTAAATAGCCAAATATTAATTATTTTCGTCGTGAGTGCCTTTGGAATACAATAAAAACTCGATTTGCGTAACTGATAGGGAATTAAGCCAGTTGCATATTAATATTTCACGGAGTTGTAAAATATTATTTCTTAAAACAAATAGAAATTGTCACTTATACTTTAACAGTTTGAAACTTGTTCTTATTCCTTGAATATCAACAATTTTTCCCCAGCTTTGATAACGTCGTCTGTTTTTATTTTTTGTGTTCATCCATTTACAGTAATTTCTGTCCTGTTTCACAATGTCGAACGAAAACTAGTCGCTCACTTTCGACAAAAACATTTTTAAAGATCCATTTGTAGATTTCTTGGAAAGGTCATTCACTACATTTAAAATCCATGGAATTTGCGCTGGCTGTTCATCAATCAACTGATTCCTTATAGTAGATAAAGACAAATTATCTTCACTTATATATTGATTATTACAATAACGTTCCTACATTGTCCCATATGTTAGCTATTAAGGCAACTACTGTTCGAATATTAAACTTATTTATTTTTTTCCATGCTTTATATAAGGTTACTTTCTATATATGTTTGTGTGCCACAAAATTTGAAATCAATTTTTGAAAGCTTTTTTCTCAACCAATTTTGCTCAAATTTTGCACACTTAATCATTTTCGATGACAATACAAGGAAATGGAAAATTTTGACCAATTGGACAAAGGGGCGTGGTACCTCCCATACAAACCACAAATTAAAAATCTATTATTTCTGCTCCTGATAACGGTATTTAAACAAAATTTGGTACGTCGGTTTGGTGTGCATGTTGTAAGTGCTGCTGCAAATATGGGCGGGATTGTACAAAGGGGCGTGGTACCTCCCATACAAACCACAAATTAAAAATCTATTATTTCTGCTCCTGATAACGGTATTTGAACAAAATTTGGTACGTCGGTTTGGAGTGCATTTTTTAAGTGCTTCTGCAAATATGAGCGGGAATGGACAAAGGGGCGTGGTACCTCCCATACAAACCACAAATTAAAAATCTATTATTTCTGCTCCTGATAACGCAGTAATTTTTCCTTCTACAAAAGATAACTAAAAAAGAATTTCTAGGCCCAATAGAATTCTGCTTGCATAAAGCATGGATTTGAAAAAATTTTTTTTTTTTGATTTACTAGTTATAAATCCAATCCTCTTTTTAAATAGAATATGTCAGAACGATTCCTCAAAAATTGCTGACGTCATCCAGGCGCTTGTGTGTTATCTATAGTTTAGAGGATTTGTTAAAGATCGTAAAAGGACGAGATCTTTTGGAATTTCCAATACTAGCCAAGAATGTACACATCTTTTTTTGAAATTTTATGTCCAGATGCTGATGATTCTTTTAAACTTTAGTCCAGCTGAATTCTGAAAAAATAGTACCACAATTGTAAATGTGATCGGAAGTTAATTCATGTTCTCAAATTTTGTTTTTGAATTTGACTGGGAACGAATCAGTACTCTCCGGATCATTTGAGTGCTTTTCGCTACATATTCTTAGCCATTTAGGAATAACACTTAAAAAAATATAAATAACCACAACCAAATATCTCTTTGTTTTCAGCATATGTTTTTGAGAATTAATAACCAATTAAATAATTTTGTTTCATATTCTGGAAATTCCGCAGTTTCAGAGGTTTTCGTCCGGTTTTCCAGGTCCGGACTCTGTATCATTATTAAATCCATGTATAGGGTGAGCCATTTAACATTTTAAATTTGAACTACCGATTACTTTGACTTTCAACATTCGTTTTTATTTTTACATTAAGGTTTATGTTTGACATTTGCAAAATTGGACGCTATACGCTCGAACAAAATTGGGAAATATTAAAAACTTACTTCAAAGTACAGTGTCTTTAACGCAAACTGTAAGAAATTTACGTGGGAAATTTTTGTGTTTTCAGATGAAACTCATTTTTATCTCGGTGGCTATGTCAATAAGCAAAATTGCCGCATTTGGGGTTCAGAGAACCCACACGTGACTATTGAGAAGCAAATGCATCCACAACGAGTCACTTTATAGACGGTTCTAATTTTAAATGGCCCACCCTACATAACAGTTTTTTTTTATTCTACAAACTTTGGATAAATTGACATTATAAGCAAAGAAATCATTTTGACTACTTCTACATACCTAAATTTATAATATTTCAGATTTATGTTTCATTGTTAGTTTTGTGCAGAGAATAAAGTTGAAAAAGCAAACAAAACAATAATAAGGAACTGTAAATATCATCAAAAGAAGTTGCACTTATAAAGAACGTAAGAAGAAATGCTGGTTGCTTTAATCGGGGAGTTGCAATAATCGTGGGATGCGCAAATCGAGCTTTTAGTGTATTACATTCCAATACAAATTTTATTGAAGCGTTACATCTTTTGTACTACAACAGACATCTCACAAAATAAGCGATGTATTTTGAAAAAAATATCATGCTTCTTGTAGTGAAATTTTTAATTTCCCCACCAAAATAAAAGAGAAAAGCAAGAAAATCGCATAAATCAGTTTAATGTTCAACAAAACCAGTACATCAACATACGAGTACGAGTATATCCCCCCCAAAAAAGACAGACATCTTACTGTAGTTAAGGTACTTTCGACGTGTATGTATGTACTCGTGTGTTGGTAAGTTGAGATATAAAATAAACATTTCTGGTTTTAACACTCTGCTCCTAATCGCTTTGCACATGCGCCCTTAATTGAAGTTGTTCATGCAATGGGTGATGGTGACGTTTTGCAGCCACTTTATTTTACGAACAAATTTAACATTTGAAAACAAAACATTTCAAAAGAAACTGTTAGAAATTATTTGACAACATACAAAATTGGGTTATTATCCAGAATTATTCGCTATCTGAGAAACTAACCTTTCCCTGGCAATGTAACCTTTTGTAGTGACATAACACCCATCCATCGTTGGATGTTGTAACTGATGTTGAATATTGCATATATGTATTCATGTAATTCATTGTGTATTTCAATTTAGGTTAAGCAAATTATGGTGTAGCCACTTAGCCAGCACCAACTGCGGCTACAGGCTACAGTTGTTTGGGGGAGGCAGTACTCGCACGTAATTGAACGTTTATGTGACTCTGCAGTGACACAACAAACGTCACAACACAACACAGCGAAATGTCAATTTGCCACAAATTGTTTTCCAAAATGTTGAATTTTATCTGTTTATTGTAATCGTTCTTCATCCAAAGATATGTATGTATGTATGGGCATGTGTATGAGTATGTGAAACGCACAACCAACATCCAGCCAACCATCCGTAGAGTGATGGCACGAGTTTCGTAGTGTTGGTGAAGAAATATTTAATCCAAGAAAAATATCTTGCATGGATTTTTCAAAGTCTTTGCCGCACAAAAGACGGCAACAGCGACGAAGAGGAGCGAATAATTTAGTTCGTGTCGAACTTGCTATACTGTATGCTAGGTAAAAGTATACTGTTATTCATAAAAACCGTTATATTTACAAACGGTTACAGCGTTACATGAATTACCTTGTTCTGAATTTCGAATAGATTTGATGCCGATCATATTTAACCCGCTATCAGACCGACGTGATTTTCGTGTCGTTCTAGGTGATCCAAAAAAAAACTTTTAAAAATAAAAAGCATCCAACATTGATTGGAGTAAAACTATAAGAACAGGTAGGAATAGACGTTGTGGATATACACCATTTAGGGATCAAAAGTAAGAACTATTAATCTTAACCCTAACAAGAGTGTCTCAAGTGAAGATTACAACCCAAATTTTCAGAAAATGCTTAATTAAGCATCAAAAAAGTTCACACAAAATTGTAAATAAAGATTTTTTGTTAGAGTATATGCAATATAGAATTTTCAACTACTGTAAAACATATATTAGTAAATATATTAAAAAAATAAGAATTTATGTTATTCATTAGTTATCGTTCATTTGACATCAAAATGTATTTAAAAAACAAAAAGTTTGAGTAAAACGCTTAGTTATCCAGCATTAAAGAAAGCCCTAATATATCTTAAAAAGACCAGGCTTGCCAGATGTGGGGATTTGTCGCCAACCATGTGGATTTTATGATGGACAAAAGGACAACACAATAAAATGGGGACAGGGAATTTTCGTAGACATTTCTTAAAGAAATTCGAAGATTTTGTGGTGATATTCCAAGTACTTTTAACGCTATATAGTATTTGATTTAAACTCTCCTTTTTGAATATACTGGCCTGTCCGATTGGTTTTACTAGTGCACACAATTATAAGGCTTGATAGCAATTGTTTTTTTTTTTTAATGAAACAACAAGAAAAATCAGGCAGCAACACTAAGAGAGTAGCAAGATACTTTCTTCTTAAGCGATTACATTCCATACAAAAATTAAACAGGATTTATATTTTATAGAATAAAAAATTATAAATTTACACATGTCGTGACATTTATTACTTTGATGCAAACTACTTGAATCATGATTTTTGGTCGGGAATTTTTGCAGGGTTTTTTCAACAAAAAAATCAAATTAAAACAAGTCAAATAATTAACATTACAAGTTAAGCATCTGTTTATAAGTCACCTAAAGGAAATTAATGTGCTTTCAATTGGCTATGTCAATAAGCAAAATTGCCGCAGAGAACCCACGTTGAGAAGCAAATTCATCCACAACTAGTCACTGTTTGCTGTGGATTTTGGGCTGTACTAAAAAATTGGGTTGATAGGATGAGGTACTGTCGAGCCAGTCGTGGTAGTCATATGAATGATATTGTGTTCCATTATTATATGACCTTTCCAATAAAACCAGAAATTTTATCAAATGTTTTTTTTATAGCCGATTATAATTCAAAATTTTAAATTAATTAATAGCTGAATTTGTTATATAAAATAGCTGAATTTGTTATTTGTTAAATAGTTTTTTATTATTTTTTCTGGATTTCCAATGATTCGTAAATCCTGGAAAAAAATTACACAGTACGTTACACTTGAATTATGATTACACTTGAAATGGATGATATACGTATGAAACTATAGACAAAATAGAGTTACTTGGCGTTTTTAGTTTATCATTTCCTCATCATGTTGTCACTTCACAGGAATACAAAGTTCCAATGGATACAATTTTTCAATAAATTATTTTATATTTAGTGGACAATTAAAGAGGAGAATATATATTAAAAATACTTCAAACACCATGATTCTATCTGTATTATTTTAGCATTAACATCTATATGAAGTTTACCCCATAGTTTTTTTGTTTATTTATTTTGATGATTTAGGTTGATTGATTTTTAAGGTTGTTAACACTAAACCAATACAGATAGAAGCTTGAAATTTAATGTATTTTTAGCACATATTCTCTTCTTTGATTTGGCATTTGTCATATTAAGTATTAAAAAGATTTTTTTGAAAAATGATATCCTTTGGAACTTTGTAGTCCTTTTCAGGGCAACAGGATGAGCAAATGAAAAACTAAAAACGCCAATTGCCTCTATTTCACATATAGTTTTTTATGTATATCATATTGTTGAAGTGTAACATGGACTGTCGGACAGTGTTATATTATTCATAGCCAAGCACACATCAATTGCTACAGTCGGTAAATTTATTGAATTGTTTTTCATTTTAAACATTAAATTATCTAGAATGTACTGCAATTTTAATGAGGATGGGCAATCAATAAATAAGTATCTTGTTCACGACATAATCAAAACGAAACATTCATAATTTTGTTTCAATTCTTCCAAATAAAAAACCTTTTTTCATTTAGGGATCATTCGGAATTTTTTGTGAATACTTTGGGGTCAAAAAACGGGACGAATAAAGCTGCACTTGCTAACACATCTAATGCGACTATCAAGAAATTGATATTAGAGATCTAATCAAAAAAAAATATCTCAAACTTTCAGTTAGGAAATAACAGAGTGGTGTGGTCTGAGAAAGTGAGCGGCCACGTATACCAACCAATCATTTGTAACGCCCTATACCAAAGGACCTAGAATAATATGCATTTTGGTCATTCGTTTTGAAATATTTACTTCGAAATAATCATCGAATTCCTTATAAAGTACTCGAATATGTCCTAATACAATTCTAACAAGATGTAATCATGTTGGAATCACGTTAGCACGAGGTTATTTCAAGCAAATTTAATAGGATATTCCACATTCGTCTCTAGAGCATACTTGATTATATCCCATTGATTGCCGACTTTCAATATGATCGTATGTAGGGTATTGGGAAAACTGTCTGTGCTGTTAGTTAGTCGGTAGTTAGTGCTAGTGTTTTATTTCCATATTCGCATGGATTACAAAATTCATCACCTCTTCCACAAAATGAGAGAGCAAACAAAACTAATTATTATTTTTATTGCTGCTATGGATGGATAGAGGCTAAGGTACGAATATTTCTTCTTGATTTTCACATGGATGGAATAATTACTCCGAAAAGAAAAGCAAAAACAAAAGCGAAAAGAAAACAATAACGATTTTACGCGCACACACTAGATACTAGTTAGTAACTAACATATGCAATCGCGCTCATGTATGGAAAACACTTTCACTGATGACGACGCTCTTCCAAAGTGACACTCGCTCGTAGGGTTCACCTGCTTTTTTGGAAAAGCCAGAAAAGCACCGGGGCTTACACGCTACAATCTGTAATCTGTACGCGAAGTACGTCTGTATGTCAGGCAGCAGACGGACACGAAACAATACAAAGCTAAAGAAAAGAAACGTAACGAAACGAAACTCTGCGTACGGACGGGTATGCGAATGTATGAGCGACTGAAACTGATCAGCGCTGGTGATGATCCACTTTTGTGGCGTTGGTGTCTTCTGGTGGCGGTGAGCGATGATATGTGTTGTGTCGCACCGAACATTTCCACTGTAGTTGCAGTCGAAGACGGTTCACAAAAATTGTTTTATTCACAACGCTACACGCTCGCACTTTTCAAAACATATTAATTATTGTATTCCAAATTTAAATTTTATATTGATTCGATAATTACAAGTGATTTGAAATATATGGAAAATGATTTTCCCGAGAAAAGAATATAAAAAGTATGGCGCCATGAGATCTCTTCGTTTCAATTTAAAATCTACTCCAACGATTATCATTGTACTACTGGCTTTATTCGAAGGTAATATCGAATGGACACGACATTTACATGGATTAAAAAAGTGGAAACGATCGTTCTCATAAAAGAGAATTTGAAATTTTAAAACCATGAAAAAAATCTTTACATTTTAAAACAATGTAATGAAATAATGTGCTTAAAAATGTATTTTTTTCTAAAACTTCAAAAATCTTACGTTTTAAATGTATGGAGAAAATTATTCCATGTTCATATTTAAAGTGTATTTATATGGACTCAATGTGAATTTTATGGATTGTTTTGGTGCTTTCATAGTAGTTTTAAATGGTGAATGTTAATATAACTTCAGATTCCTGCTTTGTAAGCATTTTGATAAATTGTCGTCCGTCTCAAATGTTTGCATGTGATAACTTCCCAACAGGTGGACACCTCCCACAAGTCGACACCTCTTTACTGGGTCAAAGTGGCGTTTTTGCAAAATATTTCGTCGCTTGGTCAAGCTTCTAAAAACATTTTTTATATTTAAAGTACCCTCAAGGGTCTATTATTGGACAAAAGTGTAAAATAAAAAAATACAAGGAAAAACGCCATGTTCGTCATCAATTTATTTTCGCAACCCTAAAGTATATATAACAAATGAACCAGACCATTTTTCTCATCCCGTTGCATCTTAAACAGACTACAAAGTTCCAATATTTTTTCAAAAAATATTGTTAATACTTATTCGCACGCTAAGACACCGGTATGAACGGCAAATCTAAGAAGACAATATGTGTTAAAAATACTTTAAATTTGAAGCTTCTAAAGGGTGATTTTTTAAGAGCTTGATAACTTTTTTTAAAAAAAAAACGCATAAAATTTGCAAAATCTCATCGGTTCTTTATTTGAAACGTTAGATTGGTCCATGACATTTACTTTTTGAAGATAATTTCATTTAAATGTTGACCGCGGCTGCGTCTTAGGTGGTCCATCCGCTTAGTCCAATTTTGGCATTTCCACGTTTTTGAGTAACAGAGACCCAATTGGTGCGAACGGCGACGAATCGAAAATTGGTGGTCATCATTAACACTGGCCGATACAGGTGCGATATTTTCTTCAGTTCGCACTCTACGTAAGCGTGTTGGTGGTTTAATGTCCAACAATGTAAATTTGGTGCGAAATTTAGTCACAATAGCCCGAATAGCCGCTTCAGTGGGTCGATTAAACTGACCATAAAATGGAAGCGCGCAATGAACTTTCTTAACAGAGCACGCATTTTGATAATAAAATTCAATAATTTGCAAGCGTTGTTCGTTTGTAAGACGATTCATGATGAAATGTCAAAGCATACTGAGCATCTTTCTCTTTGACACCATGTCTGAAATCCCACGTGATCTGTCAAATACTAATGCATGAAAATCCTAACCTCAAAAAAATCACTCTTTATCTGTATTAATTTAGTATTAACAACCATTTAAAATTTTGTCTCTTAAAAAGCAAGATATGAATAAACTAGAAAAACTAAGGGGTAAACTTGAAATATATGTTAATGCTGAACTAATACAGATAGAAGCATGATATTTATCTTATTTTTAATAGATATTCTTTTCTTTAATTTGAGACTAATACCATTATCATAGGGTGCGAAAAAGTATATAAAATCATTTTTTGAAAAATTTTATCCTTTGGAACTTTGTAGTCCAGGATGTACAAGATAAGAAAATGAAAAACTAAAAACGCCAAGTAATTCCATTTTGTGTATAGTTTCATACGTATATCATCCGGTTCAAGTGTAACGATTTTTTTTAAATTATCGTACGGTGTAATATATTATTATACTTACAATATATGTTATAGGATAAAAATTTGTGAAACGTGCCTTTGTCATCATTGACTATATGACTTGTTCCGCTCTAGAAACCACACATTTTAATCGAGTTTCTTTAAATTTGGCACAACATGTAATATACCAACTAGAAATAGCTATGGTCAGCGTGGGTCACATCGCCTCAGATTTATATATAGCTGCCATATAAAAGTCGCTCTCGATTTGACTTTCCAGAAACCGCTTATATTAACCGGCGTTCTTCTATTTTGCACAATAGCTAATGTTTCAACTAGAAACATATATGATAAAAGTTGATCAGATTTATATAAAATTCGCTTCCGATTTGATTAGTTCCGCTCTAAAAACACATATTTTAAACAAATTTCTTCAAATTAGGCACTACATGTTATATTTGACTTACGCCCGCCTCCATGTAGCTCCGTTAACATAAAATTCGGACAAACCGAGAATTATATATGACAGTTTGTTTGAACATTGCTACATGAAAACGGGCTTTGAATCATCTATTGTGAAAGCAGGTAGTTTGAGTCAATATTTTGATAATTTATGTAATTCAAATGTCGCCTCCAATTTGACTTCTTGCCGTTTAGAACTCATAAATTTTACTTTTTGGTTCAAATTTAACGCAGAGTTATATGTATGCACATTAAATGTCGTTTTTAGTCATCCAGCCATAAAAAGTTAGGGACGTTTTTCTGAATTCACCTTTCACATCTTTTGACATTACAGACAGCGTACAGAACCAGACAAAACTAAAGCACCAACTTATATCCATTATCATAAGTGCAATTAAACTCTTTTAAAACAACAATTAACATTAACTTGAATTAAAACAAGTAAGTAAGGGCTAAAGTCGGGTGGCCCGATTACAATTGAATTCTGGAAAAAAAGAGATATCGGGAACGATTTTTGTAAGGATACTATATATAGAGAAGAAAAAAATATTGAAGAAAATCGGTTAAATTATATGGTTTCTAGAGCGGAAAAAGTCAAACCAACTTTGAATAAGTTACTTTACGTTTTGAAATTATAAATTAAATAATTATTCATGAAAATAGTTTTTAAGATTGTCAAACTACAGCATGTCTTTGAATGGATCTATCTGAAATATTTAATTGTAATTTTCTTCAGGCGGTTTTTATTACATTTTAACAATAGAAGTTCGGTTTTAGATTGAAAATGTTAGAATAATTGCAAATGCTCAACACATCGTTTGCATCAGATTTTTATACAAACTAACACCTCTTGTTGGAAAACCCTGTATATTTATGAAATCACTTTTCATCGGTTACCATTTGATGTTTTTTTTTAAGTTTTTGTATGAATGAAAGAAAGTGCAACTGTAATATTGTGACAATGACCGCAAATTTATCGTTAACGCACCGCCAAATTTCATTGCAGTTATTTTTAATTGGGTGTTGTCGCTTATTTCAAGTGTGCACAACATGTTGAAAATTCAGTCATAAAATGTGTTGGTATTTATCAGTACTTTTTATGCCACCGACATTTGGAATATTGCGGCTCCCCTTAATTAAAAAGCGTTACATATTTATCTGTCATCTCTTAAATAGTGATTACTCCCCAAATACACAAAAAAAAAATGAATGTTCACTGTAATAACTCCATAGTTATATTTCACTCAATCAACCCTTTGGAAGGTCATTGGGAGAATCGTTAAAGTTTAAACATGGCAGAGACATATGAATTCGGGTTTTTATATCCTCCACTAGGGAATTATGTACATGTGCATTTGTTTGTCGTTTATTATACACTCAGAAAAATAGCATTCCTAAATCTGAATAAAATCCATACTACAATTTAGTTCAACAATTTTACTCCAGTTCAGTAAAAATTTCCATAAAAACCTTAAGCCTTTATGGCAGAGGTATCATGAAACTCTTGAGGAATATTTCATGTAGCCATTTTTGTACTAGTTTTGCATACTCTGAAGCAAAATCATTTGTTTTAATTTTTTAGTTGAGTTGAACTTATTTTTTTGCTTGTATCAAGTAGAATTTTCTTCAGTTTAAGTAAAAATTTACTTGTTTTGAGGAGTAAATATTTACTTGATTTCAGTAAAAACTTACTTAGTTATAGGAAAATGTCAGCAAAAATGTACTTAGATTTAGTAAAAATGGTTTGAGTAAAAATTTACTTAGTTTCAAGAAAATTATGCTTAAATTTAGTAAAAATTTACTTAAATTTAGTAAAAATGTATTTGGGATGAAGAAAAACTTACTGGAATTTTCCTCAGTTTGAGTTTGGTATGAGGAAAATTGAACTAGAATCAAGTTCAAAGCATGTACTACTTCCAAGGAAAAGTTTGAACTAGAAATGGGGATATATTGCTTCAGCGCTATACGAAGTTAAATTTTAGTTCATTTAACTCACTTTTTTCCGTCTTTCCATCTATTCTTCTAATCGAAGTACAGGTCGCAATATTATTAGAACTAAATGAAACTTTTCACAACGAAGTTTTATGGAATAAGGACGACCGCTATTTAATTCGAAGAAAATCGGTTCAGATTTAGATATAGCTTCCATACAATTTTTCCTCCAGATTTGACTCTTTCCGCTATAGAAACCACATATTTTTACAGTTTTTCATTTATAATTTGGCAAAACCACAGATACTTCAACTAGAAACAGCTCTGGTGAAAATGGGCCAGATCGGCTCAGATACATCCGATACCACCGAATTCTTTATTTCCGCCCCAAAGAAGTTATATTTGTACAGATTTTCTTCTAATTCGGCACATCAGCTAATACTGCATCAGCTAATATCTATGGCGAAAGTGGGTCACATCTGTTCAGATTTATATATAGCTCTCATATAAATGGCTCCCCCGATTTGATTCTTTCGGCTCTAGAACCCACATATTTTACAGATTTCCATCAAATTTTGGAAAACGTCGTATGTTTCAACTAGAAAAAATGCTAAAAATGGGTCAGTTGGGTTCAGATTTATATATAGCTCCTATTCAAAGTTTGTGTTCAAATTTTCTTACAAATACAGATAGAAGTATGAAATTTGTAGCTGTATCGTATATCACCGGTTCAAATGTAACGACCTTTTTATACCCTACTCCACAGAGTATAATGATTAGATGTAGGGTATCATACAGTCGTCCACGCCCGACTTTAACCTTCCTTACTTGTTTTGTAATAAAAACCGTTGAATGGAATCCACGTTGGGAACTTCCAATGATATTAACTAACTAACCAATAAATTATTATTAATAAAAATTAATTACTAATTTTTTTACCAAAATGGCACATGACAGGTCAGTACTTTCAATACTGCTCTTTATACAAATACATATATATATATAATGATTTCATATATGAATTTTATATATTTTATTTTTACAGCTGTTTCGACACAACCTTATCGCACACCTCAACGCTGTTCAAATCGTTTGGAAAATGCTTTGGAACACATGAGACGGCGTAGTTTCCAAACGAAATCCGGTCGTTCGTATACACCACCCCAATCACCCTACTCCCTGTACCACTCACTTTATGGTCAAGCAGACGACGGTGAAGATGATTTCTACCATCCGTCAGCAAATCGTGGTTATTATGCCAAGAATATCAACAGAGATTATAGGGCAAATTCCCGACTAGATTTCGATGCAGCTTTATCGTCTTATTCCAATACTCCCGGCTATCAACATCACACTCAAAGGCATCCGCATAAGCTGCAAGTGTCCCGGGTGGATGTTGAAGATTTACGCGTTCGATTGCCTTCGGAAAACGCAGCGAGATGGGTAGAAGTGGATAAGTGCAAATTCAGTTCCGAAAACTCTACACTCGATACCCGTCTAATATTTCCGGACTTGACATTGAGCGGGAAAATTGTGCTACAGCCCACGGGTGGAAAGTGCAATATGATTTTGCGTTTAAGGCATGCGGGCATAGAATTTCGCACAGTCCCGATAGGATTTGACAAAATCAGCGGCGAAGAATCGAGGCGAATTGGAGCAGCTTCGGTGAGGACAGACTCACATTTCGCCGAGCCGGGTTTTATATCCGTCTTTGCTCATGGCTGTCAAGGTATGTTGAAAATGTTTGATTTAAAAGAAAATTTATACTGAATTCCACACAATGGAATGGAATACATTGTATTTAGTATACTTAGGTAGATATCCAATAATTTAGCCCTACAGTTAGGGTTTGCATTTTCCCGTACTTTTTATTTCCCGGGAAACGGGAATTATTTTTTCAATTTCCCGGGATCCCGGGACAACACGGAAAATCGTCAATATACTGTTTACCATGAGTTAAGCTTATTTTTTCCAATGAAACATTCACATTTTATTAAAGTAAAAGTAAATATATAATTCACAACGAACCTGTCACAGAATTCATATAATAAAGCGCAATGTGAGATCAATTCAAACATATTTTCAAGTTTCAAAATTAAAGATTAAAGATCTGATATTTCTTATTTTATTGGAAAATGTTGACGCGACGGAGAATGATCGTTCACATTAATAGTGAGTAGAGCATTAAATGAAATGTTTGTTCTTTGTCCTGTCGCTTCGAAAACTTTAAATTCTTTATTTTTGGCGTTCGGATACATGCCCAAAATCTAATTTTCCCGGATTTTAATTTTTTTATATAGAAAAAGTGGATTTTGAGTCTACATCCGAACGCAGCTTAAAAATATTTTGTCATCCAACTGCAATATTTGACATACCTGATTAAAAGCTATGTGATCTAAATTTGTATACAACATTTTTAATTTTATTGTGAAATAATGAAAAAATATGCGAAGAAATATGTAAAATTTTCTACTGAATTCCCGCGGGATTCCCGTACGAATTTCCCGAGATACAGGAAATGATAAATGTACAGGAATTTTCCCGCGGGAAATCCCGGGATGCAAACCCTACCTACAGTGCGTAGTGATTCACGTATGAATTAACCACTTGTTTCTCCTACTACATATTTTTATTGGAACGGTACAGTCAGAAAGTATCAGCTGTGTCCAAATCTAATGCATTTTTTTATAATACAAGAGTTAATTTGTAATGGGAGTTTTTACAAAAAATGTGAGATGCAAATTTTCAAAACTTATGTTGTTTGCTAAAAATGTAGAATTGATTTGTGCTTCATTTCGTACATTTATTTAATGTATATCAGTTACATACATTTTATAAGTACATATTTGCATTCATAGTAAATAAATATAAAAACTTTTTAAAAAAAAAAGCACATTGAAGTTTTAAAATGTCATGCAGACAAGCGTTGCTATGTAAATTTTGGGTTTGAAGAGATGAAATATATTTTTAGAAAATCACAAACTTATCAATGGTGTTGACGAGATAATATCAAGATTTCAGCGTCCACAAAAGAGTTTTTCTCATTTTCGGTTATTTATCGAATTTAAAACGATAATTAGGTATAATTAATTACCGACAATTATATGTCGATTTAAATAAAAAACAACGTTAAGTTCGCACGGTCCGAACTTTATATACCCTCCACAATGGATTGCATTCCACTGAGGCTGTCGATTTTCGTAGAAGTGCAGTAGTATTACAGGAAAATAAAAAAACACGCTTATAAGCCAAGGCTACCAATACGTCTACATATCGAAATAATAGCCAATTCAAAAAATAAATATTCTTAACATTTCTTATACTTCTTCTTCTTAATTATTCTTATACTTTCTAAAATCTCTTCATTTCTCGTGTCTACGCAATCAGAGCGATGTACACATCTAATTTCATTATTCTAACTGTAGTCGTTTAGTTGGTACTATTTATATCCTCTGCACTAAGAATAAATTTGGAAAAACCTTTTTATTTTTAGTGCCTACGCAGTCAGATGAATGTATACTCCGAAATGCATGACTCTAGCAGCGGTTTTTTGTTGGTGCAATTTGTAGTTGTTGCCGTTTGATAGGTACCATTTTTATTCCTTTTTGCCCCATTTCACCCCCTAGGATATCAACAACTTTATGGTACACGATTCTGCTATAAGGGAAATGAGCATATCCAATATCAAGTAAATTTAAGAAGACATATTAAATACTCTAAATATATGCGTAAATACTCTAAATATTAGGGGTTGTGAGTATTTTCAGTTCTTGCAGTCCCAAACGATCTACGACTATAAGACACATTTATGGACAATTTTCTAAACCTTTCGTTTAGATGGTAGCGTGATTTCAACAGACGGACAGATATTTCTAGATCGTCTTATAGAAAATTAGAATAGAATGTTATAAAGATCAAGAATATACATACTTTTTACAGGTCGATATTTCAAGGTGTTACTAACGGAATGACAAATGTAGTATCCCCCATCCTCTGGTGGAGGGTATAATAATACATGGATGTACTATAAATTGTCCGATTGTACTAGATTACAGAATATTTTTTCTGTTATGAAAGTAATAATATATTCCTTTATGGATAACGATAATCCACACTTTAAAATCGAAAAAATTTTTGTATGCATAGCTTTTTTGTAATTTGTCTACAAATTAATTATACTGATTGTTGACCTTATAATAATGTAATTGTTTAGGACTTAGGTCGGGTCAAGGACAATAAATAAATAACACCGCGTCTGTTTAAGTGCTAGGACCTTGAACCAAACTATAGCCTAATAAACTGTTCTAAATATTTTAATTGTTCACTATTTCGACTATATATTGAGAAATAACTAAAAGAAAAAATACACAACAACTTTTTCAATAAAAATATCAATAATTGCCTCATGCAGCAATATGTCATGTAAAAAACGTGTAAAAAATATTGTTGGCAAATTGTGGAATGATTTTTTCAAGTTTCTTCAAAAATTAATGATTTTCATCATCATTTATTTTTATTATATTTTTATTTATATTTTAAATATATTATCCACAAAAGGGATGTAAGTGAGTATAAAATAATAATATTTTTGGCGTATGTTTATTAAAGATAATATTACTCATTCGCCCTTCTCTGAAATATTTCATGCTAAATTTAACTTCATCAATCAAATGTGGTTTCTATATCTGATGTACATTCATCGCAAAGATTTTAATAAATTAGAACAATTACGATTTCGGATCACTGGATTAATAAAGCAAATCGAAAATGGCGTAAGAAAATCGACCAAGAGAGTAAGAATTTAGGTTTGTCCCCTTTTCATGGAAATAGTCTTCGAAGAAATTTTGATTTTTCAGATTTGCTCTATTCAAATCCCGCTTTATTTTCATTATAAACTGCAAAGTGTAATGTAGACTATTAGCATTGAATTGTGGCAGATACCAGGAAGCTTCTAATAATAGACCTGTTCGATTGGGCTTACTAGCTTAATTTTTGTATGGAATTTACTCGCTTAACAAGAAAGTAACTTACTACTCTCTTAGCGTTGCTGCCAGATTTTTCTTGTTGATCCATTTAAGATAAACCAACAGGCAAGAATAATGCCACCTTATCAAGTCTCTTAATCGTAAGCTAGTAAGCCCAATCGAACAGGCCTAATATTCATTTATGGAGTCTAGTGCACTCCGTTAGAAAAAATGACGACAAGGTATAAATAAAGATACTCAACATCGCATATTTATCGATCATTGTCTGTCTTCCTTTTGTTCCATTTCAGGTCCGACCGGTATAAAATTACGTCAAAATTCTAAACGCCGTTTCAGTTTTGTGAACGAACAGCAAAACGAAGGCCCCATTCCGCAAACATCACCCCCTCAACTAACACCCGATGTCATATTTGACATCCGAAGTGAAGGTTATATACCGCCAAATATGCGTGACGAAGACTTGGCGTGGACTGATGCCAATTCTCAAGAGCTCTTCGATCCCAATGGTGACAATTTCTATCGACGTCAGTTCCGCAATAAACGCAGTGCGTATGGCCGGCGTCAAGCTAGACAGCCGTCATTGGGTCGTTTAAACGATGAAATGAATTTCAGTGATGACATCCTAAGGCTGTCAGATGATAATGTACAAGACTTGTTGGAACCCGATGCCAGAGCATTTGCCGAAATATTTTCTACCAACAACGAAAATGGTGGTAATGTGTTCGGTGATCATGATGAAGTCAACGATGCCTTCAGAAACGAACTGGAAAAACTATTCTCAATGGGCGTGCGAAGTCTACTGACCACCTACATGCAAAGAGCTCTCCAGCCGGCCATCAAAGAAACCTTAATGGAGAACATGGGCTATACGATAAGTTATGGATAAGTAAATGCTTATTATTTGTATTAATGTCCTTGTGTATATTTAATTGTCTGGGTGTACGTATATGTAAATTATTGAAACCAAATGCATAATAAATTATTTATTTTCCAAAAAACACTTAATTCGTACCATTTTGTTGTATATTATTTACTTATTTATTCACAATATCTCTTCAATATCTTTAGCTCTGATCAGTTTACCAGAACACACACTTGTTTTAATAGACACTTGCACAGATTATTTGAGGAGTTGCATAAATATCATTTTCAAAATTTCTCATCACTTGCAAACCGGAACATCCAACATCCGAAAGGTGAAAAATACGCGCGGCAACTGATTTCCAAAATGAAGATGAACAAGATTTATTGCATACCTTAGGGGGCGTTTCCGTTTCCATATTATTTCATAGAAATGCGCATGTTCAGATCATCGCTGCTATTGTCTTATTGGCTGGCTAAGCATAATAAGCATATAAGGGGAATACATTATATATGAATGTACATACGCATACTTGTGTATGTTCGTCCGTTTACACAGAACTGTATGTATGTTCAAAATATTTCTGGCTTGTCTAGCTTTTTTAAATCCTATAGAAATTATTTACTCAAAATTTAATTTAATTGTACTGTGTAACACTCGTAGATTATATATACCACCATACAATCTACAGGAGCAACACAAAAAAAAGAAAAATTGATTTTGTCGCAGAACACAAAATTGAAGCCTATTCAAGGTCAATTATATTTTGCTCAAAATCTACGGATATCCGTTTCCGTTAAAAAATAGGTTATAGGTTAGTTAAAGTGTTTTTGTTGCAAACACAAAACGATTTAACATGTCACGTGGATGCCAAGAAAGATATTGGCATTTTAATACAAACACTCAGACAAAACGAGCTAAGAATTGAAATAATTTCACATAATTTCACACAAAACAATCTTATTTGGTACATATACTAAATGATCTAGTCATTAATTGAAAGACATATTGAAACGTCACATGTGTCACCTGAGAAATGCCCACATATTATTTATTTACCTTTTATTCTAATAATTACACTGTCCAACAAATAAAGACTTTTTGAATGGAAAAGAATAGCGACCCTATAATTCTGAAAGGGAATGTTGAATAGATAGTTAGTTTTTTTTTTGGTCGAAGGGAGCATTATACTAAGTGAAACAAGTAAGGGAAGGCTAAAGTCGGGCGGAGCCGACTATATGATACACTCCACTTTCTACCCGAATACATTCAATTCGGTAACTGACCCACTTTGTCAAATCGAGAAGAATACTTGTATCGGGACTGTATCCAAATATGCACGAAGTGGCCCACTTTCACCATAGGTGCTTCTAGTTAAAGTAAACGTGTTATGTTAAAATTAGAAGAAAATACTTGGTGGACGGAAAATGTCAAGCGGGAGCGAAATTTGTACGGCAGTTATATATAAATCTGAACCGATTTCTAGTTGAAATTTAAGATATTTTGCCAAATTTGAAGGAAATGTGTGGTTCCTAGAGCGGAAAGAGTCAAATTAGGAGAGAAATTTGTATGGGAGCTATATATAAATCTGAACCGATCTAACACATTTTCGTCACAGATGTTTCTAGTTGAAATATAAGATGTTTTGCCAATATTGAAGAAATTCTGTTAAAATATGTGGTATCTAGAGGGGAAAGAGTCAAATCGGCAGTGAAATTCGTATGGGGCTATATCCAAATCTGAACCGATTTTCTTCGTCCTTATCCCGAAAAACTTCGGTGTGCAAAGTTTCATTTAGTTGTGGATATAATTGCGACATGTACTCTGATTACAAGAATAGGCGGACGGACGGACAGACAGACATTGCTAAATCGATTCAAAATGTGATTCTAAGTCGATCGGTATAATTATGGGTATATATCGCTTCCTTTTGGGTGTTACAAACAAATGCACAAAGACATAATACTCTCGTGGAGTGTATACAAATGTTGTAAGTTAATGTTGAGAGAATTCTTATTGTCAGAACTATATTGTAGAATTGTATGGGAATCATTTGTGTGGAAGATATTAACCCACCAGCTTGTCTCTTTATTTGATTTTTTGCATGTGTGTTAAGAACATATATGTTGTTGGTCGCGAAAAAAGCTGCAATTGTTGCAAAAATCCAAAATTCGCGGTTGTATTTGCAATTATTTCAACTTTCTCTATCTGGGTAGTCAGCAATCATATGACAAAAAATATTTTGGTGTTCTCCATATGATTGAAAGTTATGCGGTTTTTTCTACAATCAGATGTACAATCCTGATGAAGATGGAAAGGCAAAGAGTTAAGTTTTTATTTTGTGCAACTTTATCTGGATTCCATAAAATCAAACTTTTGGTTATAGGAAAATCTAAGAACCCTCGCCTATACACTGCAAAAGCCCAAAGTCAGCTTTGATGATTTCTTCAATTTTTAAAGATTGGTTTCACAGCTCCATCTACTGCTGATTTAATAACTGTTAACGTTTCGGATATATTGCATGTTCTTTATAGGTTTTATTCTTTATAGGTTTTAATTTATCGAATAAATTCAATAAAGTAAAACCGCGGTTTTTATTAGTTCACACTACTGTATGTAGAAGTGTCAGATTTATTTTCATGTATCTAATCAAATATTTCTTTTATTGAAGTCTGTTTCACAGTTAAAACTAACTTATTTACCAACATTCAAGCGCTGCGATATCTGATGGTAGATACAAAGAGTAATATATACAACGGATAGTAAAAATTATCAATGTTTAGCAAAAAATTTGATATGAGGAACGAATTTGGACAAACCATTTTAAAGTAGAGTTAATTTCGATACAAATCAAACAGAAGTTAGTTCTATCTAGTTGTATCTGGTGAAATAGCAAACATATGTTTGCTCTTTTTAGAAAAAAAAACGCTATATTGAAACTTTAAGCATATGTACAGATTAACAACACTTTTAAGAATAAAAGTTATTATAAGACAAATTATTAGTACTAAAAGATCTTGTCAGATTGACCCACGCCGTCATTCTGAATGGCTTTAAAATTATGGACGCTTATTTTTATATTTTAATTAACAGCAGCAATTTTTACCAGACTGCAAACTCTTTAGCAGTGTGAATGCAGTGATTCATCATCACAGAAAAACTGTTGTAATAGTATAAAAGTGATTATTTTAACACACAATTTGCTTCTATTACACTGCAAATATCCTCCTGCTATTTCAGTAGATTTTGTCTCTTTTTCAGCAGACTTTTCTGATGTTTTATTGACAAATTCTTTTCAGTGAGCTCTACGATTTTATTCAAATATTTGCTTGAATAAACATCCATTTGACAGGCGCGACACGACAGTCGTAAGAATTACATAGAATAATACTGAAATCGACATCTGGTTTGTATTATAAATTTATTTAGAATAAGCCGCTGATTTTACTTGGTGGTGTTCATTTGAAGTACGCTTAAAGAAAAAAGTATGTTATTAACAGCATCGATTGTCTGCTGCCTATCAGAATGCAATTTTCTATTATTACAGCTGTTTTTCTGCCACAACAGCAGTTTTTCTGCAATCTTGCATCAGCATTCACACTGCTAAAGTGTTTGCAGTCCGCTAAAAATGACTGCTGTTAATTAAATTACAAAAATAGATAAAAATAAGCGTTTATAATTTAAAAGCCATTCAGATTGACGGCGAAAACGAATTTAGCTCGAATTTCGTTTTATATTAGCTTGGGGCTATCATTAAAAAGACAATCACAATATTTTTCAGTGGTAATAAATTCCCTTATATTATATTTTTACTAAAAAGTTTTATTAATACATTTGTAGCATTTGTTAATATATTTTCAGCAGATACAAATAGCTCTTACAGCAGACTTTCTGCTTTCTCGCGAAATTTTTGACAACAACATTTTGACGATATTCAATGTAGTTTTTATTTTATAACTCCTCACAGTGTTTGTAGAAAATGATATATTATTTTATGATGAAGTATTGTTCGCATTCATTATCTGATTATAAAACCAAAGGTATAATAATATAGAAAATTATCCATGTCCTTGAGGAAAAAGGACGTTGAACGCTTGAAAATATTTTTTATCCTTACATAATGTCATTCTGTTTTTTTGCAAAATTTGTCTTTAAAATTTGTCTATAAAACATTTCAGAATGGGATCAGAGTGGTCCCTTGAAGACCAAAAATTAAAAAAGTTTTTGCAGTCATTAATGGGTTAGGAAATTCCAAAACTCAGAATTAGCGATCAGTTCCTTTCCAGCGAGCCCTTTCAAACACAAATCGAAGCGAAAATATGGAAGTAAAGCGGATTATAAGAAAAGGATAAATTCAATATTTTTAACGTAAAATTATTTTTTTAATTTGTTTTCATACACTCATTGATATTGCTGTTATAGCCTTGTTACAGTGCTGGAATTACATAAGGTCGATTTACAAATGTCAGATGCCGTACAAATTTAACATTTGAAAATCGAACTTGCGGCCTGAAAAGGCTATTAGTGACAATTTTAAAAAATAATTTTTCATTTTGAGTGAAATTTTAACTTAGTTAGTTATCCAGTCTTAAAGAAAAACAGTAATAAAATATATATTATAGGGCTGTTTTCCTTATGCCGGGATAACAAGCTGCTTCAAAATAAAAAAATATATTTTTTCATATTGTCGCCAACTACAATATAAATATATGTATCAAACAAATTTTCAAAAAAATATTTTGTGTTGACTTTATTGGACTTAGCCTCGATAACCATCATTTTGACTTACAGTGGATAATTATCCAGGCTAAGTCAAAAATTTTAAACACAAAATTTTTTTTCAAAATTTGTTTTGACACACACATTGATATGGCTTATGGCGACAATTTAAAAAAAGAATTTTTTACTTTTGGTGAAATTTTAACATTTTATTTATATTTTATAGCTTATTTTAGCTTAGTTATCCAGTTATAGCTTAGTTATCCAGTCTTAAAGAAAAACAGCCATAATTATATAAGTCCAAAAATTACAATCTGGTAACGAAAAAAAAACAATCTGATTGGCTTTTCAGTCTAGATGGATTCATTCACAATAACTCGATTAAATTTGCCAATGTGCATTCAATTATTATTTTTTCACATTTTCAACTACAGTATAAATATTTTTATCAAAACAAAATTAAAAAAATATTTTGTTTTGACTCACACTGGATAATTATTTCATTTAAGAAAAACCACAAAGATAATGGAAAAATATAGATTAAACAAAACTCTCAGAGAAATGCGTAGTTCGAAGACAATTATTTAGATGGCTCTGAACGGCATTTTGGAGAGAAAATTTCCTTTTTTCTAAAAACTGCAATAAATGGAAAATAAAAGCGAATTAAATAAACTGAAGTGTGGTATTTGACGTAGAGTCATAAAAATCATTGGAAGTAACTTTTACTTCATTCGTTTTCTTTAAATTTTCAGTATTATAAGCGAAAGAGAGAACACAATTGAGTGAATTAGAATGTACTTTGAGTGAAATAGAATGTACTTTTTACACATTCGCCACCTAGTGGTCTTGGTTACAACTACAACTATTTTATCTATGTATTTCCATTATCTTTGAAAACCAATGGGTAACAATGTTGCCACCTTATCAAGTATCTTAATCATAAGCTAGTAAGCCCAATCGAACAGGCCTATTGATATTGCTGTTGGCGGAAATTTTAAAAAATATTTTTTTATTTTGAGTGAAATTTTAACTACAGTGAGAGCTCGATGATCGCAACTGCTCGTTGTTTGCAACCAACTAAATATTAACCTTGGAGTCTTTATAAGAGCAACTTATGATCTCAATTATCGCAACTTCTATACAAAAGTTCTAATGTTCGTTTTCTATTTAACCAAGGACCATATAATCGTTCGCAGACTCGGTGTGAAAATTTGAAGTAATATTGTAAAATCCCGTTTGTGTTTTCTTGGATAGTTTTCGTGAAATCAAAATTGCAAAAGGTTTAGTTTCCGGCCTTTTCAATAGCTTATTTTTGCAGAGTTGGTATCGAAACCGGGAACGATAACACCTTATAGGTGGTTAAATTGTAAGGGCCGATGTTGAATGTGAACCACACCTAAACGTCAAGTTTTTTCTGCATTTCATTTGACATTTCTCAATTTCAGACTAACTCAATTTGAACCATGGAAAGATACACAATCGAGCAACTCGTTAAAGCCAGCAACAATTCAAGAGCTAAAAGATGAGATAATTCGGCACATTAACGGCATAGAATCTCAATTATGACTCAGCGCCATCGAAAATGTTGGTCCATCGGATGGAGGTGTGCTGCCGAGGTCGCGGCGGCCATTTGGCCGATATTTTTTCCATACATAATTGAACCATACCAATATTATCATAATAAAAACAAATGACAAAAATTTCCTAAATAATTCGTGTTTCATTCAAAATCAACATCGGGCCTTAAAATTTAACCACCCTTTAGTATGTTAGGTATTGTGATTTCAAAATCCAATAGAAATTCTATTTCACCAGATATCGAAAGAAATGTTGAAAAAGAGCCTAAAGAGATAGATAGAGAGATCCTAACTATCCAGAAACACATTTGTGATATGGTGTTATTAAATCTGAATAAATTCATAACGAAAGTCTGTAAACAGTTCAATAAATCTATTTAGTTGGTTCTGAGACAAATACTCAAAGGTCAATTTGGGGTTTGGTTATCTTGTGATATTTGCAACAGGCATTGATAAGTTTTTAAAGAAAAACAGTCATAATATATATAATTCCCAAAAATTCCAATCTGGCAACGAAAAAAACAGTCTGGCCGGAAACAACATACGGCTGAGAATATTCTAATTGGATTTTCAGTCTAGACGGATTTATTCACAATAATTATAAGGCTCGCTTAATTTGCAATATTTATTCACAATAATAATAAGGCTTGTTTAATTTGCCAATGTCCATTCAAAATAATTGTGTCAGTTCATTATTGCCATTTTCCGTTTGTATATGGATTAAATGGCAATACTGGCATCATATGACAATCTGTCAAAAAAAGTCGTCTTGTTTTCGACATTTACATTTATTTCTACGTCTTTTTAATGAAATAATGAAATTAGTTCTGAAATGAAACAATAATACGAAAACATCGCAGAGCTATAGTAAGTAATTGCACGTGTGAATGCGTGAGATGAAATATAACATTGCGTGATTATAATAAGTAATAACATTACAAGAAAATTACGTATATTTCTATGAAATGATGTATCGATGTATTAGAGCTAGTGTCGTCATAGCAAAAAAAGTGTTTACGCACGAACAAATGGAGAGGAGGTGGTGTAAAAACAAGTGAGAGAACGTAATCGCAAAAATCATTCAAAAACGCAAAACGCGACGATATCAGTTAAAGATGCTCCCTCGTAAATTATATAATTACAAGGAGAGATTTGCAGGATTTTTGAAATACACAAAGTGCATTTTTTTTTTGGTAGGCACCCTAAAAAGTATTCTGGAAGCTTGTACGCCAGAGATATAGAGTGCAAAGTCAAAGTCCGCTCATTTTTCGAATTGTTTCCCCATTTGAAGAGTCACGGCCAAGGTGGTATCTTTCTCTAGTTGTTGTTCACCTTGGAGTGTGTATTTTTTGCTTTGTTTCTGGCCAGAAATTCAAACATACATATGTACTATACTATGATTTTATTTATTTCCTTATATTTATAGAGCTTTAGTTCAGTGGATCGAAAAATCGTTTATTCTCTTTACTTGTCACATCTCATCTGTCCATATGAACTCGTGACCTGAGTATTTTGTTGCTCTAGGTGAAGGAAGGCGCATTTCGAATATTTGTGTGGAGACACTCTTCAAAGACCGGCAAATACATTTCAGAATATGAGTCGTAGTGCGATTTCAGTGGCTTCCGGGGCTGGCTCTAGCAGCAATTTGGAAGGCCCGTTTATTCGAACAATCGAATGGGATATGATGGACAAATCGAAATTCTTTCCACTCTCCATGTTGAGTTCATTTTCAGTACGCTGTTGTTTATTTCCGTTGACGGTTATTAAGACACAGTTGCAAGTTCAACATAAAAGCGATGTCTACAAGGGCATGTTCGATTGCGCCTACAAAATCTATCGTTCTGAAGGAATTCCCGGCTTGTATCGAGGATTTTGGATTTCGTCGGTACAAATTGTATCGGGAGTATTTTACATCAGCACATATGAAGGAGTACGACACATCTTGAAAGACATGGGTGTGGGACATAATGTAAAGGCATTAGTTGGAGGAGGCTGCGCCTCGTTGGTGGGCCAAACAATAATAGTTCCTTTTGATGTAATTTCTCAACATGCCATGGTTTTGGGTATGGCTCGTCATGCCGGCCCTAAAGCTGACTTAAACCCACTTGGAATAGAAACCGGTCCAGGTCGAAGTCGAATCAACATTTCCGTTGATATAGCGAAAGAGATAATGCGTAGAGACGGTTTTCGAGGATTTTATCGAGGCTACTGTGCCAGTTTGATGGCATATGTACCGAATTCAGCCATGTGGTGGGCATTCTATCATTTGTATCAAGGTAAGTCGTTGTAATACATTTTGACAAATTTCAAGATAATCGTCAACTTACTTTCAGATGAGCTTTGTCGGATATGTCCACCATGGGTATCCCATCTGCTCATTCAATGTGTCGCTGGCAGTTTAGGTGGATTTACAACAACGATACTCACGAACCCATTAGATATAGTTAGAGCAAGACTACAGGTAAGTAATTGAAATAGACGTGTTCGTGTATCCAGTTTTAATAAAATCGAAATTTAATTCTATATTAGAAAATATCACCAAATTTTGTAAATGATGTAAATTGCAATAGACTTAGCGATTTTAAATAGCAAGTGTTTAACGCCCAGAAAAATTTGGGAACAGCTTAGATACGATAAGATTGTCATGCTAGTGTCCTAAAACAATTATATTTTGTCTAATGAGAATAACAAACACATAAATTTTCGAGTACTTGCCCTTTGAATTTCATGTTTTCTGAGCTGTGTTCATTTTCCCATTTCAGGTGCAACGTCTCGAAAGTATGAAGGTTGCGTTCCGAGAACTATGGCGTGAGGAAGGACTAAATTGCTTCTTCAAGGGATTATCAGCACGTTTAGTTCAATCTGCCGCCTTCTCATTTAGCATAATTTTAGGCTATGAAACAATTAAACGCATCGCAGTGGATGAACGTTATAAAAGTCAAATACGTTGGTAAAAACCCAACCTGAAATCCAGACCCACCAACCAAAACTGGAATGCACAAAATCAATCGACGGACGAAAAAAAATAAACACAGACCGTAAAGAAAATGCATTTAACGATATTTAAAAGAAAATTAAATGAATGCAACAAATAACAAAAATAATGCGCAAACGCTACAAAATTCATATTCGTTCATTTATATACACAAGAATGCGTGCTACTAACTAGGTTATCATAGACGTCATAGATCAATTCACCAAAGATGTGTTAGATTTTCACCTGGAGCCCGAATCAAATCATCATTTCCTCTTTTTAAAACTACTTCTATAAATATTTAATTTTAAGTTCGATGATGTGATGTGTTGTACACAATTAATTTCATAAAACAAAAAGTCCTTTAGGAATTTTTTATTTTTGTATATAACTACAAGTTGGTCTTTCTTTATCGCTTACACAGCTTTTTTATGTTAACAAGCTTTATTTAGCCAATTATAATTAAATGACGCGAAAGCAAAAGGCAACAAACCATTTATTTATTTAGATAAAACAACACTTAGAACAAGTGTTTTATTGTTGTTATTGTTAAGTTTTAAGAACACACACACACACAATTATACAATTCTTTTCTTACAAAATAGTGATGCTTTAATTTAGTTTTCTTTAATTTGTTGCTAGATAACAAAAAATTCCCCCAATATTTGATCCAATAATGATGAGTAGTGATTCAAAATTGAAAAATTTTGTAAATGTTGTTAATTCATATCTTAAGCCAGAAACGTACTATAGATGCGATACTAATAATTTATGTAGATGTATTGTTTAGAGAAATTTGAATTAAATGAAAGAAAAACAAACAATTACAAAGTATGTACAATAATTTATAAAGATCTATTATACAAAATAAATAATAAACCCAACCACAAAAATATTGTAATAAAATAAAGTACAAAACAAGAACAATTAATAACAATGAGAATGTGTTTTCAAAGTACGTGAGGTGTTCTCTTCATCCATCATCAGCATAAAGAATAATTATGCAATATTTTTTATTTCATTCTTTTTTGTTCTGTCATTGCTGATAGGCCGTTGTTTCTGATAAAAACGTATACTGTATAACTTTTATTATGACGTACTTTATACACATCATTTTGAAAATAATTATTCTATGTTTAGTATTTATTTGATTGTAACAGCTACAAGATTGATGAATAAATTTTATGTTCATATCAGACCTTTTTATAATCTGTTAATTTCGTTGGAAACATGAACATTTTAACAAATATAATAGCATATGAAGCTTTTCGGCACAAATCATCGCCTAAAAGTATGCCAATTATAAAATTGGATTTATATGACAATCACCAAACGACTGCTGTCAGGATCAAAGCCCACTCTCAATCTGGGCCTAGGGGGTAAGTGGTCTTTATGATGGCTTGAATGGCGTATTCGCCCTTCTAGCATCATTTATAGGTTATAGTTGGGAGGTACTAGAAGGTGCGTGGCAAAAAAACTCGTCGTCATATTTAGTACATTGTACACTTTATATATATTAAATATTATATTAAATGATAAGTGTGCTTACAACAGACGGACGTGTATTAGGTGTAATAGCCAGCATCCTAAAGAAACAAGCACAGTCAGAACACAATCAGTTGTCCGTTTTTTGCGGCACATATGCCCCATACTGGACATGCATTTTATATATATGCTATGGTTATAGTTGGGAGGTACTAGAAGGTGCGTGGCAAAAAAAACTCGTCGTCATATTTAGTACATTGTACACTTTATATATATTAAATATTATATATATTATTAAATGATAAGTGTGCTTACAACAGACGGACGTGTATTAGGTGTAATAGCCAGCATCCTAAAGAAACAAGCACAGTCACGAACACAATCAGTTGTCCTTTTTTTGCGGCACATATGCCCCATACTGGACATGCATTTTATATATATGCTCTATGTTTAATTTAGGGCAGGAGGAGCAATCTCCCATAAATGATTTGTATAGCGTCCTTTTAAACGTCTATTAAAATCAGAGCACTCGTTTTTTATTGTAGCACTGTGGATTGTAATTTTTTGTTCGAAACTGGCTAGAAAATCATAAAAATGATACATACGAAAGGAGTTCAGCTAAAATAATTCGACCAACACATTCTTTTTCTGTATATGAGTGCTATCTTATAGGAGGTTTTACAAATTAAAATTACTATTTGAGATTTACTTATATCCACCAAAAGAATAATTCGTTACTAGACACCACTGAAAGAGCTTTCCATTAAAGTATTATCATTTTACAACAATTTAAATTATTGCTTGAGTGAATACTTCGATTCTTCAAGAATCGTTTATATTGGAATCTACACCCATATTCTGAGTATCGAACGACTCGAATTCGACAAACTGTACTCGAATTCATGTTTGAAGATTTGTGGTTTCTGCTTCCAAGTTTTTTTTTTTGCCAAAAAAGCATCTTCATTTGTATCATCTTTTATGAACAGAGATTTTAAGTCAGTAAACCGAATTTACAGAATTTATCGAACTAACTTGAAACTCAGCACTCAGGGACAGTCTTTTGATGTAAGATTTTATAACATCCTATTGATGATGATGATCTTAATTGTCAACATATCCTAAATATATTTGCTTAACTCTTCATTAAAAGCAATCTTTATCCATACCTTCCATCGAGTAAAGATCGCTTAACTTATTTCTTCATAGAAAATATAAGATTTTTCCTAAAGTAAATTGAATTGAAATATTTTCTTTCGTAAAACGTAAAACCTAGAGAAAGAAAATTATTAAGTATTATGTAATAATAATAATAATATAATTATTATTAAAATTAATTATTTATTTTTGTTATTATTATTATATTATTATTTTTCCTACTACTACATTGGAATATGGATTTTAGGAAGACTATTAAACTTCTTCTATTTAAACTTGTGGGGTATGTCCAAAACCAGCTACCTAGGCTAAAATAAACTCTTTCACTCGTAGAAAAGTAGAAAGTGTCTCTGCTTATTAAACCATTAACGCCAAAAAGAGCAAAAGAAAACCTTTGTCCCCATATAAGGACATTAAACAGGTGTCCTTATATGGGGACGGAAGGCGGTAATGGATTATATATTTAGACCTTTAATTCCAGTGCAACATAGGGTCATAATGGATGGGTTAAGTAAGTTAAATTGTGAATTGTGGCATTCCTTACATACGTATGTATATAAACTTCACATTCTTATTTCAAATCATTTACTGTTATTTTTCATTTACAATTCATTTTTCTTGGTAATTTGCTGAACCTTAGATCGCGTTAACTCTTCCATGCCACTTTCAATTTCTGAAATTCAGCATCCTCCCTGTTAGGTTTCTTTAAAATCTTTTTCGTAAGCTGTATCACTTTCAAAATATCTTAATTTACGTTAGTTTATATCGAGCTGCAATTGCTCACGGCTTTCGACAAACAGTGATTTTGACGCTCCCGAGGGCATGAGTTGTGAAGCACCGTGAATGTTTAGATTATTCGTAAGTATTCGACCGAGAAGTTAAACATCTTTCATCCCACGAATTTAATGTGCTTTATAATAACCATTCAACACTTACATTGATGCTAACAAAGTATTTTTATCGGTTCAATAAATTTACTGTTGCCAAGAAGTTGGAGAAAAATATTTTTAACAACAAAACAAACGTGACCAGTCGTCAAAATTCTTCTCCAGTTTCTGTCTGAACCACCCTCCCCCCCCCCCCCCCCCCAAAATTCCCTGTCATTCTGTTCGTCAGTTCTTCGTACAACTGCTTCTCATCTTCCCCTCTCAACTAAGTCCCATATAAAATCTACGCTTGTAATTGTTCTTCCTACAGAGGGCAAGTCATCCACCTCTACAATGTCGTGGACGCCAGGGCCGTTACGATGTTTTTAAGCTGAAAGCTCTCATAAGCGGACACTCACCGTTGGCGAAGTTTTTGTCCGTAAAGTTTAGTAGAGCGGAATGGGCCTTTGAAAACAAAATTTGTCCGCACAAGAGAGATGTCCGCAAGCAGAGCTTTCACTGTAGAAAATCAATCAACAACACAAACAAATATTTATGGGTGTAATAATAGTCATTTCATACTGACGACGAACCCAACTCGTTTTTAAATAGAGTTAAAAACGATTTTATAATTTAAACGTGCTATTTTCAATTCTTGAATCACCTGAAATATCACATTTCAAAAACCTTCCAGCAGCAACATTTCTTTTTGAAAAACGTTAAAAGCGTAAATTAGTCAATAAATTAGTCGTGGTGTAGATTTTTGCGCAACATTACTCTGTCAACGTTACAGTTGACAATTGTCTATAAAAACACTTTAATTTTACATTTAAATGCAAGATTAGCCTTTATTCATTTAATATATTTATTGAATATTTTTATAAATTGGTTTAACCACAATCATCACCATAAACTTAATGTTATTAATTTGTATTATAAAAAATGCATACAAAAATGGTATTTAATTGATTTTTATATAAAAATTATTGTAATTTCTAATAAATTATACATGCGTTCTTTACCGATGACACCCTTTTAACTACAATTTCAATTCAACATTTTACGTATCATATAATTCAAAATACCGCCATTTCTGTAGTACTCAATATCAACTTCGGTATCAAAACGAAGAATAGTTTCGAAAACAGTGCCGTCAGCCTGAAATAATTAAAACATTCAAAATAAATGTTGATCTCTACAGTTCGTAGTGATAGAAAAAAAAAACAAACAAATACCTCAACTTGTATCTTTTGTCCTGGTTTAAGGCCTTCTGCGGGAATGCCAATGTTAAATTGTTCGCGACCACTCAAATTCAGAGTTTCAGCGCTTTGATTCGGTAAGAACTGCAAGGGAATAATACCCATACCAACCAAATTGGAGCGATGAATACGTTCGTAGGATTCAGCAATGACAGCCTTAATGCCCAATAGGAAGGGACCTTTAGCTGCCCAATCACGGCTGGAACCACTGCCATAATCTTTGCCCACAACCAGAACTAATGGTGTTCCCTCTTCACGGTATCTGAAGGAAATTGCAAATGTGTTTTAGAAGAACATATGAATTTCAATAAAAATATCACCTTTCAGCACAGTCGAAAATATCCATTTCCTCTTGGCTGGGAATGTGTATGGTACGTGGTCCTGTCTTGGTAATCAATTTATTGACCAAACGAATATTGGCAAAGGTACCGCGAGCCATAATAGCGTCATTACCACGACGTGAACCATAAGAATTGAAATCTCTGGGTGTTAAACCACGATCCGAGAGGAAACGTGCCGCTGGAGAGTTGCGGGCAATGGAGCCAGCTGGTGAAATGTGATCGGTGGTTACAGAGTCTCCCAGATACAACAAACAGCGAGCGTTTTTAATACTGCTTATGCTGGGCAAGTCTCTGGTCATGGCTTCGAAGAAAGGGGGACGCTTTATGTAGGTCGAGTCGGCACTCCAGGGATACAATTTTCCATCTGATACTTGTAGAGTTTGCCAATCTTCGGAACCCAATTCAATTTTGCCTGAAATTAATGCAAATAACATTGTACAATTATAAAATTTCAATAATTCTGCAACTTTTGAAAGGAAAAAATCTCTTGACGATATTACAGATACTTAGAGGAGATGTATTTATTTTTCCAGATGATTCGTAAAATTGTGTTGGAGTCACCCTCCACAATTTAACGAATCATCTGGTAAATACTTTAAGCCTGTGATATTTCGCCAAGACAATAGGAATGGTGACAAAGACATACTGTATACTTCTTGGAACATGGCTGGAATTACATGTTTGTTCTCGACCTCCTGGATTTCGGAACGTGTTGGCCAAATATCTCGCAGGAAAACGCTTTGGCCATTAGCGTCTGTGCCCAATGGTTCAGTCTCAAAGTCAATATCAACACGGCCAGCAATAGCATATGCAATCACCAATAGAGGACTGGCTAAATAGTTGGCTCTGGTGTTTGGATGAATACGTCCTTCGAAGTTTCTGTTGCCCGACAGCACGCCACAGCAAACTAAGCCATTCTTTTCAATGGTGTTAACCACATTTTCGTCCAATGGACCGGAATTACCAATACAAGTCATGCAACCATAACCCACAATATCGAAGCCTAATTTCTCTAAATATGGGATGACACCGGACTCCTTCAAATAGTACGTCACCACTCCTGAACCGGGCGACAATGAAGTCTTGATGTAAGGCATGATACCTAAACCTTTCTCAACGGCATTCTTGGCCAGCAGACCAGCACCCAACATAACAGATGGGTTCGAGGTATTCGTGCAACTAGTAATGGCTGCAATGACGACGGAACCATTCTTAATGGTGTAACTTTTGCCGTCATCCCACTGGAATTCTCCAGAAGTTTCCAAAGCATCAGGAGGAATGGCAAAACCTTTGAAGCCAACCTACAAAAACATAGAGAAACAAAGAAAATTTATTATTGTAAATTAAGCAGAAAAGCGACAACTTTTTTGGAGGAAAAGTTCAATGACTTTTGTGATCAATTACACCTAGAAACAGAACAGGTAGTAGGTCAGTATAGCTGTTCGTCGCTGTTTCTTGAATTATAATTATTGCGGAAGTTTTTGAAATTAATTGGAATATTTTTAAGATTTGATTTCTTTTTGTTGAATAGAGTTTAGACTGCGTTTTGAAATAAAACTTGAATGTTTAACTGGCGATGGAGATTGTTTAAACGTGCTAGCTGAATTTTATTTATTCAAATATACTACATAAAATTTATATTTCCTTATTGTGCATTTTCCCAGAGGGATAAAAGCAATATAAATAGGGAACTAGCTAGGAACAATGGTCTAAGATTTTTGTGAATTTCGGTATTGCTGTAAATATTCAAGATGTGTCTACATTATTTCTAGGGTGGCATGAGACGATGTTTCAGTGGGAAGGAAGTATCCCACTGAAACATCGTAAATACAACGACAAAATATTTGATTTGAAGATTTTGGATTTTTATGATCATCAAACGAAGATAAGATGAGATTGCGTGTTTTAAAATCATACAAACTATTCAGGAAATATTAGCATATGAAATGGTTTTATTAATTTTTTCAATCTTATCTGTAGTATAGCTACGTGCTCGCAAGTTCCCTTGCAGATAAGATTGCGAGAAGAAACCAATGAGTCAAAAATAGTTTTAAAAATACAAGTCATGGAATTTAATATTAATTGATGATGTATGTTCTGTTCCACCTTAAAAGGAAATCTGTCCGGTATATATTAAAGGGTGATTTTTAGCTATTATTTTTTTGGCAACACTGGTTTAAACAGCTGACGCACGTTTCGTGTTTTGTTTCACTGTCAAACATCTTCAGTTTGGTCTATAATTTAACCATGAATCGCTTTACAAACGAACAACGATTGCAAATTATTGAATTTTATTATCAACATGCGTGCTCTGTTAACTCTTTCGGCGGCATTGGTTTAATTTTTGTACCATATATTTTCCATATTTTTCGCGACGGTGGTACATTTTTCGTACCACATATGTTTTACGTTATCACTTAAGTCTCAAAGGTTTAAAAATTGAACCGCTCTTCATAACGGGACAATAAAGCAATAATGTTCTCAGAGAAATTTTCGTTTTGTGCAAATTGCGTATTTTATGTACATTTTATGGTCAGTGAAGCAACTTTTGTGCAACGCAGTGGATGGTTATTGAAATAAGGGGGTAAAATTGTTCTTGAATCTTTGCCGCTGAAAGAGTTAAGAAAGTTCATCGCGCGCTTCTTCCATTTTATGGTCAGTTTAATCGACCGACTGAAGCGGCTATTCGGGCTATTGTGACTAAATTTCGCATTGTTGGACATTAAACCACAATCACGCTTACGTAGAGTGCGAACTGAAGAAAATATTGCAGCTGTATCGGCCAGTGTTAATGATGACCATCAATTATCGATTCGTCGCCGTTCGCAGCAATTGGGCCTCTGTTACTCAACAACGTGGAACATTTTGCGTATGCCAAAATTGGACTAAGCGGATGGACCATTTGAGGCGTAGTCAAGGTCAGCATTTGCATGAAATAATCTTCAAACATTAAATTATATGGACTCTTATAGCTTTTAAAAAATCACCCTTTACTTCTACTAACAACATAACATTTTGAATCAGACATTTCGTTGACTTCACTCGATAGTATGCTAACACTTTTTCATTTCATTAATTCTTCATGACTTGTAATTCTAAGCCAATATAAAATAAATTACAAAATGAATATGCGAAATCGATAAATTGTTATTTTCATGAACAGTTTCAAAATTAAGATTACACTTCATCAGGTATTTCGAATAAAGTATAATCGAGAAGTGAAAATCCAGCCACAAGAAATACTTAAATATTTCAAAGACCTTAAATGAATAAATTTCCATACACAAGCAAGATTTTTTTGATTTGTAATAACAATAAATGAAATTTAATGCCAACCTCTGCATAAAAGTAGAGAGTATTATTGGTTTTGTTGCAATTGACGTCGTTGGTAAATGCTACCAACAAAAATGCTAACGGGTAACATGAGGCCATTAAATGGGAACGAAAAAACTGATGATGGCATTGAACGCGGAGTTTATAAGAAGGCTTTCGAACCGCTCAGCGCGAACGTTTAGTTGAAACACGGCTGTAACAAGACACACTTCTAAATCACAAGTTTCCAGTCGCGAGAAAATGTCAAAGGATCAGTTCAAAATTTCACAATAAATTACTTTGATGTGGTAGCTTATGATGACACATTGAAGTAGCACAAAAGCATACATACAATATCATAAAGCTACAAACATCAAAGCACTTAATTGTGCATATGTTTAAGTAAGGAAAATGAAAAAAGTGCTGTGTCTCGGGATGTTACAATTATCGAAATTATATCGAGTTATCTAAGGAAATAGTAGCCGTGATTTTATTGAAATCCAAAACATCTGACATATCACAGTTGCTGTTTCTTTTAGATAGCTCTTTTGTAAGCCTCAATTTTGTACAGAACGAAAAAGTGTGTGGAAAGTGTTAGAAGAAGATTTTCAATTTATGGGATACACCAAGTTCAGTTTTGTGGAATTTCACTTTCAAACGAAATACAAATTTGTCAAACGTATCAATGACATCACTGGGCTTTGTTTATCTCATAATAACGAAATGAAAACAACGTTTTGTAGTGTACAACTTACCGGATTAACCAAGCAGGATTGGAAGTCCTTTTTCATGTCGGACACAGAGACACGATCATGGGGACGTTTAGGTCCCGATACTGAGGTTACAACCGATGCCAAATCCAGTGTGATTGTCTGTGTAAATTTGGGATCCTGTGAGTCGTCAGCATAGTCACGGAATTGACGTGTGGCTTGCAAGTATTGTCTGATAATTTCAATTTTCTTTTCAGAGCGATCTAAAAACAATATACAGGATTATTTATATGTTGCTGGAAACACAAATAGCCCTGTCTTACTGGTTTTCTTCATATAATTCAAAGTATTTTCATCGATGGGGAAGTAGCCAACAGTCGCACCATATTCAGGCGCCATATTACTGATGGTGGCACGATCGGCAATACTTAACTCTGCTACGCCAGATCCGTAGAACTCAACGAATTTGCCGACAACACCCAATTGTCGCAAATGTTTAGTTATGGTTAACACCAAATCGGTGGATGTAACGAGTGGTCCCAGTTTCCCCTCCAACTTGTAGCCAATAACTTCAGGCAACAACATGGAAATGGATTGACCCAACATAACAGCTTCAGCTTCAATGCCTGGTGAGAAAAAAATCTATAATAACCGGTGGAGACAAATATTTTCTACTACAGGAATAAGAGTTAAAGTTTTAATATAAAACTCTGAAGAAGTGAAAAGTTTGTTTTTTTTTTTCAAAAATCCTCACCTCCAACACCCCAACCAAGCACACCTAAACCATTGATCATGGTAGTGTGAGAGTCCGTGCCAACAACACTGTCAGGATACAGCATTTTACCGCCCTCGGTGTCAGCTTCGAAAACAACGCGAGCTAAATATTCCAAGTTGACTTGATGCACAATACCAGATCCAGGTGGCACAATCAGCATGTTGGTGAAAGCACATGCTCCCCACTGTGAAAACGATCAGATTAATTCACAAATTGAAAATTAATAATAATATTCAAATGCAACTAACCTTCAGAAAAGTAAAACGTTCCTTGTTGCGTTCAAATTCTAAGTTTTGATTCTTGGCCAAAGCATCTGAGGTACGTGCAAAATCGACTTGTACCGAATGGTCAATGACCAAATCGGCCGGGCAAATTGGATTGATTTTTTCGGGGTTGCCATTTAGTTCCAAAACAGCGTCACGCATAGCAGCAAAGTCCACAACAGCAGGGACACCAGTGAAATCCTAAAAAAGGCTGTTTGTAACCAGGACAGAGGAGTATATATTTATGTAGTCGGTTACCTGTAGGATAACACGAGCTGGCTTAAATGACACTTCAACATCGTTTTGTCCTTGCTTCAAATCGGGTGTCCAGGACAATATACTCTGAACATCCTTTTCCAGTACATGGAAATTATCACAGTTACGTACGGCAGATTCTAACAGTACACGTATGGAATACGGCAAAGTGTCTATGAAACCAAAAGAAGTGAAAGGTAAGTAAGCTGCTTCATTTCAATAAGATACAAATGTTATTACAAGTGTGTGACTTTAAACTAAACCATTGTGATAAGAGAATGATTGCCTGTTAATGTATTGAGTTGGAAAACATTTTAGCGAAGGTGTAGAAATGTTTAAAACTAAAAATGTATATGTTGCAAAATATATTCATATAACATTTATTCATACATGGAAAATGTGAATATGGCAGATTGTTCTGTAAAGCAGTCCTCAAAGCGGTTTGCATTGTAGCATACTCATTATACATGAACTTTAACACAACATCAAATTCAGATTTGTTTTGAACAAAGATATGATTTTGAACAAGATATAAAACGTTATAATATATAGACATGATTATACATTGCTTATGTTTATTTGATTTGCAGTCATCGTCGATTCATATTAAATTCTGTACATCCATCATATTATACCATCACTCTACATATCTACCCTCCTATTAATTCTAAAATGGGCGTAACTGACAATTTTTCGTTATTTTCCACAATTTTCTATCAGAATATGTAAAATGTCGAAAATATATAATTTTTAACTTAAAATATTATATGTTAAGAGCAATTCCGTTTCATTATCATTAAGACGTTTGAGTTATGAGAACTTTCGAAAGCATGCAAACTTTGCAGATTTAATATTTTGCCCAATATTAGATCAAGTTTGGAGATGGGATTGACTTTTGGTCTCGAAGGATCTTGTTATGGAAACGGCTATCTGCATTTTTTGTTAAAAAAATTAAACTAACCAAACGAGACTACTTGTACACCGCAATAGATGGAACAAATAGAAAGAGTAGAAATCTGCAAGTGTAATTTGCATATCAGAATGATTATCATTTTTATAATAAAGATTGTACAGCTAACAAACACAGAAGCGTCACAAAGAAGAGTTAAACTTGTTAAAATGCAAAAAATACTATTTGGAATGTCTGAGCGAAAACTTCTTAAGAGTAAGCAATATTTTTAAGACCCCAATGTAAATAGATGTTCGAGCCGTTCATAAACTATTATGAAGATATATGATGAATAGCTGCTCTTAAATAAAATTTAGCTGTAGAATCTTTTCAAATTGATAACATAACAGACTCATACGCTAGTCGAAAAAATACATATTTTCAGCAATTAAGTATGACACAAGTATTCATTTGCTGTTGAGCAACGAGCTATTGAAATTAGTCGGCAAACAAAATATACAATGCAAGCTATTTGATACTATTTAAACTAGCTGGCTGTCTATATTGCGTTATCGCTTCCCTTCTATCCGTCCCTTGTCTTGTGAAGATAATTGAATACAAAAACTGAGACGAGAGTCAAAAGTGCTATGGAAATACTTTCACTTTTTTGCTTCGGCGACAAAGCCTGCGAAATTAGTACATGTATATATTAAGAGGGCAGACACGGTGTAAAACGAGGGCTGTATGATAACGCTGGTAGAAAGGAGCAATATATTCGAAGAAATAACTCTGTTGGCGGTGATGTACCGAAAGTGTAATTGATACAAGATTTGTGTGTAGGTTTCAAACCCCTGACTTTGAGATATGGCTTCAAATCATCTAGGTTTTTTAACAATTCTCTTCGTTTGTATTACAGTATAGGAATACTTCGACTTAAGAAGATAATTTTCGAAATAAGTGTTTATTTTTGAAAACATGAATCCACGAAATCTGTGAACAAGAACTTATGAATAGACTTCGACATTAATTCTCGCAAATATGTCCAGTAGAATCACTGACAAATTTCACTACTGCTGGTTAGAATTAAAAGAGAATTTATTCATTTTTTTTACTACCATAAACCTTATATTAAAATTTCCGGGAGTTCACCGAAAATCCCAAAGAAAGGGATATATGATAACATTGAAAAGGCGTATAATTATTTGGTTTCTGGGACTTGGTTTGATAAAAATTGACGTCAATTGTCGACACTGATCGATCTAAGTGCATTAGGTGAACGTTCAACAGTACAATATTTACATTCGGCGATGATACAGAACCTACACTAGATTAGGTAATATTTTTATTGTTGTTTTCTTACATGTGAATGATTGCTGTAAAATACGTATTTTTAGATGTACACATTAGTCTATTGAAATGCAAAAAGGGCAGAATATGACAAAAATTTCAAATTGGGTTCATAGTGCAATGCATTCTCACAAAATTTTAGTCTTCTACTGCCAACGAATTTTAAAAAGCATTCTTTCAAAAAGTCCTAAATATAAAATTGTTGGAAAACATTACTATTTTTAACTATGTAATCCGATTTAGCAATGTAATTGCATTGTTGTGATTTGAAAGTATCATAAAAATCACCACACAATGCATATAAGTGCATCTAAAATTGTTTGCTCATTTGACTCCAAATCGATCGGTATAATGTAGGATTTAGGTTACTTCCCATTTGGTACTTCATACAATAAATTCTCTCTTGCTCCCATTGCGTTTCAGCCCAACATTTATTACACTGACCTCGTACTACAAGGTATCAAAATGGAACTCGAAATCCATTTAATTATGCAAATACAAATCAACGAACTTCAGTTTTTCTTCAAAATTATTTGCATAAGTATAAAGTTCAGGTGTTTGAGAAATACGGTTTAACATAAGCGCTTTGATAATGTCTAAATCTCGCCATCGCCCATCGATTTCCCCCTCAACCTTCGACCAACCAAAAACAAGCACACCCAGAGCAATGATATAAATTGCGAGCACTCGATAATTATGCGTAAGACAAATAGATACGCTAACTACGTTTCTACGTAGTTGTATTTACACTTACCATATTTTGGATCGATTGAGGCTAAATCAAAATATTTGTAGTCGACACCTTCTTTGGCGAATGACTTTTGGAATTGCGCAAAAGGATTTGGACCTAAAAAGACGAAATAAACACAAAATTTAGACAATTATGTAATATTTTTCGTAAAACCGCTAAATTCATCAACTAGCGTTAAATGGTACTTGTAAATTAATAACTTACAAGCCATTGGTGATAATTTATTTATTTTCAGAACACACGGACTAGAAGAAAATAAAAAAACTTGAAATCTTGCGACACAGAGCGTCCGTGACCAACCTCGTTCAATGAAAAAAAATCACTAAAATTTGAGAAAAAAACGCGGATTTCACAAAATACCGAAGTCTCCACAAGGTCTCCAAATAACACTCTCCACTCTCCAAATAACCGACTTCGACGCAGTGTTGCCAATTGTGGTGTTTTTCCACTACTTGTGGTGTTTTTTCATCTTCAGAAAACACCGTTTTTTAAAAGTAGTGTTTTTTCAAAAAAGGCGCTAAGGTGGTGTTTTTCATCATTTTTGCGTAGCGCTTTGTAGTGTTTTTCACTCACAATTTTTTTGGATATTATTATTTTATTTGAAGCATCAACATTAAGAAGCATGTACAATGATCCGAAGAATCATGTATATTTGACATACTTGGCATCCGTTTTATCAGATATTCAAAAAGTAGATCTTGCTTTTGAATCTAGAACCGCTGATCACATGAAGTTATTTAATGATTTGTATAGACTACTTCAAAGCCTCACAAATATCATATCATACCCGACGTTGATTTTGACTATATGTCTGGAAATATTGATCTTGTATTGAATAATTATTGCTACCTTGGATACACTTTTGAAAAATCGTGCACTGAGAATAATATTTCTGAGGTCGATAAAAATATAATAAAATTAGAATGTATTAAGTTTACGAAAGCCGTCATAAACCAAATAAGAATCAAACTACCCCCAAATATTGAAATACTTTAAAAAATGACTATATTTAGCATGGATACTATTTTAACTACCAAAGAACAAGATGTTACTACATTTATTAAAGAATTTGGTTCAAATGAAGATGAATTAGACGAAATGGAAAAATGTTTAAAACACATGAAACTCTGCAAATGGAATCATCACGATAGAACTGATGAGTTCTGGATCGAAATTCACAATTTTAAGGATTCTGCAAGCCAATATCCATTTCGGAAACTAACGAATTTTGTAATTAATCTATTATCGTTTCCTTGTTCAAATGCCGAAGTAGAAAGAGTTTGTACTGTTATGAATTTTTATAAAAACAAAATTAGAAATCGAATGTCTTTGAATACAATAAATGGATTACTTCATGTAAAATATGGCCTGAACTTAGAAAATACTTGCTGTTCTAACTACAAAATACCAACCGATATTTGTTTAAAAATAAATTCGAATGAAGTTTATAAGAAACTACATATTTCCCTTTTATGTTTATGTTTACTTTTAGTTTGTTTTGTTTATGTTTGTTTGTATGCAATTGAAATCCTCTCATAATACACAATTCCTTAAATACACACGTTAATTATATGTATAATAAATTAATTGAATTAAATAGAAATATTTTTGTGTTATTAATTTTTACTTATTGGATTTTTAGCCAGTGTTTGTAATATTTATGTGGTGTTTTTTTCGGTGTTTTTTTTTTTTCATACTATACGGTGGTGGTTTTTGGTGTTTTTTATACATCTTTCGGCGTGGCGTTTTTTGCCTCCGACGAGTTGGCAACAGTGCTTCGACGCAAGCAGAACAGCAAAGATAATGGAAATATATAGATTAAACAAAACTCTCAGAGAAATGCGTACTTCGAAGACAATTATTTAGATGGCTCTGAACGGCATTTTGGAGAGAAAATTTCCTTTTTTTTTTCTAAAAACTGCAATAAATGGAAAATAAAAGCGAATTAAATAAACTGAAGTGTGGTATTTGACGTAGAGTCATAAAAATCATTGGAAGTAACTTTTACTTCATTCGTTTTCTTTAAATTTTCAGTATTATAAGCGAAAGAGAGAACACAATTGAGTGAATTAGAATGTACTTTGAGTGAAATATAATGTACTTTTTACACATTCGCCATCTAGTGGTCATGGCTGCAACTACAACTATTTTATCTATCGCCCATGTGCTGACAACCGCATGATTTCAAATCGCATTTTTTTTGGCGATTTCGAGTCTCTAAATTTCGCATTTTTACTTTAAACAATTGTTTTCAGTTTTCTTTCTTTACTGGCGGATAAATGAAGAAGATGTTTGGTTAAACATAGCAATTTTAAATAGAAATGTAAAATTTAGAGACTCGAAATCGCCAAAAAAAAATGCGATTTGAAATCATGCGGTTGTCAGCACATGGGCGTATGTATTTCCATTATCTTTGCTGAACCGCTGCAGCCAGTGTTACCGTTGTGCCACTAAAGTGTTTCCCTGTCAAGCACCATATAAAAAAATTAAAATCCGTGAAAAATAGATTTTGGGCGTGTATCCGAAAGCCAAAAATAAAGAATTTAGTTTTCGAAGCGACAGCGAAGAACGAGTGAGTTGTAGGGATCTATAAATCGACTTTCGACTAATAGATTAATCGACTTTTGGGAGGAAAAAATCGAAATCGACTTTACCATAAAAATCGATTTTTCAAAGTCGAAAAGTTTTTGCTCCAACTATACATCCCTAGTGAGTTGCTAAAAATTAAATTGGAGTAGAACGAGATGTGCAGGGAAGTGTTAGCGATGTGCCACTAAAGTGGCAATTTTGCCACTTTTTTCGAGCCGAGATACTTTTGTGCCACTTTTCCATTGTGGTACTAAATGTGCTACTTTTTGCTTTTTTGTGCCACTTTTTTATCATTAGTGCCACTTTGATTGAAGGAAACAATAAAATTATTCAACAAGAACTGTCAACAAAAATAAGATATATTTAAAATTTATATTCTTAAAATCACGAACTCACTAAACAAAAGTTTTCAAATGGAGACTTCACACAAGATATAGTTTCGATGACAAAACACTTTTTAAAAACATTTTCAAAAAGAGTTTATAATATTTACAGAGACATCAATTATAAAAATATTTTCAAGAGTTTATATAAATGACAAAAAAGTTAATAGTTTAAGATTCTAAGATCCTTTTTATATAAAATCTGAATTAGCCTGAATTTAGTGAAGTAATTAGCAAACCACAGGCTTTTGTAAATGAATTAAAATTATTAGAATATAAGACAAATGATAAAACTTAAACAATCCAAACTTTATTTTCATGGGGTGACTGGAAATTGTTTTCCCATTTGCATGGTATACGACCCAGCCTAATGTATATATGTACACAAAAGAATTGTTTTTGTTAACTTCATGTAATCTGTTGTTTTCTCGAAATAAAAACTAAAAAAGTGTGCCACTTGTTGTGCCACTTTTTTAAACAAAGATCCCCTTTTTGTGATACTTTTTGAAATTTCTCAGCGGTATCACTGACAGCAACCAGTGATGGTATTTATAAATTTTGGCATTGTACCCAAAATGAATAAGTTAAATTAGGAATTATATTCGTTAGATCATTTTTTTGGCGAAATGTTTCAAAAACAAATATATAAAAAAGATGAACATCTGTCAATTATTTTCGAATGGAGTTGAACGAATCGTCTAAATTAAAAGCGTAATAATAATGGTAATTATAACTAGCTGGAGACCATTATTTGGCCAATCCGATAGCAACATAAATAATGAACGTATGTATTCAAGGAAAGAATAGGATATTTTTGTCTTATATTTCAATAAAATGTTTTGGAATTAGTAAAATAAAAAAAAACTAAAATGTTCACAAAATTCGTGTAAAACACGTTTCCTTGTGCTGTTTTTCTTGAAACACCCATTCTTCTCATAGTTTCCATCTTATATATCTTAGGTATATCACCTTAAAATCGCTAATGTTTGTGCATTTAATTACATAACTTTTGCTGTGGTAAAAAACTGTCCCCGACACTTTCTGTGGAAGATTCGAGTCTAGAGACAGCTTGTGAAATCCCTGGCAACGTCTCAGTAATTATGATCTTAAGACATTTTAGTCGACCATCTTTTTAACACCCTGTGAGTCGGTAATACCACTTTTTAATAAGACAACAAAGGTGGTCCACGATGGAAAACGGTACAGAACATAATCTACCACAATTAAACAGGGCATGTCAAATTTGTCGTAAATTAAGTTATTTAGACGTGTTATTTGCGATATTGAGTTCAGTTCTTTTTCAATTGGGATTCACGCCTCGCACTGAGATTAAAATTTTTACATGGCTTAGTTTGAGTAAATAAGTTTGTTTGCCAAAATTTCAAAAAAGTATTGCTTGCTTGCTTTATTGAATTCGATGTCCTTAATACAAAATGCTCTTAAGAGCTGACATTAGTCATTCTTACAATTGTACCATTTTTGGTACAATTACGACCTTCAAAATACAATGGTACTTCAATGGCATATTTAGTAAAATTTCCAATTATCTCCAAATTATCCTTTTATGCTATATAACAACAAGTAAATTCATACAAATATTATGCTAACAAAGCCAATATAAAATAACTATCGTACTGCTCATATTTTGGATGGAGCTTGCCTATTAGTAGTAAAGGGTGTTTTTTATTGAGGTATAGAACTTCGAATTGAAATAAAACACAAGAAAATCGTTTTAATGTCCATCAATTTGGCTTTATTGGAAGGATAATTTTATGCCATTAATGTTTAAAAAATCCAATGGTGTCAAATCACACGATCTTGGTGGCCAATTGACAGGTCCATTCCGCGAAATTATGCGCTCATCGAATGTTTCCTTCAATAATTCCAATTGCTGTGCACGGTGGCGAATCGATTCATTCGGGTCCTCTTCAACACTTTGCTCTACAGCGGCAATTGTTTCTTCGGTGCGCACTGTTCGACGTCTCTGCGGATGCGTATTATCACATAGAGTAAACGTAGTGCGAAAACGATCCATGGTTAACCGAATTAATTGCTCTGATGGACGATTATGTCGACCATAAAATGGACGGAGCTTGCGGTGAACTTCGCGAACTGAACCATTACTTTCGAAATAAATTTGCACGATTTGCAAGCGTTGTTCTTTTTTCAACCTGTTCATGATGAAACTAAATATTAATCACTTGACAGCTGACAAAATGGCCGCCAGTTAAAAAAGTGATGCCAACTTAAAGTTCTATACCCCAATAAAAAACACCCTTTAGTTTAAATATAAATATTTACAATCGTATAAATTTCCAATCTTAGGTTGAACTTGCAACTGTGTCTTAATAACCGTCAACGGAAATAAACAACAGCGTACTGAAAATGAACTCAACATGGAGAGTGGAAAGAATTTCGATTTGTCCATCATATCCCATTCGATTGTTCGAATAAACGGGCCTTCCAAATTGCTGCTAGAGCCAGCCCCGGAAGCCACTGAAATCGCACTACGACTCATATTCTGAAATGTATTTGCCGGTCTTTGAAGAGTGTCTCCACACAAATATTCGAAATGCGCCTTCCTTCACCTAGAGCAACAAAATACTCAGGTCACGAGTTCATATGGACAGATGAGATGTGACAAGTAAAGAGAATAAACGATTTTTCGATCCACTGAATTAAAGCTCTATAAATATAAGGAAATAAATAAAATCATAGTATAGTACATATGTATGTTGAGAATTTCTGACCAGAAACAAAGCAAAAAATACACACTCCAAGGTGAACAACAACTAGAGAAAGATACCACCTTGGCCGTGACTCTTCAAATGGGGAAACAATTCGAAAAATGAGCGGACTTTGACTTTGCACTCTATATCTCTGGCGTACAAGCTTCCAGAATACTTTTTAGGGTGCCTACCAAAAAAATGCACTTTGTGTATTTCAAAAATCCTGCAAATCTCTCCTTGTAATTATATAATTTACGAGGGAGCATCTTTAACTGATATCGTCGCGTTTTGCGTTTTTGAATGATTTTTGCGATTACGTTCTCTCACTTGTTTTTACACCACCTCCTCTCCATTTGTTCGTGCGTAAACACTTTTTTTGCTATGACGACACTAGCTCTAATACATCGATACATCATTTCATAGAAATATACGTAATTTTCTTGTAATGTTATTACTTATTATAATCACGCAATGTTATATTTCATCTCACGCATTCACACGTGCAATTACTTACTATAGCTCTGCGATGTTTTCGTATTATTGTTTCATTTCAGAACTAATTTCATTAAAAAAAAGACGTAGAAATAAATGTAAATGTCGAAAACAAGACGACTTTTTTTGACAGATTGTCATATGATGCCAGTATTGCCATTTAATCCATATACAAACGGAAAATGGCAATAATGAACTGACACAATTATTTTGAATGGACATTGGCAAATTAAACAAGCCTTATTATTATTGTGAATAAATATTGCAAATTAAGCGAATTATTGTGAATAAATCCGTCTAGACTGAAAATCCAATTAGAATATTCTCAGCCGTATGTTGTTTCCGGCCAGACTGTTTTTTTCGTTGCCAGATTGGAATTTTTGGGAATTATATATATTATGACTGTTTTTCTTTAAAAACTTATCAATGCCTGTTGCAAATATCGCAAGATAACCAAACCCCAAATTGACCTTTGAATATTTGTCATTTGTCTCAGAACCAACTAAATAGATTTATTGAACTGTTTACAGACTTTCGTTATGAATTTATTCAGATTTAATAACACCATATCACAAATGTGTTTCTGGATAGTTAGGATCTCTCTATCTATCTCTTTAGGCTCTTTTTCAACATTTCTTTCGATATCTGGTGAAATAGAATTTCTATTGGATTTTGAAATCACAATACCTAACATAATTAAGGGTGGTTAAATTTTAAGGGCCGATGTTGATTTTGAATGAATTATTTAGGAAATTTTTGTCATTTGTTTTTATTATGATAATATTGGTATGGTTCAATTATGTATGGAAAAAATATCGGCCAAATCGCCGCCGCGACCTCGGCGGCACACCTCCATCCGATGGACCAACATTTTCGATGACGCTGAGTCATAATTGAGATTCTATGCCGTTAATGTGCCGAATTATCTCATCTTTTAGCTCTTGAATTGTTGCTGGCTTTAACGAGTTGCTCTATTGTGTATCTTTCCATGGTTCAAATTGAGTTAGTCTGAAATTGAGAAATGTCAAATGAAATGCAGAAAAAACTTGACATTTAGGTGTGGTTCACATTCAACATCGGCCCTTACAATTTAACCACCCTTTAAGGTGTTATCAAAAATAAGCTATTGAAAAGGCCGGAAACTAAACCTTTTGCAATTTTGATTTCACGAAAACTATCCAAGAAAACTCAAACGGGATTTTACAATATCACTTCAAATTTTCACACCGAGTCTGTGAACGATTATATGGATTCTTAGTAATGGGCGGTCCTTAAAATTCAGCGTCGTTCTTGGTTAAATAGAAAACGAACATTAGAACTTTTGTATAGAAGTTGCGATAATTGAGATCATAAGTTGCTCTTATAAAGACTCCAAGGTTAATATTTAGTTGGTTGCAAACAACGAGCAGTTGCGATCATCGAGCTCTCACTGTAGTTAAAATTTCACTCAAAATAAAAAAATATTTTTTAAAATTTCCGCCAACAGCAATATCAATAGGCCTGTTCGATTGGGCTTACTAGCTTTTGATTAAGAGACTTGATAAAGTGGCAACATTGTTACCCATTGGTTTTCAAAGATAATGGAAATACATAGATAAAATAGTTGTAGTTGCAGCCATGACCACTAGATGGCGAATGTGTAAAAAGTACATTATATTTCACTCAAAGTACATTCTAATTCACTCAATTGTGTTCTCTCTTTCGCTTATAATACTGAAAATTTAAAGAAAACGAATGAAGTAAAAGTTACTTCCAATGATTTTTATGACTCTACGTCAAATACCACACTTCAGTTTATTTAATTCGCTTTTATTTTCCATTTATTGCAGTTTTTAGAAAAAAAAAGGAAATTTTCTCTCCAAAATGCCGTTCAGAGCCATCTAAATAATTGTCTTCGAACTACGCATTTCTCTGAGAGTTTTGTTTAATCTATATATTTCCATTATCTTTGTGGTTTTCAAAGATAATGGAAATATATAGATTAAACAAAACTCTCAGAGAAATGCGTAGTTCGAAGACAATTATTTAGATGGCTCTGAACGGCATTTTGGAGAGAAAATTTCCTTTTTTTTCTAAAAACTGCAATAAATGGAAAATAAAAGCGAATTAAATAAACTGAAGTGTGGTATTTGACGTAGAGTCATAAAAATCATTGGAAGTAACTTTTACTTTAAATTTTTTCTTTAAATTTTCAGTATTATAAGCGAAAGAGAGAACACAATTGAGTGAATTAGAATGTACTTTGAGTGAAATATAATGTACTTTTTACACAACTACAACTATTTTATCTATGTATTTCCATTATCTTTGTGGTTTTTCTCTCGACCAAATCGACTTCAAATCTAGTACTTTTTCCATATAAAACTGAAAATCGATCAGCTGGTCGATTTTTTTAGAAATCGACCTCGAAATCTAATATTTAGACACGCAAAAATAAAAAAATGAATAAATTATGGTTTATACTATAGGATAACAAGAAGAAGAATTTAAGACTTAATTATTATTTCTCTGTCAATTCAAAAATGGAACAAGATAAGTAATAAATGTGAAATATTTTAAAGTGTTTAAATTAAATTTTCGAAAAAAAAAACAACATTATATGGAGAAAACAAAATGGACTCCAGACCAGCAATGTGTTCTGTTAGCTCTATGGGAGGACAGTATAACCGGACACATATTTGAAATAATGGCAGACGAAATGCTGAAAATGGTTTGTATTTTGCACATCTGAATTACAAACTAAATTACACAATTTTAGTTTATTAGTTTTTTGTCTTCTAGAGATGACAAAGGACAGGAGGATCACCATCAAAATGAAAATATTATCAAAAAGTGCTTTCCATAATATGATGGAAGAAATCATAGTGGTCTATAGCGAACAGTTGAACAATATCAAACTATAATAATAGTATAAAAGTTTTCTCTGCAAAAATATAATTTGAAGAATGTTGTTCTTTTTCAGACGGATAGTATTTAAATTTAATAGTATATTAAAATTTAATTGTACAAATAGTGGTTGTATATTGGTATTGATTTAAATCATCATTTGTCAATGGCATGCACACACATTATAATAAATACAATTTAAATTTCATAGAAAATAGACTTTTAATCAATTAAGGACGGGCATTGGAATTCTTCAGCATGTTCACATCCATCTGCTCTAATAGGTTGAAATGATGTCCAATCTGCGTGTTGCTTTTCTCTGAACTGACCATCGGCAGATCATTGTAGCGCCATGCAATACGTAAGCCGTACTTAGACATTTCCTGGTTCTACTCGTACTCCATTTTGCTTTCAATTTTGTCCTTTTCCACTTCGCAGTCATCCAAGAGTTTCGGCAATTTCTATAAACCGTCGAAATTTATCTCCCGTCTTTTTGCCGTATGTGTTTGTGGTGCACGACGTTTTATTCTTTTGCATTTGCGTTTTTCATAGTGAATTTGTGTAACTTTTACATGACATCCGCGCATGTTTCCTAATCCCATTGTATTTTAAAGCCAGCAGTTCACGTACTTCGGAGAAACCTATATTTTTATTAAACTTCAGATCCAGCATTGTTGCGTTCTCAAAAAATCCACAAATAGGAAGATATAAGGCCTGTTACACCTTTGTATGGAATTTACTCGCTTTAGAAGAAAGTAGCTTAATACTCTCTTAGTTGCGTTACTAGATTTTTCTTGTTAATCAATTTAAAAAAAATCAATGGGTAGCAACATTGCCACCTTATCAAGTCTTAGTTGTTAAAAAATATCGTGCTCTGTATGTTGTTATAACAATTTATTTTAAAAATTATTCACTTTAAAAAGTGCAAAAACCCCTAAAATATTTGAATTTTCCAACAACCGTGCATTCGTATTTATCCACATTTCAATGTGGACTGTTAATTTTTTATAAAAATATGGCAGCACTATTCCAAGTACGAAAGAGCGCCGATGAGAAATAAAAATAAATACTAAATTCAGTCAGCCGCAACTGCCGGCGCCGGCGCTTTTTCTACTAACCATAGAAATACATGTGAAAACAAGTGCCGCCGCAAGCGCCATAATTAGATACATCTTCTGTTTCTCTTCATTATACAAAACATCTAACAAGGCCACAACATTTTACATTTTTCCATGCTTTATATAAGGTTACTTTCTTTATGCTTAAACTGATTCAACAGTTGGATCTCTTAATTCCAACCGCGAATTTTGGATTTTTCAACAATTGTAGCGATTTTCGACATTTTTTAATGCACATGCACAAAGGGGGTGTTTAGACGTACAAAATATTTGCGCAAAAGGGCTGTTGGGCAAATAATTTGAATTTGTGGATACGTTTTTGTGTTATTGTACAAAATTTTGAATAAAAATCAGAATTTTTTATTTTTGCCGAATTTGTACAAATATTTTGTATTTAAAGCTTCAACAAGAATTTCAGCGTGAGCAGACGTATATGACTGAAGCGGAAACAGTACAAATTATTTTTTTCTTGCGGATTTAAAGAAAATAATGCATATTCCATGTGTATGTGCGAGTTAGAATACTCGAAAAGAGAAAAAGTAGAAATAAAACAACACAAATTAAAGAAAAAATAATTTAACCAATTTATTTTATTTTATGAAAATGCAATAACTAAATCTCTACCACTCAGGGAAATGAAAAAAAAAAACACATAAAAATAGTAAAAATATTTAACGTTTGTACAAATATTTGGTACGTCTAAAGTTTAGAGTTTGGGCTCTAAAATACATGTGAAAACGGACGACGCCGCCGCCAACGTATTGCATTGTGTTTTGGCTCTAATTCTATCATACTCTAAAGCACATTGGCAACTCTTATTTATTGTTTTTGTTCCACTTGTCATGTTTTTGTCTTCATTCTTCATCATTTCGCGTTTAATTTCATTCAGAAAAGTTTCGGAAGAAGAGGAGGAGGCGGCGACAGGCGCACCGATTTCAGTTATAACCATTTTAATATTAATAAATAAATATAAATATACAAAGTAGACTTTGGAGAAAACGTGCCAAACAACCAAGTGTTAAATTTTAATAGAAAAGATTGCGACCGCGAAAAAAAACTTAATAATGATAAGAACAAAAATAAAATATTATAAGTGATTTTGTATTTTGTCAAAGTCGAAAACATTATAACAAAATTTGCATTGACTTTATAGTCCATTCAATAAAACAAGGCATGAACAACAAACTCAAATAAAACCAATAAAATTTAATTGCCGTTATACTCACAATTTTTTCGTGTTTTATTCGCACTTCATTTGTATATTGTATATTTATCCAATCGCGGCCGCCGCTTAAGATACTTTTACATCGATGCTTTGTGTACTCGTATCCGCCAAATGTCAGAGCGAAGCGAAATGAATAATCAAAACAATTAAACCATCTACCATCTGTGGAGACACCACCAATCGAACCAAATAAATAAAAACTCGGATTAACGTCTTTGGTTCCCTAATTTGTGTGAAAAGTTTAAAGCGGTCTACAGGATACTGAGGCTAAATAAGTAGAATCCATCATGGATGATGAGTTTAAATTGTGCTGGAAGAACTTCCAAGATAATATAGCCTCGGGTTTCCTCAATTTATATGATCGAGGTGATTTGGTCGATGTCACTTTGGCCTGTGATGGCAAACTACTACAGGCGCACAAAATTGTGTTGGCTATATGTAGTCCATATTTTCAGGAGATATTCATAACGAATCCCTGCAAACATCCAATAAGTAAGTACACATCTATATTTATATATATGTACGAATTTGGGAATATAACAAATGTACATTATACAGGAGGCGCGAATCGAATCGACAAAATACTAAACTTTTTAAATATTGTAAATCTTCTACTAGAATGTTGCTTTTTGCATTAGCGCACCAGCTTTCATATAAATACCTTAATAATGAATATTTGTTAAAACAAGCCTAGAAATCGTTTCGGTGGACAACTGACATTGAAATAAATTAATACTCGGAATCTTCATTATATCGGTAAAAACTCAAATTAAAAAAAAAAACAAATTTATATATCTTCCGGTAATAGGTGCAACCAAAAGCTCAACGACATTTGTAAGTTTGATTCTTCACCCCTAGCGAATAAAGTTTCCCTGGGAATGAACTATTCCCTTAAAAATTTAATCGTGGTTTATGATATTTTTTCTATTATCTTCGGTTTTCTTCTTCGATTTGATCGCCTTATTTCTATTACATGAAAAAGAAGTGAAACCTAATCCCAGGTTATATTAATATTATCACCTTAAGCCTGAGGGGAATAGAAAACCACGTGAATAAATTCATCTTTTATTCGCGATAAGGGTGATTGTGTCAAATATTTTGTCGATATTTTCCTGTTGATATTTCGTATTAACCAAATGATACTTAATCACTTCTATTCGCACGAAGATTATCAAAACAAATACATAATACAGCTGCAGAATATAGGGGCTACTGGTGCATTCTGTAAATGATTTTAATTGAAAACAAATCGATTTACTTGTGTATTGCTACATATGTGCATTTAAATGTAAAATAAGGAATGGTTTGGTAGACCTCCGACGCTGAATATACCTTCCAGAAATACATGGGAATAGGACAGAGAAATTGACAAATTAAGTTGAAGCTGAGTTTGGAAAGAGTATGTCATTCATTAATGCAGTGAACAAGCAGAAGCGACAGTTGTTTGTAAAATCGCATAATAATAATTGTTCTGATTTCTGATATATAGACTTATTTTAAATATAAAATTTGTTTGGTCAGACGAGCGAAAAGATTATATGTCAGTTTTAACTAAATTTGTTAATATCACAAAACTATTCCCGGGGCCATTCCGGACTCTATTAGTAATTACTATGTGCTTTTATTTATCGATCAACTTCTGAGGTTTACCCAACCTATCTTCATTTATTATTTTTACTTTACTTTTCCCGGGTCATTTCGGACTCTATTAATAATACGATTCGTGGTCTACCCAATTTTTCTTTATTTTTGAAGTTATTGCTTTATAAATGTTGGTCAAATGTTATTCACGATTTCTACAATTTTACATAGCGACTTTACTTCATTTTGCTAATTTATAACAATTTTCTGCGGTTTCCTTCTGTTTTTTTTTTTGTCCCGTGACAAATTTTTAAACTAAATAAATGCTACATGTAAATTGAAACAATTTGCATTTTTTAAACCCTACTACCATTTTTGAAACATTTGTTAAAGGGTTTCATTAATTTCTTAGTATTAATATATATAGTATTAATATTAAATTAACAAATACTTTTTGGAGTATAAATTCTTACCTGGAATTATTTTTTTCTTTATTCTTGTAACTGTAAATATGATATTATTATTTGTATTTAGTGTTAATTTTAAAGTATTGATTTTTATAAACGTTTCATTTAAAAATATGTCTATTGTATAAAGTTTTCTTATTGTGTCAAATGATTCAATGTTTTACCGTTGATGTTTCGTATTAACCAAATGATACCTAATCACTCCTATTCATTCGAAGATTATCAAAACAAACAATACATCCGAGAAATTCATTTCTGATGCAGCAGGCATTAATAATTGCTGCAAAATGTATCGGGATACTGGTGTATTCTGCAAATCTTTTTAATTGAAAACAAATTTTTATGCGGGCTACAAACGTTCAATATTCGCTTTACCTGGGCATTGCAACATATTTGCTTTTAAATGTACATATATGGGGGTATGTGAAAATACTATGTAATCTATTTATCCTATGAGCCGTTTGAAGATCTATTATATTAAAATAATGCACAACAAGTATAATTTTTAGAATATCTGAACATGGCTTTTGAAAATTCGACAGTCAAGGAAGAAAAAACATTTTCCCGCTTAGAGACTAGTATTCTAATGAAACGGATACCCCCATAGGAAATGCATAAGCAACATTTTTGGCAGTGAAATTTCGTTTCATTAAAATACTATTTTTAATAAGTCCAATGATAAGAAATCACTTCCGTTGTCCTCTGAAAAGTCCCATATAAATAATACTTTTTTCATTTCTTCCTTTAAAACGATTTACATCAAGACTTCAGTATTCTACTTTATGTTGCATGAAGAATATTTTGAATAGGTTATTCTTCTTGTTATAAACACACTAATAAAGTAGACAAGGTGTCTTAATATTTAAATTTTTATATTTTTTATATATTGCGGAGGTGTGATTTTAAAAATATTTTGAAATGATGTGGATAATGATATAATGTTATGACATAGTTAATTTAGGTTACCTACATTATAAATTTATGTTTTGGTAATGAAAATAATTTTTTAATTATATATTTCAAGTTTTTATACAAAATTGTATACATTAGTTGCCCCAGCGCTATTAAGTCAAATATATAACTATCAGTGTTATATATTTATTTCGAGATGAATGCTTATAGTTTGTCTAGTATTCCGTCCAGTTCTTGCTATATTTCTAGTGAATGTAATTGTTTTTCAGTTTAACATGTACATCAAAATGCGTTGTATATAGAAACCACGAACTGGCAATGTCCGCCGTTTTGCTTCATATTTGTGTAGATGACTCGATGAGCAACGCATAGGCAAATGAATGATGAATTAACATTTCACTATCATTTGAACAACTGAAAGATTTGAATCTTAAAAATGTTGTTTTTCCGGCATTTAGACCTAATTTATTAATGCGAGAAAATTCATCCAAAATTCCAACATAATACTCGATTTGGATTTGAATAATTTTTTCGTATTTGTATTTATATATAAGGCATACATCGTCAGTCTTCACAATTTAGATAACAGAAAACTTTGATTTACTTTGTTACACTGGCATCTTAACGAGGATAAATGTAGAAGATATCGCCCTTCATAAAGAGTGATTTTTTTGAGGTTAGGATTTTCATGCATTAGTATTTGACAGATCACGTGGGATTTCAGACATGGTGTCAAAGAGAAAGATGCTCAGTATGCTTTGACATTTCATCATGAATCGTCTTACAAACGAACAACGCTTGCAAATTATTGAATTTTATTATCAAAATGCGTGCTCTGTTAAGAAAGTTCATTGCGCGCTTCCATTTTATGGTCAGTTTAATCGACCCACTGAAGCGGCTATTCGGGCTATTGTGACTAAATTTCGCACCAAATTTACATTGTTGGACATTAAACCACCAACACGCTTACGTAGAGTGCGAACTGAAGAAAATATCGCAGCTGTATCGGCCAGTGTTAATGATGACCACCAATTTTCGATTCGTCGCCGTTCGCACCAATTGGGTCTCTGTTACTCAAAAACGTGGAAATGCCAAAATTGGACTAAGCGGATGGACCACCTAAGACGCAGCCGCGGTCAACATTTAAATGAAATTATCTTCAAAAAGTAAATGTCATGGACCAATCTAACGTTTCAAATAAAGAACCGATGAGATTTTGCAAATTTTATGCGTTTTTTTTTTTAAAAAGTTATCAAGCTCTTAAAAAATCACCCTTTATAAACAGAAAGAATCAAGACCTTCCGAATGATGAATATCGGTAAAAAAATCACTCTGACTCAATTTTTTTGTGAAAAGATGGTTTTTCACAATCAAGATTTTCAAACTCTACTTACAAAAACGATCGCTGTGGCCTCAATCTCATTTAGTCATCAATCGAAAAGATATAGATTGTAGCCCACAAATGTTTTTAGTTGTTACTATGCAAAATTACTAAAAAATTCTATAAACGTCCAATAATTCGGCAAATATGTAGTTTTAAGTCACGAGTAAAAATGTATATTTAAAGAGCTTTCAAGCGTCTATTAGTTTAGAAAAAATGGACAAAAGTGCAAAAATCATGTAAATTGTTTACATTATTTTGAGGGTTGTCTTCTGGAGCGTGCAACTCACTGGCGGATTGACATAGGAATGATACATTTTGCAAATCATTATTATAAATTCTTATTCATATTACGAATTCATAACATATTGTAAAATTTGTATATTTTAAATGCAAAATATAAAAAAAAATTCCAGACACTCCACAAAAATAATTTTGAATTGTTTAATGATGATTTGCAAAAAATTTCGTTCTTAGATTAAGCCGTCTGTGAGCTAAACGTTCCTGAAGACACCACTAAAAATCATTTTTGTGTAATTTTCACACGTTTAATTTTTGTCATAATTTTTGTAAAACGAATTTGCAAATTTTGGTTCCGAAAACCCATGTATTAAATTAAATAATTAAATTTAAAAATTTCACCCGATATTCATCATTTGGGTATCATTCGAAAGGTATTGATTCCTTCTATTTTTAGCTGTCACTGCAAAAAATGACTGCAAACGGCCAGAAATTCGACAAAGAAGTTACACTAAGACAATAAAAAATTATATTTAAAGTTCTTTCAAGGCTCCATTAATTCAAGAAAAAATTTTGGACAAAAGTGCAACATTAAAAAATACAAGCGAAAAACATGATTTTTGGAGGAGTTTTAAGGAGTGTTTAGCTCACACATGGCTGGGCATAGAGACGAAATATTTTGTAAATAATCTTTACACAATCCAATCTTCATTATTGGGTGGTGAACGCATCAATTTATTTTCGCGACCCATCCTAATGTATTAATGTCTCTTTATGAGCAAGTGAAGTTGAAATGGAATAGTTTAGTTGAAGCCATTTAGTATAGATGGTACCTCTAAAAACACGCTTTAAATACTGTGATAATTGTACATATCTCGCAGTCAGATTGTTTGCTACCTAGATATGGCCAATAAATGTTCAAAACTACGTCAAAAAATTAACATTATTTTTTTCATATAATAGAATTATTTAATTCCGGTATTACTTTAATTTAAGCAAACCAATATGCTCACTGGCTCATTATTTTTTCATGTGCACTCCATCACACACGTCAATTACATCGCGTAATTTTCCACACTTTTTCGAATAGGAGTCATTTTATCCAAATACTTCAAAGATAATATGCGTCAATATGTAGACTTATTTTAATCGATGGAATACAACCATTCAACGTACATAAGTTATTGGACAGCAAAAGTGTACAAAAAAGCTACAATAATATAATTTGTTTTTCTTGTATTTAATAAACGAATTCAAGTGCATAAAACCCAAACAATTAGCCTGGGTATATAAGTAGTATTATAATATTAGGCGACGTTGTAGATATATTCTTCATTACATATGTACATACATATGCATGTACATATATTTTACAATAACTATAAGTTTATACATGTGTAAATACATATTTATATAAGGCAAGGTTTTCTGATATGAAATAATGAACAGCAAGAACAAGAACAGGTGACGACTCCGCCGTGTCTACGTGAACTTTTAACTTTTGAATAACTGAATAATAATCCTAAAGCCAAAGCACCTCAAAAGTGGTTACAATGAATAATCACTTCAATCTATATTCACTCGAAATAGTATTTTTGTCTTCATTTTTTTTATCATTGGACATATCAAATCACATATATTTTTGACATTGATTAAACAACACTAAAAGCAAACAACAGTAGATAGATAGACAGGCGAACGGAGGGGCGGACGGATGAACGAACAAACTGATGGACAGAAAGAGTTTTCGTCTTCTTCATAGTAGTTGTTGTTGTCGTTTGTTTAAATTTATAGCATAGCAATTTCGAATTGCAGGGCTTTGGGACAATTAAAGACAAGACGTAAGGAAACGATATTGAATTGGTTTGTTTTGTATGGATTTCTGTGCTACCAAGCAACAGAGCACCTGAACCAGTACCACCTGTAAACGATGGTCATAAACAATGTATGTATGCATTCATGTGTGATTCTTAGCTTTATCCACTGGTTAAATGTTACTAAAACAACGCCAACAACAAAATTTCAATTTATCAGCCTTAACCGTCAGTGAGTTACGACGATTTTACAACACTGCGTCCGTCCGCCCATCCAACCATCCATCGTCCACTGTCCACACACAATCACACGCACACTCATTGGCCACAACAAGCAAGCAAGCAGTGGCACTACTTATGTCATTCACAACAACAGCACAAGTTATTTGTGTTTGTTCTGCGAGTGATATTTGTGTCGAATTGTATGATATAAATCAACTTGGGTAATAAATTCTGTTTTTACCAAAAAACCCTTAACTTAAAAATACAGTAGCTACCGGCAAAGAATGTTCGGAAATCACTGAAATGGAATGTGACAGCACAAGCTACACAAGCTCTGCACCTTGCTGCGAGGTGGAAACATCTTCCATTCAAATTTTAAATATTTGTTTTTGTTTAATTCTCTCTGAAGATACTCCTAATCTAACATTACATTTTTAAAGATTGGATCTTTAAACAAAGCTTATGTCTTCTCTAAAGGCAAACAATTATTCATAATTCAACATGGCTCATGCTTCGTTGTATTCAAATTGTCATAAAATGTCCTTTCTGGCGATTGCTTTCAATATCCAATACAAATGAGATACAATACAAACATCATAGTAATTTTGTCAAAAAAACTCTTAGAATTATGACAATTAAGTGCTTGCTTACGGGGTTGGTTATAGAATTTAATCCATACATAAAAAACTCATCGAGAACCACATTTCGTTTGCCGATTGGCTGCGTTTTCATTCGATAGTTAGTTTGGATAAGTGACGACAATTGGTTCGAAGTTAGGCACGTTCACCTGTAGAACAAAAATGCTACACATATTGGTTGAACTGATAAAACAAGCAACAATACTCCTCGGCTATAATAAATGATTTTATTTGTTTATACCCAATATTTTTATAACATCAATACACAATTTTGCTACTTTATTTAATTTGAGAGATTTTCCGTAATAAAAACTATATTTATCATTCATTGTTTCTTTAGTTTTGTGTGATAGATAGCATTTTATAGCCCACAAATGCCAATGTACGGTTTCGGAATCATTAGTCTGTAAAAGTATTGTTGCAAAATGTTTTCAAGAACATGAAATGCAAGAATGTAAATGTATTTATGCAAGTTTTTGTTTTAGCAGTACACATAGGACAATGTCTAGTATTAACAACAAAGGTTGTCTGCTTCCTATCAGCAAGCAAATGCAGTACTGTTTTTGTCATAACAACAAATTCTTTGCAGTTTTGCTTTCATTAGTTTTTATGCTGCTAACACGAATTTTTGACTTTTCTGAAAAAATATTCTTCATTTTTGCAACACATATATGTAGACTATTTTGATTTCCCAAATTTTCATAAATAAATTTTTAAAATTTTGTTAAAGAAAAATGAAAAAATAACTATATAGAAGCTCCTGGGAAGTGTAACCATTTTTATTGTAGGTATTGTTGATTGATGATTTTCAAAAATCCAAAAAAAAACGGGCTCACGATTTTCAGCAAGGATATACGTTTAAGGAATAAAGTGGTTTTCACAGTAAAAATCATAACGGGAAATCCAGCCCTTTCTGTAGGAATTTGAAAATGTCTTAGTTATTGGATTTTTTTAATTTAGTTATTTTCTATAATGATAGGAACGTTATATATATATAGGTTGTTCGAAACTTTACATTGAAATTATTATTTACTTTTCAAATAATTTCATTTTATATGTTATTCAAATTATCCGAATCACATAAAGTGGACATTATAAATAAAAAAAAATTGTTTACATCACCACACATCGATGTCAGTGGATATGATGTGACATAGACCACTTTCAAACTAAAACTACAGACAATTTTGATGTGCATAAAAAGAGAAATGTCATTGTAACGGTGTATTTTTTATAAATGTCAAAAATAAAAGTTCTTAAATTAGAGATCTGATCAAAGTAAAGAGAAAAATTGACATATCTATTTTTTTGGATTTTCTGTTATGGAGAATGATGATATCCATTTTGACCTACTTATCAGACGTCCGCAATACCCAAAAGTCATTACTAGCTTTAGGGGATTGAGAGGGATAGGGAGCGAAAGTGAGTTTGTTGTTTAATTGTTTCTGCTCGAAACCGTTCCATTTTTTCTCTAAACCAATGAGGCTAAAATTTAAATTTCATAGCACGCGTTTTATTCCTTGTTTCGCTGCGTAAATGCCACAAGATAACTTCGTTTTATTATGTTACTAGCTGAACCCCGCCCGCTTCGCCAGGCAAAAAAACACAAATGGTAAAATAAAAATCAGGTTTCATATTGATTTTTATCGTGATCAGTAATATATACGTACCTTCTAGCACTAAAAACACGTTTGCAACGCCCCCTCCGCCCACAAAACGAAAATCCGGCATCATATTTATCTTTCTAGCCTTCTAGCTCTCAAAAACGATTTTCCCATTCCCCTCCGCCCACAAAACGAAAGTCCAAATTTCGGCATCAAATTGACCTATCTTGTGGTCAGTAATATATATGTACCAAAAAATCCAAAATACACCATCAAATTCATCTTCCTCATGATCAGTATTATATACGTTCCAATTTTCTGCCTTCTAGTAATCAAAAACACTTTTGCCACGCCCCTCCGCCCACAGAGCAAATTTTTAAAAATTCTATAGTTTCTTCCAGACCTGCATCTTTACTGAAAATTTCAACATCATCGGTTCAGCCATTAACGCGCGGTTGCGGAACAAACAGACAGACTCACTAAGGTTTTATAATATATAATATTAATAGGGATTGCGCCTGTGTGTGAAGCAGTATAAAACGAAGTTCACCTCGTATGTATTCTCAAAATTAAAATCCATGGACAAATTTCAATAACTTTTGTTCTAGGACACATTTTTGAGTTCTTTAAAAATAGCTTGTGGTTAAATCTGCTCGACATGTTTCCCTGCTTACTTACTTTTCGAATGTTAATGAGAAATACTTTTTACACTAAATATATCCTATCTTCCAAGGCGTGCAAAAACTGGGAAGCCTTCAAACTTTCTAAAGATGTATTTTATTCTTTAAAGGCTTTCAAGGGAAAAGTTATATCGGTCCAGAATCATATTTTTTTCAAAAAGGGCATTTCTTAAATATTTTTTATAAAGCTAAGAATCCACAATTTCTAATAAAACAAATTGTAGTAAAATGTGAAAGAAATAGTTCGATAAAGTCGAAAAAAGGTGAACACGAATAAAATTTGACTTTTTTCTGCGCCCTATGAACAAATACGTAAATCAATGTTAAAAAAATGAAAAATTGTACTTTTCTTTAAAATCGGAAAATAAGAAAAGTAGTCAACTTTCTGCTATTTTCTAATATCACAAAAAAATCCTTGGGTCACTGTCTAATTTCAAGTTTTTACCGAACTCAAAAATGTTTACTAGAACAAAAGTTATTGATTTTTGGTCGATTCCAGAAATCCAGTCTATTACAGCTCCTAAAACATGAAGTTCCTCTATAGAGTGCTATAATTACGGCCACCGCTTTATTTATCATGGCGATGATAAAACCGAAGTGCTGTTGACAGATGTGTGTTGTGTGATAAGTACGAGTGCTAGTACGAGTACTACGGGTACGGACGGATACGCTTACGGTGCACCACACACTGCCAAATGTTTAGAGCTCTTTTCGACTGACCTCATACGAGTACTAAACTAAATAGAACAACAAATACACGTCCATGTACATCGAACGAAGTCTTCATTTGATTTCATAAATAATAAGTACATATGTATGTATGCATGGACGTGTGCACATCGTACGTATGTAGGTAGGCAGAGGCACTAAGTATTAATTTACCGCGTGGACTATGGAATGGATATCATATCACACACATTCGCTCACACTCAACGACTTTATCTGATCGAAATGCAATAAAAACTGTTGTTTTATCTTTCAAGTGTAGTAGCAAAGGTACGGGCTGTTTGCCAGCTACTACCATTACCAATTTTCAATTTTTGTTGTGTTTTTTGTTATATTCGAAGATAAAGAATATTAATAAACCTTATAAATAACATTAAGTAAAACAAAAATACAACAAATTTATTAACAATAGAAACTCAAACAGTAACAACTCTATTCTACGCGACTCGACTCTACTCTATTCAATTCTGTTCACCACTCCAACCCACAAATACGAAGCAGTCAGTTGAAGACGTTTCCTGTGTGCCAAAATTGATGATTGCTTTAGATTTTCTTTTGGCACCCTACACCTCATCACATCGCCCGCCCATATGTAAAATTATGCGAAATAGTCGCAGCTGCTACTTTCCACTCTCAGTAAAAGCAAGTACTACCGGTTGAACTGGAATAAGTTACTTCTTTTGAAGAGTTTGTTCCATTTTTAGCATCATCATTCTTTCGATCCGTACAGACTCATTAATTTTCCTATGCAAAACACCCAGAACTAGTTCAACATTTCCACATATAAAGGGTGATTTTTTAAGAGCTTGATAACTTTTTTTAAAAAAAAAACGCATAAAATTTGCAAAATCTCATCGGTTCTTTATTTGAAACGTTAGATTGGTCCATGACATTTACTTTTTGAAGATAATTTCATTTAAATGTTGACCGCGGCTGCGTCTTAGGTGGTCCATCCGCTTAGTCCAATTTTGGCATTTCCACGTTTTTGAGTAACAGAGACCCAATTGGTGCGAACGGCGACGAATCGAAAATTGGTGGTCATCATTAACACTGGCCGATACAGCTGCGATATTTTCTTCAGTTCGCACTCTACGTAAGCGTGTTGGTGGTTTAATGTCCAACAATGTAAATTTGGTGCGAAATTTAGTCACAATAGCCCGAATAGCCGCTTCAGTGGGTCGATTAAACTGACCATAAAATGGAAGCGCGCAATGAACTTTCTTAACAGAGCACGCATTTTGATAATAAAATTCAATAATTTGCAAGCGTTGTTCGTTTGTAAGACGATTCATGATGAAATGTCAAAGCATACTGAGCATCTTTCTCTTTGACACCATGGCTGAAATCCCACGTGATCTGTCAAATACTAATGCATGAAAATCCTAACCTCAAAATCACTCTTTATATATAGTTTATAGTATTATCAGAAATATAATGGGATATAAAGCCAAAGAAAGTGAGTAACAACAGGCTTTAAAGTATCATCCCAATCTATTTTCGCAACAAATATATTGTTTATATATTATTTTGTAAAGAATTAGGGTATCGTAGGGTCGACCGTACCTTTAGGCTTTTCTTATTTATGCTATTCCAAGGTGGTGAGAGAGGGGTATTATGAGAACACATACATACATAAAACACTTTCACACACATCAGTTTTTTATCTTTTTATCGCATAGTAAAAATCGAATTTATTGCTCCATCACTGGGTACACTCACTCGCTGGCTGTGCTACTGATATTGAGCTACAATTTCGTTCAATATCTTCTATGGTAGGGGTCTCAAGTGTTTTTCTGTTTGTTGTGCGTGCGTATGTTCGAGGTATGTTTGTATGTGTTTGAACCCATGAGACAAGTGATTAGACCAGAAAAAGGACACCTGAAACCTAAGCAGTAGATTTTGGTATTGTTTAGACGTACATTGTGTTTTGTACGCTTTGTAGATCCGAGTGTAGTATTACAAATGGACATCTCCCAAACAAGGTTCACCAAAGAATGAAATCAGACCACAGCAATAGATTTTAACATTTTTTCCTTATTTCAATTACTATTACTATTATGAAACCTGAACTCAACTTGTTCTCTCTTATTTTCTTTGTAGTTGTATTATTACGAAAATTACTACTTTGTACTAAACGTTATTAACGATACGTGTCATAATATTAACGTAACCTGTTTCATTAATTTAATGACAGCGTTTCATTGTAATAATGACACGTTACATTGATCTAACACTAATGAATAATTGTTCATTGATTCTTAATTTAATGAAACATTTTAAGTTGTGCCAATGAAGCTCTACGTTGGCCCAAAAACAATGACATATTTTACTGCTGCAATGTAAGATTTCATGGGGGGAATGAAGCTTTTTTCCAGAGTAATAGAAGCCTGTTACTTTCGTCTATTTTAGTTACAGTAATTGAGTCTAGCGCTGATGGACAAATGGAAACATGATCGTACTTCACATTGTTTTATTTTTTATATTTTGGCAAGCATATGAAATCAAATTATTCTCAGCGACAATATTAGGATTTAATCATAAAATTAGATTTCGTACAATTTACGATCAAGGTACAGTACTTAGAACGATTACCGCTTTGTTGATGTTTTCTTCATCAAAAATATACATAGCTAATTTTTTCTAAAACTTATTTATGTTGGTCGCCAATTGATATAATCATTGAAACAAGTGTTCCTATAAATCAATCTGGGGTCAAACAGTGGGACCTTACTTTGAAAAAAGAGTTATATTAATTGTCTTCTGGCTTTTCTTTTATTACAGCAGTTTTCCTGTCATAACAACAGTTTTTCTGCTGTCTTGCATCAGCATTCACACTGAGAAAGGGTGTGCAAACTATTAAAAATTGCTGTTGTCAATTAAAAATAAAAGTAAGATACAAAATAAGCGTCAGAATTTAAACGAATTTACCTCGAACATCGTTTTTATTTTAGCTTGCCTATCATTAAAACTTAACTAACATAACTTATAATAACTATAAAGTTCTGTAATAATTTGTATTCAAATATTATGTACATTAGGCTGGGTCGCGGTCCATACAAATGGAAAAACAATTTCCAATCACCACGAAAATAAAATTTGGATTGTTTAATGATGATTTGCAAAATATTTCGCTCCTACATCAAGCCGTCTGTAAGCTAAATGTTCCTGAAAATACCACTAAAAATCATGTTTTCCCGTGTATTTTTTTGTGCTGCATTTTTGTCAATAATTTTCTGAAATAATAGACACTTGAAAGCACTTTAAATATAAATTTTGATTCTTGTCTTAGACTAACTTATTGGTCGAATTATTGGACCTTTATAGTAACTTTTTTGTATTTTTTCATACTGACAACTGAAACAATTATCGTATTTGGTGTTAGTATTTTATAAAAAATATAAAGCGGCATTCAATACATTTCGAATGATGCCTAAATTATGAAGATCGGAAGGAAATTGATACCGCAGCGGTTATTTTTGTAAAAAGAGTTTGAAAATTTTGTCTCTGAAAATCCATTTGCTGTATTAAATTATTTCACAAAAATGGGTTCAGTGACTTAGTCCGATATTTATCATTTAGGCATCATTCGAAAGGCGTTGATTTCTTCTATTTATTTTTCATAACATCTCTTACAAAATGTTTCCGAGAAATATGAGTTTTTAGCTGTCACCTTGAAAATGCACAAAAGATCAATATAAACGTCCAATAAGTTAAGCTAAGACAAGATTAAAAATCTCTATTTAAAGTGCTGCCAAGGTTCTATTAATTCAGAAAAAAATTTGGACAAAATCCAGCATAAACAAGTAAGGAAAGGCTAAAGTCTATGATACACTCCACTTTCTATCCAAATACAATTTAATTCGGTGAAAAAAAGTGAAACGGGCAGGATTTTTGCATCCTGTAAATGTGTGTGTTTGACAAAAAATGTTAAATCGGAAAGGACATTTGTATGGGGGTATATTGAAAAGTGGAACGAAATAGGTGAAATATAATATGTATAGTTTGGCCAAAATCGGATAAACGTTTGGGAGCAACATTTGTAATTGCGCTATATCTAAATCTGAACCAATCTTAGCAGCTTTCACCATAGGTTTTTTACTTGGATTATAAGCAGTTGTGCCAAATTTAAAGAAAATCGAGTACAATATGTGGTTTCTAAAGCGGCAAAATGTCAAATCGTTAGCGACATTAGTATGGGGGCTATATCTAATTCTGAACCGATCTTACCCACATTCTGCATAGGTGTTTCTAGTTGGATTATAAGATGTTGTGTTAAATTTAAAGAAAATCGGGTACAATATGTCGTTTCTAGAGCGGAAAATGTTAAATCGGAAGCGACATTTGTATGGGGGCTATATCTAAATCTGAACCGATCTTTCCGAATTTCTGCATAGGTGTTTCTAGTTGGATTCTAAGATGTTGTGTCAAATTTAAAGAAAATCGGGTACAATATGTCGTTTCTAGAGCGGAAAATGTCAAATCGGGAGCGACATTTGTATGGGGGCTATATCTAAATCTGAACCGATTTGTCTCAAATTAAATAGCGTTCGTCCTTGATCCACAAAACTTACTTGTGTCAATTTTTGTTAAGATTGGACTATAATTGCGACCTGTAGTTTGATTACAACAATAGATGGACAGACAGACGGACAGACAGACAGACAGACGGACATTGCTAAATCGACTCAGAAAGTGATTCTAAGTCGATCGGTATACTTAACAATGGGTCTATCCCGCTTCCTTTTGGGTGTTACAAACAAATGCACAAAGCCATAATACTCTCGTGGAGTGTATAAAAATTACACGGGAAAAACATGATTTTTAGAGGTGTTTCAGCAGCGTTTAACTCACAGACTGCTTGAACCAGTGTCGAAATATTTTGCAGATCTTCATTTATGGGGTGTGAACGGAAAAATTTATTTCCGTGACCTATCCTAATGTACATATGTTTAAAGATTCTCTGTTGCTAAGCAAATCAAAGAACTGTTTGGTATTTCAGCAGATAAAATCAGCTTTTTCAACAAACTTTCTGCTTTATTTTACTGACAAATTATTTTGTGTGTAAATGATGACCGTTGTTGAAATCTTTCGGTAATGGCTTTGTTCAATTCCGTGCCAAAGCAATTCTACATAGCAACATGATGTTTTGCCTTAGATGTTGACCAATCCACATGTAGAAGAATAAATATCTGGCGATTGTATAACTCTAATGTATTTACTAGGTCAGTAGTAATAGCACTTTGGTCGTTGGGAATCGATTCTGAACCACTGTACGCTCGTCCATGCAACTATCATAGCAAGTGGGGTAGGTAACTCAGTTGATATCCATGCAAACTATATAAGTAATTTAGCCACGTCAATGATGTGGCGTGAATCTCGGTAGTTCTCTTTCTCCTTCTAATTCGAGTTTGAACTACAATAATATATTTCTTTTGTATTTAAATTTACTCTTAAGATGAGTGTAATCATCTTATCAATATTTGAGTTTATTTAATATTTTATTTTTTACTTTCCATTTCAAGATCAAATTTTAACACTGTCTGCTATAAGTTCATTGGACAGTGCGCATTTCTCGTCATGAGCTTTAATGACATTTGAGATAACCAATTTATAGAATTTGACCATAACAATTAAAATTAACGATGATTTCATACTTTATCTTAAACGTTCGCAAAGAGCATAGCATACTCCTCCAGCATTTCAAGCTCATTTCAATATTTGAATAACTGAAAACTTACAATTTCTTGTGACAATTTTATGAATATAAAGTTACATGAGAATGCCATACGAATGGGATTAACGGAGCGACACTTATATATAGGCATTGATCACATTCATGCGGGACCGACTGTATTCCGAAATCGTTTTTATCAGGTGTTTGTGTACTTGTGCATGTATGTATTCGTATTGATTTCTTGTTGTTTTTGGTTTGTTTTGTAGATAACACTTACGATTGTCAAAATTCGTACTTGTCCATAAATATAAAGAACTATTCCGATTCGATAAACATTTATCATAAGCGTAACGAAATGTTTTATTGGGCAGCAGCTCGTTTCCAATTGGTCGATGCGATGAAACGCATATAAGGCGTGTTTAGGCACACAGTCGAACCGTCAAATCAGATTTGTATATTTTGAAAAAGAAGACTTCATCCTTAATTGTGACAATAAATTCACACAGAGACACTTTATGAGTCATTGAAAAATGGCTATCAATGCTAAGGCCAAAATTGCCAACATAACATATTTTTTTACAAATTTGTTTTAATACAATCGTATTTAGTTGGCGACAATGTGAAAAAAAAATTGTGTAAAAGATGAACTCTAATCCTACAAACATTACAGAAGGAACTCTCTCAATCAGTGAGCGATAGACTTATTTTAAAGAATATATATTTAGTAAATATTAGTACAAAATTATAAACAATTTTACAATGAAACGGACTCGAACAAAATAGAAGTACTTTAGAAGCTCTTCTAGAAATATAGAAAGTTCAACGATTTTTTGAGAACTCTGTTTTTCCTATATATATATACACTATGCCACAAAAGTATACAAACGATATTAAATTATAATTATAAATAAGAATTGCTGCTGTGTTGTGCAGACCCAACATAGGTGGGGTTGTTCTTGGAGTATAATCCCCAGTCTTCAGAAAATAAAAATAAATGAAGAATAATATTGAATGTCGTTTGTAGACTTTTTCGCATAGTGTACATGTAAATGAAGGTCAAATGTTCGTAGATTTGTGAAATATGAGAGTATTTTTATTAGGTGCAGCATGAACACGGAGCAAATTTTTTGGCTAATTCAAATCCATTTTCAATTTGTATGTCAAGTCTTGCAGGAGTGGCGTTCATTTTATTTTGTTCAACAAAATACGTTATATAAGTTGGAACATTTTTGATCATAATTTGAGAATATGGTTGACTCGGAAATCCAGATTTTGAACAGAATTTAGTAGAAGCAAATCGAATTCAAAAGTGTTATCTCCTTAAAAAAAGCGCTAAGTCGATTTAGCATACTATGGAATGAAGCCATCGGTATGTAGTACAACATGAATGCTGCCAACAAGGCATCCTTTCTTTACCGAAGATTCCTCAAAAACCCATAACTTTGACACGCGATAAGAAGCAAACAAACAGTGCATCAACCACCAGTTATCGATGGTGTCGGCTTCTGAACCATGTCGAAAGAATTTGGAATTACCCTATGGCTATGTATAAAAATATTTGCTCCAGTTTCGTTTCGGTGCTTTTTTAAATGTGTATCATACGAATGTACTCGTATGTATGCATATACTCGAACATGCATGTGTACGTGTATGTGTGGACGGACATACGATTGTGATTTGTAGTAATATGAAGATTCGAGACACTCACTCGGTCCACTAACAGTGATAATCGATGAACGAGAGCGTTCTATGATGCGAGATTTATCACGATTTCAATGAACTTTAGACAAAGTTTATCTTGCAAATACCCAAGAAAAATGAAATGTGTAGAGTAACGAGGAGATGTTATTATATTTTAATTTTTATTTTTATTTATTTCTGTTTTTGTTCTGAGCAATCTCAATGCTCCGTGCTGCTTGCTGTCGCCTTGTTCTTCACGAAAATGTGTATTATTTTAATCGGTTTTGTACACATATTAACACACATACTCGTCTCGTACACACGTATCGTGTGTATTTAAAGTAGGTCTGTCTGGCGGTCTGTTTCGAATATCTTGATGATAGAGTACCACTGGTATACAAATATGTTCAATACATATTGATATTGATACTGATACGAATATGTCTGTCGAAGGCGTAAGTTTATCTCTAAACCTATAAAATACTTCTTTGACATCTTTGGAAAGCGATTATGATGAGTTTGGATTGGGGAAAATATTATCTCCAAACAAAAGTGTTGAAAGACAATGTACGGGGCATGATGCTGTCTATTTTAATGCTAGTTCCTACATTTTTATGGAATCAATATGAGAGACTTTTACAAAAAAAATGTTATGGAATGGAATAAGGAATGGACTCATTCGATGCAGCGTCCTATAATTTTATGAAAGTATAATTTTATAAAATATACCAAATGCGAATATAAAACTGCAAATGTAATTGTAGAGGTCAAAATATTGCTTCTTTATGAAAGGATATTTGTAGCTTTTAGTTGGACGTGGAGGTCTTAGATTTTGTAGTTACCATGTAGTGTGAACGCAAACCAAATTTTTTATTTTAGTCAGGAACATGGAAAACTTTTATTTTGAAGCCACACCAATATATATATACCACATCAATTATTATTCTAAATAACTACTGCGAAGGCACTTATGTATATAGTCTTCACACTTTGCAGAAAATCATTTGTTTGAATTATTAGGGATCATTTTCCACACATTTCTAAATGGATCTTATTTTCCTTATTAGATTCGGCTGTAAAAAAAGTACTGATTATTTTTTCAAATTTCTGTTTTTATTGGAAATGTTGAACTTTGTCATAATGGAACACAATATCTTTGCTGGCTCAGCAGTACTCATCCGATCAACCCAATTTTTCAGTACAACCCAAAATCCACACCAAACAGTGACTCGTTGCCAAGGCATCCAGGCTTTTCAATAGTCACGTGTGGGTTCTCTGAACCCCATATGCGGCAATTTTGCTTATTGTGATGAAAATGAGCTTCATGAAGGCTGAACTGAAGGCCGATCTCTCCTCGGAAATTTTTTTCCACGTGAATTTCTTACAGTTTTGTTCAAGTTTTGCGTTCTACCTTTCAAAGTCAAAGTAATCAGTAGTTCAAATTTAAAGTTTTAGAAGGCCCACTTTATATTAAGTAGAATTTTCCTCTGTTTAAGTAAAAATTTACTTCTTTTGTCGTAAAATTCAGAAAAATTGTCCTGAGTAAATATTTACTTGGTTTTAGGAAACAGGTTTAATACAAATTTACTTAGTTTTGGGAACAAACCAGAAATTTTCGCAGTTTGAGAAAATATTTTCTTAGATTGAGGGAAAATCTACTGAGGTTTCAGCCAAATTTTACTTATAGTTATAAAAAACACTTTGATAGAGGAACAAATTACTGCAATTTTCCTCAGTTTGAGTAAATATTTACTTGGTTTGAGGAAAATTAAACTAGAATCAAGATCAAAGCAATTCAAAATTTGAACTTGATGAGGAGAAATATTGCTTTTCCTAATCTGAATTATTTTTACTTCATTGGTTGGTTGGTTTACGTGGCTGCTTCCACGTGTGCCTCAAGCCACTCGGAAAGGTGTGTTATATCCGGCCTGAAAGATTGCGATATTTGATTAGATCACTAATATCAATTTCCGATATCTCGTCAATGTAGTGTACTTTAGTGAAGGGTTCTAATTTTCCGTGGGAACAACAAAGGGAAGATTAACTGACATGGATTTTTGAAATTTTGAAAATGCTGATTGTTTAAATCGTACTGCGTATTTTTCAATTTTTGGATTCAAAATAATTTTGAATTTTATAATATTCATAGGAGTGTGTATTTCCGCCAAATAACACGTTCAACGTTTTTTGGCGCCTATCATCACTGCATGTGTGTGATAAGTACATCCATCCATACACACTTATGGCTGGATGTATGGTTGTTTGTATATGATGATGATACATTTTATTTCCGAGATTAATGTGGAGACCCAGCAACCAACCGTTTATTTGTCTTGACCGATCTCGTTCGTATCTATCTATCCGTTCGTTCGTTCATGTACTTATCTGTCGCTGCGTCTATCTTTCTGATTGCTCGTTTCGTCCCTTTGACTATCTATCTGCCAGTCAGTCAGTCCGTCCGTCAATGACCCGCCCGCTCGCTCGTCCGCCTGCCACTTGATCGGTGCAGAGCATCTTTACTGTCTGTCGATTCGTGTTGAAAAAATAATAATAATTGTGTGATTATTGAGAACAAGTGATAATATTGTTTTTAAGTAGATGTGTTCTGATGCTGTTCCACTCGTTTTGTTGCCTTTGCATTTAAGTTGTTTTTTAAGATTTCAGTTTTTTTTTTCGTTATATTGTGTCTTATCGTAAATAATTTTATGTATTGATTTAGTATTTGTACTTGTTATTACTTTACTTTAAGCGATAACATCTTATAGGAATATGGCTGACCTCTTTTTTGTGTGCGCTCTGTCGTTGATGAACAGCGTCAGTCACATCATGATCTTTATACAGAATACAAAATATATACGTATGCGGACGAATATACTCATATACATATATGTGCATACATACACGCATGCATATTATTATAATTTATATTTATAATAATAAAACATAAAATGTATAGAACGGAGATTATCGTCATAACCAGTCGAACGAAATTAAATCAAAGTGTTAAGATAATTGATTTATTTTTCAAAAAATTTTCATTAAAAACATTCCATTCTCGTGAAGACACATCCGTGTTCTACCATGTACATATAGGGTTTTAGTGCATGATCTTCAAAGTGTTACATTTGAACATGACAGCTAGCGAAAATAAAATATCGTTCGTCCATTAAGAAAAATATATAAAAATTATGGTCCAAATTACCAGACTCAATGATTAGCACCTCCAAGCGGTTATAACAGCGACATCGAGTCCCGAAAAATGAATCATTCCAGTTCAGCCCGAACGATTTCCGGTAAAAAATTGTTTTGATGATTATATTTTTATGTATTTGTAGTACTGTAGTTAGTTTTATTGTATGTATTATGTGTCTGTTGTGTTTCTGTTTGTTATTTATTTCGGTTTAGGCCACCGTGCTTCCACTCTTGAATATTTTACACAGAAACAAAATCGAATTAAGAAAATAAATGTATGCATATTTTTCGAGCAACAGTAAAGCTGATGTATTTTTACAAACTGTACACGGACTGACAATTAATCTGTCATTTTATCTGCCGTTTACTTTGCATGTATTTGAAATTCATTGCAATTCACGTTTTATGCTTAGAAAGATTTATCAGACAAACTAGGCCTAATGCTAAGTTCTTTTATTTTTTACTCAATTGATATTCCGAGTAAAAAAAGACACATTTTGAGTTATGTTCGTCTTCCCAAATATATGAACAGTTCGATTCATTAATTACGTATTTGCTTATCTTTTTCAGTTATCCTAAAAGATGTCACCTACACCATAATGTGCGAATTATTGGAATTTATGTATCAAGGAGTTGTCAATGTTAAACATACGGAGCTGCAAGCGTTCATGAAAATCGGACAGATGCTACAGATCAAAGGTTTAGCCACCAATTCATCATCTTCGGCAGCTTCGACGTTATCAGATAAATCTACAGTAAATCATAATACAAATTCGGAAAATGAATCACCATCACAACCCCCCAGTAGCGCTCCAAAACCAGCTGCTTCTCCACCCAACGATGCTGAAAATAATGATGAAAACACAAACAATCCAGATAAAACAATTCGGACACCCACTAACTCAAATACACCACAAAGGTCACAGTCGCCCGTCATGTCACCAGTATCACCTTCTCTAAATATATCCAGCATCAATCATAAAACAAATGAGCCCCAATTACATCATAGTTTTCATCCGGGTTCAATTGCAGGCGGCGCTGGCCACAAGCGTCACTTGTCCGACTTCAACTCCGAATCCTTGTCCATATATTCACGGAATAAGGTCAGACGTTCTGTTGGTCCTACCGATCATAGTAGTGAAAATAATGATGGCTCTGACATTGGCGGCAGCAGCAGTATGGATCAAATGAATACGGAAGATTTCTTTCTGCCTCATATTTCCATGGTGGAGGCCCGTTATGATTTGAACAATGTAAAGCGTGAAAATTCTGATCATCATGTACATCCGAATAGCCCGAATGCAGCAGCAGCTGCTGCTGCTGCGGCAGCTTCCCTACGCAATTCCTTCAATCCGGCAGCTTTTGGTCTGGATTATACATTCTACAAAAATAACAGTGGTTCTACACAGGGCAGTCAAGAATATCCAAACGATTTAAACGTATCCGGCGATTTCTCAAAAGGTTTTGCCAATCATATGGATATACCGCCAAGTAAGTTCAGATTTTACGTTTTCTCTTCATTTTGCATTGTCTTTCTGTGTTTAATTATCTTCTTATTTCGTATTACACGTTTTTCTTTCTCTCCATAATGGGTGTTTACATATGTTTTTCTATGGGGTTTCATTAACATTTCTAACACATTCATTCACCCGCTTTCTTTATACTAATATCTCATTAATGTTTAAGAATTAATGGAGACTTCATATATCGTCACCTGAAGTGCAAAAGGACGTAACAACAAAAATCGCAAATCGTGTTTTCTATTGACTAAAATACACAATATAATAGAATTTTAGACTTCCTTTTCCTTACTTTTCTTTCCTAAAGTAACGATATTTTCACTCCTACAATTAAATTTAAATTTTTATATTCTCCTCTATTTATATATGACTGAACTCATAATGTACGTCCAAACATATGTTGCATTTCAAGTGATGATATGCACTATTTTCATGTAGAATAGTTTGGGCTGCTTTGGTTAATTCAAATATGTAACGACGACTTGACGTACAAATCAGTTGGCAGGGCTATATTTGCGATTTAAGACTACATATCTATATCGTCGTTTAAGGTTTAACAATTTTTAATGCATAATGTCAGCTCACACTTTTGGCAAGTCTTCTTAGAGCTGATCAATATCGGGGAACATCAGCGAAACAGGACAGTAACTTGATTAATTTATTTCTTAAACCGAAACAGAATCTTTTAAATTTAACTTTAGGATCTAGGTTAGCTCTTATTACGCGTTAGCCATAAATGACGAAAGTGGGTGTCAGATAATTTTTTATCTGCTACAATTCGTGTTAGCTAAATTTGTGTTCGTTCCATAGTTTTATATCGACACTATCTATTTTTCAATTGACGAGACATACTCTCGTCTGACTTTCGTCAAGTCAGGTTTAATAAGATTTTAAATGAAATCAATACAGGCAGATATATATTGTTGACATGCGAGAAGATCGTCAATGGTTATCTTGGAACTCTGCAAATATAGGCATCGCCTACCAACAACTACGACATTAGAAATGAAAATGGAGTTTCACAAAATAGAAGTAAACCAAAGCCAAAACTCCCAAATATATATTATTTTATGTACTACGCAACGCAAAACTAAGATTGAGCTATGATGTCTTGTCGCAAATGAGCGATATGTCGATGCCTCCCAACAATAGTATGCAAACTCAGAAAAGTGAGTTTTGCAGGAGAGACGTTCAAAGTTTATTTTATATAACTAAGTTAGTTATAATATTTAAAATATTTTTGACCATAGCTTTTGAATGGTTGGCCGATCATTTACAAAATTTGAGAGAATTTATGTTAAAGACCGTAGAACCAAAAGCATGCTAAGTGGACTTAGCATACTATTGTTTGGAGGCGTTGATGCAAGTATGTAAATATGTTTTTATTTCTAAATTCAGGAAAACGTGAATGTTTAATTATTGAGATAATTTTTGCGACACCAACGTTTATAAATCGTCGACTATTTAATGAACACAAAAATCATCTCTTTCAAAACATCCGCTAAAATCACTGCACTGCCCTCCTTGTGTACCACACAAATAAAGCACATATTTATTTTTTGGTTGAAACTTTATTTAGACTTTTTTTTACATATAAATTCCAAAATAATGTATATAAATTTTGATTTTGTAAATAACATAAACAACTGCAATATGCCATAGTTATTGATATCTGTGTATGTATTACAATGTGTAAACAATATTTTCAATTTTTTCTCAATGCTGCTCCCTTCGTTAATACGCTGCTCTTTTATCCCGTGCTCAGACTGTCCGAATGTAGTGATGCTTAGCTCGACGTCTCTGCTGCACGGTCATTGTGTTTTCAATCGCAATAACACTGTGGCAACACAACAGGGCATGAAGACCTACTGGCTGTGTAAGTCGTATCGGATAAGCATGTGCCGGGCGCGTTGTATCACCCACCAAGGAAAGATAATATCGGCCACGGGAGTTCACAATCATCTGCCGCACATGCGAGGCAACAATGGTGGCGGAGCAGCCAATAACGGTCCTCTTGCTGATGGCAATATCTCAGGGGCACCCGGTGGTGGTAATAGCAGCAATACTGCAGGTCCTCCGCCGCCATCTGCACAGGCACCTGGAGGTGGTGGTATGAGCTTAAGATTTGCTCAAAACATTGGATCCCCCAATCCGAATATGTTTCAGTCCAGCTTCCATGGTCCCCATCACGGACATCCAATGCCTCCATCAACGCCACCCTCTTTGCACCATGGCAACTCTGTCGCTGATGCCACGGCTATGAATAGCACCACTTCACACCACTTTGTGCAATCGATGTCAAACGTTGGACAACATCACCCCGGTGGTAGCCAGGCATCACAATTACTGCCGCCAGCGGCAGGGCCCAATCTTACGTTTCAGCCACCGCCCACTAATGTCATTCCAACGATAATGCATGTCAGTACAGTTCATTCGCCACAAACACAAGGTGGCTATGACATGCCACCAGCGTCGACGGATCAAAACCGCAATGGAAATCAGCAAACATTCGATGCGAGTACGAAATCTCTGAAGGTACATCTGAATGATGACCACATACCGGTGCACAATGCCGCTGAATTATCTCCAGCTAACCATCATAATGACAGTAATCACCATCTAATCAAATCAACGTCCGAACAACACCAGCAGCAGCAACAACAACATCAGCATCAGCAGCACCAACATCAACACCAACACCAGCCAGTACAAGTGATAGATTCTATTACAATATCACCCGGTGGTAACAACCATAACTTTAAAATGGAGCCTCTATAAGATATACAAGGAGAGACGCTACTTATCACTTAACATCTAACTTAGATACACAGTTTTATAGGAAGCTCAATTTCGGTTTATCTCGTCATTGTTGTTTCCCCTCTATGTTATGTAGTTATTAGTTAATTAATTATATATTGTCTTGTACATGGATTAATGTACATATATTTGTTATAAGCCCTATTTTAAGACTTCTTGTCATTACTAATCATCAGAAATTTAAAAAATGTACTTGCCGCTATTTATGTCCATAAAATTTTAAATTTAAAAACGTTTTGAATATGAGGACAATAATTTTCATTGAACATCATTTTAGGGACAGCTAGTCCTGCTATAATTAAACATAAGATTCTAATTTTACTACAAAAAAGATGAAAGTAACAACTTATAATTGTAATATACCAAAAATGTTGCTTACGTTGTCTGTATAATCTCCTTATAATTAGTCAATAATTTCTTTTGGGGTTTAAAAAAGATTTTTAAAATATTTCATGTGTCTTAAATTTAAATGTCGCAATTCATTTCACGAAGGTAACGTAAACAATAACTGTACTAAATCCCATTAAACATCTGCATCAGCTAATTTTGATATTTGAGGTTTAAATAAAAAGCTTAAGACTTTTATATATGTATAACGTTATTTGCTTGGCCAGACTGATCGGAAATTAATAGAAACAATCAATGTTGATGGCTCAACGATAGTGAGTTAGTTTTGGCCGCCGTTAACCTGTCAGGAATGGAATGGCTTTCAGTTGCCTTCTACATTTTATTAATTACTAAATTTTCAATGGCCGCGGCAATATGTTGGAATCAGTGTTACAATGTCTATTTCTAATGCCTAACGGAAGGCTTTAAGAAAAGTCCGCAGATTTGTATGATATGTATGTCTTATAGTAGATGGCAATGTCAAAAAATTGATAAACAAAATAATTTCACCTACAAGGAGAATACTAATAACTATTTTTGAGCGCCTTTTAATAGCACCTCCTGTATACACGCTGTTTGCCGATGACTACTACTACCTACTATTACGAAAGTATTTCTATAAATGTTCAAATTTTAAATCATATGTGATCTAACCCTGCTTGCCCAACCATATTCTGTAATACATATAACCATTATGTATCATGGTAGTCGAAATAACTAACATTGGGTTGGGTATGCAGGGTTAAGATGATAGATTTTGGATTTTGATTGGGCATTATGCCGTAATTGGGCATAATGGCCACAAGTCGATCTGGGATGAATTGGCCACACATACATAAATTAAATATTTGAAACACATTCCTTCGCAAAACTATGGGCATTAGAACATACCATATATTGACTAATTTATCAGCTTTCGTTTTATGAATGTACAGTTGCATGAGTCGATGTACATTTTTCCATCAGCGATGACGATGGTTAGACATCCCACGATGTTTCATTTAATTTCATGTTTCTGTTAATTTCATGTCTTGCATACGAGATTGAAAGCAAACAACCTTCCGGTAAGTATAAGGAGTTTTGAAATAAATAGTAATTAGTATAACACAGAAACAAAGAACTTGGCTACTCTGGATCATCATAGTAAACGTCATATATGCATATATTCGAATCATTTTAAGCACCTATCACCTATCAAACAAATGTGCTGTTCAAATAATACTTTTTATCGTAATTTTTCACTAATTAATGCATGACCGATCATCATCAAAAACATTGTGAATGTTTAAACGCATCATACTTTAAGGAAAATATACTCATCCGCATCCTCATCTATGTACGACAGTACAACGTTCCATATCTCATTAAAAATGGTGCTTTCCCTATATTTCTGAACTTGGTTATTAATACAAATTTTGAACTCTCTTTAGTTGGACCTGGTGAACATTGGTTCCAGGGCAAATTAGAATTTATGCTGAGTCAACGCGGTAAACCTCTACTCGTCCACGATGGCCATACTTTTGGCATACAGTATGTCCGCAAAGATAAGAAATACTGGCAATGCAATTTGTCGCGGAAATTTAATTGTAAGGCACGTGTTACCACCACCGATACGGGAGAGATAATTGTGACCAATAATGAACACTGTCACACGGAAATTAGACAACATCTCCGCAAAGACTATCAGCGCAATAAAGTAATGATGAATGCTCTAATCAATTTAAGTACAAATCGTTTGGCTGTCGAAAATCTTCGAAGACATAATGTCAATAGCATTGCCAGTAATTTAAGCAATTTCCAAACAATGGTAGCAGCAGCCAGTAGTAGTTCACCCTTAGCACTACAATCACACATAGAAGGTGCAGCAGCGGCAACAATGGCAGGCACATTGTTAGATTTGGGCAAAAGATCATTAACAACGGACAATGAAGAGCAAATGAGACATAATAACCGTCACCATCAACAGCTGCACCAACCACGGACACAACAAGAGTATCGAAATACGAATGATAATATGGATGATGGAGAAAGCCACGACGAACAGCCATTGGATTGTGGAGTACGTTCGATTGATCGTGACCGCTTCGATCGTAATGTCCGAAATTTTAAGCAGGAATCCTTGGAGAACTATAACAGTACCGCCGTCGCAACTCTTCATCATCATTCGGTTACGCCCAATAATAATAGCAACAACAATGAAAATGCTGAATGGCAATGTGAAAATGAAGCAATTCCGCAATGAGCGAACCGTTACTGTAATGATGTTCTTAGAATGCATATTCCATTCCATGTTAAATACACATACACATTTATGTATCGTCTGAAATGCAAACGAACATAACTAACATGCTATTTTTTCTTTCTGATGAGAAAGAATTATCTTTAACTTGCCGTCAGGCTTTAAATTGCAAATTCAATAAATGCAACCAAAAATCTTACAAAGTTATGGTAATGTTCTTTGGAATTCCAATTAAATTCAATGTATACTGTCTATAAAATCGATATTGTGTTGACCGTAGTCTGGCATACAGGCCTGGTGCAGACTTAAAAAAACTTTAAAGTCAATATCGTCCGTTTGCATTTCAGTACTCAATGTATATACAATTAACAAAAATGTCATTTGCCTAATAGATTTACTCATATGTGTACTCGGATTGACATCGCATTTTATATTGTCAATTTAAATTTAACGCACACAGATGCAACTCTGCTTGTAGTGTTCGAAAGAGTTTTGTTCAATGACAGCTGTTCTACGCTCTCTTCCTTGTTTTTAAACAATTAACACTAATACACCCATACCATTACATGATGATTTTTTAAATACTCTTTAAATGTTACAAATATTTTGAATTTAAGTAATATTCCAAAGAAACTTCCAAAGAATTTTGTTTTAATAGAAATTAAGAACATTTGTTAACGAAAGTGTAAACATTAACAAAAGAATTTTAAACATTGCCATGCATTTTATTATTTTAGAGAATTTATTTAGACTATTTAGTGCAATTGTAAGGAAACAAATGACAGCTTTTTTACTATTTTTAATTAAAATTAAGTTTTCGTTAAATAAATTTTATGATTTTTTATTTGGGGTAATTAATATGTATACATCTGTTGTTTCATTTCTGAATAATGGTTGGTGGTGAGTACAAAACATTTAAATATTAATGACGCGACTTAGCTTCTGTATACGATTCAGCAGCAAGTCGCCCTGTTTGATGGTTGCTTGATACTGCCAATTTTTGCTATCGGGACGATTAGTTTCGACAATGCCTCCCACGCGATCTACCTTAGCGTGTAGCCGTCCGGCAGCTATGAATCGCGACAGTTCTTGATCAATATAGTCCACATTGACACCGAAAGCTTCGGCCATGTATTGAAGGGTCAACGAGCGATAAGACTCCAAGAGTTGGGTGTATGCCAAAATACGCATTTCGCGGACATAAAAACGATAGTGGGGATGAGCTAAATAGTCGGTGCGCAAAATGAGTTCCACCTCAGACAAATGTTTAAAGAAATCCGCATACTGGCAGTTATACAAAGAGAAAAGGTAGCGTTTTACATCTGCAAGACCATGTAATACTTCTTGGATTTCAGCACCCTTAATAACTTTGTCACGCAGTTCGTTGCGGGGCAATGCTATCATGGCTACGTAGACTGTGTAACGTACGAAGGTGGGGTAGTCCATCAACTCGTAGGAAGTGAATGTACTAACGGTATCCAAGAAGAAAGTGGCAGCAGCTTTAAAATCTCTCACGGCTACTGAATATACTCCTTGGTACACCTTCAGACGATTGCGTCTGTCCCAATCACCGCCTTCTTCGATCAAATATTTTGCTTTGTCAATATTTCTGGTGATCAAGTCATGGTCCAAGTAAAAAAGGCCCAATCGAATCAAATGGAAAACAATATCCAAACGATGACCTAATGACACAGTCTTCTCGTAGGTCTTGCGAAAAGCAGTTTCTGCTGCTGTCTTATCACCAATGCGGCATAAATATTCCGACTTCTTCAAATTCGCCTCACGTACTTCCATCTCACCCAGATTTTTTTCAGCATCATCAATAGCCTCATCCAATTTTTCCAAATCTTTGCTATTCTGTTCCTTCATTTTGGCAAGTAGATCCTTATCAACTGTCCAATTTAATTCGGTGCACAGATACTCGTAGTATGGAGCCATATTATCGGCCTTCACTGCTTCCAGCAGTTTGTTTTTCAGAGCCGCATCTTGTTTATGTTCGGTTAGAGTTAGCAGAAACTTGTATTGTGCTAATTCCAAATTTGGATTTTTTTCCAAACCTTGTTCTTCCAAGTTCTCAGCAGGCATTTCGTATTTGTTTATTTATTCTCGGTATGGAATTTAAGTATTAATAATTAAGTCTTGCAAAAATATTGTTTAATCAAGACCGCAGAGTCATTTACGATGTGAAGTTGGCTGCGAATCGTAGAAATCGACTTTCGGCAAATCGATTAATCGACTCTATAGGGGTGCGTATAGGGTGATTTACACATGAAGATTTAAGCATTAGGCACACCAAGGCGTAAAAGACGCCTGCGTTTATGGCAGCCTTCACACCGAGGCGTTACGAAATTGTCGGTCTGCTCGATTGGGCTTACTAGGGCTGTTTTTCTCTCTGCTGTTTATTAATCTTCAGATGTGTATCAGCCGACTCTGCAAAAATATGTCAACATCAAAAAAATGTTGACAGCCCGTGCGGATTTATTATAGCCTTTTCAGACTGCATGCGAAATCATTCGATTTCAGCATGAAATAACATAAGAGGACTGTTCGATTGGGCTTACTAGCTTAATTTCTGTATGGAATATACTCGCTTAGCAAGAAAGTAGCTTAGTTTAAGAAAAACCAATGAGTAGCAACGTTGCCATATTAGTAAGCTAGTAAGTCCAATCGAACAGGCCTAAGGTCTATTTTCAAATGTGAAATCGGCATGAGATCTGATATTTCCAAATCGACATTGAGCTGAAATCGACTTAATTCGCATGCAACCTGAAGAGGCTATTCTGTAATTTCAGCTAGATCTCGCACGTAGTCGGAAAAGACTATTATTAAAAAAACGACTTTTTGTAGTCGAACAGGTTAAAACTAACGTTCATGACCTCATGAATAAAATCACGCACCTTTACTATAAGAGATGACATTTATTTGTTATTATATGAATTGTGACTTTTGCTGTTTATTAATCTACACTATTATTTTCCATGTCGAGATATATTTACTAAATTAGCTAATGCAATTTTTGTAAGAGATGCGTATCAGCCAATTTAGTGATTATTTTTCACTATAATGTTTTCATAGAACCAGAATCAACCCTCAGATCTATCTAAACCTGGTACAACAACATAACGTCAGTGTAAGCAGGCCTTATGGTGCACATGAAAATATCTTCTGTTTTTAATGGTGTTCGCACGTCATACGTTAAACTTTCTATTGGGACCAACAATTCAATACCTTTACAATCAACTGTGGTTGCGCTGTCATCACTGGAAAAAATAAAAAGGGGAGTTCGAATCGATTATCAGAGCAGAAGAAAAAATTGAAGAAAATTATAGAGAAGAAATTTGTGTAACTTTGGACACCTATTAATTAGAAGAAATCAACTAATAATATTCATCTACATCAACTGCGAATTAAGATTTGATAATTTTTTAACTCCACACAAATAAAGTGTCTCAAAAATGATTGGTGGTTTGTTTGTATACAACCACAAAGGCGAGGTGCTCATCTCCCGAGTCTATCGTGACGATATTGGTCGTAATGCTGTGGATGCCTTTCGCGTCAACGTTATCCATGCTCGCCAGCAGGTCCGTTCACCGGTCACCAATATTGCCCGTACCAGCTTTTTTCACATAAAGGTTAATAATCCCGTCTCAAACGTTGTACTCAACCAACAAAGGGATGCTCTTATCTGTATTTTTCGTTTTTTTTTTCATTTGATTTCATTATTATATTTCAGCGTGCCAATATTTGGTTGGCTGCTGTGACCAAACAAAATGTAAATGCTGCCATGGTCTTTGAGTTCTTACTCAAGATCATTGAGGTCATGCAGTCGTATTTTGGTAAAATATCCGAAGAGAATATCAAGAATAATTTTGTCTTGATTTATGAGCTGCTGGATGAAATTCTTGATTTCGGATATCCGCAAAATACTGACTCGGGCACGTTGAAGACGTTCATTACTCAACAGGGCATCAAATCGGCTACGAAAGAAGAACAAATGCAAATCACTTCTCAAGTAAGTATGATTAACTTCTCTATGTTCTGTGTATGTTGTATGTGTGCATATGTATACAAATCGAAATTTGTGTGATTATGCGGGTTTAGGCAAATTTATGTGGGACATATGTATAAAAAGTTCATTGAAGTATCAAAGTAAGTCAAGCTTATTGAAAATAGCACTTACGTATACTAAAATGCTCATTTGGTGTCCATCTCTGCATATAAAACAAATATTTTATACCGGCTAGTCCCAATTTTCTCAGACCAGTAATGGAACCCAACATTTCTTATAACATAAAAATTAAGAGTTTGTGATTGTATCACCTTTTTTATTATGTACAAATACTTTGTTATATTTCGAAAATATCCTGGACAAATTGTTGGCTCCTCTTGTTAAATTATGAAAATTGGAGTTACGTATGGTCGTCGATCGGCCCTTTTTTTAGTTTCTAAATAGAACGTTTTTGTTGTTGCTTCGTTTAATTTTGTGGTGACATTTTTTGAATTATCGCATATAATAATATTTGAGGAATTTGAGTGGGCTGTAAAATAAGGGGCGGTGCAAAAACTACACAGTCTGGCGTTAAAAATTGTACACCCATTATGGGTTTAATATATGTGGACACCTGTTCGTGACAGGATTTTGTGCATTTCGTCCACACTGCTTTCTAATAGATTCATTTGATAAAAACTGATGCTTTTCATAATAGATCTTCATGCAAATATATGACATCAGACACGGCAGTTATATTTTTTCAGAACCACATTTTTGTGGGGTTTCAATATTATGAATTTCATTTCTTACTTCTAAAGGGTGTTTTTTATTGGGGTATAGAACTTTGAGTTGGCATCACTTTTTTGACTGGCGGCCATTTTGTCAGCTGTCAAGTGATTAATATTTAGTTTGGTTTGCCATTTCATCATGAACAGGTTGATAAAAGAACAACGCTTGCAAATCGTGCAAATCTATTTCGAAAGTAATGGTTCAGTTCGCGAAGTTCACCGCAAGCTCCGTCCATTTTATGGTCGACATAATCGTCCATCAGAGCAATTAATTCGGTTAACCGCATAATTTCGCGGAATGGACCTGTCAATTGGCCACCAAGATCGTGTGATTTGACACCATTGGATTATTTTCTTTGGGGATATGTGAAGTCGCTCGTCTACGCCAACATGCCAGAAACGTTAGGGGACTTGGAAGCCAACATTCGTGGCGTTATTGCCAACATACGGCCCCATATGCTGGCTATATTCGAGCCAGCCGCGGCGGCCACATGCCCGAAATCATATTTAAAAATTAATGGCATAAAATTATCCTTCCAATAAAGCCGAATTGATGGACATTAAAACGATTTTCTTGTGTTTTATTTCAATTCGAAGTTCTATACCTCAATAAAAAACACCCTTTACTACTATATAAAAAGAAAATCAATTCTTTATTAGGACTATGTATTAGAAAACTAATAAAGAATTGAACATATATTTATTTTTAGTTGACCCACTTCAGTTCCGTAATGAAAGGTATATTACTAGGGTGATTTACAATCAAATGAATGTTTTTCCTCCGAAGTACAAAAGCAACAACAGCTTACATATGTTCTTTCCCTAATGTCAGCCAGAGTTATAAAAACAGACAAAAAACAACAACATATTTGAACCAATGAAAAATGTTTTCTGTCCAATATTATATTATTATATATATCTTAAAAATCAATTCTCTACAATTTTAATTATTAATTAATTACTTCATGATATCCTTATATCTTAAAGGTAACCGGTCAAATTGGTTGGAGACGTGAAGGCATTAAATATCGACGTAACGAATTATTTTTAGATGTTTTGGAATATGTTAATCTATTAATGAGTCCTCAAGGGCAAGTACTTTCAGCTCACGTCGCTGGTCGTGTGGTGATGAAATCCTATTTGTCGGGTAAGTGATATTTGCTAACGATATACATTGTCCCACAGGTTCAATCAGACTTCGAACACGGACAAAACAAGGCAATATCCAAGTAAAAGGAAAACAATTATGTATAGTACAAGAAATTGTAGCGAGCAGAGATAAATTTTCTACACTATTTTGAAGAAGTGTAACAATGACCGCACAAAAACTGTTTTCTAAAACGTTGCATTGGAGAATCTTGAAAAAATTGCAAAAGAGACAAGTTATTTAGTTTACATTTCAATTCACCAAAATTCGACGACGAAGGTGTAAAATTTGGACAATATATATTTCGATTCAATAGGATGTTATTTTTACTGTAGAATGAACCGAAGAAACTACTGGTGGGGGTAGACGATGGATAGGTGTCGAAACGCTTTGACGAATTCTCATAACCATTATAACAATGTCTTCCTCAAAGCGTTTCGAAAAAATGACCAAATGACACGAAGCTATCAAACAACGACAATTGCAATAATTTTCGATCTTTAAATTCCATTTTTAGGTATGCCTGAATGTAAATTCGGTATAAATGACAAAATTGTTATGGAATCTAGAGGTCGTGGATTATCTGGTAACACTGAGGCGGATACTTCACGCTCTGGTAAACCGGTGGTGGTTATTGACGACTGTCAATTCCATCAGTGCGTTAAACTAAGTAAATTCGAAACGGAGCATTCAATTAGTTTTATACCGCCGGACGGTGAATTCGAATTGATGCGTTATCGTACAACCAAAGACATTTCGCTGCCATTCCGTGTTATACCCCTGGTACGTGAAGTAGGACGTACCAAAATGGAAGTCAAAGTGGTCTTGAAATCGAATTTCAAACCATCTCTGTTGGGCCAGAAGATTGAAGTTAAAATACCCACACCCCTTAATACTTCGGGTGTTCAACTAATCTGTTTAAAGGGCAAAGCCAAATACAAAGCCTCTGAAAATGCCATTGTCTGGAAGATCAAACGTATGGCTGGCATGAAAGAAACTCAACTATCGGCTGAAATAGAACTACTAGAAACGGACACGAAAAAGAAATGGACTCGTCCACCCATATCAATGAACTTTGAAGTACCTTTTGCGCCCTCTGGCTTTAAAGTGCGCTATTTGAAAGTATTCGAACCTAAATTAAATTACTCTGACCATGATGTGGTCAAATGGGTGCGTTACATTGGTCGTAGTGGTTTATATGAAACTCGTTGTTAAATCCGTTGCGTCCGTTTCGAACTACATACTACATAATCTCTATAAACCCAACCGAACGTTCTATAGAAAGTTGTGTAAAAACAGAAACATTTCAAGATCCTGTGTTGTTTTCGTTCATTTAGTTGATTCATCAAGCAGGTTTTCAATCAATTTGAAAAATTGAACAAACGTTTGAAAAATTATTAACAATTCCAATAAAAATATATTCAATATATTCTTTAGTCTACACACATGTATTCCTAAAAACAAATTATTTAAAATTATCCTGTATTCATTCATTCTAATGCTTTATATATTGTATTCATTTTATATATATAATCCGTATGTATTGTGTAATGTTAAATATTATTTTGTTTTGTTTTTTATCAATATCTCAAAGTTAAGAAAACACTTTTGAAGACAAATAATCTCTTTTCAAAAAATATATTGTTAGTTGTAGTCAAACTTTGGGCCCGGAACGTAATAATACTCCGCCGTGTTAAATTAAACAAACAAACTACGATTTGGGTTACGACAGAAACACAAATTGTTAAACTAAAGAAAAAAGCTTCTTAGGCATATAAAAATTAATGTGTTGCCACAAAAAAAAGAACAAACAAATAAAGAATATAATTAAATGTTTTTCTTTGAGTAAAACTAATTTATAAACTGCAACCAAACGAAGATATGGTATTGAACCAATCTCTATACTCTATTAAGTATTTTCCACTCTCTTAAGTATAACACAGCCCACGCCCCACGTTCTAGCGACCCACTACAATCAATCAGAATCTTTATCTTTACATCCGTACCCGTATAATACATATAACCATATAAACGTATGTATATTCTTTCCGGGAAGATAACCAACAACGTTATTACATACAAATAAATAAATACCAAGCAACAATTTAATAAATTATTCGCAAGTGCATCCAATGAAATGCGCATTCAATAAAACCACAGAAATCTTTATCGTTAATTAGATAAATATACACATACAATAAATATTATTAACAACAAAACAAATACATGATATACTCGAATAGTATTAAACAATAATCGATTTTTTCTTCATTTTCAGCTAGTTAGTTTTTGATACGTTCCGTGGAGTAGACTTCAAAATCCCCTGTTACTCCATAGTTCATACTTACTACACCTATGAATATGGTTCAAAATTTTTAAAATTGCTGTGGGCCTTTTTTTATTCCTTACAACTTTGACGAATTTGAGCTTCTTCAAACAAGTTATTGTTTTGTGTGAATTTTTTCATTCATTTATATATTCATGACTTGTAACTCTAAGCCTATTGGCCGTTATATGTCCACGTGTTAAGGTTGTCATCTTCAAGTTTGGCAAAATTGAACTTTGCACCAATCATGCTATTACAAACGGGGGCAGCGATAAATAGACTTCTGAGTGAGAAAATTTATTCTGCAGGCTACAAGATTAATATGCTGATCTAACCATTAATCTGGAAAAATGCGACTGCTCACCCAGTACCAGTTGATAGTTCTAGAATGCGTGACATGTGGTTCCAGGAAGACCTAGTGCCACATGTCATACGGTCTGGGAAACAATTCTATTACTGTATGAGTCATTGCCCGGTTTGATAATAAGATCATGTAGTTTAACACCGTTGGGTGTTTTTGAAGTCGAATGTTTATGCTAACAAGCCCATGATCGTCTCGTATCAATGACTGTTGAATCATGAGAATGTATGAGTCAGCAATGCTGTGTTGACCGTTTAATCAATATGCTATTCCGTGCGTAAGCGCATAATGCGTACTTTATACATCAATAAGAAAATGTTGATTTAAAACCCATCAAATTTACATCTTGAGTGTATTTTTAGGTCTCCCTTTTGAAAATTGCGTTTTTGCACTTTCCGACATCGTAAATGCGTATTAAATATAAGATGTTGCTAGATTAAGGATTTAAAAATATCTCAATCGAACATAAGAAAAGTTAAAGTTTTTAATGCAAATTAGACGCATGACATTCAAGTACCTAAAATCTTCCGGTATCGATTTCGTTTTACGCCCCTCTAACAGCAATCTCAAAGTCCATGTCCATTGAGTCACACAAAAGAGTTTGTCAAACATAAAACAGTAGGACTCGTTAAAATAATTGATAAGGTAACGTATATGGAAATCAAACGGTGAGTAAAAATCAGGGACTAATGGTTTGTTTGGTGGACTGCTGATAAGTAAATTATATACAATGTGATTTTGTAATTGATCATCATTCGATTTGCCAACAACAACAATTTGTGTTGCTAGTTTGATAACAACAACCGAATACAAAAACAAATCCACTCCGTCCGATGATTTTATTTTTTCACTCACCATATCTTCACTGAAAACTCGTTATCTATTTTATCTTTGGGACACTGCGAGTAATGGCGATCGAAAATATTTTTTCACAAGCGTTGGGAATTAAAACGAGTGTTTTCTAGAGCATACGTACTCAGCGAAATTTGATAAATGGCAGCGTTTTGTTTAGGAATACTGAAGTGTTGTGTGGACAGCTGCTAAGGGTAATTCGATCAAAACTTATTTTAAAATGGATTCTGGTGGTATTATTCCCGACATTATCGACACTAAACCGGGAGCCATTGCCAAGGTTACCTATGGCGGTGGCGTTAAAGTTGAATTGGGCAAGGAATTAACGCCGACACAGGTGAAAGACCAACCTGACATCACCTGGGAGGCCGAGGATGGCGCTTTGTATACAGTATTGATGGTTGACCCAGATGCACCATCACGACAGGAACCAACATATCGTGAAATTTTACACTGGCTTGTCATCAATGTTCCTGGCAATAAAGTCGCCAATGGTCAGGTGGTAGCTGAATATATTGGATCCGGTCCACCAGAGGGTACAGGATTACATCGTTATGTTTTCCTGATATTCAAACAAGCGGATAAAATTGCCACAGATAAATTCATATCAAAAACGTAAGTATACCGATAGCAATATAGAAATGGTTTCATCAGATAGTGAACTTATGTATAATTATGTCATTTTAGGAGCCGTGAAGGACGTATAAGTATTAAGACCCGTGATTACATCGCCAAATATAAATTGGGCAATCCCATTGCTGGTAATTATTACCAGGCCCAATATGACGACTATGTACCAATCTTAAAAGCTCAATTAAAGTAAAGAATTTGTGTACAATACTTGCTGTTTTTTATTAATATGTATTCCATTAAGAGTTATCTCATATTTGTATCGCATATTGTACCCTAAATGTGAATAATAAAACAAAGCAAACCGTTAAGCTAAAGCTAGAATCATGAAATTTGGTGTGTACATTTCTCTTACAGTGTAGAGGTGTGATAAGACGGGATTTTTCGAAATTCGTACTTTTAAGGGGTAAAAATGGTACCACCGAAATGACCAAACGGCTGGACCTAGATTCTTGAAATTTGGAATTGGTATTCCACTTGCGGCATGAAGGCAACCCAAAATGTGGATTTTCGTACTTTTGGAGAGTTAAATGGGGCAAAAGGGACAAAAATGGTACAAACAACACAGCTGAAGCTAGAATCATGAAATTTGGTGTGTACATTTCTCTTACAGCGTAGATATCAGATATGAAGTGAATTAAGGGGTATGGTTTGGTTTGGTTTAAAGGACCAGAATGCTCCTGCACTCTGAACACTCGGAGACCCAGTTGGGTCCATTGTGCAAATCCTTCCGTTATCTGAAAAAATAAGGTTGTTGTTTATAGGAGAGGGGTAGGGAGTGATAGGATTTAGGAAGGGGTGATAGATGATATATGGAATGTGAGGGAAATAAGAGGATTTTGGAAAGGGATATGGGGGTAGGAGAATATGAAGTTGTGTTTTTAGTTTTTTAGTTTAAGGGGTAAAATGGGCTAAAAAGGGATAAAAATGGTACCACCGCAATGACCAAACGGCTGGGCCTAGAATCTTGAAATTTAGTATGGACATTCCTCTAATTATTGGGGTTAAACGAGGCAAAAAGGCACCAAAATGGTACAAACAATACGGCTGAAGCTAGAAGCATGAAATTTGGTGAATGGAGTTTTTCGTAATTCGTACTTTTAACGGGTAAAAGGATCGAAAGGGATGAAAATGGTACCACAGACCAAACGGCTAGGGCTAGAATCTTGAAATTTGGCGCGCAAATTCATCCAATAAAATATTTTTTAAAATTCGTACTATTTGAGGGTGAAGGGACACAAATGGTACCAATCACACGGATAGAGTTGGAATCAAAATATTCAGTGTGTACGTCCCTCAAAATGCTTAGAAACTCTATATGAACAAACTTTATGAAATTTGTACTTTTTAAGGGTAAACGGGAAAGGGGGATAAAAAAAGTGCCAATATCACATATGACGCTACAATTATGAAATTCGGTATGTATATTCGTTTTACAGCACAGATCACTTATAAGAAAACATTTTTCGAAATTTGCACTTTTAAGGAATTAAATGGGATAAAAATTCTACCACAGCCCACGTCAAACGGTAGCACGACTGCGACCAAGAACATATTTTTGCAAAATTCGTACTTTTTGAGGACGAAAATGGGTAAAAAAGGATAAAAATGGTACTAATAAAACAGACGGAGCTGGAATCGTGAAATTCAGCGTGTATATATGTACCTCAACATGCTTACAAACGCAAAATGAAGGAAATTTCTACTTTTAAGGGCTTAAAATGGATAATGATTGTACCACCGCGCTTTCTAAAATTTGTACTTTTTGGGGGTGAAATTGGGTAAAAAGTGATAACCAATCATGAAATTCGATTTGTACGCCCCCCATGCATAGAAACACAAAATAAAGGGATTTTTAAGAATAATGAGGAAAAGAGGGATGGGTACAAATGGTACCAACAACAAAGAATCGGTGTGAAATTCTGACCTCTAATGGATTTTTCAAAATTTATACTTTTAAGTTGAAATTAAAATGGCGATTAAAATGGTACCCACCAATGATAGAATAAGGTATATACATAGTTATTCCAACGTGCAATACAAATGTACTGTATCAAAGTGTGCACTTTAAAGGTGGAAGCGTATCAAAAGTGATAAAAATCGAACAAACCAAATTGGGGAAATTGGGATATAGATGGTAGCAACCAATGTTTTCAGCTAGAATATGAAAAGACTATTAAACATTCGGAGTGT